>JACCIC010000071.1:0-680000 GCA_018907035.1 Sycobia sp. Sy_11 | reverse complement strand
AATTCTAAAACTTTAGAGGATTAATTTTGGAAATTTCAGAGTTACTTCACTGAATCCTAGACCTAATATGTCACCCAAATGTAATGACTTCCTAACTTTAGTCAATTTTATTGATTTATTTTTAATTATTTAATGTCGCACTTCCTTTTAGGTATCAACAATACATTTTATTTTTATTGTTAAATTAGAATATATACATTTATCTCGAGAATATTAAATAAATTTAATCGCTCTACTGAAAAATCTGTTAAACGCGTTTTTGTTTTGTGCCCAGACTTTCGAAATAGATGTCAGAACTTATAAAAAAAAAACATTCATATGTAACAAACCAATTTTTTATTAAACTAGAAGTTCAAGTAAATTAAAGATACCCCAAAAAATCTGACAGAATTATAATCTTCAAAAAAAGCAGAATGTATTATGAAGAATGAAAAATTTAAAAATTATTATCAATATAAACAATATATAATCACAAATCATAATATTTATATACGTTGTAGATATCCAGTTTTTCTAAACCCAGCGATCTGAAATAATTTCTTTCATATAATTAATCAAAAGAAACCTAGAAAAATTATTGTTTTTGATCATGCTTGGAAATACGATGCCACTGAATGGTTTACATTCTATCAAAATTAAAACAATGACGTCAACAGAACAAATTTCATTAAATAAAATTACAGTATCATATTAGACCTATTTGTGACATAAATGGTATAGTATATTATACTCTTGAAAAACTACCTTTAATTTATAAAATCAAACTTGCTGAAATTGATTGTAAACTATATATAGTGTATTCGTTAGCTCAGGAAGTAAAGGCATTATAGTCCGGGAGCCAGCGACATTTTTATGTCATATATCAATCCTCGGCCGAAAATTAGTTTAAATGCTTCATTTCAATGTTCTATAAAGCATAGTGACCGTCCGCTGCGTCAATTAATCTGGACGTGGCAACGCGAGGCAATCAAACTTTTTAAAAATGTTAAAAGTTAATAAAAACCGGGTTTTATGAAATAATTTTGAGTTTAGAAAAAAATTGTTCAAACAAAAGTTGTAGATCCTAATTAAACAAATTTTTTGTTCTATCCATTTTTGCTCTAAAGCTAATAATTATGGAGAAAAACGCAATTCATTATGAACATTTAGAGCTGTTATTGACCTAAATCATAGTCGATACGTCAGGGATCTACCTCGCCGCTCAGATCATACATGGTACAAGTACTTTTTAACTTTAAATTTTGCTCAGAAAATTCTAGTTTTAAAGCGAAAATATATCGTACGTAATAAATTTATTTTCAGTAGATCTCCAAATTTTGTTTAAAATCGTTTTTAACAAACTCTCTATTGTTTCATATACTAACATTTATTTATTATTATATACAAAGCTTTTAATGATTTTCACTATTCCAGTATTAATTCGGCTAATTTGATGTATAATATTAATGTTCCAAAGCTCCAAAAATTATTTGTAAAAACCTTTTTCTAATTGTTATAAATTTTTCATTACAAATACTTTAATTGTGCTTTTGTCGACTGCTTATATATAAATTAATAAATATTTGCTTTGTTCTTACACTCCAATTAAATCAATCGAAAATAATACGTAACAATATCAATATATATTTATATTAATATTAATACATCAATATACAAAAATAATAAAAATAAAAAAAAAGTTAAAAATTATAATGACAGTCAGACTGTCCTTGTATACAGTCATCACCGTAGACTAATCTGAAAATAAAATATTAACTGAAAAAAATTTTCTGTTAGTAAAATGCAATCTGACTATGCCCACCACCCCTAATTGAAGACGTAGTTCGACGTTTCGAACTCACTACGGCTCCTCATCATTGTAAAGATAGGGATGATTTATGTTTAAAATCTGGAGTTGTTTACAAAATTAATTGTATGAATTGTAATAAATACTATATTGGACAAACAGATAGATATTTAAAAAAGAGAATTTATGAACATAAATATAGTTTACGTAGCTCACATATTACTTCCGGTTTAAAGGAGTATTTTTAATGTTTTTACATTCTTTTCATTTTGTGAATGTGGATATTTTAGAACATGGTATTAATAATAAGTATAAAAGGAACAGTCTTGAAAGTATTCACATTTCCAAGAATCGGAATAATTTGAATTTAATGTTAGAATCTAGTAAATTGGACAACATTGATCATTCCTTATTAAGTTGATTGGTTTTGAATAATTTGTGTAGAGGACGAATTTAAATTTAATTTACTAAATTTTATATGGAAGTATGGTAGTATGGTAGTTATATGGAAGTATGGTAGTATGGCAGTTATATGGAAGTATGGTAGTGATATATCTATATACATATAGTTTATTTCTTTAAATTTTACAAAATTTTTTTCCAGAAAAATGTATAAATTATTACAATAATATACACGACTCTTTAATTTATAATAATTAGATATTTGTATACTGGTATAATGCATGCGATAAAATCATTTAAAAGTGCTTGCAAAATTACAGACATTATGTACGCTTGTATCACATTCTGTCAGAGAATGATATAACAGGTAAATATGAAAAAATATGAAAAGTATGTTCGCTATAACAAAAACGTGAGTAAAGTGCACTCGAAAACGCGTGCTTTAACTGCAGTTTTAACCATCAGTTCCCATTTATCCTCGCAAAATTCTTTTTCCACCTTGTTTTACAATACATATAAGTTTATTTGCAATAATTTTAGGACTGCAAAAATCTGGAATTGAAGCTGCAAATTTTGAACTGCAGTTCAAGCACGCGTTTTCGAGTGCACTTAACTCACTGTTCACGCTGTACGGACATCGACGCCGCATCCACAACAAGAATGCATCTGCGAGGGATTAGGCAGGCTCGTCGCTCCTGCCTCTCTCTCTCTCTCTCTCTCTCTCTCTCTCACACACTCACTTCCTTCATTGAAGACTATATTCCCCTTTCATGATTTAGGACGGTCAGGTGCCCAATATTTACGAATGGGACCATTATAAACTATCGTTTTAATGAGTTGTGAGCAGTTGTGCATATGCGATCGGCGACTATTTCGCACAGGGACGCTCCGTTTGGAGATAGTATATTGCCACGTCTCTTCTCCGAGGTGTCGAATAACTTGAGGAGCTCCACTTTGCTTTCAACCTTCAACCGAATCGCTCCTTCTAAGGATTGCTTCACGTAAATAGTTATTGGCATTTAATGTATATATTTTAATTAGTACTTACGTTTATTTGTACCCGCGTGTAGAGTGTTTTGGAATATATTGTGTGTGACTTAGCGTTTTATGTGTATATTGCGTGTAAATTGCGTGTAGATTGTGTGTAGGAGTTGTATTGTGTGAAATTGGCGCATCAGCGGGACGAGAGACGTTGCCCTCGTGGAGAATTCGTTCAACACGAATATCCGAGAGTGCTCCCGGCGGCATTCATGCCCGCTGGCTGCCGTTGCGGTCAGGAGAAAACCGTACCCGAGACGTCGGAGCCACAGCGCAGAGTAGGACGTAAACGCGGAGCATTTCTTCCCCGATGGAACCTCGCGAGCAACGTGAGCGCTAGGGCTCACGGCCGCTGAACCCTTGCGCAGGAGTACTCCGTATGTTAAACGAACCTACGTGGTAAGAGCTTTAAAGGTTTAGAATTACTCGAATAACCGCGTTTTGACGTCTTTGATACACTGTAAAATTCTAATTTAATCCTTTATTGTTTGTTTGGGCTTTTTCCTCCATTCACTGAGTGGAGTTTTTTATGCCATTAATATTAAACGGATACATTAAGAATTAAACTAAAATTTAATGTCTAGATCTTAATTCATCATACCCGAACACATATGCTTCCGACATAAGTAGGAACTCATTTGTTTTCATTTTGTTTTTTATAATTGCTAAAAACACTCACGTTTCTGTTATAGGGAACGACTTTTCATTGCTTCAGCGGACATACATTCCAGATTTTTGCAATCCTAAAAATGATTATAAATGAACTTAAACTTACTGTAGAACATAGTGGATCAAGAATTTTGCGAAGATAAATGGGAACTGATGGTTAAAACTGCAGTTGAAACATGCGTTTCCGAGTGCACTTTACTCACGTTTTTGTTATAGGGAACATACTTTTCATTGCTTCAGCGGACATACATTCCACATTGTTGCAATCCTAAAAATTATTATAAATGAACTTTCATGTATTGTAGAACAAAATACAAAAAGAATTTTACGAAGGTAAATGACAATTGATTGGTAAAACTGTAGTTGTAGCACGCGCTTTCGGGGAACCTGGAACACGATAGATATCTCGCATGGTGCACTGTCATCGACTCACCTAATATATTTTCCAGAATCTTATTGTTATTTGAATAAATTTTGCAATTTTATTTGTGTATTATTTTTTGACAGAGTGTGATGCGAGGATAAAATTTTTTGTCAGTTTGAAACCATTTGTAAATACAGCACCTTCCAAGCCACTGTAACATATTATAATAGGAAAATATATTTCTAATAAATTAAAGAGACTGTATATCTTATGTTTCTAACTTAAATATATTTGTGATAATCAAATTAGAAAAATGAATGTTATAGACAAAGTTCTCCGAATTTTATGGTGACAAGCATTAAAAACATTTTATATAATAACATATAAATGACGATATATAAACCAGTAGAGAATTTGTTAAATATTGTGTTAAGCAAAATTTAGAGACCTACCAATAATAAATTTTTTACATTCCATATGTTTTTGTTTTAAAGCTAGAATTTTATGAAAAAAATTACAAATTAAAAAGTACTTGTATCATGATACATGATCATCTGAGCAGCGGGGTAGATCACTGACGTATCGACTGTAACTTGGAATGATTATTAGTTAATGTGCATGTCTTAAAAAAAGGACTATCTAGTCCGTATAATACGTAATAAATATGTTTTTCTGTATGCAAATACGAGATCAGAAAATTAAGTAATGTGAACGATTTTATTTCTCGGCCGGTAGTAACACTGCGAAACTGTAACTCCGCCATCATAATAGTAGATTCCTACTCTCTCGATTGAGACCAAGACGAACCTTGTACAATCATTTCTTCCCCAGCTGTTTAGTGTTTTATAACAATAGTCCAGGCGTATTAGGTCCAAAATGGCCGATTTACCAACAATTTCTCCAACACCTATTTTTTTGCATTAAATGATAGATAAGCATGTGTAGAATAAGACCCTAAATTGTCGGGATTGTACCCCATCGGCGACGTATTTATTTATTGCAAAATAGCAAAAATAAAAGCTCTTTTTTTACTTTTTTAATAGTTTAAATAATATTGCTCTAATCGAAAAATGTTTCGTATAAAAATTGTGCAGGAGATAATTCTGAACAAAAGTATGTACATGAAAAGCTTAAAAAGCCGATTTTTCAATTGTTAAATAAACAATGACAATGGAAGAATTTTCGATATTCAAAGAGCTATACAATTTATTTAAACAATTGAAAGTCAATAATAATGGCGCAAGTAGATGTTTTTTCATTTACTTATACTATGTTTCAAATTACAAAGTGCACTTTCAAAATGGCGACCAGTTGCAAAATTATTTATATTGCAAATTAACCATTGCGAAGTTCGTCAACGGCTGGGAATTTTTGAATGCAGTAAAATGCAATCATTAGAGGATATTAATAGGAATCAAAGCTGAAAAGACCAGATTTTTAAATTAAATTTTTATATTGTTTAAAGTGAAAAACGCCGTTGCGAGGGTCGATATCTCGGAAGTTGTTAACGCTAGAATATTGAAACAAAATGCATTTTATTACGTTTAAAAAGAGAAAAATTTTAAGCCCTTGTACATTTTCATACGATCAATAGAAGTTGAGAAAATTTTTGTTTAAACTATTATTTATTACTTGTCATTTAATTAACATTTTAACTTGAAATTTGGCGAGGTGGAAGTATAAAGGTTAATCTATCTTTACATTTATTAATACATTCTAAATTATTAGTAATTATGTTTAAATGTAGCATTTATAAAAAGTTTTTATGCGTGGCATCAGAGACGGCTGGCAGCAGCTTATCTCTCCTCGCGTAGACATCGCGGCACCGCCTACTGAGCATGCGCATATTCGCGCACTGCGTCACAGACAGCTCCAGCTACATCAATCTCGATCTTAGTTGTAAAATAGAATATCTTTACTATAAAAGCAACTATTTTGATAATTTTTTTTTAATTTAACTTTACTTTTTCTAACCTTCATAGTGCTCTTGGTTCTAATACGGTAATTTTATTATATCCAATGTATAATAACATTAATTAATTCTTTTCATTTTTATATTGGCTTATTTAATAATTTAAAATTACTTTTACTTCAGTTTTTGTCTTTATATTATAATATTAACGTAATTCAATCTTAGTTTTCCTCTTTTCTGATAACCAATTTATATTATTTATGCATATTTACGCTGTTTCTTATCTGTGATGCTGATGTATTTACGCTGTTTTTTGTTTGTGAAGATTGGTGAAAAAATTAAAGTAGAAAAACCATTTTAATGATGAATTTTACAATAATTGAAATAAATAAAAATATTTAGAACTGCAGAAGAGAATGTCTTTCCAATGAATAGAATTGAAAGCTTATATACATTAATAATGTATAAACACTGAAAATAGAACATTTTAATGTAATTGATGTTAAGCAATTATAAATACGAATAATTTATTGTTGTTATTTTGAAAATTTTATTGTAATTTATCACGTATTGGTTAAAAAATACGTAGATATTATGCACTATATATTTATATCGATCGTGTAAATGATTCATCACACACAAGAAACAGCGTAAATATACATGAATAATAAAAATTGGTTATGGGGTACGATCCGACAATTTAGGGTCTTATTCTACACATCCTCATCTATCATTTAATGCAAAACATAGGCGTTGGAGAAATTGTTGAATCAAAACCCTAATTCGCCTGGACTACAACGCTCGTAAAATACAAGAAAAAGATTTTGAAATTAATTGTCTGTAAAGTGATACGGTTGAAAAAAAAATTTACATAATATTTCTATTAGTATAAACATAATCTTATTTAAAAAATTAATAATAAGTATTATTTTTTAATTTATTCATAACATTATATAATATCCATCATAGTTGTATAATACATTCATCTTCTTTTTTATAGCTTGAATCATAAACTATTTTTTCTTTAGAAATCCCAAGTCATAACTGTTTTATAGTATCAAGCAACAATTGCCTTAGTTTTTAAACGACTTCTGCGTTGTGTACAGCGGATTTTTCATCATAAATTTTACCCGACTCTCTAGTATATACTATTTTTTCCGTACTGGAACTTTTGAGTGAATTTTATTAATGAGTCACTCCTTCTCTTTTATAAAAACAGAATGAATTCTGTTCAATAATTAGTAGTTTTCATTTATGAACGTAACTGCAGTTACGTAGTAATAAATTATATAAGTTGTCAATGTTGATTTCAATTGAGAAAGTCCAATCATCGCCTTTAAAATTTCATATTTCGTTTTCATCTACTTCATCTACTGGAATAAAATTTTTAGTCAAAACTAGAGCTTAACATTGTTTTAGATACAGTTCCTTCGAGCAGTAATACGGTGTTTTAGTAACTTTATTAATTATTTAATAAATTCAATACCGACAATGTTAATGAATATTATCTAAACAATAAAATACTAGCAGTATAATACATTTAATTTGAATTGTCAATATAATTAATATGTCCATGTAAAATCCATAATATTCTTAAAACTGATATATACTTTACTTGATGATTTTAAGACGTGTTTTCTGCGACACTATTATCATTTTACAGATTTTCTTAACCGTTCTGAGACTGTTCCATTATTATTTTTATATTATATTTTATCTGCGTAATTATATGCAGACGTATCTGTATGAGTAAAAATATTTTTTAACGAAAAAGTAATCAATCTAAACAAAGAAATAAACCGAAGCTAATTCAAATTATATATAATGGATGTTAGAAAAAGTATATTATTCAAATATTCAAGCACCAAAAAATAATATTACTTTAATAGAAATATAGTCTGTTTATCATAGAAAAAAAAATGAGTTCACTGTACATTTATCATATAATCTATTCTGCCTAATATTTAGAATCTGTAGATTATTAATAGAAAAAAGATGATACATATATTATATATTTATATAAAGTATCATAATTTTTTTATTAACTATATTCAGTGCTTAACTAATTTTTTTTTTTTTATTAACTAAATTTAGTACTTAACTAATTTTCTATCTAATGTGCATTTAATCGAAGAATTGATAGAAAAAAATTGTAAATAACATAGTAATACAGTTTTAGGGTATATTATTTTTTCTTACTTTACTCACAGTAAATTGAAACAGCAAACAATTCCATACAGCTTTTTTAGCTAAACTGATGGTCAAAGTAAAAATACACTATTGCCTTTCTAGTCGAAACTCGCAAAGAATTAAAATATATCTTACCTTCGATCGTTCTAATTTTATCTTAGTTGTAAAAGTTTAATATTTCTCAACTCACACATGCGAAGAGTATTTATCTACCAGATTTCGATGCACTTGTTGGATTAACAGATTATATCATATTTTTTCATGACTGGAATATAAACTAATTATACACTTATAAATATTTAATATTATTATATTCATACCATCAAGTGGTGCGGTAGCGCCACGAAGGTCAATTTAAGAACCACTGAATTATGGTTCGACCGGTACACTATTTAATTCTGTA
This sequence comes from Sycobia sp. Sy_11, assembly GCA_018907035.1. NCBI lineage: Eukaryota > Metazoa > Arthropoda > Insecta > Hymenoptera > Epichrysomallidae > Sycobia > Sycobia sp. Sy_11. The sequence continues at coordinate 671,236 of JACCIC010000071.1, read as the reverse complement.
TTTTTATGCTTTCCATTTAAATCGATGAATAAATACAAACCTGCATGTACAATGCAGATTATTACTGTATACAAATACTTATTTACGGCTGGTACATTTTTCTCTGTTCTTGAACAAAATTACTTATTTCAAGTCTGTAGAATATGTATCATTTATTTCAATTTATGACAGCATTTCTATAAATTATTTAATAAATATGACTCTAAGATAAGTATTTGTTTTTTAGTTCTACTTTAAAAATATAATTAAAGATATAATATTGTACAGTTAAATATTAATTATAAATTTTATTCTATATTAATCTACTATACTAATATAATGAAGGTCAAAATGCCTTTGTTTATAGTCACCCCCGTAAAATCGGAAATAGAAATTACAACTAAAATTCAAAATTCAACAAATAATAAAAAATAATACAATTAAATTAAAAATTTAACAAAAAATTAATTATATAATATGTGAGTAAAGGACCACCTAGCTGTTCCTACAACCTTTACCTCTGAAATTGTTCAATGTTTAGAATCGTTCCGATTCATCTTCAACGACTAAATTAAAATAAAAACCTGGCATTTTACTGACATTTTACTGGCTCGATTGCTAGAGCGAAGCACTAGTAACTAATGATGAGCCGAATCCAAATCTCGGTCTCGGCCGATTGACACAAGCGCCACTGTAATACTTTAAATGTTGTTTGTTTACAAACACATAGTAGACCTCTGTCGCTGATTAACACCGGTATTTGGAAGCATAAATAAAGCTACGTTTAATAACATAAATAAAATACCCCATCCCAACCTCACTGAAATACTTGATTGTAAATTTAAAACAATATTTTATGTCAATACATAATTTTATATCAATAATGAATGATAAACCTCATCAAATTTACTTAACTAGAATATTAAATTTACATTATTGCGAATTTTGAAAATATAATTTCTTTCAAGAGTTTCCTTTTATATCTACTTTTCACAAAATTTTCTAAAATCTTTACTTTTTCAAAATCGAAAGAATGTAACAATTCTAAACTATGATACTTTAACCAAGATGTACCATTCGTGATTCGTAAACTATAATGATGTTCCTTTATTCATTGTTTTAATTATCTTTATTAATAAATTAATAAATTGTAAAGATTATAACAAATAATTTTGTTTTCGACCTCGTGTATATATGTATATGTATATAAATATAATTATTTCGATCAGGTTTGGGCTAATAAAAAACTCAGTGTTTTTATTTCACAACGTTTCGTCGACAGGTATTGTCAACCTCTTCAGGTGCTTTAATAAATATAATATTCAAATAATTACATATCAAAATTATTTAACAGTGAGAAATACCATACAAAAAATAAATCAACACTTACAATTAAATTTAAAGGCAAACGCTAAAAATGAGATTATGTCTGAATATTTTGCTAAGAAATAGCGTGTCTTCTTTTTTATTAACAGTGTGTTTGATATTACGTTGTATAAAAAGCATTTCAGACAAAGTGCGTATTTTTAAATTATTGTCAATATCTAATATATTTACATTATTCCAATTAAAGGCGTGTGAATAATCTTTACAATGTATATTAATAACAGCGTCAGAATTGTTATTTTTTTATATTCGTTTCGTTTCACCTATATATATTGCATCACAATTTTTACAATTAATTTTATATACTACTCCAGTTTTTTCCAATTTTTTTGTTTTGTCTTTTCCTAATTTTCTGATATTATTGAGTTTTTTATTAATAATTGGTACTGTTGAAATATTAAATTTTTTCAATTTTTTAGAACAATTTTTAAAGAAGGGGGTTAATAAAAGGTAACGGTATACTAGTTAAACAAGATCTATTATTATTTTTATTTTTTTTTTACTATGGTTATATTTAATATAATTTTTTCTATATTTTATATGTTTATTGTAAAACTGAGGAGGGTAACCATTGTTTTGTAAGATATGTTTTACTATGTCAATGTTCTTCTTATGAAAACTATTGTGTGATAATAATAAAGCACTGTCAATCAAATTAAAAATAATGTTTCTTCTTTGTTCAATGGAGTGATTAGAAATAAATTGTAAAATTCTATTCGAAGAAGTCGGTTTTTGGTACCAATCAGTAATAAAGTATTCGTTTTTTCTAATAATAGTAATATATAAAAAATTGATTTTTTGGTTATTTTCAATTTCATGTCTAAATTTTAAATTTTTATCATAATTATTGAAAATAGTGCATACTATGGTCATAATCTCTTTTTTGAGACAAATTGGTGTGTCATCAACAAATCGAAAATATATTAATGGTACACAATTATGATCATTTTTTAAAATTCTAAGACATTCTGTTTCTAAATCATCCATGACCAAATTAGCAAACAATGGAGAAATTGGAGAACCCATAGGTGATCCAAAAATTTGTTAGTAAATTTCATTATTAAAACAAATTTGGTGTAAATAATAATATCATTGAATGGTATTAGACACCGACTATGAATCAAATAGGCTCTTTTTTCTAAACCTTGGATTACTAAAGATCATTTTCACTAAGATACCATGTGGCAATTATTAATAATAAACTCAATAATATCATAAAATTAGGAAAAGACAAAACAAAAAAATTGGAAAAAACTGGAGTAGTATATAAAATTAATTGTAAAAATTGTAATGCAATATATATAGGTGAAACTAAGCGAAAGTTAAAAGAGCGTATTAACAAACATAAAAAAATAACAATTCTGACGCTGTTATTAATATACATTGTAAAGATTATTCACATGCCTTTAATTGGGATAATGTAAATATATTAGATATTGAAAATAATTTAAAAAAACGTACTTTGTCTGAAATGCTTTTTATACAACGTAATATCAAACACACTGTTAATAAAAAAGAAGACATGTTATTTCTTAGCCAAATATATTCAGACATAATCTCATTTTCATAATTTTAGAATATATTTTGACTGAAAATTTAATAATTAGTACTTGATTTGTTATGTTTATGTGATCGTTATTGACTTATCAACTTTGACATTGTCAATATTAAAATTTTCATCAGTTTGACTTAGAACGTCTTAGCGTTTGCCTTTAAATTTAATTGAAAGTGTGGATTTGTTTATTGTACGGTATTTCTCACTGTTATATAAATTTGATATGTAATTATTTGAATATTATTTTTATTAAAGCACCTGAAGAGGTTGACAATACCTGTCGACGAAACGTTGTGAAATAAAAACACTGAGTTTTTTATTAGCCCAAACCTGATCGAAATAATTATATTTATATACATATACTATGTATTAATGTTGTTTTTCAAATAAATAATTTTGTTTATATTAATTATATAATGGTAAATGTTTTATTTTTTTATGCAGTACACTAGTTTAATGAGATGGAAATGAATGTAACGGTAGTTAATAATTTAAGTGTAATAATTTAAGTGTAATGAGATACAAAAATATATTATACAAAGGTTTAGAAAATATAAATAGTTTGTGTGGGCGCACTCTATGAAGGCTACCTCGGCCTTCTCTGTAGTCACTGACCGATGTCCTTTTTCTAAAAGAGGGTGCAATAAAACTCAAGTAGTGCAGCTGCATTCTCTATTTACGATATACTCGATATATACTAGTTTATTATGGGACTGTCGTGGAATACTCCAACAAGTAACATAAAATGTTGTTTTACATTTCAACTCAAGTGAGGCGGTAGTCTATAAATATTATATAACTTATTTTAGTCGAGTAGGAATGGGGTATCAGTAGCATGCTAGGTTTTTATTGTAGTTTAGTCCCCGAAGATGAACTGGAAGGGTTTGAAAAGTCGGACGATATCAAAGGTAAATTTAGGTGGTGAGCACAGTCAGATTGTCCGTTCCTCACATAGTATAAATGTAATTTATTTTAATTTTATTTTTAATTTAATATAAGTTTTATTATTTTTTTAGTTTTTTATTTTATTATTTTTTGAATTGTTAATTTTAGTAGAAATTTTCTCAGCAAAACTTAGGCACTCGAAGTATTGGAACATAGGTAAGCGATTTATAAATTCGTCTATACAGGAGTATATCTATCAAGACAAAACGCTGATAAAATTATCGGGCTATGTAAATATTGACTCTTACGAAGTACTTTAAATTTCAGAAGTAATCAAAAATTTAGAAATATCATGAAAAACAGTGATATTATATACAGACTCGATGCACTTCATATCATCTATATAAAACAATAAAAGTAAGAATGCTGTTATAGATGAATTCTCAGATTTTTGAAACAGAAGTAAATCAAAGAAGTAAATCAAAGTAAATCAAGCCACCTAGAAGATCCTCTCTCATGAATGAAAAAAGAGCTTATCTAAACTACTAAATTGACAAACCAACTAAAATACAGCAGCAATAGGTTTATACTAAATAGAATGTACAAAAATTTGGAATAATATAAATAATAAGTGCAAATTGCGCAAAAATAAATTAAACGTGACAGAGGTAAATCTGGTAATGAAGTTCAGTAGACGGAACCATATAATTCCCAGCCGATTGTGAATTGAACACACGAAATAAACTCATCAATACTTACTGACAAAAAATACTCAACTTAAATACAAATTATGTAAGGTACCAATCACCGTGGAGCATTTACTTATTAACTATTCTAAATTTATCACAAACCGGACAATACAACGAATTGCATAAAAATATAGTTAAATGACTAAATAAGTCTAGACAATGTAAAAATGTAATATAATGTATAGATAAAATAGGATATAGAAAATTCATGTGAATAAATATGTAATATTATATCTGCAATGCTTTTAAATATGTGTATAATGTTATATGTTGTCGCTAATACTCAACTAGGGGGATGAAACGGTAAATAAAGTAAAAAAAATGTAACAATTTCCATTTCAGATACTATGGGAGTGATTACAAACAAAGACAGTCTGATTGTTATTAAATTAGTAGAGTAGATTATTATATAAAGATTGTAAGACCGATAAAAATGTTTGTTAATATAACTAAATATGTTATTCACATTTTATTACGATCAGATGTAGTGTAGCTAAACGTTCTATAAAGTAATTGATCTTATTACACTATACAAAGGACATTCCTTATAAAGGCTAATTGGTTACGTATTGGAAACATAACAAACTAATGAAAAATTGGTATGAGCTTGGATAATTTAAGTTTATAATTGTCTACAATATATGTAGTGCAACGTATTAATTTAATATTTTTAAGGAGAGAGACTCGGAAATTCTAAAGGACACGTATGTATACGTACTCTAGGTATTATTGCTTTGTAAATTATATCTCATTCAAGTACTAGTAGTTTCGACACCCATACTAATTCTGCAGTCATTGTAAATTTGTAATCTGAGAATCTAGTTCATTGTCAATGGTATATGCCACCTAGAATTATAATTAATCTTCTGTACGAATAATAAACTAATGGATTATTTTCAAGCTTCTAGAACATTATTTTTAAAGAGTGCGTTTTAAAAAAAATGCATTTTAGGAAGCGAATAACTTTCATTGAGAATTAACTGTATTTCTCGAAGTGAAATGATTAACAGCAAAAATTTTAAAGGCAACGAAATTTCAATCACACTCGATGAAGATATAATAATTTTAACAGAATAATAAAACAAAGTTAACTTATATTTTCACATTAATTATATAGAAACTGAAAATTAGTATACAGAATTTTTATTAAAAAATAAGTAGTGTCTTAGGAAAACAACACTGAGTTTTATATTGTAGACTTGCTCTTCTAGGAAGAATATTTCTTTCAGTTGCGATGAAAGTACAATTCTTGAAGTTAATTTTTAGCTCTAAATGTTGAAACACTTGACATATAATGCAAAAGTCCGACTCTTTTACTTTATGTTTTATAAATAACTGGAGAGAGTAGAGGAAAAAAGAGAGAAAGAGCTGGTATGATAGAGAAGGAAGACAAACTGAATTTCTTCTTTTCATGTTTGCTAGAATTTTGCAATTCGGGAGCCTGCTGCAACGAAGAGAGGTAGAAGGTTATGTTTGTGCGTTAATAACTGCATTAACTGGCGAGATAAAAGCTCAAGCTCCAGCTAAACTTGGAACACTGGAAAATTTTATGAAAACATGTCGTGCTGTATACATATGATTTCATATTTCGGCTTCTCGGTGAGAAAGTTTTTTACACTCTAGATCGCAATCGAATATTACTTGAAAAGCAATACCTATTTTTGCTTTATTAAATGCACATTTATATTAGCGTTATTTAATACAAGTTTATTGCGAGATATGCAATCCAAACGTTACATTACAAAATGGTTAGATTCTTAGATTCATATTATCTGCATTACGTTTTAAGTCCTGCTCTAATAGCCTACTCGACGATACAGGCAACAATCTTGCACTGACTTTCCTAAAATCTCACAGGGGCGATTCAAGAGGGTAGCAGTACTAGAGCGCGGAAAAAAAGAAAAGTGATAGAGACATGTGAAGACGGCGCTGGCTGATATATTAAACAATATAATTTAATATGATTTTTCACATCGGTTTTATCTTTTTGATCGAGTTATTAGTATCGATAAATGAGAGTATATACATTAATAAAATATACATTAATAGTAAAACTATAACTATAAATCAAAAATTAAAAATGCAATACATTTGCAGCCTATTGAACAAAAATTTTTAATATATTTAGTTTTAAAATATCTAGATGTTTATAAGTTTTTTGTTATAAAGATTTTTGATATCTTTAGTATAATCTTTTATGAAACAGGATAATTAATTTTTAATAAGCAAAGTTTTTATCAGTCACAGGATTCCATTTTTAAAGTAAACATATTTTGTATACACTTTTTCCCAATAATCTATTTTAAAAAGTCTTTAATTTGTATAACCTCATTGATAAATCTAATTTATTTGATAGAACTTTTAACAGAAAATATTGTTTTATGTAAATTATTTGAAATAATAACTAATAACGTAACTAACAAATGATAATTTCAAATACTTACGTTATATATAATTAAAATATCACTTTTAAATAGATAATACTGACGAATATAGGAATAAATTAGGTTAATAAATAGACATAATTCAAATTATATAAAAGTAAACCATCGTATGGAAACATTTACATTTAGGCGAAAACTCCTACTTGGAATTTTTTTTATTCATTATAATTGCTGACGTCCTTTAACTGCAACAGTAAATTCGATAAGATATCCTTATGATAGGGCACAATCAGATTAGAACGTTATGCACGATCACGCTACATCCAATTCTTAAATTCATATATCTGGGATTGTATGGATCGCTCAACCAGCAAGCGGTCCATTGTCATCGATTCGCATTCGTCGCTCGGGCTTACGCTTCTCCGCTTGCTTATCCCGACAAATAATTCAATAAAAGCAAAGGATAGGTAAATAGATAGCAAAGAAGATATAGATAAAGCGAAACAGCAAGAGATAGTATCAGGGGGATGTGCTGATTGAAAAGAAACGCCCCACCGACAGTCTCTGTTATTTAGCTGCAACGTAAAGTGCTGGCGCGCAAGCGCCGTGGAAGTCTCCCGATCTTAATCCAAAGAACTCGGAAACACGCGCGCGCTTCGCTGTCCGAAGCCTTGGAGATCAAACAAATTGTATCAATAAGAACTCTATTCAAAGATGACTTTATTAAAGGCAGAATTCGTCTTGTTTACTACAGTAAAGGCGCGGTACTTAGCTGTTTATTAATTATGTTTTTGAGAAAAATAAATTATCTTGAAAAACGAGACTGTTATCTAGTACTATACAATTTTTCGACTATATATTATACTTCGTGTTTTTATTTTGCTAAAAATAGATAAGAAAAATGATTACTTGAAATGAATTTAACTTTTTACCCATTTTTAAAAAGTGTAGTTAAACATTTAGACTAGTTTTTACATATGATCTGTACATTCGAATGAATGAAATGTTGGCTAGACTTACTTATTCCAAAGTCAAAAATAGCTAACTGTATAACGCTATAATTTTTACAGTAAATAAAAATAAAGAATTTAATGTATAGTGATTTAATTTTATGAATTTTATAAAATTTAATGACACTCATTTATGAATACAAGTGAAAAAAAACAAAATTCATTTCCTCTTCAAACTAAATCCATTGGGTTACGAAATTACAACACAAAAGATTTACAAGATTTTCACTTGTTAATAGATATATTTCTAATCATTCTTTGAAAAGGTCAGAACTCTCAATATTCAGCGACAGCTATACAAGTGGTATAGTGTGAAAATGAGTCTTCATTGATAACCAGAGTTCATATCATATAATCATACTTCATATCATATCATATCATACTAAGTTATAAAGACAACGCGTGTTTTTGTTTGTACACGATAACCGAAAAAACTACTAAACCGATTGTTCTGAAATTTGACATATAGATTCTATATTACCTTGGGAAGGACATAGGCTATATTTTTTCTTGAAAATAATTTTATTTTTAACAATAAATTAAGTTAACAGTTTTAGTGGTTAGTTTCACCAGCGGCCACTACGTGGCGTCTTGAATCACGAACATCAACTCAAAGTAGTCCGCTTAAAGTATTAATACCAGGCCAGCTCAAACGAATGTTCATCCCGGCTAGTCATCATCATACGTGACATGATCATCGCATGAGACATCATGACATAACATCGACACATCAATTCTCATTTATCTCTTACATAACTTGTAATTTATAATTTATATAATTTATAAATTATAAGTTTGTAAGTAACTCTTAAAACTTTTTAAAACTAACCTCAAAAATTTTAACTTTAATTTTTTAATTTTATTTTTAATTCAATTTTAACTTTAAACTTGATTTTAATTTTAAGTTAAATTCTCATCTATCTTAGACTCCAACTAACCTCTCTCAAATTAAACTTATATAATTTATATGTGACTTACCTCATTTTTAACTAATTCTATAACTAATATATATATATATATATATATATATATATATATATATATTTATTTAGAATTTAATCATTCATATATTTATATTTATATTTACATATTTAAATATTTCTTCATAGCTATGATCTCCCACATTTCCCCATACCCCACCTTTCCCTCTATCCTTACCCCCCCCCCCCAATCACAAACTGGAGGCAATCACCTTCCTCCACTCATTTGTAAGTCCGACTCCATGGACATGGACACCGGCCTTACCACCGACCTCGACGGTCTTCCCCCCCCCCCCAAAAGCTGATAGAAATTATCATCGGCCTCCGAGATCACATTGCCCGCCTACAAAATATAATAGCCACCACCACAACAGACCCAACCTTCTCTCAATCGGTGGCAACATCACCCCACACCACCGGAACTTCTATATCATTCTCGTCCGCCACGGAATTCTTTCAGGAGGCAGCAATTTTCTGCAGCCCCGCTACCAAAATAACCGTCTCCGAATCAACTCCGATCTCCGAAGAAGCCGAGTTCATAAAGCAAAGCCGTAAACGCATTCGCGTTGCCAAATCCGCACCAACGCTCTCCGATCTGAATTTTGACACTGAACAAGAATCCACCATCGCTGTTCGACCCCCACCCCCATCATCATCCGCCAAAAAATGATTTGGTCAAAACTAAAGACCGCCATAGAGAAAGCCGGGCCGTCAACACCTCTGACTCGGTCAAGGTGTACGCGGCAACGGTAGACGACTTCAGGCACCTAACGACTCGCCTAGAAAATACTAAAGTACAATATACCACCAACCAAGTTCCCGAAGAATGGGACTTGGTTGTAGTCATTCGTGGTATTAAAAAAGCCATCCAAGACGAAGACATTCTGGATGAACTAAATTCGAAAGGTTACACCCCACGACGAATTCACCGAATGCGTAGCGGCGAAAAAATCTGACCGCTAGTGGCCGTTCACCTAGATCCCTCCTCGCCCGCCGCTAAGTCAATCTTCGACTTAAGCATCATCGGTGGCCTAAATATAAAAGTGGACGCAAAGAGGAAGTCGAAAGGCACGTCGCAGTGCCGGCGTTGACTGCAAATCAACTCGCCTCCCATTGCATCCGAACTGCAAAACATCATAATGCAGTTCATCACGAACATTACCACCGCTCTCTGCAGACCTAATAATGGCTAATTCCGAGATAAAGATCCTCAACTGGAACGCCAACGGCATCCTCTGCAGAAATAGATCTCTAGAACTCCTCCAACTCTTGGAGGAGGAAAACATCGGGATCCCCTGCATCACAGAGACCCACCTCAACCCATCCCACAAACTCTTCCTTCCAAACTACATCACCTATAGGAAGGACAGAGAGCACTCTAACGGTGGGGGCGTGGCAATCCTCGTCCACAAATCCCACCGCCATCGTGGAATTACAACTACCTCCATCTGTGAGACAATATGGGTTGAAATTTCCCTTCAAAAGGTCCCTTGAGGGTAATTGCATACCACAACTTCAAAACAACTTTAAAGAACTTGCCTTGCTTCTCAGCAGCAACACCCCCACAATCATCGCCGGGGACCTAAATGCTAAGCACCCCTCTTGGGGCTGCGGCTCCAAAAACAGCAACGGCCGCGTCCTCCTCAGAAAAATAATTCGGCATGATTTTACAGTGGAAGCTCCTCCCTCCCCTACCCACTTTCCGGGCTCCCCACAACACGCACCAGACATTTTCGATATTTTTCTCACCAAAAATATCACACCCCTAAGCGACCCCCGGGTTAACTGTGCACTGAGCTCTGACCACAGCCCGGTGATCCTCGCCTTCCATGCATCACACATCTCTCTCCCATCACACACAGAACACATCGACTGGCTACATCTCAAATTCAACCTAGAGACGTCAGCCTTTCGATGCAGACCCATATTATCGACCTCTCAAATCGATGAAGAGATCACCTCCCTGTCTAATGACATTACCCACGCTTTTAGAATCGCTACATTCTCCCGCCCTCCACAGGGCACTAATAATAACCTCCCCGACGGTATTTTGAAGCTAATTAAGCAAAAGAATAGAACCTGGAAGAAATGGCAACATCTTAGAACTCCACTTCTCAAAAAACAAATTCAACTCCTTACAAAGGGACATCCACTCTCGGATAAACGAGCTAAGAAACAGCCGCTTCAACGATTTCATCACTAAAGTCGAAACTCGCCCCAAAAACGTCTGGAAGGTGATAAAATCTATACGAGGCAGTCGCCCTTGCCTTCCACCACTCAAGCAAAATGGCCAAACCTTCTCACTCGCTGAAGAAAAGGCCGAGATCTTCGCATCATCTCTCAGCAATCAGTGCTCACCTCTACCCAGCGCACCAGAACTCTCACGCTTTCATGAGCATGTCACCCAGACAGCTCAACACTTCCTCCATTCAAACAGGGACACCACCCCTACCTCCCCCAAAGAGATACGCAACATCATTCGCAGTCTTCAAAACAAGAAAGCCCCTGGTGCTGACAAAATTAATAACAACACACTAAAAATCCTCCCCCACAAACACATCATGTCCATTTGCAATATCGCAAACGCTGTGATGAGACATCAATACTTTCCCAAGGCCTGGAAAACGGCCATAGTGGTCTGTTTTCCAAAAGCCGGGAAGTCCCTCAACGACCCCGCAAGCTATCGTCCCATCAGTCTTCTAAACTCCCTAAGCAAATTGGCCGAAAGCGTTATCCTAAAACGCCTCTCCACCTCGGTTACCAGAAAAAACCTCATACCTGACTGTCAGCATGGGTTCCGCACAGGGCATAGCACCTGTCACCAACTTCTCAGAGTGACGGAACTCATTGCTGACAACATGAATAGACGGCTGCACACAACGATGCTGCTGTTAGATGTCCAGCAAGCCTTCGACAGGGTATAGCATGACGGGCTCGTATTCAAGCTCATTGCCAATGACATCCCCCATTATTTGATCGGGATAATAAAGTCGCTCCTATCAGACCGATTTATTCGAGTTAGGGTAGGCAACTCCCTTTCCGCTCCAAAGGCCATCTAAGCCGGCGTCCCTCAAGGGTCTAAGCTCCCCCCCCCTACTTTTTACTTTTTTCTTCCATGATCTTCCTATACACGATGCAATTACTACGGCACTCTACGCGGACGATATTGCCCTCATAGACGCCACTAATACAATCTGCCACAGCACCTCAAGGCTAAACAGATTTCTCCTACACCTCATCAACTGGTACTCACGGTGGAGACTCTCCATCAACGAGAGCAAGTCCAGTGTAATCATTATCTCCCGTAAAAACCGCACCCCTCCATTCATAACGATCAAAGGCTCCTCCATCCCGTGGAGCCAATCGGTCCAATACCTCGGAGTGACGTTCGACAGGAACCTATCCTGGAACAAACACCTCCGCCTCACCAGGAGCAAAATGCTAGAAGCCTTCTTAAAGCTCAAACCTTTCTTCCATTGGAAAATCCTGTCACCCAGAACAAAAGCCAGAGCCTTCTCCGCCATCATCAGGAGCATTGCCACATACGCCATTCCCATCTGGGGGTTCATCCCCCTAGAAAGACTTCAGCGACTCCAAGGCACCTACATGAGGCTGCTACGCTCTTCCCTGAACACCCCTTGTTATTTAAGGAAAACTCAAGTACTTAAGGAAACTAACCTTCTTGCTCTCAACGATTACGCGAACAAACTCGCCAAAAATCTGAATGAATCAATTAAACAGCACCCGAACTCAGGAATCCAATCCCTGAGTAGTATCCGTCCTAAATCGACGGATCGCTACAGGAGGCCTTGCCACCTGATCAACGATCCGTAACCCCATCAGCCACCACCGGCCACTCCGTGCTTCGTTTTCGTACCTAAGCCTATGCCCCCGAGAAGGCAGAGCCCCTATACTCACCAATTCCTTCCCTATCCACATCCCACTTCTACTCCCCCACCCCCTACACCGTTCCGTTTAATAATATTTTATTCCAACAGGTAATGATACCTCCGGGTAGGAATCTGATATCTTTGCTGCAAATCCAGTAGTAACATCATCTTTGACAAACGCTGGAAACTTACTTGTATATCTAATACGTATGTATATCATACTTCATATCATATCATATCATATATCATATATCATATATTATATATCATATACTAATTTATAAAGACAAAGCATTTTTTTTATTTGTACACGATAACCGAAAAAACTACTGAACCGATTTTTCTGAAATTTGACATATAGATTCTATATTATCTTGGGAAGGACATAGGCTATGTTTTTTATTGAAAATCATTTTACTTTCTTCAATAACTTAAGTTAATTGTTTTAACAATAAGTATCACCAGCGGACACTAGGTGGCGTCTTCAATCACGAACATCAACTCAAAGTAGTCCGTTTAAAGTTTTAATACCAGGCCAGCTCAAACGAATGTTCAGATCCAACTTTGCAATTCATATCCTAAAGGTGTGACGTCGGTATTACCTTTTTAGTTCTTCAGGTTAATCTGACACTACTCTCACACCTTATGGATATAATTTGATTTTTGTAAATTTTATTTTATCTTACGTGGGAAAACCTCTCTCTCTATCTCTCTCTCTCTTTCTCTCTCATGCCAAATCATACTGAATATAGTTTGTGTCGATAAATTAGATTTTTGTTTTTATACATTATATTAATGTTAACTAGAGAGTTACGACAAGAGACTATTTTTTTATTAGTTTGAACAAAAGAAATGATGGCAAAATAGGGTTCTTTACTAACAACCTCGAAACTATGTATATTAATATCTAAAACATATCGTCACTTCTGTATAAAAAGGCAATATCCGTCGTTTGCTTAAAAAATATGCTATTCGCATACCAACATTTTGCTTGAATTTCAGTTAGCATCACTATAAAAATATGCATGGTATTTAATTGAAAAAAAGGAAATATACGAAATATATATATATATATATATATATATATATATATATATATATATATTGCATGCATTTTATATTATACATATTACATATACACATTTTAAATACGGTTTCTACTGAGAAATATTGTATTGGCGTGTACGGGCGGTGGATTAAGATATCCCGTTGCCTCAAGACGATTTCTATAGGCAGTTGTACGTTCGGATCATAGAATACGATGTCCAGGTGTCTCTGGGCGATTTATACGGGGAATATTGTATTTAGTTGATACAAAACAACGTCCAAGTATGAGGAAATCAACTTCTATGGGAAGATTCGTGTTGGGTCGGTAGAATACGATACCATGTCTTTGCGAACGACTTCTACGGGGAGTATTGTGTTTAAATGTTAGGAAGCAATATCTAGCTTTCTCGGGACGACTTCTACTGGGACTATCGTGTATAGTTGGTGGGAAACAATATCCAGGTATGTCAATACGACTTCTATGAAGAGATTCGTATTCTCTCATTTGAACACGCACACTCCCAGTAAGATCCGTTCCGGGATACCTGGACATTATATTCTACCTCTCCAACACAAAACTTTCTATAGCAGTCGTCCCGAGACGTATTCTATCGTCCGAAGATGATATTCTCCGTACTTCGAGATACTCGGACATCTTTTTCTACCGCTAGAACTCGAAAGTACAATTTTTCCCATAGAAGTCGTGTGTAATGTGTGTGTGTACACGCGCGCGCGCGCGCGTGTGTATGTTGCATACAATAGGCGGCGAAATATCAACTTTTAGAAGTGGACGCTTCATTGAAGTAGCTTTTTATACAGAAGCGACGATAGGTAAATTACGGTCAATTATTTATAGAAATATAGATTTTTATATATAGAGTACTTTTTACTTAGATATTATTGAATTGTTAATGAAATCGGTTAAATTATTATCTTGGGCGAAGCCGAGACGAGGGATGCTAGTTTCTATATATATTCCATTCCGTGATTAAATGAGTAATTAATACTAAAATAAATTTTTAAAGTCTTTATTAAGTTTGCTAGATTTTTATGATCAAACTAATAAAATAAGCAAATATTTAAAATATGAACCGCGTCTTTAATATAAACATATAAAATTAATACAATTTTTATTATCCTTAGTGTATTTTCAATGCATTAAGTACAATAGAAAAAGCCACTAAAATTAAATTTCGCAAGTTAATTAAATTTTTTCAGAATTCTAACAGGTTTGTTGTTTTTCCGCTGCGATATATTCAATCAGAGATAAAAAAACACGCCACAGACGCAAAAGTCTATATATTTGACAAAATACGACATCTTGTTTCTACGTATATATACCTATTTGCTTGTGCGATCCCACAATGTGCAGGTTGAAAATATATGAGCTCAGGCGGCTCCGTAATGTTTTTTTACCTTCTTTGGACGTCCGCGCGCATGTCCTGCTCGATAAGCTTACTCGCATCCCCCAGCTTAAAGCTAAACTATGACCATGGCGGGTTTTGTGCCTTTCGTCCGATTACGTGCTGGCTCTATTATACACAAAATTACGCATTTCGCCAGATTTTGGTCCATGGATTCAAATTGTAAATATCATCAGATATCTTATGTGGTTTCACGAGACTCGGAAAATTCTAGGATTAAAGAAACAACAATTGAATTAAGGAATTTGTTCTTTATGAAGTTTGCTTAGTGTAGACAAGTCTTCTTAAACTAAGTTACAAGCGATCATTATAATTAGTTACTGTTCTTTTTTGAAGTTTATTTTTATAATAATTATATAATACATTAATGATTGATATAATATTACTGTTAATTCATTCTGTAAGTTAAAGCTAATTAACAAAGATTCTAATGAAATATTTTATGCAAATTATTTATTAAATATTAAAACAGAAAATTTAAAAAATTCAAAATTATATTTTTATCGACTATTCTAAATTAAATTAATAAATATTTTTATCAGTCTTACAGTTTTTACTAATATAATGACATTCAGACTGTCCTTGGTTAAAATCACCCATAAAAAATCTGAAATATAACATAAAGTCTTACTAAAAATAAAATAAAATTAAATTAAAAATTACAAATAATAAAAATAATAAAAGAATAAAAATAATAAGAATAAACGATATTATATTATATTAGTAAAGGACAATTTGACTACCCACACCACCTTAAATTTAAATTTTTCTTTGATGCTCGACATTTCTAACCGCTACGGTTCATGTTCAATGACTCAACTGCTGATGGAGGCAGTCAGTTTGTCTTTTGCTAACATAGAATATAGCTGATTTTTATTATGTTTATTCTTTTTCATTTTTAATTTAATTTAATTTAATTTTTAATTAATAATTATTTTTATCGGCCTAACAGTCTTTATACTATAATATATTATACTAAAATAATGATAGTCAGACTGTCCTTGTTTATAGTCACCTCCCAAAGAATCTGAAATAGAACTTATTACTAAAAATAAATTTGATTAAAAATTAAAAATTAAAAATAATAAAAATAAAATTAATAATAAAATAAAAATAATAAAAATAATATTCTATGTAAGTAAAGGACAACATGACTGACCTCATCATCTTAAATTTAAATTCACCTTTGGCGTCCGATGTTTTGAACTGCTACGGTTCAACTTCAAGAACTAAATTGAGTTTCGTTTAGTGAAATTCACCTTTGGCGCATGACGTTTTGAACCGCTACGCTACAACTTCAATGACTAAACTGAGTTTAATCTAGTTTAGTTCTTGAAGTTAAACCGTAGTGGTTCGAAACGTCGGACGCCAAAGGTGAATTTCATTTTAAGGTGGTCTGGGTAGTCAGGTTGTCCTTTACTTACATAGAATATTGTTTTTATTATTTTTCTTTTATTATAATTGTAGTATTTTATTTTTTAAGTTATTACGATCTGTCTTAAATGTACTTATTATTCTCGTTATATAATATGAAACAATATATTATTATTATCTGCAAATGTTTTATGTTTTTCTACTTAAATTTATTTTTTCTTTATTGATATGAGACTGCTATATATATATATATATATATATATATATATATATATATATATATATATATAATCATTTTATTTAAATGAAGTATATAAATACTATTTATACCCCAAGAAATAATATCTGAGCAAGAGAAATTACTGATTCAGGTCGGAAAAAGATCGATTAGTTTTGCGTTGTTCTTGAGACAATTTGAGGTCCCGCCATTTAAAGAGATATTAATATCTCAAACAAACTATAAGATATAAGATGAAATGACTTAAAAGGAGATGCGACTTAAAATAATATACTTTAAAAATTAATTAATAAGATTATTTAACAAAGAAAGTTTTAAATCATAATTACAAAATCTCTAAACTAATTTATACGATACATATACGACTAGTACTGTAGTGTACTGTTCATATACGATCTTTTATGAATAAGTAATTAAGAAATGCCAAGAAAACAATTGCATATCTTTTAAAAAAAATTCGTTTTAATTCTTATATATTTCTAGTTGATAAAACTGTAGAAATGAGGCATGGTGTACAGTTATAATAATTATTGGGTAAAAGATAATTTTTATCTAAACTGATATTTAAAATCAGTAAATAACGAATCTAAAAAAATATTATTGTTTTCCCCCTAAAATTATCTGAGCTTCGAGAGTTTCGTAAAAGAAATTGTACTAATACGTGTATTTAAATATATTGAGATTAGTATATATTAGAATTGCATGAATATTAGATAAATAAATATTGTAAGATTGGCTTAAATGAACGGCACAAGATGAATTTTGTGAAATAAATAAGTTTTTATTTGAAGATTTACATCGACGTTCTGACTTCTTATATTTCATTATTATTCTTATCAAGATTCTACTACCAATATAATCATAAATTAATATATTTTATTTAGTTACAAGTATGATCATGTAATTTTTTCAACAATTAACTATACAATAATAGTATAAGATTCGCTCATAGAAGCAATAGCTTGAATTATATTCGAACCTAACAAATTTTTGAAAAATAATACTAATAGTTTCCTTTCTAAATCCAAAACAAATTTAGTACTATTCTTGTACAATATATATACGCTTAATTATGTCACTGATGTTGACGAAGTACTCAATGACTAAAAATATTACAAAATAGTGACCAAAAATGTTATAGAAAATTTAAAAAGCATTATGAAAACTAAAACTTCAAATTTTTATTGGAACAAATAAAACTATGTTTGTCCGCTGTTATGGTTTCTATAGATCACATAAGCCTGATAAGGCTCACAGAATAATATTTTTAATACTGACCCAATACATCATGTTTAGAAAATTTTGTTGAGTCTATTTTATAAAAATCCTTGTCCAATCCTTCATTTTACATGAATGATTATATAAAATTAAAATCTAAAATAGGGGATACTGCTTATTATTCTAAATAACATCTTTGTTTCACGAATATTACTAAAAAATTAAATGACGCTAGTTTAAAAAAACGTTGATTTTTAATTGAAGAATGTAAAAAAATTAAACAAAATGACATGGTAGATCTAGTAGAATTCTTTTTTAATAATACCACTTTTCAATTCAATAATAAAATATATGAACAAATTATGGGATCTCCAATGGGTTCAAAAATTTCTGCAATATTATCCAATATTATTATTGGAATATGTACAAGCAATAGTAATAAAGAATATTGTAAATAAATTTAACATTTATATGTGAAAAATTCATATCTATAGTATTTACGCTCTTTATTTTACGAATGGCATACCCTTATATATCATATACCTTTAATATTTCCGAATGTAATACTGAATCTACGTATATTAATAAAAACTTTTATAATTTATCTAAGGAACGTGAACTATTAGTTTACTGGTTAACCTAATATGTTATACGTAACCTATTAGTTTACTGTTTAATCTAATATGTTATACGTACCCTATTAGTTTATATTAATTATCTGCTGAATAAAGTGAATTAATTTATAATAATATTTGTAATAGAATCTTGATAAAGGTCATAGAAAATGATAAGTGATTGAAACGTCAATATATAAGTTGAAATAAAAACTTATATTGATTTCACGAAATTTATGGTATGTTATTCATTTAAGCCAATCTTAGCGTATTTACTTATATTAAAAGACATTACATTCAATCTGCTAAAAATATAACTTAAATATGATTAGAATTTAATGAATGTATTATCCTTCTATAACTGGTAATTCAATTGTTTTTCATATGATTTCATATGATTTCAGGCACACACTTTGACACGCTGCTAAAATTGTAATACTTTTGATGTAAAGCATAAGCCTCGTAAAACAGGCAGCTAAAAATCAATGATATAATGACAACGGCATCCTTAGATTCTTTCAATAACTGCACAAACAAATCCACGAAACTATAATGCGCGATTTTATGAAAAAAGATTCGTTGGGAGGTCTCACCTAGATCCTCCTTGACCGTTCGACCTCTGGCCGCTGCTCTCCTCCTCGTCCTCATCCTCTTCATCGCGCGACGTGGCCAGCGAATGGGGCGCCGATGAAGGGGCACTACTGCCCGAATCGGGCCCCGGGCCCATTCTCGAACCGGAGGCAACGCTGCTGTGGTGGGTTGACAGAGGTGGCACCAGTCCCCCTCCCTGGGCCTCCTTATTCTCCGCCCGATCCACCTGTAAATAAACAAGCATTAATTTACTAGTGTTTTTAATCAAAAATATTACCGAATTCTGATATACTTGTTCTTTAGAATTATAAATCGACTAATTCCATGATTCATTTATTTTGAAGAAAACAATTGAGAGTTAATCCCTCACTTCTTACGATTATTTTTATGATTTGACCAATTCTGTTAAAAAGATTCATTTGCTACCTATTTGCAAGATTTTAAAAAAGTAAGTAAAAAACGAAATTGAGTAATATATATTCTGAAAGTGTGTAATATATATATATATATATATATATATATATATATATATACATATATATGTATATATATATATTATAATTGAAATTATACATGTTTTATATTGTAACATTAATTCAGGAATACATATTATTTGAAAAGTTTCAAGTTTTTTGGAAATAAATAGAGTGAAAATATAAAAACTAAAGTAAAAAATGTAATGAACTATTTAACGTTTTTGTCTTTTTAAATTAGCTTTATATAGTTAATAGTATTTCTACATGTGAAATGAGCAAAATGCTGGGAAATTTGAAAATTTGTAGAACTAAACAGAATGTTCTGCACTACCGTAACAATCGTAGTAACTTATAGCTTGCACCTATCGTTGTACTTATAATTATTCCACTCATCTGCTTTTGCTCAAAATTGATGTATTTATATATTTTAAGTTGCTGGTTGCGAACATCATAGTGGCTTTGTGCATATTTTGAATTTTCATAGAATCAGAAGAAATCCTTAAAAATGCTGGTTTCGCAAATTTGTTTTGAAAACTACTATACATATCACAAAATATTTTTAATAAAGCAGGTACTCATAGAAGGAGTATCAGTGCCCTCAACGCTCGATTCCGGCGCGACGATTAACAAATGAACGGCGAGATACGACCTATGGCGTAAGATTGTTGATAGGTCATCGCAGCCAATAGGAGTTACACAGCACTTAGGTGGCTTAACGGGATTTGGTGGCACAGTCGTCAACCTAAGCAAGAAAGTCTCACTCACTATGAGGCTGATGGTGCTGTGTACAAACTGGACTATCTTATCGTGCCCGAGAGTGCGATCACAGAAGAGGTGCTTATCGGAGATACATTGCGGGATATTGCTCGTGTCATAATTGATCCGGACAGTGAAGCCACTGCTCAGAGTGGACTATGTCATACTGGTTGAAGATGAGTTTTACGAAAAGAGAAAAGCTATAGAGGCGGCGCCCCTAGAGCAAGCCGGATGCCAAGTAAAAAATACCAGTAGTGATGAGAATATTATTGAAGGATGATACGTCCATCAGCTGCAGACCGAGGAGGCTCACGCCGAAGGAGAAGGCAGAAGTCGAAGAACAAATGAAAGAGTGGCTAGGTCAAGGAATAGTGGTTCCGAGCTGTTCCCAATTTTCGAGTGCAGTAGTTGTGTGAAGGAAGAAGGATGGAAGTACGCGTTTATGTATTGACTACAAATCACTTTAGTCAAAGAGAGAACGCCGATGCCGCTGGAAGTTGCCGAGGATGTGCTGGAAAGTTTAGTGGACACAAGAGTGTTTTCGGCGATCGACTTCAAGAATAACTTTTTTCACGTGAACGTGTCTGAGAAAAACAGAAAATACACGTCATTTGTTACACCGTCGGGGCAGTATGAGATTACGGTGGTCCCGTTCGGACTGTAAACCATGCGGCCGTATTTACGCGATTCGTACAATATATTTATTCTGGACTCGCTAAAAGTGGTGTCGTAATCACTTTCATGGACGATGCCGTCGTAAAAGCAAAGGATAGCAAAGAAGCACTGGAAAATTTCAAAATTGTATTAGACGTCGCTTCACGCTTTGACCTGCAAATCAGTTGGAAAAAGTGACAGCTATTGCAGATGAAAATTGCGTTTATGGAATACATAGTGAAGAATGGGAGCATTTTACCGTCGCTAGGAAAGACTGCAGCTATGACTAATTTTCCCGAATCCCAAACTACAAAGCAGGTGCGACGATTTTTAGAATTAGCTGGATACTTCCGTAAGTTTATTGCGGGGTATGAAAAGATTACAAGTCCCTCATTCATTTACTGAAAGACGGGATTCGTTTTAAATTTCGTGATGAACAGAGGGTAGCCTTTATGCGGTGGAAAAGGGCTCTGGGCGAAGCACCCATTCTTGAGTTGTACGATCAGCGTAGGGAGACTGAACTCCGTACTGACGCAGCCCAAGATGGTTATGGAGCGATGCTTCTCCAGAAACAATCCGATGATTAGATGTGGCATTCTGTATCCTACAAAACGTAAATAGAGCAGCTACGAGTTACAGTTTCTTGCCGTTATACGAGCTTTAGATAAATTTCACTGCTATCTGCTTGTATTCAATTCAAAATTGCGACCAATCGATATATCGCGCGAGAAATTGCACGGGAGATCGACACGATGCCTAGACGTGCCGCGCCAAGCAGATTGAGCTCAGCACTCGGTGAGTGAAGACGATGTTATCCGTTCTACGAGTATTTAGAAAACGCTATTGTGAGCGCCGCCCAGCTACATACTACGATAAGTGATTGCTTCGAGAGGTCCTATCAAGAAACACCGGGTAGAAGAAGAAGAGAGGTCAGCGGAAGAAGAGAAGAAGAAGAAAAAGAAGAAGAAGAGGAGGAGCCAGGTCCCAGGGTCGTACGCTCGACATTGCCAGCTCGGTCGACAGAGCAAGCGAGCTAGACAGCCAGCTGCCGATAGTCTGCCGCCATCACATAGCCGACGCTGCCAAGCGTCGCCGCCAGAAGCCGCTGCTATTGCTACCTTGCCGCGCGGTGGCCACCGTCTTCCTCCAGCCGGCATCCAGAGGACGTCTTCAGCGTCTGAGTCGGCAAGTACCGTATTACTTATACATATTGGGTAAAGTGTGCTCGGCGTCCTCCCGGTTCCGCAGTGTCCGCATCGCGTCTCCATGCCCCCGTCTCTTCCCCCACGCCTACCGTCGCGCCTAGATGCCCCGCTTGTGCCCCTTGTAACAAGTATAGCTTTATTCTGTCAAAAAACCCGCTTGGGATGAGTCCGTGGCTAATACCACGAATAGGAATTAGTAGATTAGTTATAAAATAAATGTGTAAAAGAGCGCATGCATATATATAGTCTCTAGTGTACATGTAGAAATGAAAACTAGTAGTGTTAACGAAGGTGTTCTGTTTGACGGCATACTTCTCTTCTCTCCCCCCTTTAGCATCATCAGCAACAGCCGCGGAGGTGTTCACCAACGCACTACGTTGATTCCGTCACGAGGCAAGTGTAACCTCTAAAAAGAGGTTATAATATATATAGATTCCTAACGTATAGACACTGCTATAATTAATGAAACTTCACACTAAAAACCGTTCTCACTTAGTATCTATTTTTTTCAAATTCTTAAAACAATTTCACAGATAATGTTTATACATTTATATAGCTTTTATGTATTTTGCTATAAAAATCCAAAATGTATTAAAAATTATAACGATAGTAATAATCAGTATATCAAAAATTATAATACGCCAATTTTGCGCAAAATCAGATATGGGTGCTATCTAAAGTTAGACAAAATTCGCCGATTTTCGAAGCAACCCTAGGTGAAATTGTTAAATTTGTCTTCAGAAATATCGGTTGTACCAAAAAAATGAACATAATATAAAAGATGCACTTTCATGAGATGTATATCTCTTTTAAAACAATTTATTAAAAATATACTTATTATCCGCGAATGCCACAAATCACAATTTTTATACTTTTTGTACTAGTTTCGCTATTCAAATTCAATTTCACTAATAATGCACTATGACATTCATCATAAGTACTGCAAAACGCATAAATGCTTGCAGTTTCCGTAAAATGTGGGAGTTCTTCCGAAGTCTTCACCTAAATGTATATTTTCAAAAAGGCTTGAATTGCAGCAAAGGAAGTGTACAAATGTGCTTAGTATAATTCCGTGTATATCTATAGCACTTTTACCCGAGGGGTAATAGGATAAAAATATAATGCATATAATAAGCTGAGTTTGTTGGAGCAGAGTGTAAATGCAATAAAATTAGATGTAGTAAACATCTTCGTTTTCTGTCTCACTCGGACTTAGATCTAGGATACTTAGATACGAAAGCGTACGCTGGCCTCATTCATGAAACATTGTATATTGTCCGCGTATATAAATGGATAGAACATAAAAAATTTGTTTCAATAGGATCTACAACTTTTGTTTGTAGAATTTTTTCTAAACTCAAAATTATTTCATAAAACCTGGTTTTTATCAATTTTTAAAATTTTCACAAAGTTTGGGTACTTGGCGTTCGCACATCCAGATTAATTGACGCAGAGGACGATCGCTAAGCTTTAGAGAACATTGAAACGAATCATTTAAACTAATTTTCGGCCGAGAATAAATATATGACATAAAAATCTCGCTGCCTCTCGGACTAATTTGCATTCCCTTTTAAATGCGAAATCAAGTTCAGTTCAGTTAATGTTATTCATCTTCTTACGACGAATTCTCCATACATCTCTCGTCCCTGGTTTGCATATTATATTATAACATATTATAAAACATTTCGCTGAATTTCTTTCACCCTATTACTGCTATGTCCAATTTTTGAGTTATCAAAGATCGTATGTCACTCTTTCCTCAACTCACTCATCATCAACAACAATAACGATCGGATAATATAAACTGTATATATGTAGATATCTATGCGCGCGCGTGCGCCACTAATCTTATATGACAACGAATTATTATTAAGAAACGAAATCTTATTACGAGATTTATTACAAAATATTAAATAATGACTATTTAATGTATTCTTTCCGGTGAGAAAGTTATACCAAATTTTAATCTTAACGTATAATAATAAATAATATAATCTTACATTCCAAAACACCAATTACATTTATAGATAATTACTCTATAATAAATATACAAATATATTTTAATATTCAATGAAATTTCTAAATAATAATTAGCTATTAAATTATAAATTCTTTATTTGTTGAAAAAAAATTGTTATAAATTTTTTATTTGTTGAAAAAAAACTTTTTTATCAAACAAGAGAGTTAAAGTAGATATGTAATTAAATGAAAAGTATAATGAAACAGAAGTAAAACTTTACTGTGTGAAAAATATACAAAATATAAGATAGCTTTCATTTTCTTCTTAGTGTTAGAATTAAAATAAGTCTGTGAGTGAATTGTACAGAAAATATGTTGTAGCTATTTTCCTGGACAAAATGGGCGCTTTCGACAATGTCTGGTGGCCTGCTGTATTGACAGCATTGAAAACAAAAGCGTGCCCCAGGCGTTTCTACAAGTTGATATCTTCAAGAGATTATCTGAAGGGCCGCCGAGTCCTCATACGCAATGGCTTTGAGGAAATGCAACATAATATCAATAAGGGATGTCCTCCGGGATCCGTTCTTGGGCAAATTTTGTAGAACGTTATTCTTGATTCTCTACTTTCACAGCTCTCAAGACTAGGGTGTGAGATCATAGCTTATCGAAAGGATAGGCCAGACTTACATTGTAGAAGTGGAATCCTGGTGTCTGCTCAATAAAATGAGGCTGGCCTCTCAAAAATGTGGAATGTTGATATTCAGAAACCACATTCATCCGAAATCCCTTTTATTAAAGTTGGCAATATAACGGTGAAGAGATTAGAAAGCGCGAAATACCTTAGAATCCAATTCGACGAACATCTAAAAATCGGCTGCCGTTTGAAAGCGGTACAATCCAAGTGTACGGATTTGTTTAACAGAATTGGATGTCTGGTAAGATGAAACTGGGGCCTTAAATTTAAGGTGCTTAGTACTATCTACATCAGACCGTTCACACCTATCGCTTATATAGCGGATTGCTGTTTTGTTTCGGGTTCAGAAAAAAAACAAAGGTCACTCAGTTATGCTTTGTTACGCATAAACATTCCCGGACGCATCTAGTTTTCGCTTTAGCGGCTGGTCATCCTTGTTCGTGCAAAACTTTTTGTTATTTACTTAATTTTTCTTTTAGTTACAGATTTGAACATCATTGCCACTTTTGTTGGATGTTCAGTTTATAGGGGGTTCCGGGGTTCTGAACCACTGACATTCTTATTGCATTCTTGAGTTGTTAACCAATATATAGCTGGTTGTGTATATTTATTTCGGTTCTGTATTTACAGGTCTTATCTCTATCGATTCCATCTGAGAGAGAGAGAGAGAGAGAGAGAGAGAGAGAGAGAGAGAGAGAGAGAGAAAGAGAGAGCGCGATACATACTCGTATGAGGAGGCGGATACAGCAAAACACGTCCTGGCAGTCTGACCTAAATTCGAAGAAGATAGGACCCGGTTCCAAAGCAGAAATAAAACCTCTATTGAGGTACGAGATCTATTAAGCCAAGAAAACTATGCAGCGTTCGAAATGCTAGCTAAAGAACTACTCCAGACCAAGGAGCTAGTTGAATCATTAGAAAATGCGCTGGTCGCAGAAGTAACAGAGGAACCTGAATAAGTAGGTAGGGAACATCAGGCAGTCAGGATTTCACGGAAATAACACAATGTAATCATATATCTTGGCAATCTATTTAGAAATATACATAGTTATTATTTTTCCTAAATAATCTTACCAGTACTATACATTGGACTACAAACCTGTAAATATATAACCCCAATAAGCAAATAAGCAGCCTATATACTGGTTAAAAACTCTAATCTCGATGAAATAATGTGCAATAAATAGTGGTTCGAAACCCACTATAGACTAGATGACAAATAAAAGTGACAATGATGTTCAGATCTGCAACTAAAAGAAAAATTAAGCAAGTAATGAAAAGTTTTGGAGCACAACCGGTCGATAAAACGAAAGCTAAGTGCGGCCGGGAATGTTTATGTGTAAAAAAAAATAATTGAGCGACCTTTATTTTTTTTATGATCCCGAAACAAAACAGCAATCCACTGTTTAATAGTGAAACAAAGCACGATTTTCCTTTATAAAGAATACGTAGTTGTTTGATTCTATTAATCGCTCTCAACAACGGGTTATCATATGCCAGATTCCTTCCATCTAATCGCCATTATCCATATACACGCAATACCATTTCCAGGTACGACTTCGTCGTGATAGGGGGCGGGAGCGACGGTCGCCTCGCGGCTCTCCGAGGACAGCCAGTTTTCGGTGCTGTTGCTCGAGGTGGGCCTGGACGAGTCCACGGGCACTCAGATACCCTCGCTCATTCTCAACTTCCTCGGCTCGGACATCGACTGGAAGTACACGACTAAGGACGAGGACAAGACCTGCCTGAACAAGGAGCGCAAGTGCTTCTGGCCCAGGGAAAAGGTATGGTATATAGATAAATTGTACGCTCGCGCGCACGCGCGCGCGAGAGCTTCTCCCCTTTGTTACGAGCGCATACAGAATCGTTTTCTCGAATGCCTCGAGGGTTTACGATATATATTAGAACGTTTCAAGCGACGCTCGAGCTGACTGTTAAATGTAATAAAACGGCTGTCTAATATTGAGTATAAATGAGAAGTCTGGAAATGATGAATATCGGTAAATGGCAACATCGCGCGGTATCGTCAGATAATATCTCGAATCTACCGAACAAATTCCATTCGGCAAAATATCTGTTAATGTTAGGCTTCCAAGACGGCCCTAATCCGAGGAAATTGGTTCGCACTCGAAGCACCTCGAAGCAAATCATCGCCAGATACTTCGAAATAACTGCACATACAATAGTCATGCTGTTAGAGCAGCGTAAAACGGTGAATTTTGAATGGTACATACATTTGTTTACCGGAAGTGCTTTGTGAAATACGAAGAAGCAACTGGTAACGGTTTGAAAGAAAAGATCATTCTTCATCATGACAATGCGAGCTCTCACACATTGGTTCAAACAAACAAATTTTGGTATCGATTATTATGGAAAATACTTCGAAAAACAATAAAGCGATTTTCAATAATAAATTACTGTTTTTCATTATTAGATTCAAAATATAAATAGCAACCTACTTAATATAAGACATTCTTCATACAACAGCTCCTTCCCCCAATGAAATATTGCTGACTTTATCAACATCGAAGTTCAATGAGTCAGATAAATTTCGAAATGGTTTTCTAGCTTTTGATTTAATCACACTGAGTTCAATTTTTGATTGACACAAAAATCTATTTACCTCGTATTCGGGCAGCAATACATAACACCTTTTTTACATTGATAAATACGAAAATAAATAAAAGTAAATAATCTTTGATCTCGAATGGTACATACTAAAAAAAAGTATTAAATAATGTTTTCTGGTGATTCCATATTTTAAGAAAATCATAATATGTAAATAATACTGTAATAATCCTGGAAATTAAATGTTGAATATCAAAAAATTTAGCACACGCATTTATAATATTTTGGAATTTAACTTAGATGTGTATTTTTGATGTGAGAGCTTTGTAAAAGGAAAAAAATTAATTTTCCTTAATGAATAATTTCTTGTTAATACTGAAGCATTAATTCAATTATACAATATTTTATATTATAATTATACAATTTCTTTTCATGTTTAGTAACGATAATCGATATACATATTATATCCATAATTTCTCTTCGAGGTATGTTGCACATTGCTTTAATCAGATTATTTCTATTATGCAACAACAGACTAAATATAATTTTAACAATGTTTTACTAATAAGGAGACGGTCACCTCACCCGAGAACTAATGTCTTCCAGAAACTGAAAAATGTATTCAATGTGACAAAAAACTAAGAACCTTACCATTTCTTTATTCAAATCGGCCTTGCTTCCCATTAGTTTTTAGTTAATAGAGTATCAAAGTAATATATTTTTATTTTATTATTACATATACAGTTACTCATGGATATTAACATTGTATGCATTGTCACTATTTCCAGTACCTCAATTTTAATCGAATAGCATAACATATATGTTGTTTTTAAGTCATGTATTCCTATTTAAAATTAGAATTATGTTAAATTAAGTGAATTTTTTAAAACGTTTTAGGATGTTTAAATAATTGGTGCATAAAATTTTCATATATTTCTAAATATTTACATCAATGTTTCAATAAACTTTATATATATTAGAGAAGGTTTGAATACAAAAAATAAGTAAATAGAAATACACAATATGGCTTAAAATATTAGAAACAATTTATTATTCAAAAATAATTTAAAAAGAAATCATACAAATTAATAGTAACAGAATGAATATTTGAATAAATTCATAGTATTCATAGTACATAACTTCAATAATACTATGAATTTATTCAAATATTCATCCCATTACTATTCTATTAAATGAAATCAAAACATATTTTGAAACTTACCTGATGATCTTAGATGTACTTCAACACTAAAAAACTACTTATCTAATACAATTTTTTTTCTTTATATTCCGTGTACTTGATACTGTCTGTCTTATTTTTCTCTGTCCTTATTTTTCTCTTCAATCAAATAACAATTGAACTTTTGCTTCATAGTTTATTGCTAAACTCAAGCAAATTTAATTTTAACAACATTCTTAATTTGTAAACATTTAAAGCTTTTTATGTGCTTTAAAAAATATATGTTACTCGTCCGCATAAATGCTTCAATCAGCTTAAAATGTTATAAGAGATTGGAAATGTAATAAAACCCAAAAATTCAATGGTATAATGATAATCATACAACCCAGTAAATATAAGGATGACGGATGCATGTTAGGATAAGGTGTCCATGAGTTGTACTTGCCTCCAAATATATTTTCAACTGTTTTAAGCATCTGTGGGGACGAGAAATATTTTTTTTTAAACAAATAAAAATTTTAAAATGTTTACAAATTAAAAATGTTTTTAAAATTAAATTTGCTTCATTTTAATAATAAATTATGAAAGAAAAGTTCAATTGTTATTTGATTGGAGAGAAAGACAGAGACAGAGAGAGAAGAAAAACAGCTGATCCGGTATAATTTTGTATGTGATAGCCGTATCAAGTACATGGCATATAAAAAAGAAAAATTGTATAAGATAAATGAGTTCTTTAATCTTAATTAAACAAAAAATAATTTCCGCTTATAATTAAGAAAAATTTACTTTGTTGAAAATCGCTTTTTAGCATTTCAGATTTATAATTATTACTGTCAAGAATCACAAAATACTTGAGGAATGAACCTCAAATATGAGTGATCTGAAGAATAAATTAAATTAAAAGTGAATTTTCAATCTGAAATAATTTTAGCGAGCATTTAGAATATGTTCAAATATATGTGTGATATACAAAATTACTATTAATTTTTATTATTATTTTTTACATTATTTTTTAATTATAAATTTTATATATTTTAAGTCATATTGAATATTTCTATTTATTCATTTTTTGTATTCAAAACCTTCTATAATATATATAAAGTTCGTTGAAACTTTGAGGTTAATATTTAGAAATATTTGAAAATATTACGCGCTAATTATTTAAATATCCTAAAACATTCTTAAAAATTCACTTAATTTAACATAATTGTACGACCCTTGTACAATCATTTCTTCGCCAGCTGTTTAGTGTTTTGTAATAACGCGCGAGTAGTCCATGTCACGAAAATAGAATACAGAAATTTAGAGCAATGTTGCGCGATAAAATTTTGTGCTAAACTCGGCAAAACCGCGACAGAAACATATGAAAAGTACTTGAAGTGTATAGTAGTGATGCTCTGAGTTGCAGTCAGGAGCTTCGGTAGCATGCAGATTTTAAAAATGGCCGTGAGAGCGTCAAAGACAATACGTGGAGCGAAGGGCCAATTTAAGTGCGAACCGACGCGAATACGCAACGCGTCCGCGCCCTTGTTCTTCAAGACCGGCGACCAGCCATTCGAATTTTGGCTGATGAGTTGAATATGAGACAGTAGAAAGACTTTAACAGAAGATTTCACCATGAAATAGCTGTGCGCGAAGATGGTACCGAAAAATCTTTTAGATGAGCAAAAAGCCCCCCGAATGAACATCGCTCAAGGTTGTCTCGAGCAAGTTGAAAGTGATCCTACTCTTTTCTATCGAATTATTACTGGTGATGAAAGTTGGTTCTTTCAATATAACCCCGAAATTAAACGACAAAGCCGACAGTAGCTGTCCCCTGGAGCGTCAAGGCCAAAGAAGGCGGGAATGAGCAAGTCCAAAGTGAAAACCATGTTCATTTGCTTCTTCGACAGCAACTTAATCCTACTCTTTTCTATCGAACTATTACTGGTGATGAAAGTTGGTTCTTTCAATATGACCCGAAATTAAACGACAAAGCCGACAGTGGCTGTCCCATGGACCGTCAAGACCAAAGAAGGCGAGAATGAGCAAGTCCAAAGTGAAAACCATGTTCATTTGCTTCTTTGTCAGTAAAGGGATGGTTCACAAAGAGTTTATGCCACATAAACAAACAGTAAATCAAGTATTCTTCCGCAATGTGCTCGAAAAATTATGAAAAAGGAGGCTCAGAATGCGTCCAGAAATCGTGAAGACTGCATTAGGTTCTGCATCACGACAATGCTCCCTGTTGCAGTGCGTTCAGCGTCTCTCAGTTTTTAGTGTCTAAAGACATCGCAATGTTACCACAACCGCCCTATTCACCGGACATGTCACCTTGCGACATTTCCTATTCTCCCATTTGAAAAAATTCCTCAAAGATCGACATTTTGACTCCGTTGAACACATCTAAGAATCTGCGAAGAGGCAACTCGTAGAGATCCCATAAGAAGTGTGCAAAAATTGTTGTCAAAACTGGAAAACTCGCAGGAATATGTGTAGAGATATAGAAGAGGACTACTTTGAACGAAATTGCAGCGATGTACCTTAATTTTTAAATATACTCGGTTTTTAAATTTTGTCGTATTACTTAATTGTCTGATCTCGTATGTTATACTCTTCAGCTAAGAGTGAGATATTTGAAGTAGCGAGAATGCATAAAATGTTAATATCCATGAGTAACTGTATAGTAATAATAAAATAAAAATTTATTACTTTGATATTCTATTAACTTAAAACTAATGAAAGCCAGGCCCATTTGAATAAAGAAATGGTAAGGTTCTTAGTTTTTTGTCACATTGAATACATTTTTCACCTTCTGGAAGAAATTGATTCTCCAATGATGCGAGCCTCTTTTTGTAAATTAATTGTTAAGTTAATTGATGCAGTATCGTCTTAAGTTTAAGAATAATTTAATGTTGCACAAATGCGAAATAAAAAAGTCTATATTTTTAGATACGCTCTCTTCCTCTCCCAGACTCCCTCAGCTTTCATTACGTTTTCTCTCATCATGGATTACTATAATAAACATATAGGCATTATGAGAATAGGTAATGTAATAATTTAAAGTTTCATTTTTCAAACATCTCCTGGAAGCTATATAAGTATAAGCCGCTATTTGAGATTAGCTAAACGATTCATTCAAATTGTACATAAACTATCAGATGCTCGAGGTATTTTCATCAGAAAAGAAGACAATAGAGAGAACAAGCAGGGAAATGCGTAATCCGGTTTTGTATGTCGGCATTCGGCGTAATATATAAAAGTACATGGGCAAGTCATAATTTTTGTCATAAGCTCGATGGGAGGAGGCATGTGTTTTATTTTAGTACAAAAAGGCACATGTGACAAAAAGCTTTATTCACCGGCCTCATCAGAGCGAATGAACGTGAAAGGTCAGAAAAATATTCTTTTTCAGGCAGTCTCCTCCCATTCTATTATATCCCTTTTTGAGTTGACATCTCTTTCACTTAGAAACTGCCGTACTCTCTCCTCATCTTCTACATTCTACTCATTTTACTTTTTTATGCATCATTCCCTTTCTTCTTTTTCAGCTTCTTTCATTCGGTTTCGTTTTTTCCAATTAATGATCAAATTCTTGATATTAGTATTAATAATTTTATACAAAAATACTCTCAAGAGTATATTAGATATTATTATTTCTCTGAAAAAAACAATAGTAGCAATGGAAATAATAGAAAGAAATGAAAACTTTTTTAACTATTATAAAATTTGATCACATCAATATTGAATCTACTTTCGATTTTCTAATCGTATTGTTTATAATTCTATTTTCCTTAAAAACATAATAAATTATCTCACGTTATTAAATTATATTATTTCATCTTCTTATGCTTTCAAGTTAGTCGTCCTTCTGAGCAGTTTCATCATTTCTTTATTAAATAAACTTATCGATCAATCAATTTGATCCATTCAGCCGTTAATGTTTCACTCACCGTTTGTATTTTGATTTTCGTTTTACAACGTTTGTCTATTTTCGTTTTGATCTCTTCTTCGCTTTTTCCATTCGACTCCTCCTTCTTGCGAGCTTCTCATTTTTCGCAGCTGGAACTCTCCTTTCACAATCCCTCCATCTGTCCGTGGAGAATGTCATGAAGTCTCGAGACCGTCCGGTAAACTGCTTCACCTGCACTTGAAATAGAGTCCACGGCTCGTTTAGTCTCAAAGGGTTACATACGTACGCGATGTGGCCGGCAGTGGAGGGGGTGGTAGAGATGCGCGGAAAAGCACGCTTATCTCTATAGTACTGTACATCCTTTTATCCAGTGCTTATACACGCCTTTGGCGCTTGGTAAAGCCCAAGAGTTTTCAAACTTGCGAAGTACGAAGCAAAACTTAACGAAATTTGCCTCCTTCGTGGGAAAGGAAGTGAGAGCTTCTTTGTCTTTCTCTCTCTCTCTCTCTCTCTCTCTCTCTTTCTGTATTTCAAAGCTTTCTCTTTACTGACCTCGCTTTATCGCATGTCAAATTTTTTCGTTTCGGCTCGCTGTTCACTTCAACGATACTATGTATGTGTACACGTCTCCAGGGAATCCGACAGTCTCTTCCTTTCATTTCTTATTCCTTTGACACTTGCTTCTACCCGCTCATTTGAAATTCCAGCGCGGCAAATAATACTCACGGAAAACTCTCGGGACCATATATGCGTTTGACAATTAGGTCAGGATTTTTATCGTTTGGAAAACGCAACAGTCGATCATATGGCAACTTCCATTTTCCCAGTGTAAGCTCGTATAATAGCGATACGTTCTCTTCGCAAATAACTAATTTTTTAGATATCATGAACAATTTCTGGCAGTGATAGCCCCTTATCGTGCTAAGAATAGAAAAAGATGACGGACATGCCATATTCTAAGACGATATAATACATTGAATCGACGTGTCGTTGAAGGAACAACCTATCTGGAAGAAATCCTGACGAGAAAAATAACAACCTTCCTGGATGAAGCGAATGAAGTATTGATATAAATAATTATGAAAAATAATTCTATTAATTTTGGATTATAATTCTTAATTTTGAAAAGACGTAATTTATCTCATTCACAATTAAAATTTGAAATGTTTATTCAATTGAAAGGTTTATTCGATGCTGGAGATTACAATTATTCAAGAATTCTAGAAAATAATATTTATATTCTATTATCCCTAATTCTGCTTAGTGCATCAAGTAACTTAAAAATGAAAGGATACCTATAAAATACTTATGCTTTTTGACGTCTCTTTTTTATTTTTTATGCTGAGTCTATAAATATATAAATATATTTATAATTAGTATTCTTTAGAAGTACATTTGTCTCTCATAATTTTATGGCTCTAGTCAAGCAAATACAGTTAATAATAAATTATTAAATGATTAGCAAGTTCAAAGACTATATTTAGACCCTATAACAAGTAGACTTTACTATAGATTTATATCTTTAATATATCAAATAATCTATCAATTAAGCATCGGTAACAATTAGCTCACAATGATATTTTTTTTAAATTATATGTTCAATAAAACAATAGTTGGATTCTATAGATACAATTCTACTGATTTGAGTGAGAACTTGAAATTGAAATTCCTTTAAACATTTAGCAACTTACTATAAAGAAGCTCAAATATGTCACCTAAACATTGATACCGTTGTTAATGAAATATACTTATATATATATATATATATATACTTTTTATTTAACCTTCTCGAGACAAAGTAATTTACCGGCGACGAAGTTAGCTATTTCTAAAATACCGTTCAAATTCATAATAAGCCGAGTCTCTGTGGTAAAACATGAAAATAAAATTTCGGACGGAAAGGCAAGGGGTTGACGAACGAACTTGGTGACAGAAGCATCGCCGTGTGGTGCTGTTATAATCCAGGCCATCCGCCTGGAGAGTTTAGCTGCAATGACGCGTATCTTATTACGTTGGGCGCGTCTGTTTCTACTTGGAATGTTTTCGAAATCATATATTTTCTTCCTTCTACTCTTTGAAACTTTTCTTAAAATATATATATTTTTCATTTCATGTAGCTCGAAGCTTGCCTCTCTACATGGAAACAAATTTCATTATAATTTAAAATAAGTACATTTCATTGACTATTAAAAAAATAAATATTATATTAAGAAGTCTTCAGCTTCATACTCTTTACTTCTTAAGGATTAACGTTTTAAAATGATCACAACACTATCAAATAAATGTTACTTAAGATATTGGCAAGACTCGCTTCCACCTATAAACTCAAAATATTTCATATTTTATAAAGCGCCAGCTTGATACGAATATATGCGCATTCATCTATAGTTCGACACCCGCGTAGAGATGCGTAGAGTAGCGTGCCGCTATTGCGCGAGGGGGCGTAAACGACCGATAGCCGTTCGTCGAAGGTGACAAAAGGCATCCGTAAATTTATCAGAAAATAGTTTCTCGGGTTAACATGCACCTTCACATCACTATTTTTTCACAATTTTTTTAGTTATGATGACTCTTATTTTTCTGTTCCATATATAAAAATATTTTTAGATTGACTTGAATCAATTAAAAAGTTTTGTTATATTGTATTTAATGAAAAGTATAATTCAATAACTTATTCGGTTTAATCGTATGGATATAGAAAAAAAGGATACCTCTTTTTTATACTTTATTATAATATTGCTTTATTATAATTTAGATTCAAATGTACGTAGTAGGAAAAATGATAATTTTTAAATTTACGGAATTTTCTGAACAAGTTCACGAATGAAATCTCTTTTTTTCTACCTAACTAAATGTCATATTTCAACCCATGAACAATCTCAAGAATTGGCACACGAAAGATTTAAGTTTTATTGTATATTTAAAGTAGTTATTTTTTTAGAAGTAAGGCTTATGCCCGACGAAAATAGCCTATAAAGTCTGAAATCCTTTATAAAAAACAACTATAGATCACAGCCAAGGTATCTTATTTTTATAGACCATCCTGAATAGTTTAACACAATCGCAACCAATGAAAAAAAACTTCCAAAAAGATCACATTATGGTACTATCGATTTTTTCAGTAAAAACGTATGATCAAGGCCTTATAGAGGTAAAAATAAGTTTTTTAAGCGAGAACCTCTATTTTCGAATTGTCGGCACCGGATTCAGAAAAAAAAGAAAAACTTATTAAAAAACTGCCAAATGGTCCTGTGTTTGAAAATGAGTAATATTTTAATCATTGTCATTTTTAAGTTATATGCATAAGTATAAACAAGATGTAAGTTACAATTTAGTATAACAGGATACGATGGCAGAAAAAATATTATCCCTTAACCAGCTATTTTCTACTTGCGCGTACAAATTCAGTTGATAATGGTTAAAGAAAACTATGCCTTATGACGCATAGATACAGTGAACTTTTTGTACGTAAAATTCTTTTCTCCTTCAGAATTATGCAAAAATACGGGTTTTTATTTTAAAATAATCACTTTGATCTTTAAATAACCTTGAAAAGAATTATCAAAATTAAAATTATTAATTCTATTATGTAGGCTCTTACAATTTTCGACTTAGAAAACTTTTCATTGTCAGTGACTTACAAAAAATCAGGGCAGTTTTCAAAAAAGGGACACCCTGTAAGGTATTTTAAATTGAATATTTGCTTAAATTTGAGGTATAAAACTATTCAAAAAATGAATGAGTGTAATTAAAATTATGTATTTTAATTACAGTCATACAGTAAAACTATTGCAATATTTGGAATATAAAATCTGCAGGATTATGCCAATAATTACGCAAAGCTGTGATTTATTAATGGGATAACCAAAACTCCTAAATTGTCGCTTTATATTTTCCAATCACTGCAGATAAGAATCATCGGCTAAATATAGGTGCGTATATACTATATATAGACTTTGACATATACGAAAGTTGCTAATTTGAAGCCACCCATGCTTACTCACTAAGTCGTGCTCCTCGGGTGCGAACTGTCCGCTTTAATTAGTGCATTTCTTGGCTCACTACTCCGCAAGGAACGGCGCAGCAGCTGTAAGCTCAACTACTTTTCAGCTGCTTGCTCGCTTTCTCTCTCTCTCTCTCTCTCTCTCTCTCTCTCACCCTTTCAAGAATTACACAAACCGAATTAAATTTCTTGGCACTGTCACTTGAGTGCGGCAAAGTTTGTCGGCTATTTTTCTTCGCCATCCTACTGCTTTCTTTCAAAAGTACGAAGAGTCAGGTGAGCTTCAAAAACTCGTTCGGTTTATCGACCTAGTATTTTATATGAAATGTCCATATTTGAACAAAAATTTAAAGTGAAACCAGTTTAGTGTAAAGTTGTATTAGAGTTCTCCAGATAAATTTAATGGTCATTTTTTCATAAAAGTTATGTTTAATATTTCCTACCGCTAATAATACAAATGTTATGTGATGTTGGATTTGTTTGGCGACCTCTATAAAGTCAAATTATGAAAAAGAATATTTGCATAGATACTTGCTTTTTTTAATAAGCAATATCGCACTGTATAAGCTGTTGCGGAGAGAAAAAGATCGTCCTAGCGGGACGACCTCTGAAGCGTTGCTACCTTTTCGGTGCATCTGTACATAAGCGCTACCCGAACTTATGAGCCGATGCTCCAAAACCTTTCGCATCTCCGTTGGTTCAAGCAAAAGGGGGCAACAACCTATACAAATGCAGGATATTGTCGCGATGTGCAATAGCACAAACGACTTAATCCTAAATTTCGTACGGTCCGCGCGGACTCTTCATTTTTACCCGCCTACTGCTTTTCCAGAGATTTTACGGGACCTTTCCTCTTACTTAGGAAAAACCTCATTAACCAAACAAATAAATTAGTGAATAAAAAAATAGCGAATCTCCGTAAAAATAAAAGTAAATTATTAACAATGATCCACAATCTAAAAACAAAAAATAGTAAAAAGCATACACAAGAAATAAATCAATTAAATAGTACCTTAATAGATGTAAAAAATCAAATTAACGTTGAATTTAAAAAGCAAGCTAACAAAAATTGGTTAAAGGCAGTAAAAGAATTAAAATACAACGAATCTGCCAGCTTCTTCCCCAACCTTAATAAATTATTCAGAAATAATAAAAATA
Organism: Sycobia sp. Sy_11; assembly: GCA_018907035.1. Classification (NCBI taxonomy): domain Eukaryota; kingdom Metazoa; phylum Arthropoda; class Insecta; order Hymenoptera; family Epichrysomallidae; genus Sycobia; species Sycobia sp. Sy_11. The sequence goes on along the minus strand of JACCIC010000071.1, from coordinate 633,367 downwards.
ATAACATTGACCATCTTATTGTTAACAACAATGAATGGAATAATCTAAAATAATACAATAAAAAATTAACTCATATCGATACAGATGACTTAAAAGTACTTAATGCCAACACATTCTATATTAATAATCCTAACATTATTTCAATCATCATAGGCACGCATTTTCATAAAATAAACTCACTTAATAACACACAAAATCTAGTATTACACAATGAAATCAACTCAACTTTAAAGGACCTAAAAAGTACATTCGAGTCACTTCCACCATTAACACAGTTTAACAAAAATAATCCAGCATCTAACCCAACAAAAAATGATTCTAATGTATTCACTAATTATAACCAAACAATAAAACTATTTCAAAATATGAGAAATAAAACTTCCCTTGGGGTCGACAAAATCCCCAATATAGTCTTAAAAAACTTGCCTCACAAGACAATTAAAATATACTGTATTTTATTTAACAATTTAATTAATAATAGTCACTTCCCTAAGCAATGGAAACTGGCCGGCACAATCATATTGAAAAAAAAACATAACCAAGCGAACACACTAGATAACTTAAGGCCAATTAGTTTATTACCAGCAATAAGCAAAATATTTGAAAGAATACTAAATAACAATATTGTAAAACACTGTAGCAACAATAACATTATACCAGCAAATCAATTCGGATTCAAAAAAAAACACTCTACCACACATGCGATTAATCTACTACTGACTAATATTAACAAACATTTAGCACACAATGAGGTTATAGGCGCATGCCTCATAGATCTCAAAAAAGCATTCGACACTATTTGGTTAGAAGCACTAGTTTATAAAATCAATAACTATAAATTCCCACTACACATAACCAAACTCATTTACAATATGATAACACATAAACAATTTCGCATAGTATACAACTTTAAAGATTCCGCAGAAATCTATACAATCACAAGAGGATTGCAACAAGGTACTGTAAATTCCCCCACTCTATTCAATATTTTTAACAGCGATATTTTACATACAGAAAACTTCGAGAACAATAGCAATGCTTACAGAATAGCATTTGCTGATGATCTCATCATATACGCAGCAAATAAAACAATATTCGGAATTCAATCAAAACTACAATCGATATATAACGAATTTAAAGATTACTTTATTAAGTGGAATTTAGAGATTAACCCGATTAAATGTGAGACTATACTGTTCCGCAACTCAATCAACAACAGGACACCAAAAAATCTCAAAAGTAATTGGAGGTCTATCGAAATCAAAGACAACGACGTTAGTATACCACACAAAAGATCTGTAACATATCTTGGCGTACACTTAGATGACTTACTATGATTTAACGAACATGTCAATATACAAATAAATAAGTCAAACATTATTTTCAAAAAATTACACAACATTTTCTTTTCCCCGCTAAATCAAAAAGCCAAAATTATAACCTACCTAAGCTTATTAAGATCAATAATTACCTATTCCTTGTCCTATCTGGTTTAATATTAATCCGAATTTAATGGAAAAAATAAGAATTTTTGAAAGAAAAATATTAAGATGTTGCCTAAATCTATATAGAAATTACTCAGATCCACTTAAAAAAAGAATATCTAACATAACACTGTGCAAAAAAGCAGAAATAATTAGAATAGATGTTTTTATCATACAACTAATCAGAAAATATGTAAAATCAATAAATTCTGTAGATAACCAACTAATTAAGAACATACACAATACTAACAGATTGTACTCGTTAGACAGAATAAATAATGGTTTCGCTACGGTAAATGACTTTAAGTTCCTAGATGAAAATAACTATGTATCAAATCAAAGTGGTTGCCCTGTACTATACCATATTCCTAGGAGAAATAATAACAAAAAAATATATCAATATACAAACAGCACGGTATTAAGATTCACAACAGACATCGCAGAAAAAGATAGGAAAACTATGCTTCGATTCGAGTACAACTAAATGCATTCACAGTGAACTGGAAACTATTAATATAATTTAAGTGTATCATTAAGATAATAATTATTCTAAAGTTTTTATTACTTATTTTATCTCTTTTTTGTTTTTTTTTCTTTCTTATTCATCCCAAAATACAATATTAGTAAAGTTAGTTTTTTTTCTTATTCCTATGTCTATGCATAGATAAAATTTTTTCTAACGCCACATCACAATGTATAACTTGACCGTAAAACGCAACAAGAATATGTAAATAACTAAATATGTAACAACTCTTGTACAAAAAATATTACAACGAGCGTGGTCCTCACCACCATTTTGTAAAATAAAAAGATATGTAAATCCTGGTTTTGTTATGTTATACCCATTCTGTTAATGTAAATAATTTTTGTCATCAATAAAAGCATTTAAAAAATAAAAAAAAAGGAAAAGCTTCCAAAACTCGTCGGCCACGTGTATTTAATGGCGCGGTGCAATAAATGCCACATTCATTTATGACTGCACTCTCTCTCCCCCCTCTCACTCACGCGCGCTCTCTTACTCGTGCTTTCCAACACACGGAGCGCATATGTCGCGAACACGCTGCCTTGAAGTAGCTTTTTATATAGAAGCAACGATAGGTAAATTACGATCAATTATTTATAGTAATATAGATTTTTATATATAGAGTACTTTTTACTTAGATATTATTGAATTGTTTAAAAAATCGGTTAAAATATTATCTCGGGCAAAGCCGAGACGAGGGATGCTATAATAGTATTTTTATATAACAGATAATCAGCGATTAATTGAAGGCTAGATTTAGGGAGCATCTTCCCGATATAATGCCTTATCGAATTTAGAGACATACTTAAATTTAATATGTTATCTCAATAATATGCATACTATTTTTTCTTCCTTAAAATTAAATAAATCTATATAAAAGGTTTTAAAAGTCTGTTCAATAAAGAAATTTCAGTATTATTCCGTAAACAATTAATTGAATGATCAAGAAGGAGTTGGAAAAACAGTCACCTCCCACTATGCCATCGATGGCATGGCTCGCTTTTTTCCAACTCGTCTTTTTATTGACGATATGCTGGCACTTCAGTTGCGTCTTATGTAATAGTATACCATCCAGAAACTTTTCAGGCTTCAACTGTCCACTCATACTGCGAGTATTCGGCCGACAATACAAACTTCTATATTAAATATTTCGTTGAAATGTCTAGGCGGAGTTTACTTTCAGCTCGGCACAGGCTCGGTGTATCCAAGTTATGCGCAGTATCCCAATATACTCCATTCGCAAACAGAACGAGTTTTCGCAAGTCCCAAGCACGCGTTTCGAGATAGCAACAAATTTGCTCAGGATCCCGCCAGCGACATCGCTTATTACTTTTAACTAATACAGCGCATTTTCTCCAACACTGCGACGACCGAGCAAATGGTAAGGTAGGCAACAAAAAGCAAATAACAAAAAAGCAGGCCATGGAATTTTTTAATTGACCCATTTGCATCCATTTGGACCAAACCTCGCATGAACAAAGCGTGCTAATGAGGCACACGTATCTATCGAATCATTGCAATATCTTCCCCCCTTTAAAATTTCCGTGTTCGTTGTAGCGGACTTGTGATGACTCGGAGACGTGTGAAGCTGTGGATCTCCGCTGGTTTTCCTATTGCCGCGCTCACCAGCGGGGAAGATTTTTTTCTCATATTCACTCCATCCCCTCGCCCTCTCCCTTTCTTTTTTTCTTTCTCGATACGCCATGCCCATATAGAGGTAGCCCACTCTTAAGCTTCTCGGTGCGCGCACGCCGATGAACAACGGCCGTTGAAGGCAAGACGAACAGACACGGGGCAAATTTTTCGCGGGAGCAGCAGCAACAAATCGAGGTCAAAATTTTAATTAATAGCTTACGTATACTGTCATAGATCCCACTTAGAACCGAGGCAGAGGATGAAAGTCTTGGCGATCGATTAAGCTTACGTTTCCCTACGTTGAGAGGTTAAAAGGTATTTCTCGTGAATAGTCTTACTTTTTCAGACATTTCAGTCTAATTGCAAATACACTGGCTATTTGAGTGATTATTGCTTTTTACTTATAGTTCCTTTCATTAATTGATGTATCACGCTTTGCAAAGAAAGAAATTAAAATAGCACATGAAATATACCTTATTAGCATAATATAATTTAAAATAGATATAGAAAAAAATACAAAACTAAAAAATAATTATAGAAATTTAAAAAATAATTCTGTCTTTTTGTCTTATGATATTAGAGATATAATTATGAAACATCTAACAGCAACTGATCGAAAAAAACTTATTTTTGTTTTTTTTTTTAATATAATTTAGAATTTGGAAACTGTTACCTAGAATTTATGACCTAACATTTATTAAAATCTCTTATATGTATACGTGATCAGTAGAGAAAATATCTCTAAATCGACATCTGTCGTATTGGACCGATCATTTTGAGTTATAAAATTCAGATCATCGACTCGTAATCGATATTTATCAATACATACTATAATGCAAAAGTTTTCTCTTTTTGAATACCTGGAGTTTGCCTTTTCGTAGGCGTGTTAAATAGATTAACATAAATTCTATCTTTCAATGAATCTCAAAGATTAAACATTATCAATTTTTCTAAAAATTTACTTTTAACATTCAGTAGCTATTATGTCATGCTTTTGACACTGAATTATTAAAAAATATAATATTTAACGTCAAAACTCCCAAAAATATATCTCTACAAATCTGTAGTTCTTTTTATTATTATTAATTGAATCAATGTATCAGATAGTGGTGCTATTAAACGATTATCTGCCTATAAAATTGGTCGATCTTTGTACATTTACAAGCATAGATTCAATAGAACTTTTTGTTTAAATTTTTATTCTCTCTATTATCAGCTAGGCAAGGTTTTTATAAAGAAATCTCGTTTACTAGAAAGTATACCTAGTTTAATTAGAGAAGAGGACTAATAATGTAAATAAGAAAGAGCCAAATCTTTCAAAAGAAAGAACTTTAGCTTCTCAACACTTGAGAGTTCGTTTTGGAGATAATTAGAAATACATCTTGAAGTTCAAAATAAATCCGTCACTTCGTTAGATATTTAACTATTGTATCTAGTTAAAATGAAGCTTATACTTTTAAAATATAATTAATGCGAACAATATTAATTAATTATAATGTGTATTTACACATTAAAAACACAAACAGAAGAATACTTTTTATTTAAAAGTATTCTTCTGTTTTACAATTTATTAGAGATGCTTCTGGAAATTCGCATTACTTTTCAAATGAAATTCTTCTGACTCCTTACAGTTTGAAAACAAGATAAGCTGAAATCATCGTAAAAAAAAACACATTTAACACAATGAAAATAAATATTATTATAATCTACTGTATAATCATATATTTTACTATAGAAAATTTAATGCACACATTTTTAAATAATTTATATAGAATATTTCTTCTCACTGCCTGCCGAAAAAACTGGTACAATTTCTTTATGCAAACTGAGAAATAAAGCTTCCTTTGAAGAACCAAAAAAGAATTAAGAATTGGATAAGATGAAAAGATAAAAGTAAACTACAGAAATAATCGCTCTAGTCATAAAAACGTCCATCTTGTCAAGTAAAAGAAATTTTCTCCCCTAATGGAAAGGATTGAAAAGGCCTTAATGATATCGTCTCGGAAAAGCAATCATTTCGTCACCCTCAGGGTGTATGCACCAAAAAAATACAGCTTCAAGAGACTCTATAGACCGCAAAAAACATGCCCAGGGGCTGGAGCTGGATCGCTGTCGTAAGAAATCCAAACCGGCTGAGCCACCGCAGAAAGGCCGTGAAAGGGCAACCGATCGAGAAAACATAGTTTGCCCCCTCCCTGGGGAAAAAGTCCGGTTAAGTGTCAAATCATTCGCATACCTATATGTTGAACATTCTTTTCCATTACGCTTTTTCTATGGATTGACCTTATCTATAAAAATTCCAAATATTGAGACGCTGCAATCCTATCGTAAAAAGCTAAATCAACGGCAAAAGCGACAACAGATCAAAATCTATAGAGTTTTCATATAGATATGTATGGAATAATGTATGTGTATCTTACCTGGATATTTAAGAGATAGGCAGCCGGAGACCGAGAAGAAAGAGGAAGCAAGAAATCGATCGATGGCATTTTGCCGAGCGCGGCATTATCTTCTCATTAACCTATCTCTGTTTTCCTCTCTCCTGCCCCCCTCATACTTTCTCTCTCTCTCTCTCTCTCTCTCTCTTTTCCTTCTCTTTCTATCTTCCACAATGCCTTCTTCTCTTATACTTTTGATCCTGTTAACGCGCCCACGCAAAATTCGAAGAAAGGTAAGACTTGGCGGTTGGTATGGCTTGGAGCAGCAAACGGATAGAGAATTTGAGATAGGAATAGAGAGAGAGAAAGAGAGAGAGAGAGAGAGTAAGAGACAGCTGGATAGAAAGAGACAGAGAGAGAAAGAGAGAGAGAGAGAAAGAGAGAGAGAGAGAAAGAGAGAGTGGGAGAGAAAGTTATGAGAGGATAAGGGGATGGGGGAAAATGGTGGGAAAGCGAATCGAGAAGTTTCTCGTTCCCTTCTGAATTAGATTTTCGTAACCGTAAATCCAACATTAAACACCATACATTTCCTGAAAATCACTGCATGGACGTACTATATATTTATTGAGATTGGAGGTTATCGCAGGACCTTCAGTTTAATAATGGAAAGTGTGGCTCTAGTTATAAACACGCTTGCGCATCGCATGTCTAATAGTTTTAAAAGTTGGAACTAAACATGTTTAGTGCAAGGTCGACGGATATAACAAATTAACTACAAAAAGCCAAGCGTCTATATCTCGGAGTTGAAAAATATTGAGGAAAAATGGATACTGACTATAGGGCACGCGCGTACGCGGTGCGAAAGTATTTCGTTCGTGAAAGTGTTTTTGCAGTTTGGGATCTTTCAACATTTAGATGGTTTATATATTATTTAAAGCTTTCTCATGTACGTACCGTGAGATCGATAACCCAGATGTATTGGCATCGTAAAATTTTAGAAACTGTAAAATGTTATGATAATTGAGCCCAAAAATTTAAATAGGAAAATCTACGATTTTCTTCCTGTGGCTTATTATAAAATATAATAACTCTAGTATCTTATACTCTAATAAAAGTAGTTCACTTACGATACAATTTAATAAAATCGTATATTTAAAAGTGACATTATGTTTTTAGATTGATATATTGTAATGTTTTGTTATATAATATATCAGTTATTAATAAATATTTTTATCGGTCTTGCAGTCTTTATACTGTAGAGAAGTATAGTGTATAAAATAATATTATAATAGTAAAAACCATAATAAAAAAGACAAAAACAATAATAATATAATCGTAGTATTACCATATGTAAAAGATTTGTCAGAAAAAATTAGAAGTACTTTGAAAAAACAAAATATTCATGTCTATTAAAAATATATATATATATATATATATATATATATATATATATATATATAAGCCTATTAAATAATTGTAAAAATAAGTATGAAAAATGGTTAAAAAGAGAAGTGGTATACAAAATAAATTGTAAAGATTGTGACAAATATTATATTGGACAAACAGAAAGATACCTAAAACAAATATGAACATCAATATAGCTTACGAAGCACGAATGATACATCTGGACGAAAGGAACATAGTTTTAACTTATTACATTCTTTCGATTTTGAAAATGTAAATATTTTAGAAGAAGGTATTAAAAGTAGGTATAAAAGAGAAACTTTTGAAAATATTCATATTTTCAAAAATTGCAATAATGTAAATTTAATGTTAGAGTGAAGTACATTGCATTAGGTTTATTGATATAAAATTATCTATTAACTTAAAATGTTGTTTTACATTTAAAATCAAGTGGAGCAGGGGTTTTATAAATATTATATAAATTAATTTAGGGTTGGGATGGGGTATACAATATGTATACCATAATAATAGTATGCTAGGTTTTCATTTTGGTTTAGTCCTTGAAGATGAACCGTAGTGGTTCGAAACATCGGATATCGAAGATAAATTTAAATTTCAGTTGATGGGGCAGTCACGTTGTCCTTTACTAACATAGAATATAGCTTATTTTTATTTTTTTTAATTTTTAATCTAATCTAATTTTATTTTATTTTTAGTACTATTTTCTATTTCAGATTGTTCGGAGGTGATCATATGCAAGAACAATCTGATTATAATTATTGTAGTATAATATATTATTCATAGAATAAAGACTGTAAGACCAGTAAAAATATTTATTAATTTAATTCAGAACAGTCGACATAATTAAAATGTTTAATTTTTCAATTATTAATGAATTATGTACAATTAATGTATACACATTTATGATACAGCTAAAATATAAGAAATAAAGAATTTATGAAGAAAATGACGATATTTTGATCAAATTGCTTATTTAATTACTTATTCACGGAGAGACGAATGTATAATATTTAGAATCAGTATAATATTAATGCTATTTAAACAGTTCAAAATAATCTGAACAAACATTCTATTAGTCATACTGCTTTAATATTTATTGACTCGGTATTCTGCCTTTTATGATTCAGTTTATGATTCATTTAACGTAAACGAAATTGTATGGAATATAACTACTGCTACAAAGCATAGAACCATTACAACTGGTTCGGATTTATTCACATATGTTTTATTTAATTATAAAATATCGTAGCCTGAACTTCTGTATTAAATATTATAATTAGACACGTTTTCTATATATACAAATCAATTCATATTATGTATACTACATTATAATAAGTATTTTCATTTCCACTATTTTTTTAACTTAAATAAAAACTATAAATTGATATTCATGGTGGTTAAATAAAAATTACGGGATCATATTAATGTAATAATAAATTATAATTAACTGCACTAAAATTTTAATGAAAATGTCGAGTTAATAAAGAAAATCTATATCTAAAATTTATAATATTAAATGTCTTTAATTGTAAAATGATGAAAAGCAGGGATAATATTAACCTTTGGTAATGTTTTGATTATTCTAAAGCTAATAAAGAATTGTGTCTCGTGATTAAGTATCCCGTGATTATAATCCACAATAAATCATCCAACACACATAAATCATTTACACAAGTTTCAGTGGCAGTTATTTCCTCTCGAAAATCCATGTTCTACTTCTTCAGTTTAAAAATTACACTACTGTTTGATTCAGATTCACATATATTAAATTCAGTATTAATATCTATCCTAGGTACATCTGTGTGGTACTATATGTGACTTCTGTATGCGTTTAAACTACAATTTGCGTCAGATTACTTATCGCTATGATGATTTTTCTTAGTCAATGCTATCTTACGAAGTAAGTGTCAGGTAATACCAGCAGAATCTACTTTTCGTGATGGCAAAATCTAGAGAAAAAACTGATTCATAGATACATATATCGACTAGTTGAACTATAAAAGAAAAATTAGACTATAATCGTGTTTTATGATATTATGATCTAATAATCTATACTTTAAAGATTTCGTGTGTAATGACAAAATGATGTGATGCAAAATGCAAATTGTATTTATTCTTTTTGAGAAAAACACTTTCAAATAAATGACTTAATAAATTATTAAATTATGAAGATGCTCTGTCCATCCAGAAAAAATGAGATATAAAAATCCACAAAGGAAAAATTGATTCACGTTTGCTCTTGAACATTTTCACTGATAGTGGTCATTAGAGATTGTTAAATATAAAATTTATTGAATTACACCACAAGTACCAGTGCAAAGTAAAAGACAGCAAAAAACTTCATAGTAGCAAAGTAAAGAAAAAAGAATAGAATTGATGATTCCGTGCATTTAACACTCTATTAGCCCTTATTTCTAACTGCCTCTTGAGTTTTCCAAAAAGTATCTTACAGATATATTTTGTGATATTTCGAATTCCTTCATAAATTTTGTAAGTAGTAGAATAATACGTATTTTCAATAATCTGAAAATTTGCATTAGAATTTATCTAAATTTCATCAGTGTTTTTCGAAATCAAACGTCATCATTGAATGGTTAATATTTGCAGGCTCAATAATTCCCAAAGCAACTCTACAATTAATAACTCGTGGAATTTCACATTTAAAATACTTCCGCAACGCTCTTGAGAGCAATTTAGGCTATACAGACAGGCAAGCCTTGGCGAGATACTAGTTGAGTTTATTCAAGCCAGTTAACTAAACAACAAAGGAGAATTGAAAGAAGGGTGTTTTTTGCACATACATTTGTTATCATGCACACTACACTGGAACTTAATCTAATGTAGCCAGTTGTTCGAAATAAAAAACGCCGTATTTAGAGGTAACTTCCTTTAATATAATCTAAATGAAAATGCTGAATATACAAGCGTTGAAATACGATGTGCTTCTTCCAAAGGTCGGACAAGCAAACCTCCCATCGCCGTGCGGGGGCGGCACGTGAACTTTTGGTGACGATTGATGCTCCGATTCAGATGTTGGTTGGAGGGGGGAATTCGGGAAAACCCGGGGTAAAACTCCCATTAGTCATAACAACCCTTGAATTACAGGTATATATCTGAATTGGAGCATCAACGATACTGTTTCACAAAAAATACAAATATATATAAATCGGATTTATACATCCTGCCATAATTATAATAATCCGGAATATTTACATAAAATATATACATTCCAAAAATATATTATTTTCATTTCAAATTATATATGAATCGGTTCGTACGGAACATAACTTACCCTGTTGAGAAGGATACCGCTCAACTGTCATAAATACTAGAACACGTAGTTATAAAATATCTCATTTGTACATTTGCTTATATGACCGTCTCTGCATTTGCCCGGATAAATCCGTGAAGCGGGGAAAACCTATAGGAAAACCCGGTGGGAAAAATCCCCTTTAGGAAAACCTGCTTCGGAGATGTCAATGTATTATATAATAATTATAAAAATTATATAAGGAATTGATTTATGAAAATGATACATAGATATATAGATATAAAAGATATTGTTACACGCAATTATAAAAAATTAAATAGTTTATATATAAAATCGCCTTAATCTCAACGTAGCTGTCTACAGATAGTCATGTGTAGGTAGAGGTGCAAGTTGCCTTACATTACGCTTAAATTCACCACCCTTAGTTTTTAACGTGACTGTTGTTATGATGCCATCAGTGCCAGGAAATGTTTTTAATACTCGGCCCAGAGACCAATGCATTGATGGTGTGTTGTTTTCCTTCAGTAGTACCAGCGAGCCCACATCAATAGGATGATTTCCAGATTTCCATTTATGGCGCATATTCAGCTCATCAAGATATGCCTTATTCCATCTTGCCCAGAAGTCTTGCTTTACCTTTTGGATATGCTGCCAGTAAGATAGTCGGTTCGTTGGTAAATCTGTGATGTTTCCCTCAGGTAAGCTCATTAATGTGTCGCCAATTAAGAAATGGGCTGGGGTAAGGACGAGGAGATCATTTGGATCAGCGGATAATGGGGAGAGTGGTCTAGAGTTTAAAATTGCTTCTATTTCAGTAATAAATGTACTGAATTGCTCACAGGTGAAAATCGGAGCCGTTACTACACGCGTAAAATGGTGTTTAAATAACCGCCAAAATGAGGGAATAAAGGGGGGATAAATTTACATTGTATGCCATGTTCACTTAAATATGTTGTCGTAACCTGTTGATGTTGTTCATCATTAAATAATTTGTAAAGTTCTTTACATTTATTTTTCGCGCCGATGAACTGAGTGCCATTATCATAATGGATGGTATTAGGCTTTCCCCGGTGTTCGATGAAACGCCTTAATGCTGCCAAAAACCCTTCCGTTGTCAGATCGCTAACAACTTCCAAATGTACCGCTTTAATTACCATACAGACAAAAACCGCGACGTAGGACTTGATAAAAACCTTATTCCTATATCTTTTCTCCTTTATTAAAAACGAACCGCAGTAATTTACTCCTACGTTAAAAAAGGGTTTCGCAGGGTTTACGCGTACCCTCGGTAAATTACCCATTAAATAATCGACGGAAGTTGGAGCCGCGCGAAAACATTACATGCATTTTCGTATATTTTTTCGGACTTGGTTTCTGCCATCTAAAATCCAGTAACGTTGCCTCAATAAATACAATATTGTTTGGAGCCCGGCGTGAAAATGTCTTAAATGGAAGTATGTAATTATTAAATCCGTTATGTGACATTTCGGAAGAATTATTGGATGCTGCTGATCATACGGAATTGTGGCGTTCCTTAGTCGACCTTCTACTCGACTATCCCTTCTTCGTTGACAAAGGGATTTAGGCTTATTATTTTTTTCGATGGATGACTGACCGAATAGTGTAAATATAAGGATTGCAGTAATTTTATTATGATAATTTCTGCATCTTTGAGCTCGGCAAGTTGTAAAAAGCCTTTGTTTTTATTATTAATTTTAAAACGCAAGCAATAAGCGATAACGCATCTCAGTTTGACGTATGATGAAAATTTATTTAAAATTTGGATAAAATCATCCGAGAAATTAAAAAGGCATTGAACGTTACGACTTTCTGGCAATTCGTGAATAATGGGAATATGTAGATTAGGCCATGTTGATTTTTCCCGTTTTAACCATCCCGGTCCTTCCGTCCATAACTTATTCTCTAAAAATTCTCGCGGTAGTTGACCTCTTGATAGAGCATCGGCAGGATTATCCTGAGATGAGACATGGTGCCAGTTATTTTTTTTACTGTTATTCTGAATATCTGAAATCCGATTTGCAACAAAAACTTTTAAACTATGAGAAGAAGTTTGAATCGAATTTAAAACTATTGTTGAATCTGTCCAATAAAATTCGTTTATAAACGAGAACGTTAAAGATTCTTTCACTTGTTTGACTAATTTCGCGAGCAAGTGAGCTCCACACAATTCTAAGTGCGGTATCGAAACGGTTTTTAAAGGCGCTACCCGCGATTTGGCACACATTAAATGGCACTTAATATTATTCTATGTAGCCATCGAACGAATATAAATACAAGCCCCATAATCGTGATCGCTTGCGTCGCAAAAACCGTGAATTTCTAGATTTGTTGCATTCGGAACTATTACTTGACGCGATATTTTAAATTCTGTAAGTAATTGTAATTGATTGCAGAAATGCAGCCATGATGTGTATATATTAATTGGTACCGATTCATCCCATTCAAGCTTCGACTGCCAGAGCTGCTGTATTATAATTTTTGCATATAAAACAACCGGGCCGAACAAACCTAAGGGATCGAAAACTTTGGCAATTTCCGATAAAATCTTACGTTTAGATGTTGCTATTTCTGGCTGTCTACAGTTTATAGTGTATTTGATTATATCGAACTCCGCATTCCAAGAGAGACTGAGTGTTTTGACCGTTTTATCCCCGTCAGGTTGGAAGTTAATATCAATTTTACTTTCGGGTAAATTGTCCAAAATCTTCGATTCGTTCGCGGCTCATTGTCGTAAATTAAACCCTCCGCGATGTAACAACTCTACAATTTCTTGCTTAATTTGACACGCTTCAATGATTGTATTTGCGCCCGTTAACAAATTATCGACGTATAAATCTGATTTTAAAATTTTTCCTGCCTTCGGAAAGTGGGTGGCTTCATCATCAATTAATTGATGGAGAGTTTTTATCGCCAAGTATGGAGCTGGGGCAAGACCGAATGTGACGATATTTAATTCATATTCGACAACGCGATCCTCCTTCTTCCACAAAATTTTTTGATATTTTCTATCGTTTTCGCGAACAAAAATTTGTCGATACATTTTTTCGATGTCCGTGCTCAGAACGCACTTGAAGAATCGAAACCGTAATATAAGTGACAGCATATCATCTTGAATGGTGGGACCCGTCATAAGAATATCATTTAATGATTTTCCCGAAGTTGATTTTGTGGATCCATCGAACAGCACTCGAAGTTTCGTTGTCGCACTTGTTTCTTTATAGACGGAATAATGTGGTAAATAAAATCCGTTTCCTGAAGTATTTTGGATTTCGGATAAGTGACTTAACTCTAGATATTCTTCAATTACCGTGGAATATTTTACGCTTAAATCTGGATCCCTTTTAAATTTATTGAATAATGAATTTAATCGCTTCAGAGCTGCTGCACGAGACTCTCCAAGCGTTTCACTGCTTTGTTTAAAGGGTAAAACTACGCTATAACGATCAGTTAAATCTCGAGTCGTATTTCGTTGGAAGTGATTTTCATATTCGCGGTCCTCCTCGGAAAAAAAGATTGGCGTACCCCTTCTTCAAAATTTTGCCTGATCGTCTTCTGTAGGTGCAAACCTTCATCCGGTCGATCCATGTAATAAGACATTGCATATTAAGCATTTCAAAAACTCATGAGCGGCCTTCGTGTAAGCGGAGGCAATTCTTACAGAGGGCGGTTTTTGACACAAGTTCGGCGCGTTGACTAACGGACATTTCGTGAAATTTCTTACATCGGAAAAGAAAATGAGACTCATTTTTACATAACAAACATACCGGTATTTTTCGCGCCTTTATTGTTGTAGAAAATACCTGACGAGGCCTTTGTTCCTTTGATTTAAATATTTTTGAAGGTTGTCTGGATTCATAGGGGTTTATGTTTACGCCGATTATGTTCAATTTGCGTTTTGAAAGTCTCGAGGCAGATTTATATAAAAATTCTATCATATTTTCGAACGATAGAAAGATACCTCGCTTCACGGTTTCCTCCCATTTCTCTGTCGTGGTTTTAAATAATTTTTCCTCAATAATCTGCACCAGCATCTCCTCACCTACATTCACACCTAACGTTGCTAATGACTCGACGTGCTGTTGTATTTCATCCGCAAGTTTCCCAAGTCCCTCTGCACTCTCGCGCTCTTCCACGGGCAAGCGTATTATTAAGCTAAGATGTCGAGAAATAATTAATCTTTTATCCGCGTAAGCCTTTTCCAATACATGCCACGCGCGTCGATAATTTTCGTCTACGATAGACATAGTTTTAATTTTTTGGACTGCCTCGCCTATTACAGCTGCTTTCAAATATTGCAGTTTTTGTACATTACTTAAATCATCCTGGCTATCAATCATGGAAATAAATGAGTCCTTAAAAATTAGCCAGTCCTCATATTCTCCGGTAAATTGCGGTAAGTTAGCTTCTGGTAATTTTACACGTCTCTTAGTTACACGGTGACAATTATTAACCACATCACACATAATGACGCCACCTTCGGAATTTGGAGGCGCAGAATCCTTTCTTAAATTATCGCGTAACAAATTTTCTGCGCCAGCAACTAGATCCAAGTACGACTCTAATATTTCAAATCTTATAGATATTTGAGCTTCTCCAGCATCTAATCCTTCTATCTCACACTGAATCGTATCAAAGGCTACAAAGTGTTTTTTTAACTCATCAAGACGTGTTTGCAATCGACTGGTATCTGGCTCCCCAGCCTTATAATCATCAAAGAATTTTTTAAAATGCGTTATGTATGCCTTTATAATTCTGCGTTTTCTAACTAAAGACCTTAATTCCGACATCTTAATTTTCTTACGATTAAATAATAAGCGCGAGTGAACAATGGCACACAATGAAGAGAAAAAAGAGCGGCGACACAAATAAAATGAGCTTACCTTATAGCAAATTTACAGCAAGTTGATCCACGCAGAGTCTTAGGAACTGTTTCTCAGCGTGACGGAAGGATAGCGCTCCGATGAAAATGTCGTTATGCCCTTTCTCTGCTCCTCAGCTATTCAAGTCGATTTAGATGCTGCTCGCCCTAGAGCAGCGCGCTCTGTTGTTTTATACAATGTATAATGTTCAGATATGAACGGAGTCACTGACACTTCTTTCACTTTGCTGTTCACAAGTCCTGTAAACTCACTGTATTTATGTATCCCTATTCAATATCACTATATCATCTGAATTACAGCAAATTCCGAATACTAGATAATCCGGCTCGAAGGACCATGTTTTTTGCACATATATTTATTATCATGCACACCACATTGGAACTTAATCTAATGTAGTCAATTGTTCGAAATAAAAAACACCGTATTTAGAGGTAACTTCCTTTAATATAATCTAAATGAAAATGCTGAATATACAAGCGTTGAAATACGATGTGCTTCTTCCAAAGGTCGGACAAGCAAACCTCTCATCGCCGTGCGGGGGCGGCACATGAACTTTTGGTCACGATTGATGCTCCGATTCAGATGTTGGTTGGAGGGGGGAATTCGGGAAAACCCGGGCTAAAACTCCCATTCGTCTTAACAACCCCTTGCATTACAGGTATATATCTGAATTGGAGCATCAATGATACTGTTTCACACAAAATACAAACATATATAAATAGGATTTATACATCCTGCCATAATTATAATAATCCGGAGTATTTACATAAAATATATACATTCCAAAAATATATTATTTTCATTTCAAATTATATATAAATCGGTTCGTACGGAATAAAGGGCAAGAGAGCAGTCGGAAGGAAAATGAGAAATTCTGTCAAGTTCTAACTCTTTTGCATTGGTACAAAATATAAATGCCACGGAAAAACCTGAAGATATAAATGAAACTGATATCCAAATAAAAATTAACGTAATTAGCTATGGAAAGAAAGCGAATAACATTAAAAAGAAATTTGAGTAGAAATACTATTTCCTCTAAATTTTCTATCAGCATATAAGACAGACAATAATAAAATGTATCTTTTCTCTTACTTTTTTATTCATCTAATGAAATATATCTTATTCGTGTTGATAACATTCGTTAAAATTTTAACTGATTTTTAAAACTAATTTTTAGACAAAAAAATTGTCCGAAATGATAATAAGAAATAGGAAATTAAGAAATTCTTTATTCTCTATTGCAACAGTTCATATAAAAATATTAAATGTTCCGTACGTTTCTCTTCAATACATAAACTTGGACTCATCTCTTAAAAAGATTCCATATCATGGAATGACCATCAGAAATAATTTAAAAAATTTAGAGGAAGAATTATAGAGGCGGACGAAATGCAGGGGTCATTCAATTAAGTTATGAGAGATCTGAAACAGAATGGCAAGCTCAACATTGAACCCACAAATGATGGGTACCTACGCGATTAGGAAAGGAAAAGCAGAGAGAAAAAGATAAAGAGAGAACAAAAGAGAGAGACCGTGAGAAACTATATGTGAAACAAGCATATCTTTTCCTATAGGAGTAACTCGCCCAGTACTATTTTCGTTACTTTGTATTTTGCCAGTCTGTACTTCGAGAAAATTGAGTTCCAGATTGAGTTTTAAAAATTAAACCCTCTTTTTAACTCCCTTTTCTACTAATGTCTGTCTTACACTTTCCCTTATAATAAGTTTAATGTGCAAAAGTAATCGGTGACATTTTATGTACACAATATCCATCCGATAAAAATGCATGAGCTCTATTTTCGTCGACCATTGGTTTGCTCTCTCTCCCTTTCTCTCTCTCTCTCTCTCTCTCTCTCTCTCTCTCTCACTCTCTCTCTTTCGCTCTTTATCTAGCTTTCTCTCTCTCTTTGTATCTCATTTTCCTTCTCTAATTGGTGACTTAAGAAATTTAAAAATTTGATCAATGAAACTTCCAAAATGAAGCATATTATTTTATAGTATGAAAAGAATTAATATTTTTATTATTTTCCTTTGTATGTTGATTTTATTTTCTTAGATAAGTCGTAACATTCAACGTAAATTAGGATCACATAAAAAAAAGGTTTCACTAGTTTAAGTACGATTATCTTAAAACATCTAAAGGATCTTTTTATCGTTGACAATAAAAAGTTAGTACTACCTGCAGTACAAAAACAGAGAACAATATAAAGCTATGCCGATAGTATAGTTAGTATAGATAGTCCTTTCCAATCTAGTATTAATCAGTTTTCCATATCACAGATCAAATGGAAAGCATTGCATAATCAGCCCAACAGGCCTTATCTATACTTCCAATAAAACTTGTGTATCTTTTTCGCTTGTCTCCTCTTTTCTTTTAATTCTCGACTTACGTCTTTTTAAGCAATGACTTTTACAAACTACAAACAAAACTCTTAACACGCCCCAGTTCCGTAACGAAAATAGTGGAATTTAAAACGCTCACAATATTCTAAAATGGGAGTAGAATCTGTTAAAGTCGACTTGACTAAAAGTATTTTAAAAAATTTTTAAGACTGAGAGTCTGTTACCAAGACTTCAAAACTTTCATAGCTGTTTGGAAATACTAAAATCCTTGATTATTCCATAAACATGTTCTTGTTTACATTAAGTTATTTGCGAGTAATAACAATGATCAATCAATGCAATTACGAATAATTCTTATATGTAAAAATCGTTATAAAAAAAATATATATATATATATATATATATATATATATATACTGGCTTCTTAAAAATAATAACAAAATAATATTTTAATCTACAAACATTCTATTATCAATGATTTTACATTATAAGCTTGAATTTGAAAGCAGTTAAATTACTTTCACAGAAGAACAAGTTATAATGTCATATAATGAAAATGTAAAGATAATTCCTGAAAGCTTTAAGCTGAGACATTGTTGAGAGACGTTTGAAAAAAATCCATTCATTCAATTATTTTTTCCGATTAAATGTTTACCGAGCAATCGACTTTTCTGTCGAGAGTCGTCCATCATGTAACTGGAAAGAAAAAAAAAGAACGTTAGACAGGGCGAGGGCATATTGATCTCTACCAAAGCTCTTCTCTCCATCTTCTTTCCAACATCGGCTCGTACGTCAAGAGAATTCGATGAGACTTTGGGGTTCGGAGGGATCAGCGACCCTTCAAATATCCCGTAGGTATATAAACTAAATAAGTAAAAAATTGCAAACGCCCACTGCTCTCGGGAAATAACTCCTGCGCGTCATGATCAGTTTTTCTCAAAGGAATAACCGCTAGGATTTTCCTTTTTTATTATCATATGCATATGTATATATGACAAATGATAAAGGTGAACGGTTCACAGGATATTTTTCAAGCATGCTTTTGATATTTCAGATGAGCCCCATGGGATAGTGGCAAATTCAATCGGTTCTCTGATGATACCGCTAATGTGATGTGGGACAAGCCCCAATCGATCTTTTTTATTTTTCTCGAGGGAAAGCTCGAGGAAACTCGTATAAGATACGGGAAACTTCTCTTCTTATGTACAGCAGTATAAGTCAACTTCTTGCTATACATACGCCCCGACTTTCTAAAGTCACAAGTTCAATAGCTGATATTATACAAAGCTGTAGAATTGCCTTGGCATTTTTTACTTCGGAATATAGATAGTCAGTGATTTAAGCCTACAGGAATAAAAAGTGGTTTAAAAAGCTATACCGTAAATTGAATCATCATAATTGCTAGATTTCGAGATTGATTTTTTTATAAATACAACTAGAGTGAATGAGAGAACTTTCAATAAATAAGGATATTGCTGAAGTGGATAGGAAAATATTTTAATGTCCGCCTGCTTGTCATGAAAGCTGTGAATTGTTTTTCACACACGTAACGTATACATAAAATATACATTTTCAATAAAAATTTACAATACTTTCATATGTTTAATAATGTGTGGTATGGTATGTGTGTGTGTGTGTGTGTGTGTGTGTGTGTGTGTGTGTGTGTGTGTGTGTGTGTGTGTGTGTGTGTGTGTGTGTGTGTGTGTGTGTGTGTGTGTCTGTATGTATGTGTTATTACATTTAATCATTGCTTTTAAATCAAATAAATTATATATTATCAATTATACAACACTTTTAAACGTTTACGTATTACTTATAACCTAACTTACATAATTTTAACCCATTAGTAAATTTGGCACTTGTACATGTACGTATAATGCATTTCACATATGATTATGCAATAGAGTAAGATTTTATCGGTGCTGGTTACGAACTGACGTAATTTTAAGCGTATCATGGGAAAATATTTGCAGCAAAGCTGCAGCGATCATGCATTCCAATGCATGATAGTTGCAAAATTCTACAGACCTTCAGCGTGATGTGCAGTGATTACATATTTGCTGTAATCCTGCTGCAACTTTGTGTTGCAATAATTACAGTTAAAACTGCAGCCAAGTTGTCATATTCGCAGAATACTAGCTGTGATATGGTTAATGTTATATGAATAATCATGATAATGAAACTGTGATATGGTTAATGTTATATGGGTAATGATGATGTTTCCGTGCTATCGAACATTTCGTATATCTCTTCACGTGTATCTTTGGGTAAGCGTAAATTCGTGCTTGTTAGCACTGTGATTGCAGCGTTTGTCCAGAGATGCGATAAAACAAAACATACATTGTAGACCCTTTAACGTTTGGCGGAAGAGTAACGTACGTAACCGCACCATAGATCAAATCACATTCGAGTCTAATCTTTGATTTATCAATCGTCCATTGTTCGCCTTTTAGCACAGAATTTTTCCGCGTCTGCTTTTATCCTTACAAATCCGTGCGTGTATATCGTCTATGTTTCACTGCACAAGTGACTCTACGCTGTGGAGTTTCGGATGCGCAGCTTCACTACTCGATGACGCTCGCAAAATGAGCGCTACCTACACCCGTAACTCTTACGTAAGATCTCTACGATGTAACAGATTTTGCCATCCGAGAACCTGCACCATTTCGAGCAGTGATCTTACTTGAACGTGGCTCAGCCGTCACCTGGCGCAGCAAATTATCACGAGCGATCATTGAAGGGGCTGATCCCCAAATTAAGTATACTATTTTATTGATAAGAGAGCTCTCTATTAACTTTAAGATATAGCATGTGTTACGGACTTAGAATAACCTATATTTTAAAATTAAATTGTTTAGTCTATCTTTTATATTTATTTTAATGTTTTCGTTTATAACTTAAGATATATTTTTATATGTTTTCATTTGTAATTTTTTATCTATTTAAAAAGGAAAAAAGAAAAAACAATGTTTATAGTGTTGAATTTAAAATTATTTTGAATTTAATATATATTTAGTTTCAAATATATACTAGCTGGAAAGAAATAAAAATCAAAATTTTAAATATTAAAAAATTATTGTTTAATGAACACAGAAAAATAAATTTAATACAGAGAACGTTAGCATTCAACGAGCGACAACGACTAAGCAATGAATCTCCGGCGACTCACAGGCGTCTTTTATAAACTTATCGCCTTTCTTAGTCGTGTTAAATTTCATAGCGATAATCCCCACTCTATAGTCGTAGCCCAAAATTCTCGTGCAGCCGAACAGTCGGAGAGCCCATAGTGGCAAACCTATTGCATTTACTTCTTTCAAAAATCTCGATATTTTTCCATAACAAGAATACAATTCACCTAAACATGAATTTGCACAATTATTATTTTTGGGAAAAATATCCGATTTTTCCGTCAAAGCACGGATCAAACATTTAAACCTCTTTCGAAAATCTGAATATTTTACCATAGTAAGATTACAACCCACCTACACATGCATATTGGAAATTACTATTTTAGGTAAAATATTCGATTATCCCGTCACTGCACGGAGAATAAGTGTGCCTATGTACACATCCTGGGGTCTTTAATGAGAATTTTTTTCACGACTTTATCTTTATAAACTTATACTATAGTCAATCTTTGTTCCGTGAACTTTTATGCCATGATCATTGCTTACCTTTCCATCTCGAATTTTACTTACATGTGCTTATTCGTATAGTACTGTTTATGCCGATAAATAACATTTTCTATAATAACATTTTCTCGCGTTAATAGCATTAAATTACACTGTATCTCCATCTTAATAAATAACATAATTATTAAAAAAATATTTCAGATATATCGATATACATGATAGTAACTGAATACGCAGTATATATGAACTTACAAATAATAGCGATAATATTAATTCTAACAAAATAAACAATAAGTATACGCTACATAATCATCGGCTCCATCTCTTAAGTAATATAAAATATAAAAGTACGTAATATAAATGCGAAAAAGGTTAGTTTTTATTATTTTCAAATGCCCCATATTTCAATCTGTAACAATATAAATGCGTGTACATACAGTATCGTAGTTTGTAAAGATTTTTCGTAATTTTTTTAAGTATTATTAATGGAGTTAGATTCAATATAGTTTTTAAGTATAATTGCATTGCAATCTCCTTGGAAAAGTCTGGAAATCATACGATAAAAATAAAATCTTTAAGTAATGTTACTTCTGTAATAGTATATGTAGCTTCAATTTTAATATATATGTAGGAGTATATATAGCTATGTAGAGAGAGAGAGAGAGAGAGAGAGAGAGAGAGAGAGAGAGAGAGAGAGAGAGAGTCGACCATAATAGAATAATAGGATCAGTGAAAATCCATCATTAAGTGTGGCGAACAAGTTTATACCTGCATTTCGAGTTAATGAATGCAAATACCTGATGTTAGATCAAATGACACGGGAGTGGGAATGGATGAGTTTTGAACGATTACAAAAAGATGCTTTTCACAGGCAGTATTTGTATTGCTGTCGTGGAGCGTAGACATGTAATTTGTTTTATTATTATTAAAGCATAATATTATTGACTTAAGGTATATGTACTTATTTGAATTTCACCAGTTATCTCCAAATAAATGGGTCATTTTATAAAAACCTAGCCTACGAATAAAAAACTAAAAATTTTGCAAAAAATAAATTTTATTTTTCGATGTAGCCTCCTTTTAATCGTGTACACTTGGTTCAGCGGTGTTCCAATTTTTTGAATCCCGTTGAAAAAAATGTTTTCTCTTGGTCTGCAAAATAGGCCTCTTTGGCGGCCATTATTTCATTATTAGAGTGGAATCTCTTCCCGATCAGCGAAGTTTTGAGGTTCGGAAACAAAAAAAAGTCGCACGGAGTCAAATCTGGAGAATACGGTGGGTGGAGCAGCTGTTCGTAGCGTAATTCGACAAATTTAGCAGTGGCGAGTGTAGAAGTGTGAGCCCGTGCCTCATCGTGGTGGAAAAGCACTTTCTTTTTAGACAAATAGGGCCGTTTTTTTTTAACACAGCGTCAAATCGGTCCAACTGTTCGGCGAAGTACTGTCCTATGACCGTTTTGTCCTTTTCCAAATAGTCAATAAAAATCACACCTTGACAATCTCAGAAAATCGAACTCCAAAAACTTCTCTGAACTGGTCATACAGAACCGCTAGTTGTCTGCAAGCCTGTTCTCTCATGCGTAAAATCTCATGTAGGATATGCCCCACGCGTTCTTCTAAGATGCCTACTATCGCAGATATCTCGTCTACTTTTAATCGGCGGTCTGACAAAGCGATATCGTGGATTTTTGTCACGCTCTCCTTCGTAGTGGCTGTTTTTGAAGGACTTGGGTGTGGATCATCAAAAATCAACGTATGATCTCGTTGAAACTCGTTATACCAAAATTTAACGGTCGCCATTGAAGGAGAAGCATCCCCATACACTGAATTCAAGCATTCTTTAGTTTCACTGCTGAACTTCACTTTCAAAAACAAGAATCGAATTACCGACCGATATTCTTTCTCCATTTTTTCACAAATCAACGCTCTCAAAAATAAACTACAACTACGATCCCACAAAAAATGTGTGCTCCGCATCGTCCCAAGCCCATCCGTAGTACTTGCATTCTGAAAAGGCGACCCTCTTCATCTTGCAGAGGTACTTACGGAAGTATTCGTGTCCGGACAGAAATTGGGTAAGGTAGAAGTCCACCTCTCCGTATTCCCTCTCTTTCCACGGACCGATTTCGGGTATTAGTCTTTTCGTCCACCGTCCTCTTTCGTCCGTCGTCCACTGTCTCTGCCATGTCTCGATGGTCTTCGTCCGTTCTTCAGTCACAGCGTCTTCCCTTCCAACGTTCCAGCTCCGCTCGTAAATTTGCTTCTGTTCGGCCGCGAGCAGATCGATGGGAATGACCCCAGCAATCACGAAAACGGCGCTCTCAGACACGGTAGGATAGGCGTACGCGATTCTTAACGCGCCCACCCTTTGTACGCTTTTCATGGCGTTCGCGCGTTTCCTGATATTCATCGCGTCGGCCCAAACCTCCGCCCCGTAAAGCAAAATGGAGTGGGTAACGCTCATCAGCAGTCTGCGAACGTTCTGTTTCGGTCCGTTCGTATTGGCCATCAATCTACTTAGAGCCTTGGTCTTTTCTGCTGCCTTTGTCGCCGCGTTTCGTAAGTGGGGCCAGAAGCTCAGCTTCGTATCCAAGGTAACGCCAAGATACTTGACTTCACTCCTGGTTTCCAGTCTTTCCGTCCCTAACGTCATCGGAACCACCGTCTGTATACGTCTGCGAGTCAGCAGCAACAACTCAGTCTTTTGCAGCGCGAGCTGCAGTCCATGGTCTGTCATCCATTCGTTCACGCGTCTCATGACCTGATTCAGCTTTAACTGAATCAAGTGATAGTCGCGTGCGACTATCACGGCTGCCACATCATCGGCATAGGCAATGAGATGCGCGTCGGAGCGCATGTCTAGTCTCAATAAACCGTCGTATTGTACGTTCCAGAAGTCGGGGCCTAAAATGGAACCCTGCGCCACCCCCGCTGTCACGCGTTTCCATTTCTTTCCGTCCAAAGAATCATACGTCAGTCCTCGGTCTCGTAAGTAGTCCCGTATGATACGAAGGAGGTAGGAGTCAACCTTGAAAGTCAACTCCAACGCCCCCAGTATCTCTGTCCATTTTGCAGAGTTAAAGGCGTTACGAACGTCCAGGGTCACCAACAGAACCAGTGGTCTGGTTGCATGACAGCCCCTGTTCGCCGCGTGAAAGATGTTCGTCACGTCACCTATAGCTCCGACTGTCGATCGTCCTTTTCTAAATCCGTGTTGTTGTTCGGATAGGTCTCCGGCGTTTTTAATTGCCTGTGACAGTCTTGGTCTCAGCAGTAGCTTCAAAAGCTTCCCTGCCGTATTTAGTAGGCAGAGAGGCCTGTATGAAGAAGGCAAATCGGGGTTCCCCTTAGACTTACGGATGAGAACCAATCGCGCCTCCTTCCAGAGCCTGCTAAAAACTCCCTCCACCAGACACCCGTTGTACAAACCCAAAAGGATGTCCGGGCGGCGCGAAGCGACCACCCATAACACCTCACTAGGTATGCCATCGAGACCCGGGGCCTTGTTAGGCTTCAATGCATTCGAAGCTCTGCGGAGCTCTTCCTGCGTGAAGAGAGGGATCTCTATATCTGTCATTTCATTTGTCGCGTCCGTTCTGTTGGGATGGGTTGGGAAAAGTCTTTCAACTATCTGCTCCATCACTTTCGCGTCTCGTAGTTCCGGCGGACCCCGACCTCCCAGGGCGCATGTTACAATTTTATAACCGTTGCCCCAGGGATCCGAGTCTACCTCGTCGATTAGTTTTGTCCAACACCGTTGCTTACTGTCATTGATCGCCTATCTCAGTCGCTGTCTGGCGCGACTATACTCCGTAGAGTATAGTTCCACTACGCCTCGACTTCGGGCTCGTTGAGCTTTTCGTCTCAGCTTCAAACAATTGCTTCTGAGATCCGCGATCTCGGCTGTTCACCAGTATGTTTGTCGTCTGTTTCGTACTTTCCGTTTCCTGGGCATGGTGGCATCGCATAGGCGCTGGAGAAAGCCAGTCGTTGCCGCCGGTAACGCCTCCACCCTGTCCCGGTTCGTCAACTCTTGAGGCACCTCTCGTAAGGGAGGTTCTGCATTTTGCAGATACCTTTCGAGTTCATCTATGTCTAGGCGTTTGGGGTTCCACCCCGTAGATCTTGTGCCCCGTCTCCTCGTATGTCTCGTCGCGTCTGTCAGTTTAAAGGCAATGTACTGATGATGTACAGTACTCCTTAGTCCCGTTGCGTACGATATTCGACGCACCCTTTCCACGTAACCAAACTGCGGACTTGCCCGAGTTGCTGGTGAGCCAAGTCGGTAATCATCTGTCTTTGTATTGCTCACTGATAATCAGCACATCGATGTTTAGTTCCGCCGCAATCTGCGGGAGCAGTGCGTCTTCCACGCTGCTCCCGTTCATATTGCATTGGAGTATCGTCGTCGTCATTGTGTGACTGTCTTTGTCTTCTGTTCTGTTAGTGCTATCCTGAACGCGACACACGAGGACGAGCCGGGTAAGTGTCCCCTGTCTCGGATATTATCCTCAGTGCACAAGAAACACTCCCCACGACTCTTGCAGTCCTTGTGGGAATGACCCTCGAGGCCGCATCGCCAGCAGCAGCTTCGTCTGTCCAGTCCTTTACAGTCTTTCCGTACATGACCAAACCCGAGGCATCTATAGCATCACGAGACGCGTATCCTCGCTCTTATTCTTGATATAACCCATCCGATTTTAATACGCCCTTTTTTAAAGAGGTCGGTAGCCTCGTTTACGTCAAAATCGCAGACCGCCATTCTTTGGTCCTCGACTGTTAACGTCGAAAACATGGGGCCGACGGTCTGTAGTCCGTCCCGTTTCCCGATTGAACGCGTTCGCGATGTCCTCGTCGGTGGTGACACAGTCCAAGTCTAGGAATTCCAGTGACACCCTGGAGGTCAAATCTTTTACGCGTCCAGTCTCTCCGACAGCGGCGTCTTGAAGAACCTGTCGGAAGTCCATCTCGTTGTTCTATTTGGAGAGCTGTAAAAGTACCGCGCCGTCTTTTGCCTTTCTTATTGTTCTGACTTGAGTATTACACTTCTCAAGGTCCACCTTTTGCCGTATTGTTCGTACCACGTCTACGTACGTCTGTCCCTCAGCCGGTTTGATCATGATCGCTCCTCCCCTGCCTTTGAGGTTAGGGCGATCAGACCCGCGACCTTGGAGTCTCGCTTTTGTCTGCTCTTTTGTCGGTTTGTTGTCCGTCTTGGTCGTTTTCGGTTTTTTACGTTTTGAGACCATCGTCGCCCATGTTTCGATCTCGATCGTCCGCTGTTGTGCGGCCGCCTGCTCCGGAGTAGGGGTCTGACGGTCTCTTTCCTGTTTCTGAGGAGTTGCCTCCTCACATTCACTCCGTCCTTTATCTTTCTGTTTTTGTCGAAGCAGTCTCATTCGCTTCATTTCATACTGTCCGATTTCCACTGCTTCATTGATCTCACTCAAACCGTTTTTTATTCTTTGACTTACATTTTTTTGTATGCATGTCCTTTCCATTATTTTACTTAGGACTCTGCTTATTGTGTAAAATTGCTCCTGCAATTTACACTCAGCAGCCTCCCAAGTTGCCGGCGATTTATAAACATTCGCACTTTCATTCATACTGCTACTTGTAACCTTTTCTGTCACACCAGCCAGGTTGCCTACTGGTGTAATAGAAGAGCCGGGAAGCTCCATTGACTCTTCTGAGTCGCTTGCAGGCGGCACTCGAGAGCCTGCTATAATTTTTTTATCACTTTTCATGATTGTATTATTAATTTGTGTTAAATGTTTTATATTTGTGATGGTCAGGAGGATCTCTTGTTGGAGATGACGGTTCAGCGTCCTGAATCTCCCCAATACTGAAGCCCTCCTACATTCCGGTGGCCTCGGCTGTTCCTCCCCCACGATTCGCAGCAGGGTCCCATCCGTACGCCATACGGCACTACTACGAGAAGCGAGATTTGACGTCTGACGACGTCTTACCACTGTGTGGGGCAGCCTCCCATGTTGGCTAGACTGGGTTCGGGCCCCCTACTTGTGGCGGCCCAGAAGTGCCATCTAGTTTTACAACTGTACCCTCCAGAAGGGGAACGCACATAAGCAAGAAGTGATTCCCTCGCAGCTAATCCCACCAATCAACAAGTAATCACTGCATCCGCAAGACCTTACCGTCACTCAAACTGGTCACATTCATACGTGAGAGATGCCCGTTTATAGGGCCTCTCATTCATTCATAACCCGCCTGGAAGTTACCCGTTTATAGGGTCTCCATCTCCACCATTCGTGGGAACTCGTTTATAGA
This sequence comes from Sycobia sp. Sy_11, assembly GCA_018907035.1. Taxonomy (NCBI): domain Eukaryota; kingdom Metazoa; phylum Arthropoda; class Insecta; order Hymenoptera; family Epichrysomallidae; genus Sycobia; species Sycobia sp. Sy_11. The sequence goes on along the minus strand of JACCIC010000071.1, from coordinate 605,488 downwards.
ATTCTCTATATACTCCCCAGTCCGAGTACGGCTCTCTTACAGATATGTAGGTGTGTGAATGATGAGTGGATGTGTAGACGGGCGAATACCACTATTTTCGCTAGAAGTTCTTGTCCACGGCCACTTATTCGTCACTCTTAGAAATGCTTATTTCGTGACTGACCGCGAGTGGTCGTTCCCCTATCCGCAACCCCGGGGACGTGTGTGGTAGCTGAACTCAAGGCCCCACATTATTATTATTATTATTATTATTATTATTATTATTATTATTATTATTATTATTATTATTGTTATTATTATTATTGAGAATCAATACTTCAATTACTTATTTGCGAAGAGCTATAATTCTTTTATTCAGAGGTGCATAGATAATGAATTTATACTGCGAAACAAAGAATATATTTTCAATTATTCGAAAATAAAATGGGAGAGTTTGAAAAGATTAGCAGAAAAGTTATACAGATACTCATTGAATCCGATGTAGTGACAGTGATATAGAAAATAAAATGGAAGTCAATGATGAATATAAAAAAAATTTTTGGATACAAAGAAATTCGTAAAATAGATAGATGAAACTCAAGACGATATAAGAAGATAAGTCACAATATCTGAAGCAATCTGTCAAAAAAGGCTCTCAAGCGGATAATATTATACAAGGACATTCAATAACGACTGAAAATAATGCGAAAGCTTTCAATGCGTTTCAACAACGTTTTGGGTGAAAAACCCTTTTTATAGAATTCTACATGAGAGAGTTTCTTTCTTTAACTTTACAAAACGTAACAAATAAAGAAAACATATTATTATAGCAGCGATCTACGAAAAACTATCAGCACACATACTAGCCTGGGAAATGTTAAGTGTAACAATATATATCTATGCAATCATAATTTGTCCCATAGTAGAATCTTCATTCCTGGGAGAAATTTTACGAACTTGTCAGCGCAGCTTAAACGCCAGTAGCATTGAGGATGAAAGCGAAACCCTTAAAAATTTATTAAAATTGCTGAAGAATGAGGTCAACGGGGAAAAAGCATTTCCATGGCTTCAAATTGGTTCTTCACACAAGAAGGACAAAGTCGTGATAAAAGTAAGCAGGAAAAAACACGAGACACCAAGGAGCAGTAGTGAACATCATTAGCCTGGAAAGTACTGACTGCGGATGTTTTAATGATATCGGATGCAAAACACGTTATGAGAAAAATTCGATGTGTTACAAAGCCAAAAAAATTTACCATATGATGTGCGAAAAATATTCGAAACAGTAATGGCTGTTGTTAAAATTAAATATTTTCTTAAATGTTTCAAGCCGCAACATCGAGCGTCTGATTGTAAAGCGAAAGTAAATGTTTATTGTGCGGCAATAGACATTCTACACTTGTATGCCCTAAGCTTTTAGACTCAGCTGAAATTTCACCTATTAAAAATCTTAAAATGGAAAACAAAGTGATATTGGTAAAATAAAAAAAAAATGATTTTAAACAAAACAATCTCGCTAATTTAATCCGATATCCCAACATATATTTACAAACATTAGCAGTCGTGTTATATTTAGATTCTGAAGAGAGATATGCACGGGTAATAATTGATATGAATCACCTGGGATTGCTTTCAGTTCCTTTAGCGAATTACTTTTTATAGCTTCAATGGACTTATGGTGCGTTCCCCGAAGAGGATTTTTGAGTTTCGGAAAGAGGAAAAGTCACAAGGAGCCAAATCTGGTGAATTCGGTGGCTGAGCGATCACACGACACAACCATGCTGGAATGTGCCGGCGCGCTATCGAAGTGAGAAAAACATGAATTGTCTGCCCACATATCCGGTCGTTTACGATGTATTGCTTCACGTAGATACCTTAAAACGGTCAAGTAATACTCCTTATTGACCTTTTGACCTTCTGGAACGAATTCACGGTGAATCACCCATGGTAATCGAAAAAAACGATGAGCGTCACCTTGAACCTCATTTTTGGAGCTCCATTCGTTAGATTTTTAAGCAGCTTCGACGTCATATTCATAAACCCAGGTCTCGCCATCAGTGCGTTTGATGAATTTAGGGTCCTCAGCTACATTTGGAAGCATCTCTTTTACAACCTCTTCTCGATGTTGTTTTTGCAAAAGATTCAGATGTTTTGTAACGAGTCTAGCATTAACACACTTCAGATGCAAAACATTAACCAAAATATGTTGAGTCAATCTATAAGAGATATTGAGAACCTCTGCTATCTCTCTGAGGCCGACACGACGATTTTCGAGTACCATTTCGTCAACTTTTTCCATGTTATCATTGTTAACAGAGGTGGATGGACGACTTGCATGAGACAAGTTTTCGACTTCTTCACGACTTTCACTAGTAGACTCCCCAAAACAATTCTGTAACATTTTCAACGATTCCGTAGCCGTAATTTCTTTGGAAACACAAAATTTCAAGCTAACTCGTTGATCAACTTCTTTTTCTATAGTCAATATCGCTAGACAAATTTTTTGCGTCGTAAACAAATAGCTGACAAACACACGCTAATGGAGATGTGGCGCTGAAATTTCACACGTACATAAAGAAAGGTTGTACCAAAATAGGAAAAAAAAATTCAATGATTCAGTTTACACGTGGAGTTTAAATGCACCAGTTCTAGTCAAATTGGATCATACGATCGCGATAGTCGTTAATCTTGGTTGCAAGTAGCGCGGAAACATGGACACTCTTCATGCGTTCTTCGGACTTGTGAAACCAGGGCATCTTGCTTTGCAATCTGGAGGGAAATCAGAAAATAAAATTGCGGGTGAGGAAATAGACACAATGATTGAAAAATCTCAAATCACGATAAAAGAAGAAAAAGTAAAATCAGATTTCTTGCCAAACTTAAAATTTAATAAAGAAGAACGATACTCTGTTGATCTTTCGCGTAAAAAAAATTTCGCTCTTCTTTTACAAAATTATAATTTAGCGAAAAGCACTTAAAGGCTACGTATAAAAAATTAAAAAGTGAAAACATGTACGATGCATACAATGATATTTTCGCAGAATGGCTAAGAGAGGATTATATCGAAGAAAGACCACTAAGTCTAATAAATGCAAAGATCTCTTAGTATATGCCTCATCGAACCGCAATACGACAAAAATTCGACCGATTTTTGACGCTTCTGAGTGCGAAAAGGATTCTTCCCTCTTAAATACATGTTTAGAGAAAGGGCCGAACATAATCGAACAAATACCGGCCACGATTTTAAGTTTTCACGAACATGAAACCGCAGTTATAGAATATATATGAAAACATTTCTTACAAATAAAAGCGAATGATAACATTCGTGATGTTTTGCGTGTTTTTATATAATTAAAATTTAATTTATAAATAAATTTATGTAATAATTATTATATAATTTAATTATTATATAAATTATAATTATAATTAAATTTATAATTAAAAATTTTATAATGAAAAATTTTGTGACACAAACGAATTGTATTCGGGCTTACAAACAATCTATTTTCATTAGAAGCCGTGATTTAATTTCATTTAACCAGTGCTATAAAAGAAACCAAAGAAAAAAATAGTTTTTTTCTCCGGAAGTATTGAATAAATTCAAAAGATCTTATGTGGACAGCTGCGTAACGAATGTGCGTAATGCAGACATGAGATAGATACGTTTAAAACACAAACAAAAGACGTAATGGCATTTGATAATTTCGATTTAAAAGAATAGGTATTTCGTGATTCTTTAGATAATGTGTGTACGAATGTACTCAATACGGTATTTAACCATTAGACTGCCGGCATTTTTGCCTGATAAATTGATATTTTTGATGTGCAAAATTTATACATAAAAACACCTCATATTTCTAGAGTAGCTGTCAAGGTCACAGGTGGCTCATATATGAGCCAGTCCGGCAGTCTAAAGGTTAACGTCAACGTCAAATTTAACATTTGAAAACACGCAAGATATAGCAAAAAACCTATACTCTCGGTAGCACATAAATATTTTATTCGATCGGAATAAAAGCAGCCGTAAGCATATTACCAAAAATATTATTAAAAGATTATTAGAAAATAAGATACGTTGAGATAGGTCGGTTGATGATAAAACAAGTCAATATTTTTATCTTGGCGTACAGCTACCGTAGTTAAAGCAGATTGAGATTCCACGCAAATTTGATTCGGGTAATTTTAGTATATATACTGTTTAGGAAAACTATTCATGTGAGCAACAATGTGTTTCTATGCAGCATCGCATACGTAACACTAATAAACTACTAAAACATTTTGTAAATATCTTTATGCTGCTAAGTATAATATAAATGTTCTAATTTACTGGTTTGAAAAGTAATTAATAATTAGTATTATTCTATTCAATTCGATAATTGAACATAACGTGGCTTACGTGAAGTTATATTATTAAATGATATAGATATACTTCAATAAAGTACTAATGAACTCGTTCATTAAAAAAGATCCATACATTAACCTACAAAAAGCTACATAAACAGTTATATACCATTTAACAAAATCAATACCGAGAGTGCGACTCCTGCGTGTATGTACGCGAGCGAAACTCCTGCATTCCTCGTGTATTTTCATTTAACGGAGCCATAAATCGAACGCATATATATATATATATATATATATATATATATATATATATACAGGATTTATCTCGTATTCGACTTTTAAAACGCGCCGCGCATCAATGTTCGTAACCACTGGCTGAACGTATATAATTAGGGGTTGAAGCGAGGTAAATTGAGATAAGAGTAACGTCGTAGTTTTTTCGGGATTGAAGATGGAGGAAGGGTGTGTATAGAATAGAAGAACCAATTATGCGACCATGCTTATCTAAATACGGAAAGTATATGTGTGTATAGCACAGATGCTACAACTATGCTCATGCGCGTTCTATAACTCATTGGCGCCCACAACTTGATTATCCATTACTTAACTCGACGTTCAGCGTCGCTTGGAGGCTTCGCGGCGAGCTGTTAATGGAGGTTCGCAACACCTGTTTCTTGGACGCATTCACTGTATGCTTTCCTCACTGTCCTATACCTACTTTATTGCTCCCTCTCTCTATCTCTCTCTCTCTCCCTCTCTCTCTCTCTCTCTCTCTCTCTCTCTCTCTCTCTCTCTCTCTCTCTCTCTCTCTCTCTCTCTCTCTCTCTCTCTCTCTTTATCTCTCTCTCTCTCTCTCTCTCCCTCTCTTCACAAGATTTATCCTTGGAGTTGTTATAGCGTGTAGCAGCTATCGCTGAGTACCGGAGAGTTATTACAGCGAAATCTTAACAGGAGATTTTTATTTTTGCTAGAGTTACAGCGTTGAAAATGTTTATGTTTATTCCCTCTAATTCCAATTTAACGAATACATTTTTGTATACATTTGAAAAAGTTTTATTTTCTTATTCTTATGTTCACTATGTAATGACTAAAAATTTCATATGAGATTAAACAACAGTATGCTTTTTCAAGCTTTTATTAACTTAAGTAATTGATTCCTGATTGATTACATAATCTCATTAAATGAACCTAAGTATAGCAATTGCATATTCATTCGTGAGCAATTCAATTCGCTCAAAATAGTAATGTAGTTAATCAATACTAATTGAAATAAACACATAATATCACTGCAATTATAATCATGATCAAGCAATTTTAATTCTGGAAATTTGATAAAAAAAGAACATTATATATTAGAGTATTTTATTCTTTTAATTGTTAATATTTTTCATTTAAGTTTTTTCAATCCCATTAACGAGATGATGCACCTATTAAATATCTTTGATTCAGAAATTATATTGACATATTTATATTAATCCCATGATATTATCAATTTATGTACAATTATTTTATATCTTTTAAGAATTACAAATTTTATTAAATATTATATTATGAAAATTATAATATATAAAGTTTAATGAGAAAAGAAGTGCGCGTATATTTTCTTCCCTTCCTCAAATCGCAATTATTATTTTTGCAAAAAAGCTATTGTGAATAAAAAAGAGTTAGAAGAATAAGATCTTATTCATATTATATTCCTCCATATATTACAAAAAAAGTCTGACCTAAGAAGATGCCCAATGTTTTTAGTTTTTAAAATTTCAGTATATAGTATATAATACAGGAAAGAAGCCTTGAGTGCTTATTTCAATTTAATTAAACCAATATGAACAACAGAGGCCAGTAAATGCTCTCTAATTACTATTCAGTTTCCACTCTTTTCTTGTGAAAATAAACTTCTATTAATGTAAAAACCCAATTGCACAAGCCCCCTCCTTTCATTATTCACCAGTTTATTGTCTACAAAGTTGAGAGAAATCCTGATGTAATTTCTTACTCATTTGCCAAAAAAGCTGGGGTAACCCGACAATCGGCTGTCATGAATTTTGAAATATTTTCCTACACAATCATCGAGCTCTCCGAATGCTTGTTAGGCGGGCTCGACTGGGCGCCATCCCAAAAATTTAACGGGTAAAAGCTGCAAGCCATAAGATCGACAAATGGTGCAACCAAGTGCAAATGATGGAAGCTTTATCCACGGGCAGGCGTGCGAAAGCGGTGCATCGCGAGGACAAGTCTCAAAGTTCTCCATTAATATTCATTATAAGTCTTTCTTCTCTCTCCCTTCGGCAGCCTTCGCTACCAGCACTCGCGCCATACGGACGATGAATCACTCGATTGTCGAAAGAGAAGACGAAGGAGAGGGTGAAGTAATATTGTGGAATAATTGTTGGATTACTAGCGATGGTGCTGCAATTTTGGTTTCGGCAGAAAAGAAATAAAAAGCGAGACGACAGACGAGAGAGTCATAGTAGGCAATTAAAAATGTTCTAGCAGTGCATTTTTATGGTATTGTGCGAGTCAAAAAATTAATCATGTTAACACTCATTATTGTAGTAATTAGTTTTTATTATGCTTGTTAATTATTGATCTTGTATAAAATGAAAATTATCAAGAAATTCAGGTATAATATATTGTGTGCAATATGAAATTTAATTATTTTAACTAGAATGAGCATGCAATAATTGAGCATGCAATAATAGAATTTGTACACTATTTTTTTGCAGTCACATATATCAAACAAATCAATTCCAGTGAGGTATATCTGAATAAACAAAGAAACTAAATAAAAAAGACAGAAAAAATTAATATTTATTTTTCTTTAGCTCTAAAACTAAGAAAGCTTCATTGAAAAATGAAGATATATAACAATTCTAAGAAATATTTTGAACGTTCCAATCGCTCACGCGAACGTGAACGTGACGAACAGAACGAGTTGCTGTTACTGCAACTAGTTTATATCTGTTGAGACCACAAAATTGAAAATTACTTTCAACTTTTAAGGCTACAGTTGACTCGTCTCTTATTGATGGACTCTGTAAAATAAATAACCAGCGTAAAAAATCTTACTTCAGTCACTGTCGAAAATGCATCGGATGGAGTATCGTTATTTAATTTTCTGCTCCTTATTTATTTCATAATATAGTGTTATGTCGAATTGATGCTAGAAATTGAATTCATACACTAACAAGACGACATATCTTCAGATATAGGTAACGAATTTGTTCCAAATTAAACACGATTAGCCTGATGAATGATAAAATGAAGTAAAATGAAGTAAAATCAAATAACTAATATTTAAGAATTTTCATTAATTTATTATATTTTTGTCAAAGAAAACGTAATCTATGAAACATATGTGTGGGAATGGGATACAATGATTTGCTATAAGAACTTAGATTAATATAAAACGACACTTTATTAACAGACGAGACTTACAGATGCAACAACTGTAGAGGGAACGCGTGGCGTTGATGCGAACGGTGCGTAGAGTGTCTCAAGCCTGACTGCTATAGGGACGCTTCTTACCCAAGCACTTCTTCTCGTACTTGCAGTTAAATCTAACGGTAGTTCTCATTACTGGTTCTTACTTGTTCTAAACCTGTACGTATGAGGTTGCCACAACACCCTCTCGTCAATGTTAATGATACCTACATTAATATTAAAAAAAAAACACTTTTAACATTTTAAAATTTGATGCAAAAGAAAAATGCTCGGTAAAGCGCACTTGGCGGCCGAATTTGTCGTAAATCGGCTATTCTCTGTTTCCGTTGTCATCTGCTCTGCAAAAAATTTTATATTACTTGAATCGCCGTTTCGTCGAGCGTTATTCTGTGTTTGTGTACGCTTACTTGCATCCTCTTCTAATAAATGCGCTGGTTTGAGGCGATCTATACTGCTGCACGAACTCCTTCTGTTTATTCTTATTACGAACGTCTTCTCTGCGCTCTCGATATCTTCGTACGGCGCTTCAAATAGTTGCTGCAAAGAACTTTTTGTTGCGTCGATCCGGAGAAAAACATGAGAGTATGATCGTAATTCTTTACAATTCTATTACAAAGATTTATATTAAATTTATATTAATCTATTACAAAGATATAGTATTAAATCGAGCTGAAAGGTTTTTTGCAAAGTCCGTCGATAGAATTTCTCCACGTTGTTGAGTGAAAAATTCTCCTGGAAGGCGCAGCGTCGTTCCGTAGACCAGCTCAGCTGCCGTTGCCTTCAGGTCTTCTTTAATCGCTGTCCATATGCCGAGAAGGTTTATCGGTAGCAGCTCTGCCCATGACTCGTTTTCATTACACTTAATTGCTGCTTTTAACTGACGGTGAAGTCGCTCTATCATTAAATTTACAGAGGAGCCATAAGGTGTCGTCCCCATACGATTCGTGCCTGTTAAATGTGAGAGCTCTCTAACCAGGATAGATTCAAATTGCCACCCTTGGTCACTAGAGACTTTTACAGGTGCTCCGAATCGGGCGATCCATCCATTTATAAAAGCGTATGCTATTGTCATCGTTTCAATGTCCTGCATGGGGATGGCTTCTGGCCACCCCGTAAAGCGATCTACACACATGAGGAGGTAGCGGTACCCGTGTAAAATGGGTAGTCTATATGCATGTGCTCGAATCTGCCGGCGATCGCTAGTGTGTCTATAAAAGCGTTCATGTGCCGCGTGACTTTTGATCGTTGGCATGGGACACATGCTCTTGCTCACTGCTGGACGTCCTTGCGCATTGCGGGCCACACCGAAACGTTCAGCAATGAGTTTTCGTGTAGCTCTTCCACTTGGGTACACGAATTCATACAGCGAATTACAAACTTGGCGACGGAGTACTTTCGGCACGTATGGGCGCACTTTTTCCTTCGATATTATGGCAGTAAAGTGTTGTTTCGGATCCTGGAAGAGGTAAGCTCTTTAACTTCAAGAATCTGTTTATAATATGTTCCATAACTCTTTGTCTTCTACTTGTGCTGCCACTATTTGCTCTGGCTGAAATGCTTGCGTGACACCTCTCATGCGTGATAGAGTATTTGCGACTAAGTTCTTTATGCCATTGATGTACCATATATCTGTTGCAAACTGCCCGATATAGTCAAGGTTTTGAAACTGCCTCGGCGAAAACTTTTCTAATTTTTACTGGAAGATGAAGATAAGAGGTTTGTGATCCGTAAATACAGTAAACGGGCGTTCTTCAATGGCGTAGCAAAAACTTTTCATACCCGCGTATACGGCTAATAACTCGCGATCATATGCGCTGTATTTACGCTGAGCCCCGTTGAGAGCTTTCATGAAAAAGGCCAAGGGTTGCCAATCGTCGTTCTTACACTGTTGCAGCGTTGTGCCTATCGCGAACTCGGAGGCATCAACCGTAAGTGCAATCATTACCCCCGGATTAGGGTGCATGAGCATAGTTGCGTTCGCGAACGTGTATTTCATACCTACAAATGAGTTCGGCTTCTTGAATCCAGCTGAGCAGAGCTTTGCCTTTCTTCCTTGGGCCGGCCAACATTTTGTTGAGTGGTCTCTGCAATGCGGTTGCTTTCGGAATGAAATACGTATAAATATATTTACCATCACCTCAAAAGCGTCGTAGCCCGTTGACCGACTGCGACTTGGGGAAATCTTTAACTGCTGTTACTTTGTCCTCGAGTGGTCGCGCACCTTCACTATCGATGGTATATAACAAAAACTGCACTTTTGGTTGGCCGAATACGCACTTAGTCGGATTCAATACTATTCCGTATTCACTCAGTATGTTGAAAAGTATTCTTAAGTGTTCGTCATGCTGCACTTCACTATGCGATACGATCAATATATCATCGATATAGGCGTAATAAAAATGCAGTCCCCGCAGAACTTCTTCGATGAATCGTTGGAACGTTTGCGCCGCGTTCATCAAACCGAATGGCATTCGAATAAATTCGTACAGGCCGAAGGGTGTTATCACCGCTGTTTTCAGTTTCTGGAATTTGATAATACGTTCTTAGCAGGTCAATCGTAGAAATAATTGAATTTCCAGTAAGAACGTGCAAAAAATCCTCGAAATGCAAGTATTCAGTGCACGGTAATCCCCACATGAACGTAAACTACTGATGTTAATGACAAAGAATGTGCTGGTCAACCGAAAAAGTTTGAAGATAGTGAATTGCAAGCATTATTACACGAAAACTCAACTCAAACGTAGAAGGATAAGAATTCGCTAATAAGCTGGGGATTAGTGGCAGAGCAATTGGTAAACATTTACATATGATGGGAAAGATTCATAAAGAAGGAAAATGAATGCCACACGATTTTACCGAAAGTGTCATTATAAATCGATACACCATCGCATTGTCTTCGCTTGCTAGGCAAAAAAAGAAAAGTTTTCTGTGGCGTATTGTGACTGGTGATGAAAACTGGATCTACTATGACAATCGTAAGCGCAAAAAGTCATGGGAGGACCCAGGCCAATTGTCAGTGGGCATAATCTTGATTTTTGAGCGATTTTGGCATGATTTCCGACGGTTTCCATTGTCCTTTGGCACGATATTCGCTCGATTGATCGGTTGCTTTTGGATTAAAAGCGCAGACCCAAGTCTCATCTCCAGTGATTATGCGTTCCATTTTGTCTTGATAGTCCGACAGGTTGGTTTCACAGACCTTCATGCAACGCTATTTTTCGAAAAGATTGAGGGTCTTTGGCACCAATCCAGATTTCACTCTTTTCAGACACAAAACGTCTTTCAAAATATAGCAGTTGTCCCGAGACGTATTCTATCGTCCGATATGATACTCTCCGTACTCTTGAAACACTTGGGCATCTTTTTCTACCGCTAGAACTCGAAAGAACAAGTATATATATATATATATATATATATATATATATATATATATATATATTGTATAGAATGGTCAGCAAAAGATCAAATTTTTGGAGCGGACACTGCTTGGGAGCAGCTTTTAATATGGAAGCGATGATAGGTAAATTACGATCAATTATTTATAGAAATATATATATATATATATATATATATATGCATAATTAATATAGCGTCGAAGGAGAAAATTGTACTTTCGAGTTCGAGCGGTAGAAAAAGATGTGCAAGTGTCTCGAGACAACGTTTACAGAGACTATCATGTTCGGATTATAGGAAATGTCTCGGGACGACTGCTATAGAGAGTTTTGTGTTGGGGAGGTAGAATACAATGCCCAGGTATCCCGGGACGACTCTTACTGGGATTGTGCGTGTTCGAATGATAGAATACGAATCTCTTAGTAGAAGTCGTATTGACATACCTGGACATTGTTTCCAATCAACTATACACGACACTCCCCGTAGAACTTGTTCCAAATCATCTGGATATCGCATTCTATCATCCGAACACGAAACTCCCCGCAGAAGTTGTCCCGACATACCTAAACATTATTTCCTACCAACTAAATACGATAGTCCCAGTAGAAGTCATCCCGAGAAAGCTAGCATCGCTTCCTAACGACTAAACACAATACTCCCCGTAAAAGTCCTTCAGAAAGACCTAAATATCGTATTTGACCGACCCAATACGAATATTTCCATAGAAGTTGATCACCTCATACCTGGACGTCGTTTTCTATAAATTAAATACAATATTTGTCCATAGAAATCGACCAAAGACACCTGGACACTGCCTTCTATCATCCGAACACACAACTGCCTATAGAAATCGTCTTGAGGCAACGGGATATCGTAATCAACCGCCCTTACACGCCAATACCATATTTCTCAGTAGAAACCGTATGAAAATATTCATTCAATAAAATGTTAAAAAAGAAGGAGCTACACTATTTTGACAGATGATGAATATTCCAAACCCATAAAACTCATTGAAATCCGTAAACCCAGAAAGCACAATAATAATAATGCAGAAACTGACATTTGGAATTTCAATTTGAGTCGAGAAATAATAACCGATGGACAACAATTCAATAAGGAAACTTTTTCAGCCTCTCTGACTTTCCAATCATCGACTCTAAAGAGCCGATCGATTCGCAAATCCGGCGTACACCGCTCTCCGGCACACTCCTCAATATCTAGGCTCTTGGGACTTCCAATACTCGTCCACCCTGCAACTTTTCAAGCACTCTGCCTGATACTCTGACAGTAGAAAAGACGAGAAAAGAAAAGTCGTGGTTGCTAAGTGAGCTCTAAATAAGTATAGCTTTACCGCCAGGCAAGAAACGTTCTCAAATACAGTCTAGTAAAGAATCCGATTTTCATTGCGTCTGGATTGGAGAAATATGCTAAAGAATGTGATTCGAAGTATAAGGTATGGTGTCGTTCAACAACATCCTTCAAATTGTAGCCGCACGTACGTTCCGCTTGGTTGGCATGAATATATCTAAAGCCCATGAATATGAACGAGTATAGTCGAGTATAAGAAAATAGCCTCAGCCGTATTTTATATTATGTCGTAACAGAGCCTTCATATGTAGCCGGCTCTGGGCTGTATGATCAAAAATTCAGATTATTTTTAGAATTTCTAAGATCTAGATAAATATAAAACATTATTATTTATTGGTTCATGAAGAATATGTAATAAAATATTACTGAAGCACTTAGATAAACCTTAAAGTGATTGTTTTAAATTTTTTTTTGATTTTTAGATAAAATCCAATATTTTCTTAAAAGAACTTGATTTCGTTCATCATTACGAAAAGCATGTGACAAAAATCGGAAAGACATTTTGTTCCTGAAAAGAGTGAAATCTCGATTGGTGCCAAAGACGCTCAATTTTTTGGAAAAACAGCGTCGCATGGAGGTCTGCGAAACCAACCTGTCGGACTATCAAGACAAGATGGAACGCATAATCACTGGAGATGAGACTTGGGTCTACGCTTACGATCCAAAAGCAACCGATCAATCGAGCGAATATCGTACCAAAGGACAGCTGAGACCAAAAAAATCAGGCCAAAGTGGCTCAAAAATCAAAGTTATGTTCACTGTTTTCTTCCATTATCGTGGTGTGGTGCATTATGAATTCCTTTCAACCCGGCAAATGGTGAGCAAAGAATATTATTTGAGTGTTATGCGTCGTTTGCGTGAAGCTATTTGTCTCAAAAGGCCAGATTTATGGAAAGACAACTCTTGGTTTTCTATTACGATCACGTACCAGCTCACACTGCATTGATTTTGGGTGAACATTTCGCCAAAAATTCAACCAATATCGTTCCGCAACCACCGTACTCGCCTGATTTAGTACTGTGTAACTTCCGGCTATTCAGCAAACTCAAAAGACCTCTTCGGGGACTCGGTTTTGATTCGACTAAAGAAGTAAAAGCCGAATCGAAGAAGGAACTGATGGTCATTCCCAAATACGAGTATAAAAAATGTTTTAAAAATTTGAAAAAGCGTTAGCATACTTCCATTGCATCCGGGAGGGATTATTTTTAGGGCGATGAATTAGATTTAGAAGAATAAATAAAGATTTCAAAAGTTATAAATAAAGTCTTATTCATAATTATACACAGTAGTAATTTTACAAAGAATATTTTCTAAAATTTTGTTAAATACAGACGATGCCATCATCTGGTATATGCCCAATCAAATTTATATAAAAACTCAGTATTTTAAAATAATCAGTATTTATACTTAAGTTTTTATGAACCAGATTTAAAATGCGGTAATACATGTATCCTTATAAATGTTTAAATTTTTAGCGATTAATACAGTGTTTTTCATTTTGAAATTTTTCAAAAAAAAGAAACAAAACTAAATGATACTAGCTGTGTATTTTAACTACGAATTCCAGCTTTAATGAGTTATAGAATTATCAAATATATATGAATATAAATATATAAAACAAAAAAATTAAGTAATATTCATGGCGTAGTTCTTTTATAAATATGGGCTAAGCATTCATAAGAAAAGCATTCAGGTAAAAAAAAGCAAAAATAGCAGAAAATGAAGAAAGGCAAGTGAGAAAACAAAGACAAAAAACAGAGAAGAGAAAAATTTCTAAACGCTGTTACTGTTCAATATTTTTGTTCATCATTAGAATATATATGCTATAAAAATATTTAATATTTATTTTTAGAAATTCTATATTCATTTCATTAAAAAAATATTGTCCATTAAAATGTTAATTTATTGTACAAATAATCATTTTAAAATATTATAACAATTGCATCTGCCATAAAAATAGTAATGAACATATATTTTTATATCATAGTTCTTCATTAGCATTCTAAAATTGAATTGCCTTTTGTAATAAAATTATGGAAAAAACGATTTTAATTAACATTTCTTCGAAGTTGTTAATTCCAATACGACCGTAATAATTTTATGTAACTTATCGTAACACTTTAGCTTATTCTAACATTGACATAAATGTTTAATTTATGATTAAAATGTTGAAAACTCATAATCCTGAATGCAAATTAGATGGAATGCTAGTATGATTATATGCACTAATTTTATTATCCATTTATTGAGCAATATTGATCTTTATTTGAATAATATAAAAATTGATCTGACATTTCATTATATCAATTCAATCTAGCCCAATTTTTTACATCTTACAGTCATCAAGAGCTTTTTTTTGATTGGTTAATTAATGTTCATAGGTCGAACATGAATATTCCATCATTTGCTCTTTTAATAAAATTTTAAAATGCTGGTCCTCTATAAAAAAGAAGTACACTCAAGCTAACCCATTATCAAAAAAAACGTCAATTTTATTTTTTAGACACTTACGAAAGTAAGTTTATGAAATCATATAATAAGAATACATAAAAAAATAATAGAAATTAACATTTATAAGGAATACAAGAAATAAAATTGCTTGTGTTTGAAACTTTAATATTGTTGAATATTTTCCATTCAATAAGGATCATTTTAATTATATTCTCGTATAATCTCTCGAATACATCATAATTCACTTGTTCATATTTTAATTTAAGATAAATATTTACAAATATGTAGCTACAACAATTGTAGAGTTTCTATCCATATACATTTTTTGATTAAATACAACGAAGAAAGATAAAAAAGAAGCAAATATATTCCACTGAAGAAAAATAACAAAAACCAGAGACAGAAATGCATGTGAAAAATGAATATACCACTAGAAGGAAAAATTAGAAATAGTAAAATATGTATGAATCAATCTACTAGACTGCTCAGAGCGGAAGAAAAATGAAATTGAAACAGAAATAAGATCAGAAAATAAAAAATATTTGCTTGCACTTCTATCAGGTATTATCAGCATTCAACTTGGAGCTCTTCTACTTTCGTCCCAACCAAATGTGTTGAAAAAAAATTTTCCCACTATTTTCTAAAACTGTATACCACTTCACAAGAGTTATGAGCATACACTTATATCCATCATTAGTTTTTTCTAGATTCTCACTCTAACCCTTTCAGTACATGCGCGAGCATTGTTTAATACGTCCTATAATCGCGAACGTTTCTAAGGATTTGATCGAAAACTGTTTCAGCAACTCCCTCTGCTCCACGCGCCTTTTTCGCCTAGAGGGGTTTATTCGAAAATAGAAAAAATAGGGGGGGGAAATGTGTTTGAACATTTCAGGATACCAAATTTCTGTTTTTTCTTTTCGCGAGCTAACTAGAATTTGAACCACTGTTGCAGTAAATTGTGAAAAATCAGTATATCGGTTGCAACTAAACGTGGATTTAGTAGTGAAGTGAAAAAACTACATGAATATTTAATTATGAAGTAAAGCCTGCTTTACTATTTCGTGTTTTATATTTATATTTTGAATAAGAATTACTGATCATTGTGGCTTACGATGGCTCGATCGTTAGAGCAAAGGACTAGTAACTTGGTGATTCGAGTTCAAATCCCGGTCTCGGCCGTTTGATACAGGTATCGCTGTAATAATTTACATGTGCTTTGTTTACAAACACATCGTAGACCTCCGTTGCTGATTAGCACCGGTATTTGCAAGCATCAATAGAGCGACATTAAATAACATAAAAAAAAATAGATTTTTAATTGATCACTTCTAATTTCTCAAGGTTTGAATCTCAACAATTAATATCTCAACAATTGATTGTAATTATTCAAAACAAAATATATTTAATAATACATAAATGTCAACACCACCTTTTTATTCTAGTTGGTCATTGCTTTATAATTTAAAACAAATTTCTGTATATAACCTCGTTCATTCCTACATACACAGTTTCTTACAACTTTTCAAGTAAAAATATTTTATTTAAACATATATTCGAAGTAATTGAAATTTAAAGAATTAAAAATCTGTGTAAAAATGTACGCCGAGTAATGATAATAATAAAATAATGTTGAATGCAGGAATAATACAGGTAGGGAAAAAAGTTATCAGCTAAAACATCTCACAAATATATTTCTATAATAGCATATCAAAATATTCTAATTTAAGATTAGAGCTTAAAATGACTGGAATAAAGTCAATAATTAAGAATTGCAATCATGCCGCTGCGATTAATTTTGATAAATCACTGTGCATCACTGTTTAGAGCTTCGAAGTCGAGAAAGGGCAATAACTCTAGGAAGCCAATATCGAATAACTATAATAATAACATAATAAATATTGGTAATAAGAAAAGAAGATTTGTTAACGAGGATTTCATTAATCTCGGGCAGGCCAACTTCGGCAAGCTGGTACCATTTATTACTCGTTACTTGCGGAAAGCCTAATGTGCCTAAAGCTTTGAGATTTCCTTCGATCACCGAAGTAATCATTACAAAACCATCACAGTTATTCTATAATTGGTCATTCTCCTCATTAAGTCAGATGATTCTGTTCTTAATGCAACATTAATGTTGACGATAGTGAACCGGTAGGAAAACAGTAATTCGACAAGACGATTACACACAATTTCAGATATCAGTAAAACATTAGGATTAGATCAAGTATCTCAACTCTGGGTCCCATATTAAATCTTCAGGAACAATATATATGTAACTTACTTGAGCCTAAAACTTTTATATTTTGGTTTTAGTGTAATAGAAAACATGTTTCACTTGAATAAAAAAATTATTTGAAACTTATTATATTAATAAATATCGACCTAATAAGGAAATAAATGTTTCTCTAAAAGTTTAAGACCCCATTTTCTCCATTCGCAAGTATTACGAAGTTTTTTTATGGAGTATATCTAAACTAAATTTACGATAAATATGCTTCGCTTTAAACCAATCACAAAAATATGTAATAATTATCCGAAATTTTTTTGTTATTTTTAAAGATATCTAATAAAGATCGCGAAAATATAAATTCAAACAATTATCATAAATAATGATAAGAGGCACTCAGATGTGCATATAGAGTGGATTGTACCAATTTTAGAAAATAAAATAAATCAATTACCTGCCTCAAACGAATCGTTCTTTAATTCGGTTAAAGCAGACGTCCCCGTATTGATTAGTCAAATATCCTATTCAAACTCGCATCAGATCACAAGATCGATCCGGCAATTCGTCCTGACAAAATTCGCGAGTAAACACCTGCCTGTCGACCGCACAGGCGGCATAGAACGCGTATATCCTTCAACTCGGCTATCAGTTTTCTTCGTTATACATCGACTTTCCAGTATACCGATCGTAACTGGAAAAAGAAATAAGAGTCGGAAAAAGTGCCAGCTTGAGAAATTTCCATACTATTTCGTCTCGTTTTCTTTCTCTTTTATTTCCTCCCCATTTTTTTCAGATTTTTCAGACGATAAGCGCTGTGTATCAGGCTGACAGACGCGTACATATTGCTTTACAAAGGAAGCTTCTTCTCGAAACATATTGCTATCCTGGTACAGATTTGGCCAAATTCTTACCTCCCATCCGCGCTCACTACCTACAACGTGGATAGGTCTTAAATTTATTTGAAAAAGTAAATCTTAAATTTGAATTATCGTGAATTATAGTTGTCTTATCATATTTTTCCGAAAAAAATATATACATATATATAGATTAAATATGTTAGCAATGTTTACTTTTTTTTAAAAATTTCTATAAAATTCTGCTTGCAATATTAAAATATAATTTTAACAATGAGCTTGAAGAAATTAATGTTTTTTTTAATAATATATTTCTGTATAAGTAGGCTTGTTTACTTTCATAAAATTTATTTTTGAATGTTTTTTAGATTTATAACCAAAAATAAACGCGAAACTGAAAATATAGATATTAAGAGAAGAAAATAAGATACTGAAATGGTACTTTTCTTAGATACTGACTAGAAGGAAGTTTTCCTTGGTATTTTTCCTTTTCGCATTTCACATCAAACCTTTAAGTAAACATTTTACATTCTTTCATTTCTCTGACACAGATGAATTATTTAGAAATGCAAAGAAATACCAACACATTGCTCAAGATAGTGTTTATCTTGATTTACAGCATGTGATCCTTATGTTTTTTAGAATTATAATATTGATTATTTGTTTAGTGAAAACGACTTTTATATGTAATATCTGTTGTATTCACACTATAAAAATAAGATGAAATATCTACTTTTGCTAACTTCGACACTAAAGTAATAAATATTTCTACACGTCTTAGATATAAATATTTATTAATTTACAAAAATAAAAAATAATTATTTTCTTTATTACTTCTTTTACTACGTATATTCTTTTGAATACATCAAACATTTTATTAAAATTCAAAATTGTACTTATGTCGACTGTTCCGAATTAAATCAATAAATATTTTTATCACAATAGTTTTCCATACACCTGTTGTAAGCCTCACCTGGGATTACCTTCAGTTCCTTTAGTGAATTACTTTTTATGGCACGACAATTTTGGAGCACCCTTTCTTCAACTTTTTCGATGTTATCGTCGTTAACAAAAGTGGATGAGCGACTTGCATGAGGCAAGCTTTCGACGACTTCACGACCTTCACTGAATACTTTCTGCCACTCAAATACTTGCGTTCGCGATAAAGTAGACTCCCCAAAACACTTCTGTAACATTTTCAACGATTCCGTAGCCGTAATTCCATTGGAAACACAAGATTTCAAGCAAACTCGTTGATCAACTTTTTTTCCATAGTCAATATCAGCAGACAAACTTTTTGCGTCCTAAACAAGTGGCTGAAAAACACACACTAATGGAGATATGGCGCTGAAATTTCACACGAACATCAAGAAAATTTGTACCAATATTGGAAAAAAATTTTTTTTACCGATTCAGTTTACGCGCGAATTTTAAATGCACAAATCCGGGTCAAACTGGATCATATGTATTATAATATAATGTAGCATACTAGGGTTTTCATTTTTGCTTAGTTTCTGAGGATGACCCGTAGCGGTTCGAAATGTTGGACACCAAAGGTGAATTTAAATTTAAGATGGTGGAGGCAGTTAGGTTGTTCTTTACTAACATAGAATATTGTTTTTATTATTTTAATTTTATTTAGTATCATTATTTTTATTTTATTTTATCATTAATTTATTTTTATTTTTAATTTTTAATTTTCAATATAATTTATTGTAGGAATAAATTCTATTTGAGATTCTTCGGGAGTGACTATAAACAAGAACAATCTGACAGTCATTATTTTAGTTAATATATTATATTATAAAGATTGTAACACCGATAGAAATATTTATTGATCTAAACATTTTATTATTATTTTAGAAAAACTAAAAGAAGCATATTTCTAAAAAAACATTATTTTATAATAAAATTATATGCATATGCGTACATGATTATTATTAAATATTTCTTATTAATCTATACATTACAAATGTTCTCTTTCATAATTATTTTTTACAAATTGAAAATCATTAAAGATGACGTGCAACATAATACTTATTTTTGGATATTTCAAAAATTTACATTTTGGTAACGTATTAATACATCATTTCATTCATAATGAATCATGCAAAATAATTTCAGAGAAAGAGAAAAAAAGAAGCAGAGGGAGACTTCTAAAATTGAAATATTTAGGACAATATATATAGATGGTCCTACTGCAATCAAATGAAAATAAAAAGAAATTTAATTTACAAAGCCCCGAGAACGGAATCATTTCTCTAGTTGCTTAGCTTATTTTTGCTAGCTGTATAAACAAGTTCACCTCAGAAAATGCACCGGTGCTATATATATATATATATATATATATATATATATATATATATATATATATATATATGTCAAAATTAATGAGAGACCGCGCATAATACACGAGCCGTATCAGAGAAGCGTGAGGCCGTGCCATCACAAGAAACTCAAGCGTACTGTCTCTATTTCTAAGTGGAGATGAGACACTGCATGCGCGTATTTCGCATGCCAACGAGTTACCAAGCAAATATTGCGGAATGAGAGAGAGAGAGAGAGAGAGAATGAAAGCCGGGACTTCCGGATGGCCGAGCTTCCAGAGCATATTAATTGCCGTTCCCATAGTACCCGCGCGCTGCAACCCTCGAGTTTTATTGTGAGAGAACCCTCCCTCCTTCCAGCAATGATATAATGTTGCCCGCCTCGTTATACAGACCACACCAGCGGCGGGGGCGTTGCAGCTCGGGTGGTCGAATGCGGCGAGCATCTATTTTTTCCTTGATTTTTCCTTTTTCAATTTTGCTTTTTATGTTTAACTATATGGAACTATACATACACAATGCTCAGCTCCTGGAATGCTAGTCACGTGAGTGCTAGTCAATAGAGCTATGCTATATAAATGCGTTAATTGAAAGTTCTGATTTTCTGTAAGTAGAGAGCTCCGATAAATGGATTTGCAAGAAATTAGCGTACGCGTAAGAAGAAACGCCCAACCGATTTATTTTCTCCATAAGTAGATATGTTTTTCACACACGGGCGCGCGCGCGTGTGTGTGCATGTGTGTGTGTGGACGGGTCCGTGAGCGGGTTGTTCATTGCAGGGAAAACCCGGGCGGAGCCAATGGGACTTGCAGTTCCATTCGTTTGGGTGGGGGAGGCGACGCGACGCGGGAGCACGCCTTGATGAGCGTCCGAGCCCGAGTACGCACGTGAGCGGCAGTGAGCCTAGCGATGTAGTTTTTGTTAATAAATTTAGTTTACCCTAGACAAGTGTTCGTTCATTTCCCGCCCCAGCACTCCGAATCCCACACACACACACACGCACACGTACACATATATATGTATAAGTTATATATACGATCATATTGTAATTCAAATTATAGTTGAAGCTACTACTGTTCACTTCCACTGCTCAAGTTGCTTCAATCAAATTATTTTCGTTTAATTTGTCTAGGTATATATATATATATATATATATATATATATATATATATATATATATATACATATATATATATATATTATTTACTAAGCACAATGCGTTTTATCAAGATTTAGATAATACAAATATATTCCTTACCTTTGGGAATAGTTGCGAAAATATATAACTAAGGGACAAAGGAGCCTCGGTCACCTAAGAAAAATCCCAATATTAAAGAAAATTTTTTCAATAGGAATCTTATCTGTAGTCGTCTTATATTTAATATTCATGCATCAGTTATAATCAATTTCGACTATTCACCAACAATTTATTATTTAATTATTCTTAATAATCTTAAATATTAATTTTAAATCTAATCTATACCATTAAGAACTGTATCTAAAAAGATTCATTGCCCTAGATTTTAATAGTAAATTGTTAACTTTTATAAAATAACATAAGAACCCCGAGATATATTATTCATACAAAGCCAAACGTTGCTCTTAAAATATTGAAGGCCTTGTTTCCGGAGACTGATTGAGGACCAACATTCGAATCTCTTCCTTGTTGAAATACAGACACTTTATAAAAATTTAAACCGAATTTTATTATTATTATTAATATCGTTAATAAACTTCCTTATATATGTAAAATTTTAACACTGGTATGAACAATAAATTAAAAAAATATGTTTATATTTTAATTTAATAAATATTTTTATCGGTCTTACAGTCTTTATAATATAATATATTAGTTAAAATAATGACAGTCAGATTGTCCTTATTTATGTTCACCCCTGAAGAATCTGAAATAGAACTTATTACTACAATAAATTATTAAAATACAAATAAAATAATAAATAAAATAAAAATAATAAAAACAATATTCTATATTTGTAAAGAAAAACCTAACTGCCCCAGTCACCTTAAATTTAGATACACCTTTGGTGTCCGACGTTTAACGAATCGCTACGGTTCAACCTCAGAAACTAAACTAAATTGAAAAACCCAGCATATTACTTTATATACCCCATCTCCACTTTCAATTTATTGAAAGAAATATATTAATGGCCGATAGTAATTAAGTTAATTAAGTATATATGAATGAATTGAAGATTCTTCAGAGAATGTAAAATGCTAGTAACATAGTACAAAATCAATATTGAGAGAAGTATTCAGTCTGATATATACTGTAATCGACATGATAATAATTTATTTGTTAGCGATCAATGCTATTTACTGAACATATATTGAATTAAGAAATTTTATGAGCCACATTTTTCTTGTAATGTAAAGACAAAGCAATACAGATTTTATACAAGTAATATATATTTTTCTGAATGTTTTATAAATGCTCATATAACAACCCGTGTAGAAATTTATTCTCGAATCTCACTAGTATCGGGTGAGTTTTCCTTATCAAATGTTCGGACCCAGAAAGGAAATCTAGCCTGATCCTAGTTCCGATTTGTCCCACTTTTAATAGCATTTTTAATAGGGAACGAGCTTAGATTTTGGTAGGTATACCAAGCTAGAAACTAGACAAAATCTAGTCAGAAAATCTAGAAATTAAGCCAATAATAAATTATTCTAATTTTGTTTCCTCGATTAAGTGAATAATTTTTTGACTCTTTAATATTTATTTATTTAAAATAAAAAAATATATTTACGTATTTAGGTGACGCATACCATTTAATTAGCAT
Organism: Sycobia sp. Sy_11; assembly: GCA_018907035.1. Lineage (NCBI taxonomy): Eukaryota > Metazoa > Arthropoda > Insecta > Hymenoptera > Epichrysomallidae > Sycobia > Sycobia sp. Sy_11. The sequence goes on along the minus strand of JACCIC010000071.1, from coordinate 582,300 downwards.
TCATAAATTATTTTCTATATGACTATTACGTATTACGATTTACAATAACAATTAATAATTATTAATATATTTTTTATACACTAATTATTGTAAATTTTAATGTTAAACACCTCTGCTGAACACATATAATATTTTATTCGATGAAAAAAATTCCGACCTCCGCTGAGTATCGAACCCACGACCCTACGATTCGCAAGCTAACGCATTATGCACTATGCTAAAACGCAATGTGGGATTACTATACTATAGTTTGCATATTACTGTAAAGCAACTAAGATAATATAATAATTTTATAAACACAAGATAAAACATACATAGGAAATCCATTTTTTAAATTCTTTCCCATGTTGGAAAGATCTGCTGGTGTTTATATACTATATACTATATATATATATATATATATATATATATATATATATATATATAAATAATATCTAATTTTCGTATACATAAGGTCTTGATTAGAAAAGACGTCGATCGTTCTTTCCAATATTAGAAAAAGTTGAGGAAATCTAACTAGATTCCAAATAGAAAGTCTAACCATTTCCTGAATTCTCCTACTTAGCAGATTCCGCCTAGAAAAACACCATTCTTTCCAAAATAGGGAGAAGTTAAGGAAATCTGACTAGATCCAAGATAGAAAGCCTGATCATTTCCTTAAGTTTTCTACTTGTAAAATTTTGACTAGTAGAAACACGTATTTCTTTCTAACATCAATAAAAGATAAGGAAATCTGAATAAATTCGAGAAAGTAATAATTAATATAAGATGATTATTAGATGATCGAAGGGAAATCTAACTCGGATCTGGCGAGATTTACCTACATGAGGAAATCATCAGTAATACTGACTAGGATCTAGCTCGAACTAGGGATATACCGAGTATATTTCTGCACGGGAAAGAAAAGGCGAAAGAATAATCAGATATAAAATTTCATTTCCGACCTGGGTCGTCTTCCTCCTACGAACCGATCAACCCGAAGGAAAGAATAATTTACCGTTTTGTGCATCAGCGATATATCAGTGGCGAACCATAAATAATCAAACTAAAATGACATAATGGTTTAAGAAAATAATAAAGGCAAGGGAAATAGTTAACGAGACGCAGCGTGGCAAGGTAAGGGGAGTCGCAAAGATTGCCAAGGAAAAATCTAGGCTGACCCCGAGCCTTCCGTCGTCAATAAAAACATATTTACAGAAGGCGCGTAAGATATCGAGCGCAAGAGATAGCCATAGAAATAGAGAGGGCAAATTGCCAATAAAGCGCTGTTCCAACGGCGATATCGACACTGGCTGGGCCGAGTATAACGATATATATATATATATATATATATATATATATATATATATATATATATATAAGAGAGAAAGAGAGAAGTGAACAAGTGATGAGAGACAAGAAAAAAATCGACAGGGCTGCTCGACAAAGGAAGCCGCGGCTCCGTTAACGCGTGAAAATAAGTGGTTGCATCGCCGTGGTTGTCGCGAGTGCCACATTCCAAAATGTAACACCTCCTCGATCTTTTGAGGTGGTGAAACTATTTTTTTTAACAAGTTAATTTATGGAATAAAGTATTTATTAGAAAACTGCTGCATCGAGATGATACAATCAATCTTTTAATGAATTTTTAAATATGGCTTTCGGCCTTTTTTTATTTTTGTATTTCATCGAGTCTATGAGTTCACGAACTTTTATGGATGTACCCAGATCTGAGAATTCATGGCCTTAGTTTTTAAGGCACTTTTGAGATCGTAAAAGGGTAACGTCCTGTAAAAAAGACCTCATAAAGTTGCAAACATGAAAAACTCTGCTTATGCGCGACACGAATTTTTATCAAAGTTTTAAAAAATCCTTTTAGTAAGAACTTTCGTAATTTATGAAAAAGATGTTTGATGTCTTAATGAAAGAACTTTTCAAATTTTGGACTTTCTAAATGTGAATTCCGTTCTATGGATTGAAAAAGAGAAAAATCTTATTGATTTTATAAGCAATGGATTTCTAAAAAATGATAAAATTATCAATTTGATGCGGCTAGTGAAAACTGAATTTAATTTAGTTTCGTTTATTTTATCAATAATCAATATCAATTTAATTTTAAACGCTAAAGTGAAGAAGTAATGTTTCTATAGATATAATTGTATTTACGAAAGAAAGGTCTGTATATATTGAAATCAATAAGAAAACTTAAATGGATATAAAATTCATAAAACAGAAAGTGCATTCTAAAATCAATTCATACATTTCTCTCATCTGCTGAATTGGAAGTATTTTAGTAATAAATTTAAGATATCCCAATAATATTTTATAATGTCAGAAGAATTAGCTCCATCCTTGGTTACAAATCCTTTGGATTCATATGATTCTAATCTTATTAGGAAAAAAATATGTTTCTTTACGTGAATTTCTTAGTTAATATTTTCACTAACTCTCTAATATACCTGTTATTAAGTTTTTTAACTGTTAATGAAATTAATATTGATACATCATCTTACACAAATCAGTAATTCAATTCCGACTCCTGGAAATCAAATAATTCGTGTAAAGTTACAGTAATTCTAGTAAGAAAATTTGTAATTGTTTTTATTTTATAAAAAAATAATCATCTAATATAAATCCTTTGATTGTGGTTATGCCATTTTTATTTATTTAATTATATAATTATACAATTAGTAAATTCGTAATAGTTATTCGATTTAATATTTTAAAAGAGTACTTTGAGTACTTCTTTCGTTAAGCAAATTTTAAAATCTTTTTCTCGGATCGAAAATACTTTGATAAAAAAAGGAACGTGACTGAGAATACTATTAAAGATATGATACACATTAATGAAATGAACAGCCAATTTACTCCTGCAATGTATTTTTACATAACTTTTGCACTATTATATGGAGCTGTAAGTAAATTAATACTAATAAAATCTTTGTTGACGGCAATCAGAGTCGACGTCGCGGCGATGATGCACGTTCAAAATTCTAAATGATCAGACCAGCACGACGAATGAGAAAGGGTTGGAATGAGATGATGTTTTCACGAAGGTATCGTTTGCATTTTCTATTATTATGGTACACTTTAGGTGGTTTGCAAAGTTCAATGTACATGTATTTTTATTTTTTGAGAAAAGAAAACTGGTCGTCCGCGAATATACGTCGTTTCAACGCTATATGCGAAAACTGACTAGCAATGTTATATCGGTTCAATATAATTTACACTAGTTTTTCTTTTACATTTTTTACCATGTGGTAAACTCAAAAGAAGAAATGTTTCCCGACTTAGATTTTTAAAAATGAAGAAATATGCATAGACTCGTAAGATTCTATTGATCACTCATCAGAACTCGTATGCTTTTCTTTATAATGTCGATAAATTCAAATGCCATTATCATTCATTATTTGTATATAATTTATCTAAAATTAAACACGAAACAGAAAATTTCTTCCCCTCATCAACTTAAATAATGAGATGGAGCCGGAAAGGGATAAAAACTGCAGCGAAAGCGAGGTCATCAGAGCTGATTATACGCAAACTTGACAAGTACCCATTTAGTGTTGCATACTGGAAGGGCGAAGACATAACGAGATTGAGGCCACTTAACCCCCGCATGTTCCGCGTGCCCAAGGGTCCCAGAGCGGAGTGGACTATAGACTTTTAACCCGTAAACTCCCCCCCTCTCTGGCCCCTCAGAGGAGCCACTCCTTCCCGCAATCTCGGATATACGTTTGTGTGTATATATATATGCCGCTGGCACGCGCGGACATACGGATCGGTGATAAAAATACGAGGCAAAGAGGGGCGCGCGACTTTAAAGAAAAGATCCGAGACACGAGCGTGCGGTTGCTTAGTCGCGGCCACCACAACGCCTGACAAAGATTTTCGTAAAAAAGTATATGTCCGGAATTATTCTCGAAGAATCTGGAGCGTTATTCTCAAGCCTATCTACATATCTATCTATCTATCTATTTTATGTAACATATATAAACGTTCGTGCTGCTAATTAAGAAACAAAGCAAAAAGAACTCCGCTAATTATTCAATGCATCAAATTCCATTCAACTATATTGTAAATGCCATATAAATTTACACAAATTTCTTCTACGTGTAGAATTTTCTCTAACAACTTATGTATTTATTTTTATTCAATTCACCATACTTCCCTAAAGTATAGATTAATATTGAAATCTTCACGTACATGCTGGGATATATTTAGCTATAAAATATCTTTTACGGCTAAATTAAATTGGTGTTGTGATGTCGTAATAACAGACATTAGTAGTAAGCTAGGAAAATTATTGTCACTTTTTCCGAGAATTTTATGAGAAAATGCTCCAACTATATTTGCATTCGCGCTACGAAGCTCGTACTTCACTTTATATGAAAAATCGAAACAAAAATTTTTATCAAATCGAGCAACTTTCTTGGTGGAAATAAATGTTGACATTCTTTAATCGAAAAATTTTTATACATAAAGATAAATCTTCATAATAATTAAGATAAAATTAATAAAAGGTTTAAAGGATTTCTGAGTAATTTTTAGACATGAAGAAGAACAAATTTTTTTTTCTTTTTTTTTCGTGGGTTAATTTTAGTTATGAAAATAATTTTAAAAAAATTTTTCCTTATTATTGATATGACGTAATATAATAATTAAAAGAGGTACCAACTTTAATAAAAATTTAAATTAATATGGTAATTCATTTTCATCCAACCAGAAATATATACAGATATTTTATGCCTTCCTAATGGATGATTCCAACGCGTTCATATAGTTGAAGGACTAAAATATATATCAAGTTTATTAGATTTCCTTCCACACTACCACAATCGGAAAATCGAAATTAATCCTTAAGTAAAAAATTTCTTCCATATATATTTATCATTCTTCTTTGGCATCGTTAAGTGGAAACAGATAAACATTAAAGATTTTTTTTTAAAAATTCCACAATTCCCACCTAATAAATAATAATGTTATCCCTGTATATGTCTACAATATCTATATGCAAAGTTGCAGTCAATCGCTTACCAATCGAAGAATAGTTTTTCAATTCATTAATCTTTAGTTCAACAAATTTCAAACTGAAAGTACCTCTGTATTATTAATGTATCTGATTATTTCTTTTGCAAGTTTCCCAATGGTTTCTTTCTTTAATATTTACTGGAAATATGTCTATTTCCATGGCATTTTAGGATACTAGAAATATTAGTACTTGAATGGTAATAAAAATATTTTCTTTTTATAATCTTCCCCCTTCTCTCTCTCTCTCTCTCTCTCTCTCTCTCTCTCTCTCTCTCTCTCTCTCTCTCTCTCTCTCTCTTACGTGCTACCTGTGCTTTTAAATTTTATATATTTAATTTGAGTTTATAACAATGTATAAGCTATTTGTATTTGGGAAACTTTATTAATCATTATATCCTCAGTCCTATAATAAATTAAGTTTATATGTCTCCCTATCTTCTTCCAGAAAGTTAATTGAATAATACAAATGTATTCGTCCTGAATCTTAAGTTTATATTCAATAAAAAGTTTTGCTTTAATTTAATATGAAATATTCAATATGAAATAATATTTTAACGATTAGAATGTAACTATATGTAGAAATCTTTTTTAGGATTTCGAACTACTGCTTAGATATCTTCAAGACTATAATAAAAAAAAGAACAAAAACTGTGTAATTGTATTATTGCATTCAGACTTTCCTTTAAACTTATTAGCTGGCATAACATGATATCTCATTTAATCTTATATGCGAATCCCAAACATTTCACGAGCTAATTCAAGTTAAAAGCAAATTGCATCGTCCGCGCCCAGGCGCCAGCGCATAAAATAATCCTCGCCGTGATCGTGTATTTCGCAGGGCGCACTTTCATTATCATTCGGAGTCTGCGCGAAACGTGACGCAATCGTTCGACCCTCTATCTTGAAATTATTCGTGACAAAAGCGGGCACCTACTTCAGGCCCTCGACCATTCACAATGGATTTCCCGGAGATAAGGGCGAGCGTTAAATGAAGCGTGTGAGAACGAAGGAAATGACAAATTTCAGGGGAGCCCTCGACCCCGGAATTTCTAGACTTTCTTTCCTTTATTATTCAAAGTAATATTCTTTGAGTGAGAGACGGTTATATTTCGTCTGATCAGCTAGAAAATAAATGTATTTTTTTCAATCTGCATTGAAAAAAGTAAACAAAATAATGCTCAGCGGTTGTTTTTCTATGCTCACATTCCCTCATATATAAATAATGTGAAATTTCAAACCTTTTGATTAGTCATAGAAATGTTCATCCCTATATTTTATCAATATTTTAAAATAAATCCTATGGAAAAGGCGAAAATTGTTAAGCTTCAATTTTCTGAAAGATGTACTATTTTGAAAATCTTTAAAAGAACCTTACCATTTTTCAATCTACAGAAAAGCGGAATGTTTATATTATTTATGCATGATATATATTTTATATGATGTTGACGTGCAAGGCTAATAATTAAAAGGAAAATTATGTATTTTCAAGTAGTAAACACAGTTTAATACCTTTAAATCTAAACTATAAATCATTGATCCTAAAAATTTCAGAAATAAAAAATGATTATAGCATAATCAATAAAATTAATGAAAATTAGGTAGCGCTTAAGATTGTTATTCAATGCGACCATAACAATCAAATAAGAACCTAGTACTTTTACAAAAAATTACATGTTTATATTTATTTTAAAACATAATTAATTTCTGAACATTGAGTTACATGTTTACTTATTTGTTTGATTAAAATAATAAACTATGATAATTTAAACTGTAATATCTTAACGTTAATAAGCTTCAACTTTATTTATCAAGTCAGTTTTTATATGTTGAATAAATGTATGAGCAATGAGTATTTTGATATTAAAATAATTCAAGATAAATAATCTTTAATTTGCATTAGCTACAGTAAAATTAAAGTTTAGAAATAATATTTTTCCCTCACTATTTTCATATTTACCTTACTATTTCTTAACGGATTTAAATCATTGAACAATCAATAGAGCCATATTGACATTGATTTTTCTGATATCATAAAGCTATGAAAAAAATTAACCGGTTCGCATCATGTCAACATTTAATCTAACAAATGCTCGACCACAGAATATGTTTTTAATACTAAATTGCGCTATAATGTCCTCACCCAGTCCAATATATATATAGAAAAGAAAAGCACAGACATGGTCGTCGCAAGCTCTTCCGTATCGATGTGCAAATGTATCACTCCACCGTGAAGCGCTGACAGGCGCTGATCACAAACCTCGATATTACTGCGATAAGCTTCTCAGCCCATAGTCTTATAAATACAGAATATACAATTCAGAGCTACGGCGGCACTTTAAAAGTTATTGTTACGCGGGGCAATGGAAGCCAGTTCTATAACCGGCCTGAGGAATATCGTGTCTTCTTCGTCAAGTACAGTTGGTATGTAATATAATGGTGCGTGAAACGAGTTTTCGTGCACCACAGATACGCCTCCGGTTTTTTATGAACTTTCGTGTCCCGACTCTAACATAAACATGAACATTTTGCACCTGCGAGCGGTGATTATCGGCACAGAACTATCGTTGGTGGATGGAAGATAACAAATACAATGAGAAAGAGGCTACGAACTTTGATTGAAATGTCTAGTACTTGATTATGTAATAAAGTCTATATATTTTTGGAGCAGTCTTAAATCTCGATTAACATTACATACGAGAGATATTCAAAAAGAAAAATTCCCTAGTTTGGGGTTTCTCTCAGACGCCACATAGCGGACTTGAGTTGATCATAGTTTCAGTATAGGTTCTATTCATAAGACTGGAATTTTTTGTTATTTTATTTATTCAATGTCGCATCTACGGTGTTAATAGCGGCCACGTAAGATATTTACATATTACCTATATTTAAAAATATACTTAAGTATTGTTTACAGTTTCATTGTACATTTCCTTTTAATACTGCAGTCCTATTTTTTCTATTTTAATTTTTCTTTATTTATATTCGTTGGCATTTTTTTCATACATTATCTTTAGATCTGTATTTTTGATGAACTGAAGGACTTTTGCTATTTCTTGTGTACTATTTAAGCAACACTCTATTGTTGCGGGTAATTTGTATTTATTTCTAAAGTCTATTGCATTCTATAAGTATATGCTTAACGGTTTAGCTTTTGGTCGCAGATATTACAAATTGGATAGTTGATTTTTTCCATTATATACTGATGAGTTATTTTAGTAAACCTATTCTTAATGCCCTACTCGTCTGCTTAATTCCTCTGCTGGATTTCTTTCATATATATTTCTTTCATATATATATATATATATATATATATATATATATATATATATATATATATATTTCTTTCATATATATTCTGATCAATCGCGTTAGGGTTGGTCGCGAATCTCTCCATTTCTTGCTCCATTCTTTTATTATTTTACTTGCAAAATGTTTTTGAGCGTCTTCATAAAATATATTAAAATCTTGTATTATAGTAGGTTCGGCTTGTAATTTTTATTCTTGTTGAAATAGATTTTGTAAGAAGGTAAACTATATATATATATATATATATATATATATATATATATATATATATTTTGTCTCTGTTTATGAATTTTTAAGATAATTGAGAATCTTGAGGAAGGATTTGTTATTTCTTGAAAAATGGTTTTTGAGCTGATTCATACAGTAAATCATCATATGATTTATCTTTTAATTTTTCCCGAGCTTTGATTACTGCAATTTCGTTGCACGTGAATGACAGCAATATTTTTGAGAGATCGAAAATTATATTTTTTTCCGGAGTTATGGAGAGTTATTTTATGCTTATGTTTTTTGTTTGCTGCTTTTGTTAAAACGATACGTTCAGCTAACGCCGGTGAACTTTTCGCGAGGATTTGATGTGTTGGTACAGATGTACTCAGTATATATTCATGGCTTTAGATCTATAGCATTATTTGTTTACTCGTAACAGGCATACAAAGTTATAAGTATTTTATGTGCTCTGCGATTTTCTTATACCAAAAAAATACAGCAAAGAATTTGCAATTTAAATTTTGTGTCCAAAATAGAATTTAGTGCTTCAAAACTCAGACATGTTGACAGTTGCATGCCGTAAGTCTACTTTTAGTAAAAAAATGTGAAGAAGTGGCACAAGTTGCTCCAAGAAGGCCGAGAGGATGTTGAAGACGAATCTCGCTCTAAATGCCCTAGCACGTTAACAACAAATGAAAACGTTCAAGCAATGAAAGATATTGTGTTGAAAAATCATTAAATCACTATCAGAGAAGTGATTTAAGATGTTTTCTGAATTTGTCCAAAACTACTTAATTTAATCAACAGAACCGTCGCATGACCATAGCTGAGGAGATGTTGATTCAAGACAATAATGCTGCTGATTTTCTCAAAAGGGTTATAACTGATGATGAATCGTAGGTATATAGTTATGACGCCGAAACTAAAGCCCAATCCTTCCAATGGAAGAGCCCAGAAGAACTAAGACCGAAGAAACCATGACATGTTCGATCAAATGTCAAGGCTTTGCTCACTGTCTTCTTGGATTACCGTGATGTAGTGCATCAGCAATTCTTATCACAAAGTCATATGGACAATAATGAGTACTACCTTGAAGTTATGCGCCATTTGCGAGAGATAATACGCAAAAACCTCCGAAACTTTGGAAAAACAATTCGTATTTTTATTATCATTCATCGTTGCTTGTGAGAGATTTTTTTACCAAAATCAGCACTACAATCATGCTTCAGCCTCTATATTCACCAGATTTGACACCTATTATGACATCAATTTGACCCTAGGTCACCAGATTTGACATCTAGTAACGACATGGATTTTCAACAATTGAGGAGATAAAAATTGTATCACTGAAAGCACTCAAAGCTTTACTAAAAAATGATTATCAGAAGTGCTTCGATGACTGAAAAAAGCGTTGGCACAAGTGTATTATATCTTATGGGGTTACTTTGCAGGGGGAAACTAATTATTGATGAATAAATAAATATTTTTGAGAAAACCAGAAAGTCATCTTATTATTTGACCACACCTCGTATTTGCAATTGTAATGGTAAGGTCTATTGCACTTCTGTGTGGGCATTTGTTAAATGCGCCATTTTATTGTTATTTAATAATATTAAATCATTATTTTCATTTATGATATTATAAATTATTTTACCTCTCCTATTAGAATATTTACATTCCCACGAAGTGCTGTCGCTATTAAAGTCATCTAGAAATATAAATAGTTTCGGAAATACATCGATTAATTGTGCTGTATCGTTTGAAGAGAATTCAAAATAATTTGGGAGATATAGATTACAAATCGCGATTTTTTGATGTACATAGCACGATATAGCGACTGATTCTATATTGATGTTAATATTATCTTTAATGTATGTGGCTACTTGATAATTTGCTTTATTTCTAACTGTTCTATTTTTATGAATTGAATTATATCCTTTTATTTTTGTACAGATAGCTTCTTTGATATTCTGATTTTAGTTTGGTATTTATTCTTTTATATGAGTGTTCATAGCGTGTTCATCAGTTAAGTTGCAGCTTGATATTCATTTGTATATTCATACATTGTATCTTTTTTAATTTGATTTCCATATCAAATAAATTAAAAGTATTAAATAATGCGATATTTATATGTTTCAATTTACGAGCGGTGTTAGTTTTAATAAATTTTCGATAGTTTGATTAGATGATCTCCGTGGGCTAAAGTCGATAGAAATATGATACCTCGGACAAAGCGGCTACGCGTTAAAAAGCTTGACCGAATTATTTATATAAATAATTATGAAAAGTAAAGATGAGAAAAGAAAAATTCGGATAAATGAAATTATTGAACGGTATGGTTTTAAATGAACTTACGATAAATATGGAAAGTCAGTGCACCAGAAATCGTGAGCGAACTCTCGTTTCATGCTAAATTATGTTTAAAATAAGGTACACTCTTGAACCATGCCGTGACGGGAAAACCGATTTTCCCTTAAAATAGCTTGTATACGGTTTTTCCAATATTTGAGAAATATTTTTCTCAAATATTGAGCAATTTTATTCCGGTGGCCGAGTATTTGCTATTGTCTAAATCTTGAGGTTTTCAAAAGAGATTCTATGCTTATGCTTTCTAATAGCAGTGATACGTGCTGTGACGAGTAATTCGTATATTTTCCTTAAAAGAAAGCCTTTCTATAATAGTAACATTGAAATAGGTTGTATTCTGGCTTTTGAAAATATCGAGAATTTTAAAATCAGAGGACATGTACGGTGGGCCTTCTCGGGATCTCCGTCCATTAGGCTACGTGAAAAGTTTGGGCTACGATCTGTGAGTGGATCTTATCGCTCGCAATTGGACACCCTTGTAATGGTTTACACAGACTAAAAAACAACGCTATTAAAGCGTGCGTACATTATTCTTTTTTCATTTTCTCATTTATAATAAATTTATTTCATATAAATTTTAATTTTTCTATAATTATTTATAGTCCCAGCATTTGCTCATTATACAGGTACAACTATGAATTCGAATAGATATTGTGAAGTGCTAGAGATATCCAGTAATACCATTAAACGGAAACGCCCTGGAAAATTCATGAAAACGTTCAACCTCATTCTACCAAAAAATACAGACCTTATTTCAGAAATTCGAACAGGAAATTTTCGACCACCCACCTTACTCTCCAAATCTCGCACCAAGTGACTATTTCCTTTTCCCGAAAGTCAAGAAAGTCATTAAATCGTGGATGTAAAAGTACTCTATTTTTTAAGAAAGATTTTTTTAAGTTTGGAAACAGATACAACAAATGTATTGAAGTCTAAGATGATAAAAATAGTTTAAGAGTAAAAGAATAATGTCAAATTATCTTTATAGCCTAAAACTAGTGTTTTATTTTTTTCCAGTACAGAGAAACTCACTGTCGGAATGCTCCTTGTATTTTCCGAATTGTTTTTAGCATAACATTAAATCAGCGGTGTGAAAATTATCTGGAGGCATGATTGAAAATTTATCTCTAAAAGATTTAGATCGTGGAGCTTTTAATAAGCGTACAAGAGTAATACATTGTGAAAGAGAAATTGATTATTATACAAATTCATTCAATTTAAGAAGAAAGTTTTGTACAAGAATCTTCTTGTTTTAAAAAAAAACAACGTATTTACGTAATATTTACAAAATAATCTCTTCCATTATCTTATTTTTATTCTTTCTATTTTTACCATTAGTAGTTTCTTTAAAAATAGTATTTTTTAAAGAATATATCTTTCTCAATTATATGTTTATCTTAGGATATATCTTGTATAATTTATACATCATAAAAGATGTTCGAAATGGAAGTGCGAGTTTTTCTACCTCTGAAGTCTTTAGACTTAGTTTAAATAGAAGATAATTCGATTTTATAATTCTATAATTTGAACCTGCGGTGCTGAATGCCGCGCGGCCGATCAATTTGTCAATGTAAGGTTCATGTTGTGGCCATTTCATTTCTCATGTGCATACCAGCTGACGATGTAACCTGCAAACTTAAGGACTCAAAGCTCTTCACAGTCCATTTCTAGATAGATCATGACACTAATCAACTGAGCGTGCTGATGAAGTATGACAAAATTTCATTTGCAGGTGAAACCTAGTATACAGCGACCTGTCCACTTTAACAAGGAAAAAGTTTGAAGGCAGTTTTCACATTCAAGATGAAGAGAGCTTTTTCCGTTCTATGCAGGGTACTGTGAGTATAGCCTCAAGTGAGTTTTACTTTCACGCTTGTAGAGCTTAATTATATTGGCGTAATTAGCTTTCTTGTTTCTTCTGAATTCGTATAATAATGAATTACTTTTTTTACTACTATGAACCGTCACTTTTTTTGTATATAAATATAATTTCTTTTGCATGAAGAATTATAGTTCGTTGTGTAAATGTAATTTAGTTTAATTGTATTAATAAATATTTTTATCGGTCTTAGAGTCTTTATACTATTAGGAGTGTGAATAAGTCTTTCCCGTTTTTTGTAAGAGATGGCGCCACCAATACTGTGCGAGTATTCAATGGTTGCATATGTCATAATCAAAGCTTATTCATATGTCAACAATTCCATACTAACACATTAGTTAAAATTTTTTCGCATCATAAATTTTTGATATCGTGAAATTGTCGAAATTTGAGCCGAGTCGACGTCATTTGCGGGAAGTTTCACTTTATTGGTTCAATTTGAAGAAATCTGCTGCCGAGACGCATCGATTGCTTCAGGAGGCTTATGGAGAAGGTTGTGTCGATGATTCAAGTGTTCGCGGATGGTTTCGACGCTTCAAAAGCGGTGATTTCGACGTGGAAGACAAGGAGCGTTCCGGGCGGCCGCAAATCTTTGAAGATCGAGAATTGGCGACTTTGCTTGATGAAGATTCTTGTCAAACGCAAGAAGAACTTGCTCAAGCATTGGGAGTTGACCGAACAACCATTTCCAAGCGTTTGAAAGCCATGGGAATGATCCAAAAGCAAGGAAATTGGGTGCCGTACGAACTGAAGCTGAGAGACGTCGAACGGCGTTTTTTCACTTGCGAACAGCTGCTTCAGCGACATAAAAGAAAGGGTTTTCTGCATCGTATCGTGACTGGCGATGAAAAGTGGATACGTTACGATAATCCGAAGCGAAGAAAATCATGGGGACTACCCGGCCATGCATCATCATCGACGGCCAAGCCAAATATTCATGGCGCCAAGCTCATGCTCTGTATATGGTGGGACCAGCTAGGTGTGGTTTACTATAAGCTTCTGAAACCGAATGAAAGGATCACAGGCGAGGTCTATCGACGACAATTGATGCGTTTGAGCCGCACACTGCGAGAAAAACGGCCACAATACTCCGACAGGCACGACAAAGTTATTTTGCAACATGACAATGCTCGCCCACATATAGAGGAATAGAGAAGAGACAGAAATAGAGAAAGGGATAGATAGTGGCGACAGCGTGTGAATTGGAGAGAAAGAGAAGGTGAGAGGGAAGGAGCCGAAGAAGAGGATTAGCGTGCTCGAGAGACTTCGTCTAAAAAGGAGAGGACAGCAGCAGTAAACGAGACGACGGTAAGGGAAAACTTACTCCGCCAAAGTAAGAAATCATCGTCGTCACAATGGCGCCCAACGTGGGACGAAATTCGGGAAGTTCGATGTAATTTTCGCGGGAAATTGCGGGGCGTGTGTGAGTGCATGCTATACGTGTGTGGGACTTGGCGCGGGAGAGCGAGCAAACTTACTCGAATAGGAAAGACGGCGTATAATCATTAGTATTTATAGCTTCTCCTTAGTAGAAAAATGATAATTTTTTTTGCGAAGTAATTTATTTAAACTATTTAAATAATAATAAATATTAGGAATTATAGATAAATAAAAATAAATTGTAATAAATATTATAGTGAAAATTATAACAATATTGTAATATATAAATTTATAGTAACTGTTACACGCAATACGGCTGATTAAATTAATAATTAATTAAATTAAATTAATTATAATTGGATTAATAATTAATTGATAATAGATTATTATATATTATGTGTTATATGTTATTATATATCAGGTATGTGAATAAGTCTTTCCCGTTTTTTTTTCAAATTTTGAGCCTTTATTGTGAAAAAATGCTTACAAATGAATTATTGAAAGTATTGGCCATCGCTAGCTACAACTTTTTCCCATCTTTCTGGCAACATACGAATCCCGTTGCGAAAAAATTCGACCGGTTTGGTCTCTATCCAGTCATCCACCCATTTTTTGGCTTCCTCGTAGGAATTCTCGATCTTCAAAGATTTGCGGCCGCCCGGAACGCTCCTTGTCTTCCACGTCGAAATCACCGCTTTTGAAGCGTCGAAACCATCCGCGAACACTTGAATCATCGACACAACCTTCTCCATAAGCCTCCTGAAGCAACTGATGCGTCTCGGCAGCAGATTTCTTCAAATTGAACCAATAAAGTGAAACTTCCCGCAAATGACGTCGACTCGGCTCAAATTTCGACATTTTCACGATATCAAAAATTTATGATGCGAAAAAATTTTAACTAATGTGTTAGTATGGAATTGTTGACATATGAATAAGCTTTGATTATGACATATGTAACCATTGAATACTCGCACAGTATTGGTGGCGCCATCTCTTACAAAAAACGGGAAAGACTTATTCACACTCCTAATATTATATGTTATATGTTATTATATATTATTATATTATGGTATTATTAATGGAGATATTGTAATGGATATATTATATATTATTATTAAAATATTATTGGTATTATATTATAATATAAATTATTATTATTATTAAGTAAATTATCATTATGATTAGGTGAATTATTATTATTAATTATTATTATTATTATTATTATTATTATTATTATTATTATTATTATTAACTCCGGCACCGCGGATTCATAGTGACCCTATGTTTCGGCGGTGCCGGTCCCAAGCCTGGATAAAGGAGGAGGAAGTACACTTACAACAACTAGACAGCACACTCTTATAGGTATACACTTCACAACACTGACACATCAGACAACATAACACCTGGCAAAGGAGGGGGTAACCATTCCCACGCTTGTGTGTGACGGTCTCGGCTCGGTTACGGAACAGCTAGCACGGAGTGGACGAGCTTGACAGACTGAAAAATGGGGGAGTACTGGCAATGCTAGTACAGCCGTCATTGAGTAAGTCTGTAGGCGTCATATCTGGCGAAGGGGGCTCTATAAACGGGTTACACACACCTCGCATATAAAGATTCGGGCGTCATGCAGCTCGGAAATTCTGTAGAGTAGTTCGAGCAGCGAGAGCGAGACACGGAGCGATGCCGAGCAAGGACGGAGTGGATGAACTCTACAGGCTCTGAAAGGCACGGGCGCGAGTGGTACTGCCAGCTCGTGCGCGGCCGACTAGGGGCCTGCTGTGCGCCATCGTCTGGCGGGGGGTCCTATAAATGGACATCTTCCCGAATATAAAGATGAGGGCGCCACGCCTCCCGAGGAGGTCTCTCATAAGGATAATCGGGTTGCGAGAGTGAAGCACGGAGCGGCATTCTGGTACTGGGTGGGGGCTACGTGCGCATGGGCTCTGACTGGGGACACCCTCCACTGCTAACTACATTTATACAAGCATAATCCAACTCACGCACTTCACAATTTTTGCCACCCACGCCTCCGTTCTTTAAACAAGAGCGGAATGAAAGGGGACGGGCTCCTTTCAGATCTGTAAGGGGGGCTCACGACGCTTGCGTCGCTTATTAATTGATGCATATCAAATCTTCTCGCCTGATCGTTCCCCCTTGACTTTGTCTGGGAGGTAGAAGGGGCTCCAAACGGAGCTAAAGACGGTCCACCGCGCTTGCTGAGCGGTGCATGCCTGGGAGCTGCCAAAGGGAGATCCTGGGTGGGGAGGCGAGTCTTCAGGTTGCGTGCTTGGACGACCCGAACCATCTTTGGGTCCTGCTGATGGCAGGACGGGCGGCTGGGCGCCTAGCCAGCACCAGTCATTCGGCATTGGCGAGTGCGCCCTGACTCGTAATGTCCACCGGAAACTCTCAAGAGAGTGGAGCACCTTATTGTTGGGGTGTGAAGCTCGAGAGAGCGGAGGTCGGCTAGCGTGCCGGGGCATGCTATATCCCCCAGCTCTGTAAAAGAGCCTTACACGAAGGTCCAAACGAAAAATGACTCCCACAGGCAAGTGTTGGGGAGTCATTTTGGCGAGCTCGTCGCTGAAGGATCCATCGAGGCCGGCCTCGTGGGGGGACGAAAACTAAAGAAAGAAGTATGGATATTCCTGACAACAAGAAAGAAGATGTAGAGAAAGTGAAGAAGACGGACCAGAAGAGTACGGGGATGAACAGCCTAGATATCCCCGGTGCGGTCAGTAACGCCAAAGCTGACAGCGCTACTGGTGCAGCAATTCATGGCAGCACAGTCGTGGATGATCACGATAAAGCCCTCATCGACTCCATATAAAATTTATTTAAAATGATGATGGAGTCGATAAAAAGGCAAAAAAATGTTAACAATATAGTAAAGGAGGGGCTTCCGGCTTTACAAAGCCAATTCGAGGAGCTTAAGAGAAAAAAAGACGAAGGTCCAAGAATCGAAGAAGACGCGGCTGCCAAACCGAACCGTGAGAACGAGTCACAGTCTGAGCAAGGTTGGAAGAATGTCCCCACCAGGCAAGAAAAGAGAGCAGCCAAAAAAAAGAAAAAGAAACAAAGAAGACCAATACAAAGGGGGCTACCAAATCTGGAGAGGGCCCCACCAAACCGAAAGGTGAAGTAGGAAGGACGGCAAGGCCTGAGGCGATGCTCCTCAAGCCCGCGGAGGGGAAGACCTACGCGGAGATCCTTGGAGGGATCCGCCATAAGGTCGACCCCTCGCAAAATCGACTCACAATCAGGGACATTCGCCGAACATTCAACGGCGATGTCCTGATTGAGTTTAAGAAGGCTTCGGTGGAGGGCAAGGAGGGCTTTACGAATGCCCTCAAAGAAGTCGTCGGGCAAAATGCGGCACTTCACGCTCTGACCCCCAAGATTACCTTGGAGATCAGAGACGTGGACGGCTGCACGACACCTGACGAGGTTAAGATAGTCCTCCTTGGCGTTTTGCGGGACTATACAGGCACCATAGAGGTGAGGCTTACGAGGGAGAATAATGTCGGTAAACGACTAGCCCTCGTGAGGCTGGCCAGCGGCTACTGAAAGTCGGACAGGTTGCCATGGATGGGTCTGTTGCGGCTTGCACCGGCGGGTCCAGGTCGAGCGCTGTTACAGATGTCTCATCTATGGACACCGCGATTCGGGTTGCGATGGTCCAGACAGGAGCACCGCCTGCTTCCGGTTCGGGCAGTAGGGATACAAGGCATCTGACTGTAGAACGCCTCCACAGTGTTTCCTCTGCCCGGGGACCACGTCCGCAGCGTTAAATCACGTTGCGGAGTCTGGGGCTTGTGGGGTATTCCGCGAAGCCCTTGCCAGGTCTCGCCAAAATGGTTAAAGTCCTGCAGGCGAACCTGAATAGAAGTCGGACGGCGAGCGACCTCCTTCAGTAGATCTGTCTTGAGAAGGACGCTGACATCGTCATCGTCAGCGAACAATAGCGAGATGGAGATGCGGGAGTATGGTATCGCGACGACCTCGGTACTGCGGCGATTTGGATTTTTAACCCGCACCGCTTTCGGGTGAAGCGCTACGGATCCGGCCACGGCTTCGTCTTGGTAAGGGGCAACAACGTAAATTACGTCAGCTGCTATCTCACCTCGAATGAGGCGATCGGGGGTTTCCAGTCTAAACTGGATGTCCTTGAGGATGCGATAAGAGAAATGGAGGGGGAGCTGGTAGTGGCTGGAGATTGGAACAGAAAAGCTCTCGAGTGGGGGGGACCCTTGCCAGACTCTAGGGGAAGACGAGTAATGGATATGGCATGCAGACTAGGTCTGGTTGTCTTGAACTCCGGATCTACGTCGATCTTTCGGAGACTTGGCTACAGGGAGACCATCCCTGATGTATCCTTTGCGACGGAGATTCTGGCCGCACGAGTGCGGGACTGGCGGGTGGTCGAAGGCTATACAGCCAGCGATCACCAATACATCACCTTCCGCATTGGTGATGCCACGCCAGTCAGGGCGACAGTTGAACGTCGCCCAGCCAGATAGATCGTCGCGAGGATGGATCACGAGAAGTTTTCCCAGGCACTAGAACGCGGACAGCGCCTCTTGGTTGAATTACGAAGGAGCGCAACGTTTTGCGAGCGCGCGAAAGCGGTAATGGAAGCTACAATGCATCTGATCCACCAAACCTGCAAGCAAGCGATACCGAGGAAACTCGCGGGTTGTGCTCGCCGTCCGATTTATTGGTGGACGGACGAAATTGCGGAGCTGAGGAAAAATGCCGCTCTGAGGATCGCCCAACATTAACGGCGAAGAAGACTCTAAAGCGAGCCATCAAAGCTAGTAAACGCGGATGCTGGAATAAGCTGAGAGAGGATCTGAACAACGATCCATGGGGATTGGGGTATAAAATCATAGCCCGCAAATTAGGCATGTTCCGTAAAAGCATGCCTATGAGCGCGGAAGTGATGGACAGTATCGTCCATGCCCTATTCCCTACTCATCCCAAACGCAGGGATGAGCTCCTGGTTCCCGAGGGTCTTGAGGCACCGCCTTTCACAAGGGCGGAGCTAGAGAGAGCAGTGCGTTTTCTTAAGAACAAAAAGGCACCCGGACCTGACGGACTTCCGAAAGAAGTGTTGAAAGTGGTGGTACAGAGCCATCCTGAACTCTTGCTTGGTATCTACAACTCGTGCCTTCGCGCGGGAATATTTTAGCCCTGCTAGAAGGAGGCGAGATCCACCTCACCAACTACGGCTACAATGAGGACGTCCACCTCGATGCCCGTATTACCGGGAGCTGCGGAAAAGAAAACGCCAGGATACGTTTCAATCGACCCAGCGGAGCTAAGCGCGTCTGTGCGGAGGGCCGTGGAGTCGTACGTGGACGCGACCTTTGATTTGTCTAGCTTTCGACAGAGTTTGCCAAGAAGGAAAGAACATCGACGCAAGGAAGCTCGTCGACACACTAACCTGATTCTCGATATCTTGAGCGAAGAGAGTGACATCGAGAGTACGGACACAGAGAGCGAAGGATCGTCAGATGAGAGCAGTACCAAAGGACAAACTAGAAAGAAAAAGAAAGATATGAAGTTGCCAGGAAAAGAAGTCCAGACCAAAGAAAGCGAAGGGGGCGAGGAGGCGCGTGGGATAAAGACCAAGAAGAAACGGAAGGATAAAAGGAGGGAGAAGAAAGCTGGCACGAGGGTTTGGACCGCGACACTGACAGGCAGTGAGGAGAAAAGCGGAGCTGGGAAGGGGCACCACACGTAAATCAGCGGGGAAGGACCGGAAGGAACGCAGTTCAAAAGAGACTCGATGGAAAAGGCGGCCATGGGACCTCACGGGTATCCCGAGTAGCAGTGAGGGAGACAGTTCCGAGAGCGACGCCGACACCTCGCAGGCGGGAAGAATTCAAAAGTGTGTGAAGGCCATGCAGAGATGGAGGTTGTTGTTCTCAGGTGCGGAAAAAGTAGATCCGGAAGAATTCTTGACACGCTTAAAGGGCTGAAAATGCAGCAACCATATGACAGACCACGACTATCTGGACGCATTTCCGAACGTCCTCACCAAGTCTCCGAGCCACTGGTTCCGAGGAGTAGTGAACGAGGGAGTTATCACGTGGCGAGAGTTCGAGCGGACCTTCAGGCGTCATTATACATGCGAATGAGACACCGATCACCTAGCCGATGAGCTGAAACGCAGGCAACAAGCGAAGGGAAAACGAGTATCCTGTTACTTGGCCTCGTTACGGTATATTTTGGGCAAGTTTAAGCACCCTCCGGAGCCCAGAAGAATCCTAAAAACCGCATATAAAAACCTCCTACCAAGCTATCGGCACTTCATGATCAGGAAAGACTTGACATCGCTCGAAGAGTTGGAGAAACTAGGACGCGTGTGAGAAAAACATCTGGATCTGGATGAACGGTACGTGGGCCTAGTACCAAAGGATAAAATGAGGCTCCCAGAGGAGGCCGAATTTGCGGAGAAGTCAGCGAAGAAGATAGCTTGGTGCGACTATACAAAGGAAGAAGATAAGAAGAAAAAGGAAGAGCCTCCGAGAGGGAGGAATTCTAGGCCAGTGGCAGCAGCGCGCAAAGAATCGAGAAGAGAGCGGGGCGAGGAAGAGAACAAACCAGTCCCAGCCACAATAAACGCGGCACCAATACCAGCGACTTCACCCAGAAACTACGCGGGGCCTATGCCGCAAGAACTTTCACCCAATGAGTAGCAGAGACAGGCAAGGAGAGTAACCCCGTGCACTCCGCCACCCGACTGGAAAGTCGCGTTGCCACCGAACCCACTCAGTAGAGCAACTTCTAGTGGCGAGGAAAACTTCTGGGGCACAATCCGGCTCTGCAACGTGTTGTGGCACCGCGCCTCAAAATGTCCGCAGATAAGGTGCTTTGAATGCCAGCAATCAGGCCATCGCGTATCAGAATGCCCGCGCATCCGATGCTATGACTACCAGCAGTCGGGAAACTTGTCTCGTAACTGCCCAGACCGAACAGGTGCTCGACCACCGAGTCCGATGTATCGGCTGCCTCCATTGGTGAACCAAGCACCAACCCCGGATGCGAAACCGGGAAATTGGGGAAAGGAGTTGGCTGAGGGACGCATCGAACCAGCAGAAGAACGAAGAGATGGACGCGAATGCGAGACTGAGCACGCAAGCGACCTCGCTCAAAAGGGAGCCAGTGAACATAGATGCGGGGAAGAACCATGAGCGGGATGGATATGCGAAGAAGAGAGTGACATGGGATAACGATACGCGACAAAAGAGATGGGATGAATGTATCAAACGAGCGGGAGAGAACGAACAGGTAAGACGAGCGGGGCGGGTCGAGAGTATGAAACGAGCGGGAAGGGACGAAAAGATAAACATTGCGATGTAAGGCGGGGATATTACGCGGACGGGACGCATTGAAAATGCAAATGGAACGCTAGAGGAGAAAACGGTATGGAGAGACGAACAGGATGTGATAGAGAAGCAGAACCAACGAGACGAGAAGAAGCTACGGCGGAGTCGGGACAGTATGAGGGAATAAAGAGAGCAATACCGGAGCAGCACTCACCAGCGTTAGATACGGACGGCTTACCTCCGAAACCACGCCCCAACGTCCATGGTACGCAGCCGAAGAAAACCACATAGTGGTGGATGTTACTACTGGACAAACACGAATGTCGGGGTCGAAGCAACCGGCCTGCATCGACGTGTCCCAAGGCGCGATCAGTCGCCGAAGCGACCAGCGACGTAGCGACAGGCCGAAGGTTGACAACATAAAGAGCGGGATAGGCGACCGCGGACCCGTTGACGACAAAGAAATTGAGTGGGTCGAAAATCGGTACTATCTGCGCGTGACCCTGGAGGAGTATCTGGTCCTATTCGACCCAGGAGCATCAGTCTCTCTGGCGGGACCGCGCGTCACCAAAGAGCTGAAGGAGAGGATGGTTCCAGCCAACCTCCACATTAAGACGGTCACTGGCGGTATCACAAGGATAAAGGGTCTGCTGAAGCTGTCCTTAGACGTGAGGGGAAAATCGCGGGAGGTTTACTTACGAACAATGGGAGCCCTGGACCATGATCTTATGCTGGCGATAGATTTCTGCGAGCAGTTCGAGTTCCAGGTGGATTTTGGAGCGGCCCTATTGCGAGTACCGGGAGGAAAATGGCGCGGCTTTGCAGCAAGACCGTCTGAGCAAGAGGGGATGATATACGCGGAATGCGCAGGAATATCCGTGTTAACGAGTGCGGAGCAGGAATTAATTGAGGCAGTGGCAGCGGAAATCATACCAAAGGGCGCGCGGACACCGGGAATTACTCACCTAATCGAACATCGGATCGACGTGCAGGGGGCGGCACCGGTTAAACATCGTCTCCGGCCCATGTCTTCGAAGATGATGTATATCTCTATACAAGAAATACGGAAAATCTTAGAGACGGGAGTGATTGAGTGATCGGCGAGTGAATGGAGTAGTGCGCCGGTAATCGTGAAGAAATCGAACGGGTCGTACCGCTTCTGTATTGATTATCGAGACCTCAACGCAGTGACGAAGATCGATACGTACCCCTTACCGCGAATGGATTCTATCTAGGACAGACTGCGGAAGGCACGCTACTTGTCGATGATCGACCTGGAGAGCGCATATTTTCAAGTACCAATGGAGGAAGATAGCAAAAAGTATACGGCGCTCGCAGTACCGGGTTCAGGGTTATATCAGTTCACTCGGATACCATTATTATCATGCCATTACCAGCCACATCGGATGGCTAACTAATGTACCAATAACTTTCCAACGACTGATAGATCGTTTGTTTGGGCCGGAGTTCGAACCCCATGTGTTCGGATATCTTGATGGCATCATCGTCGCAACAGAAGAGTTTCGCGAGCATTCGAAGGGACTGGAGGTTGGCGGGGATTGGGCTAACTATAAATCGAAATAAGTTTTTAGATAATCCAAGTCACTTGGGATTCTTGCTGGACATGGAGGGGCTGCGGCCCGACCCGGAGAAGGTATCGTCAGTGGTGAACTTTCCAGTGCCGAAAAACGTAAAGCAATTGCGTTCTTTTCTCAGAATGGTCGCCTGGTACGCTCGGTTCATCCGGAATGAATCGCAGATGAAGGTGCCACTGGCGAGGCTACTCAGCAAGAAGACTAAGTGGAAGTGGGAGGAAGACGAATAGAATGCGTTCTGAGAACTGAAGGGCGCGTTAGCAGAGGCACCCGTACTGGCATGACCGGACTTCTCGAGATCGTCCACAGTACAAACTGATGCGAGTGATTATGCATTCGGACCGATGCTCACACAAGATTTAGAAGATGGGGAGCACCCCATCGTCTACGTCAGCCGAGTTTTGCGTGATGCGGAGAAAAATTATTCGGTATCCGAGAAAAAAGATCTTGCGCTGATCTGGGCGATCCGGAAGCTATGGCCGTATCTAGGGGGGTATCATTTCACAAAGATCTCCGACCACAGTGCCCTGAAATGGATAAAAAACTCCAAGGAGCTCACCGGAAGCCAAGCCAGGGGGGTAATGGAATTTCAAGAATGGGATTTCGGTCTCATTTACCGAAAGGAGGCACTAAATCATGTCCCAGATGCGTTATCCCAAGGCGTCGAGATAGATGGGGAAGACACAAGTTTTAGAGAAGTGAAAGATGAGTGGTATGTAAGGATGGTCAAATAGGTTGCCGAGGCTCCGAAAAAATACCGGGACTGGGCGATCATGAACGACCTACTGTATCGGCGCATCAACGAGGGCGCTATGAGCCCGTTCACAAGCGAGGAGCAGCGTTGGAGGATAGTAGTACTAACCGGGCGTCGGGAACGAATCTCCCAGCGAGTAAGGCGAGAAATCAATACCTGCTCGTGATGCAGGATTTATTCACACGTTAGATAGCGGTGAAACCGATGTGAACGGCTGACGGAAATGGGGTCGGGAATGCGTTAGAAGAGCTAGTCATCTTTAGATGGGGCACACCGGAGTACTTCCTAACTGATAATGGTAAGGAATTCGACAACAAGCACCTAAAGAAATTACTAGAACATTATGGAGTGACCCATACCACAGCACCCCATACCACTCGCATGCAAACCCAGTGGAGCGGACCAACGGGACTCTGAAGACGATGATATCGACATACTTCAAGGGAGGCCATCGAAATTGGGACAAACACATCCATTAGTTCTGAAATGCGGTGAACACGGCCATACAAGCGAGTCTGAAAACCTCACCTGCATTCCTGAACCTAGGGAGAAATCCAACACCGGTACATAGCCCACGGCGAGAGGTAGAAGGGAGAAGACTAGTAGCGAGAATAACTGCGGAGGACTGGGCCGACAAAATGCGGAGGCTACAAGCATTGTGAGATCTCATCAGACGGCACATAGATACGGTACGAGAGAAGCAGCGGTTCAACATAGGATAAATGGTGTGGAGGAGGACGTGGGTAATCTCCGAAGCGGCCGATCGGTTTAGCACGAAACTAGCGCCGAAATACTAGGGACCTTATCGCGTTGAGAACATCCTTCCCCCTATGGTTTACGTGCTGAGCACGGGCTCAAATAAACGGATCGCGAAAGCACACGTATCCGAAAAGAAATGCTATACACCACCCCGGGGCAGCGATGATAGACGATCCAAGGGGAAAATGAAAGACGGCCTGAGATAATCAGTATTATTGTTTGTTTCAGATCGTGTGAGAAGGAGTGCGATAAGAAGTGTGAGAAGGGGTGTGACAGAAGGAGTGCGAGAAAGGGAGTTGTGAGAAAGGGAGTCGCGAGGTAGTTGCTAGGGAGTACTAGAGGGAAAAGAGTAGGGATATTATGTCTGGCCGACGCAGAGCGATAGGACGTGGAGCGAAGTCCGGGGAACCCGCCACGAGGTAGTCGCCCAATAGGGGAACTGGCGGAAGATTCCTGGATGGAGGAAGCCCAGAAGATCCACCTCCACGCGGCCCGCCAACGGTGGCTGGACGCGCTATTAAGGGGCGAGGCGAGCGCACCGGACCCAAACGCGCCGCCCACGCCGGTTACTGACCCGGAGGATGGGGCATCCACAACCTTGGACACCCCGGAAAAACCTCCGGAAAGTCGGAGAAGATACCTCCGGAGAGTCGGACGAGACCGTCAGGGATGGGATTAGAAACCTCCAGGTCTTGCCGGAAACAGTCACCGGGGAGGGGAATGAGGAGAGGGCAAGGGTCGGCGAGGAAAACATGGAGGAGAGTAGGGAGAAGACAGGGCCCGGGGAAGAAGGGGTCGAGATCAGCAACAAGATCAGGAAGAGAGAAGGGAGGGAAGAGAAGAAAAGGGAGGAAGCGGGGTCCGAAGGGGGGAGCGAAGGGAAAGAAAAGGAAAGGCATAGGGAAGAGGAGCCTAGGGGATAGCACGGCTAGGGGAGCGGCAGATCCCACGGGTAAGTCCCCAACCCCGCCTGGAACCAACACCACGCCGGGGTCAGGAGGCAGCCACGCGCCTGGGCCTACCCATTGCATATACGCCCATGCAAGGCGAGTTGGAATGGGACCGGCCCATTGGCCCACCAGAACTTCAGGTGGACGAGCGGAGGGAAGACGAAGAGCTGCGGAGGAGCAGGGCTAAGGGTAAGAAATATCCGAACCTCGAGCGCCCTTTCACAGCGGAGGACTTCGAATCCCCACTGTTTTCATCCACCCTGTGTCAAAGAGAAGAACCGCTCGGGGGTTCGTGGGAGAACAACAGAGGGGAATGAGCCCGGGTACGGCGACCCGCAAAAGGGAGACGACGCCCCAACCAGGAGAGATCGCGGGTAAGGAACGAAAGAGGGAGGAAAGGAGCGACAAAGCGGTAAGGGGACAGGACGGGGTGGTAGAGGGACAAGACGAGACGGCCGAGAGACGGGACAGATCCATGGAAGGGGGAGTGGATAGATGAGATGGGGCCATCGGAATAGGGACCGGACAGCCGACCAGAAACCAGAAGAAGGAAGATCGGACACAGGACGAAGATACGGGGACTGGGGTGAGAGACCGAGACGCGACCGGACGAAGGGGGCTGGTAAAGCTAATAATAAGGAGAAGTATCCTGTTTGAGGGTTTGAAGCCCCTGTCATTCAACCCAGCCATCGACGAGGACGTCGGGCAGTGTTATAACTGCCGGCACCGAGGACACGGCAACCGACGATGCAGGGAGCCTCCCGGACCGACATACTGTTTGAACTGCGGCCGAAGGGGTGTGGAGATAGGCACGTGCCCCCGGTGCGCTGAGGCTCGAATCCGCTACCGCGAAGAGAGGCAACTCCGACCAGCTCCGACTAACAGCGACGCCGACGCCACCGCCACCGACCCCAACGACACCGACCCCGTCGCCACCACCACGACCTCCGACGGTCTATAGAGAGGAAGAGGAGGAGGCAGCGACTTCAGCCCCCCCCCCCCAGAAAACCAAGGACAGGAAAGACCGAAGAGGCCGAACAATCGAGTACTGGAGAATATTCGGGCCATCCTAGAGCACGCCAAGGATCTACCGGAGGAGCTGAGAAAGGAGGTGTTGAGAAGGGCCCTTGGAGGACGGGAAAGTGTAAGGAAGGTGATAAGAGCGAGGAGAAGGAATCGGTGCGAGGAGAAGGGTTAGATGCGAGGAGAGAGGATAAATGCGAGGAGATAGGATTGCGAGGAGAAGAATAAGTGCGGGGAGAGAAAATAGGTGCGAAGAACGGGAGAGCCAATGAGGAGAGAAGGATACCAGACACACACTTACAGCATATACATCCACACGACACATCCATACATCCCGAGAATATCGGAGAGAGGAAGAGGAGACGATACAGAGCGACTCCAACGAGGCGAGAGGAAATCGACGAATTAGCATTGGAGGGGAAAATAACCGAAACAATGTAATCGGGTAACAACGCTCAAGTCACAAAATTGTAACAGCAAGCGACGGAATGTAAACGCGGGCCACTCAGGGTATTCCGGTTTAGGAGGGGGGAATTGCAATAATGATTGCGAAAATAACCTTTATCAAGGACACACCCGCAAAAGAGAATACGCACCAAGAAAATCGCCGTAGAAGAGAATAAAAAATAAAAGAGGAAAAAAAATACTCGTTACATGATGTAAAATGATGCGTACGGCGGCACCGATAAAGGCTCCCCAGGAAGCTGCACGCCAAGAGGATGAGGCGCAAAGAGCACATGGCGACGAAGAGGTTCAGAGTGACGATTAATATCGGGCGAGCACCAAAACATCCGCACAATAAAAATCACGACATCCATAGCACCTTATTATCGTTCCAGCTCAACCAGGAAAGATGCGAGGCCTGAAAACAGAAAAATAATTAGACAACGGCAAAGTAAACAGCCACACTCGTACGACATGTCGAACGCAGCGAAGCTAAGTGAACATAGCGGTCTCGCCACCGGGTAAGGCTGGGCGGCGACACGCACGACACCAAGCGAGGAGCTGATACGTTAGATGCAGAGTATATACAGATACACGGACCATAGAAAATTTGAAATTGGCGGGCAGCCAAAAACAACGATGTGGACATAGAACGGACACCATATAGTATAAGACGAGACAAATAGTGCGTATTGAAGGAAGCAGCGGCGAAGGGCGCCGATTGGTCGGCGAGGAAGCAGATCGAAGAGGACGATGAAGAAGAAGAGCAGATTGTTAATAACCGCCATTGGTGCCGAATATCCTAAATTTTCGTGTGCGAATTTAGATTGTTGAAGTTGTGCGGGTGTCGTAAATCGTGTTGGAGATTGCGTGGGTGAAGTGGAAGAGTGTTGAAAAGAAAGCGGAGAACGATAGAGAGAGAGAGAGAGAGAGAGAGAGAGAAGTGAGGGACCTTGTGATAGAGCCGGTGAGATAGAGGAATAGAGAAGAGACAGAAATAGAGAAAGAGATAGATAGAAGCGATAGCGCGTGAGTTGGAGAGAGAGAGAGAGGGAAGGTCAGAGAGAAGCAGCCGAAGAAGAGAATTAGCGTGCTCGACGGGACGCCCTAGCACGAAACTCAACCAGCAGCAGCGTCGACAGCGGTGAGTGGGCTGTGACCGTAAACCTCTTCTAAATTTGTATTGCGTGCGGGGTCCGGGGAGGGGAACAGGGCGCCAGGAACGAGGGTGACATCGTTGTATGCAGGATCATCAAAGGGGGCGGGTCGCGAATAACGGGTGTAAGTCAGATACTATTCATTGGGTGAGTATAACAATGATAAAGAAATCGCAAATATTAAACGTATACACTGTTATAAAACACCATAAAAGTGAATATATATACATGAATGAGTGCATTTGTAATTGTAAAATATAATTGTTTTAAATAAATGATAAGTTTTAAGTAAAAATAGTCTATATTTATACATATTTTTAATCTAAATGTGCTCGTCAATCCTTTTCTTCATTTTTTCTTTTTCCCACGCACGCCAATGAACGTCTAGCCACTGCGCTTATTTTACGTGATGGGTGAAACACTCGGATGAATCAAATTTTATTTTGTATTGATATTGAATAACATTTGTCTTTTATTTTGTTAAAATTTATGATTATGCTAAAAGTAAAAAAATAGTTCGATACATTTTCTCCATAAACGATGCGAGAACTAATATGCAACTTTTTTCTTTTCGACATCTCTACTGTAACATAACGACCATACCTATAACCTTGCAGTGCAGCCGAAAGAATAGATTAAGCGATAATTATTATTGTAGTATTCATAATATCGCCCTCCATATTCAACAATAAAATAACATTATATAAAGTAGCTCTGTAAGTTCAATTTATATTACGTTATTTTATTCACAATGATAATTGCTGGTTACTATGTAATAATCCTACCAGCAAGCTAAAATCTCTATAGATTTTGCAATTTCATTTTTTATTTGAGAATAATTGCCTTAAGCTCAGTGACAATTAAATTGGTATATATCAAAGCATATTTATTTATTCTTCATAAATAAAATATTATGTATATCAAATTCTATACACATGAATCTAATTTGTTCTAGTCATAGTGTGCATTTTGAATACACTTTATGGCTATTCAGAATTACTAAACTCAATCACGCCAGTAAAAACTCATTATTCTCGCAAATTTTTGTTTTTATTAGAATTATTTATGAATGAAGGTATTGGTAATCTAAAGACATTTTTCTTTGAAAAGATATTTCGCAAAAGTACAGAAATGTTTTACAAATCCATACAAATATTAGTGATTTAATATAGAATATAATTTCATGAGCGACGATTAATTAGGTTTTGCTTATATTTTAAATAAACAAAATTTCTAATATTACGGATTATTTATGAATAACATTATTAACAATAATATTCTGTAATAAGAGTAGCGAAATAATGGCAAGTTGTATACTAAAGTGTAATATGATTATTTTTAATTTTATATAGGAAAATAAAAATTTTTCTTAAAAGAAATGTAATATTAGTAACTATATATCAAAAAGTTTAAGTTTCGAAAACAAATCTAAAGTAGAAAAGAAGAAGAAAGCGAAAACAGTTGAAGAGAAAATAGAAAATTTAGTACTGCTGGCATCCAAAAAAAATTCAATTCAGAAACAAATATATTAGAAAAACTTCGATGCAAACTCTGCCTGCTAGTAAAAGTTTCGGAGGAAAAAACAAATAATTCGAGCGATATAAATGAAAAGTGTAAAAGAAATAAGTCAAAAAATCTCATAAAATATCGAATTGTCATTTTATGGATTTTACGTATAATAATGTATTCGATTAAGTTTGTAAAAATATGAAATGAACTCATACTGCGAACGTATGTTTTATGAAACAAAAACAAAAAGTAATAGAGGATGGAAGAAAAAAAAGTCGGGTGGAATTATTTAGTTAATTACGTAGTTCATAACTTGAAAATAAAGTGAGCAATTTCAGTCAATAATAAAACTAGCGAATTGGTATATGTAAAGCCTATAATTTAATATCTGAGAAGTTCAACGGCCCGCCATGGATGCCTTTGAGCAACGTCTTTAAATTTCAACTTTTGTGAGGCTTCGATCGTCCTCTTTTAACGTTACTGCCGCTTTATTATTACATTTCATTCGGGATTTTCAATCGATGAACTTTGAGTCACTAACTCTCACTAACACAGACACAAGCGCGCAATTATTGATCGAATAACTTTTGGACTTTGATCCAAGAAAGTCGAATGGCTTCTCTTGTAGCTAACCCTGTCCACTGAATGAACTATCTATCAGATAGATACTTGTTTAATTAAATTTTGAAAAATAATTTTAGGTGTTGTTTAACCTACAATAAGAAAATCGTGAACAAAGAATAACAATATAATAATAAAAGTAAATAATAAAGTTAAAAATAATAATTTATAACAATAAAAGAACCTACAATAAGAAAATCGTGAACAAAGATTTTGTATGTTCGCAAATAATGCGCTAAGTTTTAACACTATATTTACATATCATTGGCAGAAAATTCAACTAGAATACTGAGAAATATAACGTGTTCTCAAAAACAATAGAAAAATCTCCCTGATAAACTCGCTACCTACAGTTTGGGATGTGCTACACGGCAATTTACTTTACCTCTCTGAAGCATTTCTAGTAAAACCAAATACCTTAAAATATTAAATTTCAACAATAAAAAAATACAAAAAAGAAGTAAACCAGACGACCTTTACTGAATCGACGTTTTCATTGATGAATGGAAGATAACAAAAACAAGCAACGAGTGTTCATGTACATAGACGTGTGAGAATGAAAGAGCCCTTTACGTGTATTTCGTGCATCCGTCGATCGATGAGTATCAGTGCGTATATGAACTATATGGATACGTAGGGGAAGAAGAAGCAGTGAGAAGGAAAGACGATGAATATATGTATGGACTACAATCTCACGTACCCAGAGTTGCTACTCCGAATGCGACGGGCGTATTTTCTTCAGAAATCCGCCGGCGTTGTTGAAGTTGCACATTTTATGACTATTGTCATTTCAGACATTACAGCGGATTGAGCTTTGATTTAACTTAAACGCTGGATTGGATCGGAACCTTGATGTTTTACAAACTTTTTATTGCAGCCGTCGAAGCGAAATATTCTTGGACAGTTGAGAAAAAGCAACAAAGTTTATAGTTAAAATATACATTAAAATGTATGAAATGAGATTATAACGGAATTCATAAAATATTCTTAGTCATTCTTTCAAAGACAAACAGTATCATTTTCAGTTATTGGTAAATTTTTAATCTTAAACATTATCTGTTCCAATGTTAAAAGTGCGATCTATCTGTGTAAAGAGTGTTCACTATATTTTCATCATCAAATTTTCTAAAACATACAAATATTTCATCAGTCGAGAAAAATCACCGAAGCATGTAACGTGAGCAAACATCAGACATTCATTACTTGTCCTCAGAGTCTAGAGTCGTCACTCTTTCTCTCATTCCGACTTATTCTACATTTCTGTGTCTCCACTCTTCTTTCTTTCTTCCTTTTCAATTTCTCCACGTCTATTTCTCGCATTTTAGATATCCAGATGAAGTACAGCTACGGGGGCCGGTGCCCTTATAAGATATTACGAATTAGGTCATACATCATGCATACTCGCGATTAGAGCTGTGGGCAATTGGAGAGAGGAAGAGAAAGAGACAGGGAGAGAAGGAGAGTAGTATGAGAATATAGAAATCTCTATATAGAGAATATAGAGAGAAACGTTAATATGTGGCTGTGAGTCCGTGTGCATTTGGAAGAGGCATGAGAGAGTTAGTAGAGAGTAAGCTCGTGTGTAAATTGGAGTTTACACATGTTAGCATATTGAAGGAAATTCACAAAATCAGAAACGAAATACACGATTCACGTAATTAAAACATTCAGTTAATTATCGATAATTTAGAGAGAATAAAAATACCCAAAGGAATCTATTAATGGAATTTAAACTAATTTTAGTTTTCACTGATTTTATTGATGGTCATGAAAAGGAGTACGCTGTTTACGTCCAAAGAACATTAACATTTATATTATATTATATTCTATTAATCGAACTAAATGTAGGTGATCATACTTTCATAATCAATAACCGTAAATATTATATTAAATAAATAAATCTTGTTGAATAGGAAGTTTCTAAATGAAAAAAGGAACTAAATTAGAAGAAAAATGAGGCGAGAAAAAAAATATTTTCGGATATCAGGACCAAAGAGTCTAAGTGAGAAATTTATTTCATTTACATATTCAAAGTTAGTTAATTGTACCAATAGTCATATAGAAAGGAAAAAATATTAAAAGAAATAATTAAGATATATTCCTGTCCCCATTAACTTCACTCACCAAACTTGTGAAAATTTCTGTCTCCACTCAGCATTGCTAGTGCTCTCTGGCTTAATTTTAAACATTTTGCCGAGCTTAGAATTTAAAGCAGAACACATTTAACGAGAGAACAATGAATGTACGCCGTGGCGTAAAGTCGACTTGACATTCATATATAGTAAGAATTAGATATTAGCATCCCTAGAACGCCATTCTTTCTGCTCCTATTTTTAAGTTATTTATCCATTCACACATCCACAACCCCATATGAACGTCACTGTGTACCTACTTAGTAGTCGATAGGAAAGCATGTGGAACGCGAACTGCAATCTAAATACACGGGACTGCATACTTTAAAATGAAGTATATCTAAAAAAATTTCAAACATTTTTTAATGATAAGTCGATATCCTGTTAAAAAAGCTACTTGCCTAATATTATTTTTTTTTCATATGACATCTTTCGTGATTCAGCTGCCTTTTGAATAATATTATATCATGTTAGTTCCTTTTTTATATCTCTCGACCATTTTCGATCTAATTGAATGATAATTAAACTTTTCTTTTTCCAGAAATTTTTCTGATTTTCCATTATCAAATTTCGGAGGCTCTACTGATTTGTTACTAACGTCACGTTCATCAGTTTTCTTGGAATTTTTTATTACAATTCCTTCAAGCCTCATTTCTGATCGCGAATTCAAAAAATTTATTTCATCAGCTATCATGTCGCTTGCTACAATAAATTTATTTGATTCTACATCCCATATTTTATAGCAAATCAAAACGTAACCAACTAAAATACCTTTCAAAGATTTATCTTCAAAATTTTAATTTTTGTTTTTCTTATTTTATTATTCACATATATTGTACTACCGAAAACTTTTAAATATTTTACTTGAGGATTTTTACCATGCCATAATTTATATGTTATTTTATACTGTTTTAAAGGATTAGTAAGGGTTCAATTTATTAAATACATAGCAGTTAAAACTGCTTCTCCCCAAATGAATTCCTTCAGTTTATCTCACTTATCAAGGTAGTACTTTTTCAGTAATTGTTCTAATCATTCTTTCTCCATTTAATAATAGAGTATAAGGAATACAAAGTATTCCTAAAGCCAAAAATACAAGCTTCACAAATATAATCATTTAGTAGAATATTATTAATTAATTTAATACCATCGACGATCTTATTATTTTTCATTTCAATAATTTTCGATTTGCCCATATGTTCAAGTCATTTATGCCATCATCTATAATTACTTTTTATCGCATTAGAGACTTTTTATTATATAAGTTATTAATAATGAATTCTAAAGGAATCAAATTATTTATGGGCTTACCAACAAAAATTATGTTATAATTTTTAGTAACTTCAAACCCATTGGGATTGAAGTGAATACTCATCTGTGCTTTCTGCATGTTGCTGACAGATAGCAAATTTTTTTTTGCGGCACTTCTGGACAATATAAAGCGTCCTCCAGAACACCTTTAATCCCTTCCTTACTAGTAATATTCTGGACACATTTTTTAAGTGCACTATTATAGGTTCCGTTTTTTGCAACGTTTATTTTTAAAAGAGGCTTCAATACCGTATAAGTACTGCATAGCGAATCATCATTAATAATATGATCCGATGCACCTGAATCCAATAGAAAACCAACCTATTTGCTATTATTCTCTTTTAAATCATTTCCAGCCATAAAAGCAAAACAATTTGCATATTCAGTCCGAAAAATTGCATTCGCACACTGTACAGTTTTCTTGTATCCTGATTATTGCTGTTGATTTTTCTAAAAGAATCTGCAATCCTTTATGAGGTGATTATCTCTGCCACATTGAAAAACCATATCTAGACTTTGCAAAACTGTTTTTGCCGTACCATTGGCTATTACAAAATCGAGAAAAGAATCTGAAAGATATTTTACTATTACACCTTTTGCAATATGTTCATACTTTTTCACTCTTCTGTCATTATTGCAGAGACTTGCTCATCAAGTTCGTGCAATAGATCAAGTTCAGATTGAAGAGAGCGGATTCTAAGCTTTCACACACTATATTTATCACTGTTAAAAGGCTTAATATTCTTTTTTGTTTTAACGTATTCTATTTTTTACATAACAGAAAAAAAATTTTTTTCACACAGTTTTATTTTACTAATAGATTACACTATCTACAAACTCACGGAAAGTTCACTCGCGAAATCTGGGCCAATAACCTATGGAATTTTTATTAAATATAATAGGTGGAATATTAAAATAAAGATACATGAAATAATCTGTTAATATGAACTTTATTTCAAACGAGGAAAGCAAAGATGTCTGTTCAAACGAAAAGACGACACAAGACTAACTATAGTACTCGAAATTGAAAACTCTGTGAGCCTTTGTGAGAAGCTTAAAACCTATAAAAAAACTTCAGGCATCTAAACAATAAACTCATAAATCATTTGCCACGCAGGGCAGCAAAGACGTAGATGGTAATAAGAGCCAGTGGACTCATGTGTTTACATCGTTTTACGATGCCGTCCAATACTTAGTTTCAAGTATTTTTGCTTTATTATTTATAGAAGACTAAAATAATCTAACAAAATGATTGAAATGTGCAGTCATAATTATATTGTGATTGATAATAGTTGATCGCTAGGCAGACAACACTTTTTTCAGCCAAAGAATTAACGATTTTCGAGAACTCATTTTTCTCGCGCGAAACTTTCTTGCAAAATTAATGACAAGGCATTTTTAATTCATTTGAGTCGAAAGGGGACGCACGGTTCGAGCTTCAAGGCCTAACTTTATATGCATATAATTAATAGTTTTTTAACTTTTTAACATATTAGAAGAAAGTTATTCGTGTGTAAAGTATTCTTGATTCAAAAGAAATTTTTAAATAAAATTGTTCATTCACAACTGTAAATTGTAGTTGATTTATAATTGGATTTAATTTCAATCAAGCAATATTTAATTAAACAATATTAAAAAAATTTGTAATGCAAAAAATTTCAATAATTCTAAAAATTTTATCGTTATGTAAATTTAGTACTTATTCAATGTTGTGAATAATTACAATTTCTTCAAATTGCATAATACACATAATCGGTACTAAGGATCTAACGCTTAATCTATTTTCCTTCATTTAGTATGAATGAACTTTAATTATCTTGATATATATTTTTTTAATTTATTTAATAACCTTTTCAACCCATAACGGCCATTTAGTTAGTCACAAATACATACATATTACAATTGGATTTTTACTTAAAAATACTTCAAATACATTTTTACGCACAATTCTTGAAAGGGTATGCACAACTAAATATAGATGGAACGATTAACTTTCTTAATAAATGAGAGGAGAAATCGACATGCTTTAGAGTTTGGAAAATATATTAAAGCCTCAACATTCAGTGGTGGATTTAGATTTATTATTTTGCGTTTTTGCATAAGGTTTGTTCGATCCTTATTATAATGAGGACATTGCCAAATAATGTGATTGATATTTTGCTCTACAGCTCCACATTCACACCTAGGATTAGATATTATATTTCCTCAAACTAATAAACTATAGTGGTTCGCTGTAATTCTATTAATTGTTGTTATCGATTTTCTTTGGAATTTAGATTTATAAAACCATGGCCCGATATTTTCAATATAGAATAGTGTAAAATAGTTTGTTTCTGCTGTATATGATAAAGTTAAAAGATACCTGTGGATTTCTTTTCGTGATTATTATTTAAAGAATGAAAAAGGGTTCTAAATGAGCTATAATATATTTCATTAATATATATTCCTAATTCCTATATAATTATCTTGATATCTCGTACAAGATAAGAAACAAGAAAGAAATCAAAGAAAAAAGATTTTATTGTAAAAAAGATTTTTTAGTTTGCAATGTACAAGGACATAAATTATCGATGATTCAATGATATAGATTATGAAGTAAATTAAATGAGATTATTTGACAAATGAAAGTTTCGATTATACATGTATAATTGATCCAATTTTAAAAAATTTATGCCCCACCAAAAGAGACATTAAAAATTAGATATCTTGATTCTCTGATAAAATCTTCTTTCCCCTTTTTACTTTATTTTAATCCGTTCATCCGGACTGAAATTGTGCAGACTGTAGCCCTAACGTTCCCTTCTAATTTAGCTAATGCAAGTATTCTTAGTGCAAGTGTGTACATATATGTATATATATATATATATATATATATAGAGAGAGAGAGAGAGAGAGAGAGAGAGAGAGAGAGAGAGAGAGAGAGACAGAGAGAGAGAGAGGAGAGAGAGACAGAGAAAGAGAGAGGAGAGAGAGAGGCAGAGAAGAGAGAGAGAGAGAGAGGACAGAGAGAGAGAGAGAGACAGAGAGAGAGACAGAGAAGAGAGAGAGAGAGACAGAGAGAGAGAGAGAGAGAGAGAGAGAGAGAGAGAGACAGAGAGAGACGAGAGAGAGAGAGAGAGAGAGAGACAGAGAGAGAGAGAGAGAGACAGAGAGAGAGAGAGAGAGAGAGAGAGAGAGAGAGAGAGAGAGACATTACATTCTCGTATGACTAATTGCAATCATGCATGTGTATATAAATGGTGTATATATTTAGCCAATCATAATACGCAGAATATATTATTGATTAAATGGTTGGAAAGTGGTCAAAAATAGGGCTTTTGTAAATTCGAACAAAACAGTATTTCTATAAATAAACACATTGTCTCGTCTGCTCTAATCCCGATTGTGATCGCCTATATCTTTCCATATTCTCAGTTTACTGACATGGTGTGAATATTTTGAGCTGTTTTGAAAAGCTGTTTTCTTGATTTAGAAGGGCCCATGAACAGAAACTCAATGATATGCATTGTGATTAGCTGATGGATATATTTATACACTGATCGTTCCGAATTAGTCACGTTGCAAGTATATTTCGGAAACACGGTATATATATATATATATATATATATATATATATATATATATATATATATATATATATAATAAGAATATCACATACAACAATTTCTGTAAGACGTGACTGATCGAGCCCTACACGACTACCAATTAAATTTTCACCTCGTTCGCCAAAATTGCAATGGCGCTTTCATTTATGAATTGATTATCGATGGACTACATGGCCGGGCGATATGACTGGAGAGCCTCGTGACTCTATAGTCGACGTAGAGGGTTCAATTTTATGGACGAACTGGGTCATCGGGAAATTCAATCGGTCGACAGATTTGGCTGAGCATGGTCATTTTATTTTATTAATAATAAAATTTTAATTATTTTTGTGTCTTTAACGTTGAGCAGAATTGATTATGAATTCATTTTGTTTTTTATGGTTTACGAATTATTTTCAATTCATTAAAATGTACAAGAGAAGCGAAAATTATATTTATATTGTGTCTAAAATATTAATATCTATAACGCGTAAAATTTCAGATAACAATTGATGGACTAATAGAAAATTACACAGTTCACAATTTATAAAAGTTGTTGAATGTGCGTGTAAAACAAAAGCAAATCTAAATTTGATAATAGAATTCACATGAAGTAGTACTTATAAAAGCTGTAAACGTTATCATATTTACAGAATATTGGTTTATTTTTAATTACTTATCTTATAAAGTAAATCCAGAATAAATGTTTAATATATGAACTAAATTGCGAGCTAAAATTAAAAAAAATATACGCAAATAGAAATATTGTCAGGCATTCTGTTTAAAATGAATTTCTAGGTACGAAAGAAAAATATTTGTTGTACAATTGTCAAACAGATATAATAAATCCTTAAAAATATTAGATTTTATTAGAAACCATCGTAAGAATTGTGCGAGATTTCCTTTAGAATTTTAGGGCAATTTCTTTCAAATATATGCGGTCGTAATTATAATTTTGCTTACTCTACTAATACCTGTAATATACTAAAACATTTTCAGTCACAAAAGATACAAAAAAAAAAGATTCAATCGGAAAAATGGAAGAGAAAATAATTACACTAGAGAGGAATCTTGGAAAAGAATCAATCCTTTTAGTGCAACTTGGAGAAGCGATTTTTTATATTCACACCGAATGGACGGTATAATACGAGGTGTGTTCAAAAAGTAACCAGAATTTTTCAATTTCGAGGGTTTGGAGAGTCCGCATGTATACAAATTTTTTTATTATGTTGGTACGCATGACCCTGAAGTACGATAAAATTTTTAGGAATATTCATTACTTACTTTTTAAGTGGCAGCCGCTAACGTTAGACGTGTTTTTTGAGCTCGATGATTTTCGTTTGTGAAAAAAAAATGGAGCAAAGAATTTGTATTCAATTTTGCGTAACAAATGAAATAAGAGGTAGTGAAGTTTGTAAAATATTAACAAAGGCATATGGTGAGTCTGCTATGAGTAAAGCAAGGGTTTGCGAGTGGTATAAGCGTTTCAAAGATGACCGCGAAACGTTGAAGATGACGAACGACCCGAACGCCTAAATACATCAACAACCGATGAAAATGTGAAAAAAGTGAAAGCAATGGTTATGAACGATCGCCGAATCACAATCAGAGAAGTCGCTGATGACGATGGCATATCAGTTGACTCATGCCATGGAATTTTTTCGAACGTTTTGGATATGAAACGTGTGGCAGCAAAATTTGTTCCAAAATTGTTGAATTTCGAACAAAAGGAGTCGCTAAATGAATTTAATAACGATGCAGAACTACTAAAACGTGTTATAACAGGTGACGAAACATGGGTTTACGTATATGATGTCGAAACTAAGGCTCAATCGTCCCAGTAGAGGTATTCTGAATCACCAAGACCGAAAAAATCTCAACAAAAGAAAATCGCGGAGCTCAAAAAACACGTTTAACGTTAGCGGCTGCCACTTAAAAAGTAAGCAATGAATATTGCTGAAAATTTTATCGTACTTCAGGGTCATGCGTACCAACATAATAAAAAAATTTTATACAGGCGGACTCTTCAAACCCGCGAAATTTAAAAATTCTCGTTACTTTGTGAACACACCTCGTATACTAGTTACTGGGAGGTTTGAAATAATAAAAGTTTCAAAAGGTTTATGTTCAATAAATTGAAATTTTAATGTATGTATAATAAAAGAATAACAAAAGAATAACAATCACCTTAGTAAAGATGCGATACGAATAATGCCTTCCGTGCTCATACAGTGTCCTTTGTAAACTCGCAGTTCTTCTTCTCGCGGGTCAAATTTCGGGCGATAAGCCCCATTCGTCGATCGCAGCCTAAACACTTCTCGCAGTCGGACGGTCGGAAAACCCGACGTCGTAATCTGACACCGTCCATATTTCTTACAAAATTCTCGAAATTTTCTTATATCTAAAATACAGTCGCCTTATTTGTAAATCTGTAAAACAGCTATCAGAAAGAAAATTTCCGAATTTTCCGTCACAGTACGGATTAATTACTTTTATGGAAGCATAATCAGTTAAACCTCTTTCGTAAAATCTCAAGATTTTCTTCCCGCTAATATTTGATTACCTTAGTTGTAAATCATATAAAAGTCAGTTTTTAGGAAAATCTTCAGTTTTCCCGTCATGGTACGGATCAAGCGTATATCTTAGCTGTATACAATTTTGTGGCCTTTAACGGTTTGCTGGCAATCCTGACTTCAATAATTAATTAATTTCAATTCAAATCCAATTAAATCAATTCATTCAGAGTCCCATTCAAAATTTCAAATTATAACTTATTAAATAAGATTTACAATTGTCAAATGATGATTTCATCAAGAATTATTCGATATCTCGTCTATACACACATATCATTTATAAACAGTTTTTATAATTCGTGTGGCGCCGTTTTGTCAGAAGAGATCGCATATACGTTTCTTACTCATATATATTCTCCCGCGAATATACTATTATATTTATATTATTATATAATTATTATATTATATTAAAAACTAAAAATTTCTCGCAGTATAATAATATATATTATATATTATATTATATTATAAATATATATATATATATATATATATATATATATATATATTATAATATATATTATCACTATATTTAATTACAAATATTGAATTTTTATTAATTCTTATTTCAGTTGACAGTCTGAAATAAATGTTTATAAAGCAATTTTTCAGCTACCATTATTTACTACAGATATATATATATATATATATATATATATATATATATATATATATATTGAATTTTTATTAAATATAGTAGGTGGAATGTTAAAATAAAGATACGCGAAATAATCTTTTAACATGAACTTTATTTCAAACGAGGAAAGAAGAGACGTCTGTTCAAATGAAAGGACGACGCAAGACTAACTACAGTACTTGACAAAGAAAACTCTGCAAGCCCTTGTGAGAAGCTTAAAACCTATATAAAAACTTATCAGGCATCTAGGCAATAAACTCATAAATCATTTGCCGCGCAGGGCAGCAAAGACGCAGATCGTAATAAGACACAGTGGACACATATGTTTACATCCTTTTACGATACTCTCCAATATTTAGTTTCAAGTATTTTTTGCTTTATTATTTATAGAAGGCTAAAATAATCTAACACATAAAGAAATATTAAACTTATACATAGAACGTCAACGCGATATTATAAAACTTCTCAAAACTATTACACATTATTTATCGGATTAAATAATTCCAACAATCAAAATCATTAAATTAATTTTATCTTTATAGTTCTACTTTCTTAAACTATAAACAAATAAGACTATCAGCTATAAAGAAAATATGTTAGTTTGAATTTCAATGCAAACAATATTGAAACATTTTACGTGAAACTAATTATAATAATAACTAAAATGTTAATCGATATTAATATAATAAATACTTTATTCTAGAAATTATAAACGCTGTAGTGTTACTATTAGATTTAATACTAATTTTTATATCTAGTTTCGATTCTGTTCGTAACAGACGGGAATTACTATAAAGATTCTAAATGGTATTCGTCACTTACCTTTCTATATGACTCTCCGTCTTTTACACACTATCTATCTCTCTCTCTCTCTCTCTCTCTCTCTCTCTCTCTCTTTGTTTATATTCTTAAGAATTGTTAAGATCTATGCGATATTGAAAATATGGCTTATTTTTGTTATGATGTATAGCTTGACTATAATTGTAATATTTCTATGCTGGCCTATGAAGGACCATGAGTCCTTAGGATATAATAAATGAAATTCTAATTCTAATTTTATCTTTCTCTCTCTCTCTCTCTCTCTCTCTCTCCAACCCTCCTTCTTGATCACAATTCTTCACATCTTGGATTATCGCAATAAACATGTAGGTATTACGAGAATTGATAATGTATAGATTATACGTATATATTAAATCAATTCTTTTGATTTGAAAACAACGATTACAAAAATTTCTTCAATTCGACTATTAACAAAAAGCATAGATTCAGTAATTTTTAGAATAAACTAGTATTCACTTGATATGTAAAACTTAAAGATACTGTCATAAATCTTTGTGTGAAATTTAAATGAAATGATTTGCTGCTGCATGTATGGTATATTAATTTTTCTTTGTAATTGATAAATTAATATTAAATTAAAGATTTAAAAATTAGTTCTACAAAGAATATTAAAATTTCAATTCCATTATTTTAATAAGTTAAAGTTCGATTCTGTGAAAGTGTATCCTATTGAAAATGAATACTTGTATACGATTGGGACAAACAATCTATAAATAAAACAAATAATTGTCTGCCAGAAATTGTCAGAACTACAGGTTGCCAATTATAAAGTATACAGTAATTTATATAATAGTCAAGACAGAGATCAAAGATCACGGAAGTTCACTATATCAAAGCAATAAAATAAAATAAATGATTTTGTAATCTAAATTCTTGAGTAATCTTCATTAAAGATCAAGTGTGAACCTTAATGTAACGCTACTTCGAGTCTTTGAAATTGGTTATGTTCTAAACATTCAGCAAACTTAATTAAATAAAAAATTTAAATAAATTTGAACTGAAATGTAATACTAAAATTTAATTATGAATAACGCAGTTTTGTATTATTCTGTTTTTGGAGGATCATTTCCGAAGTAATTTTTTACGCAGAATTCGAATCGAGAATTCAAATTTGTTCTTTTAAATATTATAACCTGAAAGAGCAAAAAGGACGATTTTTTGGTATATTTGAGGTTCCATAACATTGCGAAAAAAAATCTTCTAAGAACATGCTCCAGAATAAAAAATATTTCTTTAAGGATCTAGGATTATCGCATCGCAGGTTATAGAACTAAAGGGTTAAGGAAATTAGGGTATCAGGGACTGGACTTATAGTTTTGCATGTGCTATATGTGCATCCCGGGAAATTAGTTGTTTCGAAATTGCTAAAATACTTGATTTCAATCAATTTTATGTCGAAAAAAGATATCTCAAATCTTAAAAATCCATGTTAAAGGTATCAATTTTGCCGTGATTGTATGGGGCCTCGAATATACCTAAAAACCACTTTTTTACCCCTAAAAACCTGAC
Source organism: Sycobia sp. Sy_11 (assembly GCA_018907035.1). Classification (NCBI taxonomy): domain Eukaryota; kingdom Metazoa; phylum Arthropoda; class Insecta; order Hymenoptera; family Epichrysomallidae; genus Sycobia; species Sycobia sp. Sy_11. The sequence continues at coordinate 539,419 of JACCIC010000071.1, read as the reverse complement.
ATAACGGACAAATTCTGACTCCGGATTCGAATTTAACACTAATTAACATAAAAATAATTAAAACATTAAAATAATTGTCACTAGTCTATTTATTTCTATTATGCTGAAGAACCTGTAGACAAAATTAAAATTTTATGTTATCCCGGTGGTATAATGGAAATGCAACAATCATCCTATGTGTGTCTCGTATCTATTTAAATACTTTAATCTCTACAATAAAAATATTCGAATCGTCTTATAATTGGATCATACATTGTTATTAGGTTACATAGTTATACATTTTCATAACGCATCTGTTTGAATACGTTATAGTGCTGAACTAGACATGAAATTCGATAGCGTCAAACAGAAATTTGAAATTCTTTTTTTATGCAAACAATATTTGCATATTTTTTTAATTAAAAAATTTAGTTAAATAAATTTTAACCAAATTTGAAAAGTGGATGAGAAATCGAACTTTTCTAAACTCAATTCAAATAGTGGAAAACCGTTGGATTACTAGTGTAAATAAATTTAGAAGTAAATAAATTTGTAAGTAAAAAATTCAAGTGCACCGATTTTTCCGTACAATATTAAAAAAATGTATTTTATTTTATTATGAAAATATCCCTATTGTCTATGCAAATTCTAAGAAACTATTTATAATTGCATATATTACATTCGATAAGCAAATAAATACTAGCTCCCAGCAAAAACGTTTTTTTCGTGAGCATTTTCACTTGAAACATCCACTGGCACGACAGAAGTGTGCCATGCCAAACTAAGTGTATTAACGCGCAGCCAACATGGGAAAATCAAGTTAAATGCCAGAATTCGCTGAAGAGCTAGGGGTGGAGATACTGTATTAGCATTATAATCACGAAAATTTTGAGGGAAGAAAGTTGCATGATAGAGAAGTGGCGATGACAGTTGAGCCACAAATATATGTATAGAGAGAGAGAGAGAGAGAGAGAGAGGAGGGGAGGAGAGAAGAATCCAAGTATAAGCATATATGAGGTCAGCTGTGCTTATTCAGTCTCCCTTACAACAATCCCGTTCGTTCTCCCCTTTAGGTTCTCATAATAGTCCATTAATATAGCCTACTACGATAAAAGGTATTAGCACTTGTATACATGATGCTTCTCACACGACTCTGCACTTAAACTGCAGGGAGTGGACTACAAGGATAACCGATGAATGCCCCATCTTCCTCGTGCTTTGCTCAGGCGTTAGGATCATGTGATCGCTCATGAAAGAGATACTTCGCTCATCAATTACCATGAAAGCTCTTTTTTGTAATAAGTAAAAAATTTTTGCTCTTGTTTTTAAGTGCGTTCCTTTTAAGTTCCATTTTTAAGTTCCTCTTGATTTAAATTGTGGGATCAAATTATTTTTTTCCTCTTACTTGTATAGAAAGACTGGAGTGTTATATATTCCTCATGTTATATATTCCTTGGTATTTCAGCACAATGTCTTGTTATTTGATAAATATAACTTATCTATAATGTGAAATATATTACTTTGATACAATATGTAGATATTCTGAAAATGATTCATTTCAGAGAATGGTTTTTAGTTAAAGATTAATTAAGAATCAGCTTTCTTATCAAAACATAATATGAATAGATTATTTCAATATATAACAATATTAAAAAATTATCAACTTTCTAGATGATACATATAAAAAATTTATATAATACACTTTCTAAAAGTTCCACCATCAAAAATTTCCACTATATTTTTTCAGGAATCCAACTTGGACCATTCACAAACTTCAATTTGGTCAATAAAATCCGGTACTTAACGATAGTGTAGTGTATTAATATTCGTATAAATATATATTGATTTAATTGTATATTATGTTTAATTTAATACGAATAGAAATATTTATGAATTTTAGAATATATATATGGTTTAATCCTGTGTATAAATTCCTGTTATATTTGTTCCTATAGACAAGGCTTTGAATAATCATTATTTAATGAATTAAATGCCAAAATCTATAATACAATACAATATAATTATATATACACCGAGTATCCCAGAATTGATTAGACACATTACCATATCTGTTTAGATTTTGGAAATATAAATGCAATAATAAAATTAACTTTGAGTAACTTCTTATTAGTTTTCGAGTTATTTATTAATATTTAATAGCCAATCAAAAACGCAGGATTTAGATTTTCGGCTGAGAGGCTAGAACTAAAAAATGAAAGCGGAGACTCTTGCGGACTCTGGAAGAAATGGGAGGAAACCAACATCGATTTTATTTTTTTCGATTGCGAGAAAGCTTGTGATGATGCGGTCATCGGTCTGCCCTTTCGTATACTTTAAACTGCGGATATGACACTGGAGTGAGAGAGAGAGAGAGAGAGAGAGAGAGAGAGAGAGATGAAACATCTTTTTCGCACTTTCTTTTCATGCTCGCCGTGGTGTGTGTATAAACACTATACAGAGTAAAATCGATGTTTCTTTTTTTAGGCAATGTATGTACAATTCGATGTCCAGAATGCCCAGACTGCAAGTGCATGTTTCACATGTTTTATTATTGGTAGACGGAGCGGGCTTAAGTTTATGATGGAATCAGACGTGACGAAGGATGGAACGTACACCTGTTCCGATCCCTCTCTCACTCTTTCACCACGATCAGTTTTCTCGCTATCGAAAAAAAACAATCCGTGCTCGTTACTGCCCATTTCTTTCAGAGTCCGCGAGTGTTACCGCCTTTGTTGGCTATTAATCATTGGTTAATAACTGGAAAACTAACAAGTTACTTAAAGTTAATTTTATTATTATATTTGCATTTCCACAATCTATATAGTCATGGTGATCTCTCTAAATAATTCTAGGACAGTCGGTATATATATATATATATATATATATATATATATATATATATATATATAAATTATTCTGCTTTCCTTCGTCACTAACAGGACATCTAACGATTTCAATAATCTGATTTTCAATTTTGTTATATCATAGAATATAAACAATCAACTAATAATTTAGTCAATTATTGCAGTATTGTTTTTAATATTTAAATTTAAATATTTTTATGTAGTTTTTCTACATGAAAATAAGAAAAAACTGTACTATATTTTTGGATGCCCCTATTTTTTAGTATTTAAAATATTTGTATATTATATTTTCTTTCACCAGGATCAATACATCTGACTGTTACAATAATTTGTTTTTTAATTTCATTATATAATATATTTTTTGAAAACTATTTCGGAACAATATTTTCGGAACATTTAAAAAGAAAACTTTTTATATACACGTTTTATGAAACACATGATTATATTTATAAATTTTGAAGTTCATAATGTATGAAAAACATCAAACTCCTCTAATTATTTTTATACTTTTATTAAAACTTTTTTTAGAGAGTTTATAAAATATATATAAAATTTATAAATTATATATAAGCTCGATTAAGCTTTCATATACATATATATATATATATATAACATTATATGCGAATGTGTAAACTATTGTCGATGCGTTTAATATGTATTATATGTGTATAAGTTAGAGATTGCGTATAAATGAATTCAATATTCTAAATTAGGAACTCGATATAAATTTACAATTTATTAATTAAAGTAACTATCAACGTTAATGATTATATGATAATGCATAACAATGATATTAATTTTTTAGCAATGGTATATATTATACCTAGTTTCAACCTTATTTGTAGGTAAATTTTAGTCATAATCAAAAATACATTGACACGAAACTAACTGTTATGTGTCTTAAATACCTAAAAAGTAGGTTTAGAAAATGTATTTAGAAATCGGCCGTAATGACCGGAAATAACGTTTCATATGTTTCGAATTTTATGCAAAACATTAATACCTACTTTCTAGGTTTCTCCATATCGAAATAGCTTGTTTATGGCTTAAAAATGATTAGCATTTCTACCAGGGACTTCAAGTATCGGATGTCTGATATCGCTGTACTCAATTTCTGAACTATGATACACCTGCAGTAATTCAGATATAGTATGAAGATCTAAAACTGGTTTAACCATGAGAAATATTTGAAGAGGTGAATATAAATGATTTAAAGGCTGCATCACAAGTAAGTAAGTCCAAGCAAGAAAAATTGCAAGAAAGCCGTTTAATTTTATATTTTTAAGAGATAATTCAGTATTTATAATTCCATTGCACAATGAATTAATAAAATTGATCCACAATATTTTATCCTTAGAATTAAATATTTTAAAAAGGATTAGTAATTTATAGAAAATAAATATCAACGTTTTGGTATTAGATTAATATGTTCAAAAATAACAATCTTGTAGCTTCTAAATGATAATAAAATCTTGAAATAACAGTAAAGACTGTTAATCGAACTTTTTTAGAAGTACTGCTACAGGCAAGAATCGGTAAATCTAATTCACCACATGCAACAAGATTATTGTCTAGTAATAAACGAGAAAAGACTGGCACATAAAATTCAAGATCATAAATGTGACAATTGTATTCGTAAAATTACACTAGAAATAAACAGTTTTGAACGTAATTGAAATAAACGTAATTGAAATCTAAATTATGTAATTATTTGAACATTTACGTTTCAAATAAATTGATCACTTCTTTCAAAGTTGCATTATATGATGCTAAATAGCGAGGAATATTATTCTTTAACATCAATGCAATTGTTTGAATATATGTGAATCCATTAATTTAAATGTCAAATTGATCTTTATGTTCCTCAAATATTCCACATTTATTTAAAAACAAATTTATTGTTGTACATACTTCTAAATGAAGATAAGTGCTTTTCTTTTCAACGTTACTTATTAAAAATGATGCACTGTATATAATTGCACTATATGTATTAATATTATACCAGCCCTAACCAAATTCGTGGCTTACATTTAATATTTTGCATGCTCAGATTCATTAAATTCTTGCTGTCGCGCACTCAATCTCATGAAGAAAATATTGCTATATATAAACTTCGGTTTAAAGCGTCTTACTATAAAAATGGCTGAACATTTTTAAGTATTTACTATTACTATATATATCCTTTGGCTGTGTATATACTATTACTGTATATACTATTACTGTATATATATATATATATATATATATATATATATATATATATATATATATGAAAATTCGAAATCCCAATATAGCAGTAGAGTGCAGCGGCCGCGCCATGTCAGCGGTTCTCAAACTCGCTTTCGTGGTGCTACCGCACTACTTGATAGTAATAAATATTAGCATATATATTATAAATGAATCGTTGGTTGTGTCCTACACCATCTGTTGTAGTTATCAAAAGGAGGACAGATAACTTATATTGCTAGAACTAATAAAAAACTAGAAAAATATCAACGCTTATTAAGCTAAACGTTTATCTTATTTGTGGAATGATGATCATTCATCAATGTACTACAAGTATCTATAATAAATATTAGTTGATTTCTTGTTTTTCTTGATAAGTCTAGTAACAGATATCAGATATACATATTATCCTACTGTTCAGACTTAGGATGTAATGTCATTAATGGAAATGATTAATTAAGCACTCCATTACTCTGCTCAGGTATAATACATATACGTACTATTTATGTGTAGCAAATATAAAAATAAAAAAATTTAAGAAAAAAGAAAAACTGAGTTGATCAACTGTCTCGTGACACTAAATTCACTATTATTGGACATTGGGAAAGTAGCTCGCAATTTAACGTTCAGGACAGGTCTCTTAAAGTCGAAAAGTTTATAGTACCTGTGCTATCGATGCCTATGCTGCACTGCGACAGAACAGATAACGCTGGCCTTGTAACTCACGTAAGCCAACGAGAAAATTAATAGAGGCAACAAGACGTTGCACATGCGGGGGAGGGGGTTTGCACGTGCTTGCCAGTTATTTTGTACCTACACATATAAGCGTTGATTCTGCCTTCTCTCTCTCTCTCTCTCTCTCTCTCTCTCTCTCTCTCTCTCTCTCTCTCTATCTATCTATCTCTCACTCTCTCTCCCTCTCTCTCTCTCTCTCTCTCCTTCTCTCTTTCCCTTTTTTTGCTTTTCTCCTTATACCCTTTTTCCTTCGCTATATCGTGCTTCGATTTTCTGCAAGAGTAAATCCGAATTTTCTTGAAGCAAACATTAGTCTTCTAATCGCTAGAATAGAACGTAACATTTTTCACCAAGTTCTTTGCATGCTTCTGTTCATCGGCAAAATTTTCTTTCTCGCAAAATAGCATTTCAAACTTTCATTTGATCATAAAAGGTTTTGCGATGAAAAAAGTGGCTGTTAATATATGTGAATTGGAGTAATTTATCTCAACGACACTTTGAGTTAAGGTACGCTTCTTCCCGGTCTACATAAACACAGTATTAAGATAGCAATTTTAGGACCAAGATGGAACATTTATTATACCTTCGCTCTATCCGTTTTATCGATACTTCTACAATGTGTGCTTTTTTAAACGTGATCAATCTACAGTCCTCCTTTCTTAAATATTATCTTGAGAATAAGAATGATCAAGGAGATAATTTTCATGTTAAATTCAGTACTGTTTAATTTAAGACCGCATAGTATTATAGTAAAAGAATGCATAAGAACACTGGTTTTTTTTTTCACGCTCCTCCGGTTATATTTTATGTGTGTAACTAGAACTGAAGACTTGAGTTTTGAAAAATTTATTTTTCTCTCATTCAGGCAGTTCTTAATGTATATGTAGCAATTTCTTATTGGCTTTATTTTGTTCCGAGCAAAGTCTTGTATTGGTACAATGTCAGACGAAAAATGGGAAGATTTATTAACGTTATTAGTAGATAGGTATATAGTATAATACATGAGCCACCTATTATCGAATTCAGCGACCTATAATATTAGATATTATATATTAAACATCATCATGATTTAATAAAAATTTGAAAAGTTCTATGTATTATATATATTATACAGAAATTTATCATACTTTTCAATTTTTATATTCAATATCTCACCAGTTTCGTTAGATAGATTATTAGAATACATTTTTACTCATATTTAATTCTTATTGTTTATATTTCTTTTGTTCAAAGTTTTTTTAGTCAAATTGAAAGATCTTCGTACTAAAAGAATCGCATATAGGTAAAATAGTTTTTAACTACTCACTTATATAATATTAAACAAATTAAGTAATATCAAAAATTTTTCTTATAATGTTTCATCCACAATTATTTATTTTAAATATTTAAATTATTTTTCTATATATACAATATATTACTGCAATAAAAATTTTTCTATTACAATCAAATTCGTGAAAAGAAAAATTTTACAACTAAAGCTGAATTTTTACTGAAAATTGGCATTAGAAACTTATAAGTTTATTAATCAAGATAAAGAAACAACTTTGTAAAATAAGAATTCTTAATATCCAAACTCAATATATGTGGAAAACATGAGTTAAGTAAACGAAATAATCTCTGCGGGATGAAAGGAATGAAATTTCATCGATGAGTTTGAATTCGTTCTTTCTCGACGAATCAATCCATACTTATATCACGTATAATGAGATGAAAATAATTTCTTTCTTTTCTCCGAAGGGTACATACGTGGTTTCAAGATGGGCAAATACGAAATAGAACACCCCGCTCTGCCAATCAGTACGCCATGTGAGGGGAAATTAAATAATATCATTGACACAGGGTGAAACATACTTAAAATGCTGGGGGACACAGCATCAGTGGATAATTGTTATATAAGAATCTGTTCAAACTTATTTCTCCCCCTTCCATTACTGCACTTAAACATAAAACAGCCGACTAAGCAACATTAGATTTTTGATGACAACTAAGTCTCGCCAATTTCACGATAAATTTTTCTATATGTGTAAATAAGTCGATTGCTGTGATTTATTTCTCGACGAATAAATACGAAAACTGAAATGAATTCTTCCTCGGCCAGTATATAAATATTTTGGTCTGATAGAATATAATTAACCCAATAAAATCTTCTAGCACAATAATGCATTAATATTTATTTGGATAGAAAATAAACTCTTCCAAAAGTTATTTTATGAATAAATTATTCATTCCAATAATTGTGATTATTTTATTACGTTTTATTACAAGATATTTAATAAGCCATGATAATGAATAGTTCCTTATTTTAAATACAGTATTTTTATCGTTGGAAACATTTTATGTATTTGTTATAAAGAAAATTTAAATAAATACAGTTAATCCTGAAAATTGATCTAACCATATTTAAATCGAAAACAAGATCTACGATGCCTCGATCGCTAGAGTGAAGGACTATTAACTTATTGATGATCCGAGTCTAAATGCCACAAGCACCATTGTAATATTTTACGTCTGCGTTTTTTACAAACACATAGTTTTCCTTCATCGCTCATTAATACCAGTATATTGTAGCATAAATAGAGCGACGATAAATAAATTTAAAAAATCTAAACCGGATAAAAATGCGTTCTTGTTGCACGTGACAAATGAATGACATAATCCTAAATTGCTTATGTAAAGCAGCAATTGGATTTCAGTAATAATAATAATTATAACGAGAACATTAAAGACATCTCGCAATGTATAGAGAATTAGATGCATTCTGACATGAATTAAAAATGGTTCGTTCTGGGAATATTATATTATTTCAGAATAATCGCGATAATACTACAACTAAGATTTAGTACAGCTTCTCACACTTATTTTCTCATCACAGTTATTTTGAAAATTCATTGTAAAACACTAATGCAAACCAAAAATAGCAATTTTTATTCTTACAATTTTTGTAACTATTCAAAAAAATTTACTATAATATACTAAAAGCAAACTATTATAAACCAGCAAACAACAAGACAATCAGAACATTCAAGGATTAACTATGTATGACTATGTACCATGCTTGATCCAAGCAAATTTTTTTACTTGAAAATTTTTTTCCTATACAAAACAAAATATAGTTATATTTCAGGTTCAAAATTTTAAATAACAGGAATTGTACAAGTCCTAAATTACAAGTTATGATTATGTAATCTCATAATGAATATTTTTCTGAAATTTTTCTTTGATTACAAATTTGGTATGAATTAATTCAATATAGAAATAAAAACCGACATATTACATTTTATCAAAAATTTTTATTATTAATTTTAAGAAGAAAAAATGAAATAAATACAAAAATATTCTCAGTAGTATAACAAATTCTTGCAAAAGAATTTGTCCTATATCAATAAAAGTCTATACATTTTGGACTTTAGACATAAAATTTAGACAAAAAAAATATGTTTCCAAGTCCTTCAGTTGCTTACGTTTAAGCTATATATATATATATATATATATATATATATATATATATATCATATCATATCATATCATATCATATCATATCATATCATATATCATATCATATCATATCATATCGTATCGTATCATATCATACTAGTATAGAAAGCCAAAGCGTATTTTTGTTTGTACACGATAACCAAAAAAACTACTGAACCAATTATTCTGAAATTTGACATATAGATTCTATATTATCTTGGGAAGGACATAGGCTATGTTTCTTATTGAAAATCATGTTATTTTCATCAATGAACGTTTTCATCAATGGCGTCTTGAAACATGAATATGAACACATAGTAGGCCGCTTAAAGTATTAATACCAGGCCAGCTCAGACGAATGTTTATAATCGGGATAATAAAGTCGTTCCTATCAGACCGATTTATTCGAGTTAGTGTAGGGAACTCCCTTTCCACTCCAAAGGCCATCTCAGCCGGTGTCCCTCAAGGGTCTAAGCTCTCCCCCCTACTTTTTACTTTGTTCTGTCATGATCTTCCTATACAAGATACAATTACCACGGCACTCTACGCGGATAATATTGCCCTCATAAATGCCACTAAAACAATCTGCACCTTAAGGCTAAACAGATTTCTCCCACACCTCATCAACTGGTACTCACGGTGGAGACTCTCCATCAACGAGAGCAAGTCCAGTGTAATCATTATCTCCCGTAAAAACCGCACCCTTCCAAACATAACGATCAAAGGCTCCTCCATCCCGTGGAGCCAATCGGCCCAATACCTCGGAGTGACGTTCGACAGGAACCTATCCTGGAACAAACACCTCCGCCTCACCAGGAGCAAAATGCTAGAATCCTTCTTAAAGCTCAAACCTTTCTTCCATAGCAAAACCCTGTCACCCAGAACAAAGGCCAGAGCCTTCTCGACCGCCATCAGGAGCATTGCCACATATGCCATCCCCATCTGGGGGTCCATTCCCCCAGATAGACTTCAGCAACTCCAAGGCGCCTACATGAGGCGGCTACTCTCTTCCCTCAACCCCCCTCGGTACTTAAGGAAACTAACCTTCTTGCTCTCAACGATTACGCGAACAAATTCGCCAAAAATCTGAGAGAATCAATTAAACAGCACAAGAATTAAGGAATCCAATCCCTGAGTAGTATCCTTCCTAAATCGACGGATCGCTACAGGATCGTGCTTCGTTTTCGTACGTAAGCCTCTGCCCCCATGAAGACAGAGCCCCTAAACTCACCAATTCCCCCCCCCCCCTATCCACATCCCACTCCTGCTTCCCCACCCCTTACATCCTTCCACTAATAATTTTATCCCAACAGGTAAAAGGAATGATACCTCCGGGTAGGAATCCCTGTGGGGAGGGGTTTTAGTCGGTAGGCATGCGAGCAAAAGCTCCATGAATCCGACACTACCTCTCTTAGAGAGATATCTTTAGAAGATTTCCCCTCCCCGCGTGACCAAAAAAAAAAGAATGTTTATATCCAACTTTGGGATTCGTATCCTAAAGGAGTTATGACGTTAATCAGTAGTAACTTTTTCGTTCTTCAGGTTCATCTGACACTACTATCACACCTTATGATATCTTTTGATTTTTGCTAATTTTATTTTCTCTTACGTGCGAAAATCTTTCTCTCTCTCTTTCTCTCTCTCTCTCTCTCTCTCTCTCTCTCTCTCTCTATCTCTCTGTCTCTCTGTCTCTGTCTCTGTCTCCGCCTCTCTTTCTGTCTTTCTTTCTACTTCTCTTATAAAATGGTTCGTTATGCCAAATCATACTAAATATAGTTTGTGCCGACAAATGATATTTTTGTTTTTATACGTTATATTAACTTCAAAAGTGTGACCTCGAAACTATGTATATATATATATATATATATATATATATATATACATATATTTTTATTTATTTATTTATTCGTTTACCAGAGTACATTACATATTAGTATATAATAATTTTATAAATAACATAATCAGATATACTAACATTCTATAGAGACAATTGGAGTTGTCTGTGTATAGATCCGGCATCACTTAATACTAATTAAATTAAATTAAATTAAATCAAATTAAATTAAATATAATTATTGAGTCCAAAAAAATTCAGTCCAAAATAGATATACATAATATAATATATAATAACATATAAAAATTTTTTCTAAATAATGTAAATCATATTTGTTGTAATCTAATAAAAAATTATGTTAGTTAATTTTTATTTTTAATCCATTTGGATAGAATTGTTTTTATTTTCTCTTTACTATTATTCAAGATTTTGTATTCTATTGGTAACATATTAAATAATTTTATAGCAATAAATTTACTGTTCTTAATTATCACATTTTTTTAAATTTTTGGTAAGTTTAAACTTTTATTTCGAGTAACACTATTTGATTGTTGATTACTATTGCTTAAATCGTTATAAAAATGTAATAAACTTTCCAATTCAAAAATTTAATTTATCATTAATGGTTTCTTTATTATTTTATCCTTTTTTATAATTATTTTCAAGATTCTTTTTTGTAATGATATTATTTTATTTAATACATTATTATAAGCACCCCCCCCCCAGCTTCTAATTCCATAAGTTGCTATACTAGGAAATAGGCCATAATAAATGGACATTAGACATTGCTTTGTCATGATTCTAAACAACTTATAAAATATAAATAGTAAATATTTTGATATGTTAACTAAGTAAGGTCGATGATTCTCCCATTTCATGTTTGTATCAATATATATATATATATATATATATATATATATATATATATATATATATATATATATGTGCATATTAAATACGGCTTCGATGGAAAACATTGTACTTTCGAGTTCCAGCGGTAGAAAAAGATGTCCAAATGTCTACAGGCGCCGATTACAGAGAATATCGTGTTCAGACTATAGGAAATGTCTCGGGACGACTACTATAGAGAGTTTTGTAATGAGCAGATAGAATACGATGTCCACATATCCAGGGACGCCTTCTACTGGGAGTTTGGATGTTCGAATGATAGAATACGAATCTCTTCATAGAAGTTGTTCCGTCATACCTGGAAATCGTATTCTATCATCCGAACACGAAACTCCCCGTAGAAGTTGTCCCAACATATCTAAATATCGTTTCCTACCAACTAAACCCGATAGTCTCAATAGAAGTCGTCCTGAGAAAGCTATCACCGCTTCCTAACGATTAAACACAATACTCCCCGTAGATGTCGTTCGGAAAGACCTAGATATCGTATTTTACCGTCCCAACACAAATCTTTCCATAGAAGTTGATCAGCTCATACCTTGATGGCGTTTTCTATCAATTGAATACAATATTCCCCGTCGAAATCGCCCAGAGACACCTGGACATTGCATTCTATCATCCGAAAGGATAATGCCGACTAATGTCGTACCTTCTTTAGGATACGAATCCCAAAGTTGGATCTGATCATTCGTCTAAACTGGCCGGGTATTAATACTTTAAGCGGACTACTTTGAGTTGATGTTCCTAATTCAAGACGTCAGTGAACGCTAGTGAAACTGATTGCTAAAACCATTAACTTAATTTAGTGATGAAAGTAAAATGAGTTTCTATAAAAAACATAGCCTATGTCCTTCCCAAGATAATATTTAATCTATATGTCAAATTTCAGAACAATCGATTCAGTATTTTTTTCGGTTATCGTGTACAAAGAAAAACACGCTTTGTCTTTATAAATTAGTATGATATGATATGATATGATATGATATGAAGTATGGTATGATATGATATATATATATATATATATATATATATATATATATATATATATACATTTTAAATACGGTTTCTACTAAGAAATATTGTATTGAAGTGTACAGGCGGTTGAATATGATATCCCGTTGCCTCAAGATGGTTTCTATCGGGAAATGTGTTCGGATGATAGAATGCGATGTCCGGGTGTCTCTGGCCAATTTCGACGGGGAATATTGTATTTAGTTGATAGAAAACGCCGTCAAGGTATGAGGTGATCAACTTCTATGGAAATATTCGTATTGGGTCGGTCAAATACGATATCTAGGTCTTTCCGAACGACTTCTACGGGGAGTATTGTGTATAGTAGTTATGAAGCGATGATAGCTTTCTCGGGACAACTTCTACTGAAACTATCGTATTTAGCTGGTAGGAAACGATATGTATGGAAGGATAGGTATGTCGGGACTACTTGTACGGGGAGTTTCGTGTTCGGAGGGTACAAAACGATGTCCACGTATGATGAGACGAGTTCTACGGGGAGTGTCGTGTTTAGTTGGCAGAAAGCGATGTTCAGGTATGTAGGAACAACTTCTACGGGGAGTTTCATGTTCGGATGATCGAATGCGATTTCCAGATGTTTTGGAACGACTTCTACAGGGAATTTCGTTGGTGGGATATAATTGGTGTGAAATAATGTCCAGGTATGTCAGTACGACTTCTATGAAGAGATTCGTATTCTATCATTCGAACACGTACACTACCAGTAAGAGTCATCCCGGGATACTTGGACATTGTACTCTATCTCCCCAACACAACACTCTCCATAGCAGTCGTCCCGAGACATTTCCTATAGTCCGAACATGATACTCTCTATAAACGTCGTCTCGAGACACTTGGACATCTTTTTCTACCGCTCGAACTCGAAAGTACAATTTTCTCCTTCGACGCTATATTAATTATGCATATATATATATATATATTATATTTAGCAGTAATATATATATTATTTAGCAGTATATAATATATTATTTAGCAATAATATATAAATTTATTGATGAAAATAAAATAATTTTCAAGAAAAAACATAGCCTATGTCCTTCTTAAGTTAATATTGAATCTATATATCAAATTTCAGAACAATTGGTTCAGTAGGTTTTTTGGTTATCGTGTACAAACAAAAAGACGCTTTGTCTTTATATATTAGTATATGATATAATATGACATGATATGATATGATATATGATATGATATGATTATGTTAGGATCGATTCTGGGATGGGCGTTTATACGTCAGGATAAAGAACTTAGTCACTTAATTTTATATATGTATATATATATATATATATATATATATATATATATATATATATATATCTACTGTATTTAATATATTCTGTACTGCTACAATTTTAGTCACGAATTACTACAAAGAATTTCTAATTTCTGCGCACACGCGCCACGATGCTCGCTCTGTCGTTCTCACGATCAATCTATCTAATATCGTTTATTCACTCAACTCAATGCCTCCGTTGCGCTTACCCCGTCCAAACTGCCTAATGAGGGCGTTTCCCTCGGATTTTGTCAACGCTGTCTTTCAACTCGTTTAATGGTACTTTAAGTTCGCATCACAACCTGTGCATACACTCTCGCAAACACGCTGCATTCGATTTCTAACATTCGGCCATCCTGAAAGTTGTTTGTCCTCAAATAACTAGATGTTATTATTATTATTATTAATATGTTTTATTTACAATAACAATTAATAAAATTTAGTTTACGAGGAATAATTATACAATTATATTCTTTCTCTCAGTATCGTCGCCCTTAAAAATCTTTATTTGGTTTACGTGTACAGTAATTGTATAAAATTCTGATTGGGTGTTTGACAATTTTTTTAATTTGATATGTATCTGAAGGTAAAATTTGGATAATGACTATAGGGCCTTTGAAGCTTGGCTGCAATTTGCACGATTCGCCGGTGGATATTTGGTTCGTCTTTATATAGATCATGTCCCTTACTTGATAGTTAATGTTTATTAAACGATTTTTATCATATCTATTTGTATAAAATTCTTGCATCTGTAATATCTTTTCACGAATGTACTTTTGAATTTCCATTGAAGGTTGATATTTTTCAAATCCTATGGTTAAGTTACGCGTCAATCCTTCGTTAAATCTTGGCAAATACCCATAAACAGCTGTAAAAGGCGGTACGCCGGTCGATTTACAAGTTGTGATATTGAAATCACTTTCCATATATTTCACGTTACTATCCCATTTATTTTCTGCAAAAGAAATGACGTTTGTTCTCATTGCGGGTACAATTGTCCCGTTTAAACGTGGTGGTTATATTATATATTAATTTAATGTGTGGTTGATACCGTGTTTTTGATAAAAAATTTTAAATGATTCGGAGGTAATCGCTGTATCTCTATCAGATATAATTCGTAATGGCGCACCGAACGAGTTTACGAACATTTCTATTTTTTTAATAGCTGTTACCACTTTAACATCGCTAGCGGCATATAACTGTGTGAATTTTGTCAAATTGTCTATTATTGCTATAATGTATTTTTTCCTTTCGGTGTTGATACGAACGGACCTACATGATCTATGTGAATTAGTTCGAAGAGTCGCCTCCCCGGCGGGATAGGATACATTTCTCCTTCACCTGTGTCTCTTTTACTTTTGGCTAATATACATTCAATACAATTTCTAATATGTAATTTCACGTAATTTCGCATCTGCGGAAAATAATAAAATTCTTTAATGTGCGCTAAAGTTTTTTCAAAGCCAAAATGACTTGTGCAGTCATGAAATCGTACGACAATAGATTTTCTCATGGCATGGGGAACTACGAATAAATAACGTTCGCTTCCGTTTTCTACAATTTTCTTATAAAATAGACCGTTATCTAAACTGTAATTTTCTATTTCTATAATTTCGTCTCTTGTTCTATCTTTCGAATCTTTTTGTAATATATTTCTCTCATTACTTTATCATCGCGGCGCTGAAACATTAATATTTCATCCTCGCGTGTTTCAATTTTTAAAATTGTCGCGCTCTCATTTTATGCTTCTACGCAAAAGACGGTGCTTCTCGGACGTCATTTATAGGAGAGCATGACAAGGCATCTACGTCTTGCATCTATTCCCCGACGCGGCGCCGTATATCAAAATTCAATTCCGAAATCATACTAATCCATCGCGAGACTTGGGGTTGCTCGGTTTTTCACGCGTTTATATATATCAGATATTTGCAATCCGTAATAACTGTAAATGGTATACTAATTAATAACGCCCTCAGTCTATCGATAGTCCACGCTATTGCCATTAATTCTAAATGACTAGAATAATATAGAGGCTATCCCTTTTGCAGACGCATTAGTATGCAGCTCCGTTCTTTTTGCTTGTGGATTAAAGATTAGCAACAAAGGCTTCAATACTAGCTTTTCTTTCAGATCCGTAAACGATTTTTCAGTTTTGGCGTCCCATATCAATTGTACATCGTTATTGGTTAGATTGGTCAATGGTATAGCTATTTTAACAAATTAAAGAATAAATCTTCTTAAAAAACTGGCTAAACACAAAAATCTAGGTACATCATGTACATTTTTCGGTTTCTCAAGGTTTTTAATAGCGGCAGTTTTCTCTGTTCTCGGCTCGATATATCCTTTTCTTATTTTGAACCCTAAAAACTTTATTTCTTTCCTTCCAAATCTACACTTTTTAAGGTTAATAGTTAATCGGGCCTTTAGTAATAATTTTAAGCCAAATTCTAAATTGTGCATCGGCTCGTTCCAATCTATTCCAATTATACATGAATCGTCGAAATAAGTCACGGCAATTCCTCTCTTATGCGCTGGTACGAACGCTGCACGCATAGCCATCGCGAAATACATTGGCGCATTTACTAAACCGAGCATCGCCCTTGTAAATGTTCCTGTTGGAGTTTCGCTAATCCGCTGCTTTCTCGTTCGCTCAATTCTTTCGTATGACAGGATGTCTTGATACAAAGATTTAATCGCCGTATATCGCTGCGTCAATATAAATTGTCCTAGTTCTTTTGACCATAAACCAGAGACTACTTCTTTTTGTATTTCCTGTATTGGCATTCTTAGATTCGAACACAGCAACACTTTGCCGTGGAAATATTCTCCTATATTTTCGTTAGCTCTCTGCACTCGTACTACCATGGCCTCGAACATTTCTACGGTATCTCGCGACGTCGTCAAGATTTTCATTGAATTTTCTCGAAAATACGTATAATCATAAATTTTTGCACCCTTTATTATTAACCACTTGTGAGCGGCTCCAGACAGGCGTATTTTTGCGGTGTTGTACGCCACTTATTCCGGCCACTAATGAATCTCCTTAGAATTATCGAGAACCCTTAATCATACAGCGGCTTGTTCTGGCCGTTCACTTTCTTGAAAATCACGGATAATATTTTGCACATCCGGTACCACATTATATACTGCTGGTGTCTCTGCTACTTGGTACTCCAAAAATTGTTTTATCACATATACTAATTGTTCTATCTGATTTCCTGAACCTTCCGTTGGTGTAGCTGCCGCTGCTAGTATCCCTTCGATCATTAAGCAGCGTTTTCGTTGTGGACTCGCTAATTGTTGCGCTCTTTGCGCTTCTTCCTCCGCTGCTTGTAGCTGCTGTTTCAACAAATGTCTTCGGTGTTCATTTTCCTTTTATTTTGTTGCAATTCTACTTCTGATTTGCCAGGATCGATTCTGGGATGGGCGTTTATACGTCAGAATAAATAATTTAGTCACTTAATTTTATATATATATATATATATATATATATCATATCATATCATATGATATCATATGATATCATATCATATTATACTAATTTATAAAGACAAAGCGTGTTTTTGTTTGTACGCGATAACCGAAAAAACTATTGAACCGATTGTTCTGAAATTTGACATATAGATTCTATATTATCTTGGGAAGGACATAGGCTACGTTTTTTATTGAAAATCATTATACTTTCATCAATAAATTAAGTTAATGGTTTTAAAAATCAGTTCCACCAGTGGTCACTAGGTGGCGTCTTGCATTACGAACATCAACTCAAAGTAGTCCGCTTAAAGTATTAATACCAGGCCAGCTCAAACGAATGTTCATATCCAAATTTGGGATTCGTATCCTAAAGGAAGTGTGACGTTAGTCGGTATTACCTTTTTTATTCTTCAGGTTAATCTGACACTACTGTCACACCTTATGGATATCTTTTGTTTTTTGCAAATTTTATTTTCTCTTACGTGCGAAAATCTTTCTCTCTCTCTCTCTCTCTCTCTCTCTCTCTCTCTCTCTCTCTCTCTCTCTCTCTCTCTCTCTCTTCTCTCTCTCTCTCTCTCTCTCTCTCTCTCTCTCTGTCACTATATTATTGTCTTTCTTTCTCTTTCTCTTATAAAATGGTTCTGTATGCCAAATCATACTGAATATAGTTTGTGACGACAAATTGTATTTTTATTTTTATACATTCTATTAACTTCAGAATTGTCAAAAGAGACTATGTTTTGTTTAGTTCGAACAAAAGAAATGATGGCAAAATAGGGTTTTTTTACTAACAACCTCAAAACTATGTATATATAAATAAAATATATCGTCACTTCTGCATAAAAATGCAATATGTATCGTCTGCTTAAAAAATATTCTATGCGCATACCAACATTTTGCAGGAATTTCAGTTGGCATCACTACGAAAATATTCATGGTATTTCATTGAAAAAAACGGAAATATACGATTTATATATATATATATATATATATATATATATATATATATATATATATATTATATGTATATTATTCTGTACATATTATATATACACATTATCAATACGGTTTCTACTAAAAATACTGTATTGGCGTGTACCGGCGGTTGATTACGATATCCCGTTGCCACAAGACGATTTCTATAGATAGTTGTGTTCGGATGATAGAATGCAATGTCCAGGTGTCTCTGGGCGACTTCTACAGGGAATATTGTATTTAGTTGATACAAAACGATATTCAGGTATGAGGAAATCAGCTTCTATGGAAATTCGTGTTGGGACGGTAAAATACGATATCTAGATCTTTCCAAACGACTTCTACGGGGAGTATTGTGTTTAGTCGTTAGGAAGCGATGTCTAGCTTTCTCGGGACGATTTCTACTAGGACTATCGTATTTAGTTGGTAGAAACGATGTTTAGGTATATCGGGACAACTTCTACGGGGAGTTTCATATTCGGATCATAGAATGCGATTTCGAGGTGTTATGGAACGACTTCTACAGGGAGTTTCATATTCGGACGGTAGAAGATGATGTCCAGGTATGACGAGACGATTTCTACGGGGAGTATCGTGTTTAGTTGGTAGAAAACGATGTTCAGGTATGTAGGGACAACTTCTACGGGGAGTTTAGTGTTTGGATAAATGAATGCGATTTCTAGGTGTTTTCAAACGACTTCTAATTTCCATGTATGTCAGTACGACTTCTATGAAAATGTTCGTATTCTATCATTCGGACACACACACTCCCAGTAAGAGTCGTTCCGGGATACCTGGATATTGTATTCTATATCCCCAATACAAAACTCTCTATAGTAATTATCCCGCGACATTTTCTATAGTCCGAACATGATACTTTCTGTAGACGTCGTCTTGAGAACTTGGACATCGTTTTCTACCGTTCGAACTCGAAAGTACAATTTTCTCCATCGAAGCCATATTGATTATGCATATATATATATATATATATATATTGTATAAAATGGTCAGCAAATTATCAACTTTTTGAAGTGGTCGCTACATTGAAGCAGCTTTTTATATAGAAGCGACGATAGGTAAATTACGGTTAATTATTTATAGAAAGATAGATTTGTATATATTGACTACTTTCTACTTAGATATTATTGAATTGTTTATGAAATCGGTTAAATTATTATCTTGGGCGAAGCCGAGACGGGAGTTGCTAATATATATATATATATATATATATATATATATATATATATATATATATATATATATTTAAAAAATCAGTCTGTCTTGTTTACATTGGCTCGGCCGAATTGTGCACTATGGATGATGAATGAAAGGACACAATCGTTGGATGCGAAAAAAATCTTCTCTTTACCCATACAAATGACAACCACGGAGAAATTCTAACATTTTTTTTATTTTTTGCTATGCTCTGCTTTATTCGGCTCCTATTTTCCTGCAGAAATTACTATAATGCTCTTTAAAGAAAATCCACCTGTAATGGCTATAAGATGAAGAAAAGGATAGTTCAAAAAATTGAAGGAGTACAAAGCAATAATTCTGTAGTTGATGGAAGTCAGTAAATATGAGCGCTGACGTTAATTAGCAAGAATGAGTCGTGATTGTGTATCTACGTAGAATATAAAAGCCAGTATGCATATAGTCAGAATCAGTTGAGAGTAAACCATAAGTGAGAGAGTAGGTAGAAAGGAAGAGAGAGAGAGAGAGAGAGAGAGAGAGAGAGAGAGAGAGAGGGGAGAAAGAGAGAGAGAGAGAGAGAGTCAGGGGCCAATAAAGATGTAAATCCTACATTTATATACTTATATGGGATATCATCGTAAGACGGTAACAGTGTTTTAGAAAACAAGAGTTGAAGAGCAAGTTGCAGACAGAAGATAGAATAATAATAATGAAAGAGGGAGTAGAAAAGGCGAAGAGTAAGCGAGATAGATAAAATTGGTGAAGATATTGATCTTTTTTAGAGCTAAGCTATACTGAATATGGAAGCGCGTATGTGTTGGATGGAAGCATCAATAAGAACTGAGAGTCTTCGCCCCTCCTTTCGTACTCTCTTGAATACCCTCCCCTTTCTCTATTCTCTCGTATGTTTCTTTTTTTGATATTGCCCAGCATTCATATAACATACATTATTCACTTATTTCTCGTGCTACTGTATAAGAGGTAGCAGAAGTTACGCGAACTGAATAATAAGCCAAACAAGGATGGCAGTTAGAACAAATGGCTTAAAAAAATTTTTTGATGCTAAATCAGACGACGACACTGCGCTTTTGTGAAAATTTTCTTCTACATTAGAATTATTGTGAACTATCTTTGCGGAATCAAGCTATATTCCAATTGAAGCACAGATTCATTATAATATTTATTTTGAACGCAGTTTCTAATATAATTTGTATCTATGAAATTCCTTATTTCATTAAAGTAGCGTAATGACCACCTTTTACAACCATCCTTTACAAATTAAATGCCATTAATCGTCGGTAGTATTTTTTATAGGTTTATTAATTTTGTCTGTCAATCTGAAAAGAAAGAATAAAAAATTTTCTGTTGTTATAGGAAGTATGTATATATAAATCTATCGGAGATTCTATCCACATAAACTTGTTTACATATTATTTTGCTAAGCGTTTTTCTAGCAGTTAATGGAATATCGAAAGTATAATCTCAACGCTGAGCCGCACTCTGCTCATATCCTGAATAGCGATAAAATCTTTAAGTTGTTAACCATGGATTTTTCCGCTATGCAAATTGGCCGGTTTGGGACGCAACCCCCGCTCGAAGAACTTTCTCAGCTGCTGATTTGCCCGCTACATACCATATATGTATTCGGAAGCAGAAACTTCCATTCTACTCAGTACTCTAAGGCGTTCTCATCCAACTTTTGTTCAGTTTCTTCTTGTCTTCTTATTTCAAAGACGTAGCCCTACGTCCGTTTCACATCTCTCTCTCTCCCCCCCTCCCTCCCTCCCTCCCTCCCTCTCTCTCCATTTCTTTTTTCCCATTCCACCTCTCGAGTTCTCCTTTATCTCTCGATACTGCTCTCAACTTATTCTTTGCTTTTCTATCCTAACTTTATCTGAGTTTCACTCTGCTTTTCTGTTGCCCCTTTTTGACTCTGCGTGAATCGGCTGCGTACTGTAGAAATAGCAGAACTGATTCTTGCAACGGTTGAGTTAAATATGATAACATAAATGTCCTAAACGGATAAATAATACTTGCAAGTAGCGGTGCTATACAAATTCTTTCGGAATTGATTATCTAATATAGGTTTGTCAGTTACTTAATGTTATTTAATCTTTTGTCATTGAGAATTTCATCGAGTGATGTAGATTTTGTAGTGAATGATTAGTCAAACATGTTTTTAAAAAACCTCTTTTGTAAAACTCAATTCACAAATCATGCAGTTTGAAGCATGCGCAGTTAAACAATCTGATCCTCGTAAGTGAAGATTGATATTAATTACAAATAAACAAAATGCTCTCTTTACAATCTACCTAAATATTATTTAAACTGCTGGAAATTATATATAAGAATTAGAATTAAAAATTAAATTATTAAAAAAAATTATTTTCTTATTTTAGGTAATATATTTATCATAAAGACTGTAAGATGGATAAAAATATTTATTAATTTAATTATATATAAGATCTTGATGTTTTATCCATTTTATTAGACTCTTTTCAGATGTAAGTCTCACGTTAAAGTTGTAAT
Organism: Sycobia sp. Sy_11; assembly: GCA_018907035.1. Lineage (NCBI taxonomy): Eukaryota > Metazoa > Arthropoda > Insecta > Hymenoptera > Epichrysomallidae > Sycobia > Sycobia sp. Sy_11. Next base: position 516,924 of record JACCIC010000071.1, on the reverse strand, counting down.
GTAGAAAAGCAAATAGGAAAAAGCATTGAAGTAATTTCTTATTTCGAATTTGACTAAAACCTACGTTTTATTTCATTTGATTTTTCAGAACTGTAGTGTTCACTCTTTGCTTATTGTTTGTATATAAAATTATATAATATAAAAACGTATCAAAAAATATGTATTTATATAAAAAGAAATAAATTATTACCTTAATAAAAAGCAAAAAACTCTTATGATGAATATAGAATTGAATTCTAAGGTTCTTCCTGCACTACATAATTATATTTCTGTTTTCCTTAATAAAATATTTTCTAAATAAACAATACAAAACGTTGACAATGATAAGTATTTGTACCCAAAAAGAATTGGACACCTATAAACAGCAAGCCCATTATATTATACATTTGACCAAAGAAATTATATTTTTCTTAATTAAGAGTTCTAACCGATACTGACATTACGAGGGTGGATTGATAAGTTTCCGGCTTGACCAAGAAAAACGACGTTTTTAAGAATTTTTTTTTATTTCTCAGCATAATCTCTTCCAAGGCTGATACATTTCTCATAGCGGTGTTCTAGTCTAGTAATGCCATCTCTATAGACTGATTCGTCAAGCTCCTCAAAATACCCATTTACAGCTTCGATTATTTCTTCATTATCCGCAAATCTCTTACCACCAAGCCATTTTTTGAGGTTAAGAAACAGATAATAGTCACTCGGGGATAGGTCTGGAGAGTAGGGACGGTGCGGCATCAATTTAAACTTCAGATCGTTGATTTTAGCCATCGCAACGATGGACGTGTATGCTGGTGCGTTATCGTGATGAAACAAGATTTTTTTTTCGCCAGATGAGGTCATTTAATTTTCACTTCGTGGCTCAAACGTTGCAATAAGTCTCTGTAGTATTGACTAGCAATAGTTTTACCCTTTTCAAGGTAATCAATATATATAATGCCTCTTGCATCCCAAAAAACAGTAGCCATAACCTTGTTCATCGAAAAAATTGTTTTTGCCTTCTTTGGAGTTGGTTCCCCTGATCCAATCCACTGTTTAGACTGTTGTTTGGTTTCAGGAGTGTAGTGGAGACCCAAGTTTCATCAACAGTTACGAATCGACGCAAAAATGCACTTAGATTACGCTTCTACAACGCCAAATTGACGGTAGAAATGTTCTGACTATCAATTTTTGGTCGACTGTTAGCAAACGCAACACCCATCTTGTACAGAGCTTTTCCATATACAAATGTTCGTAAAAAATATGTTGTACACGTTCATATGACATCTTATAGGTCTCAGCTATCTCACGCACATTTATTCTGCGGTCTTTCAGCACTATTTGATGGATTTTTTGGATCATATCTGGAGTTGTGACCTCAATGGAACGTCCTGAGCGAGGCTCATCAGGAGTGCTCACATGACCCTTTTTAAACTCGGAAACCCACTGCTTAACGGTTGAATATGACGGGGAGGATGTCCCCAGTGTTGAGTCCGTCTGTTCTTTAATTTCCTTCGGCGTTAACCCCTTCAAATAAAAGTATTTGATAACAGCACGATTTGCCAGCTTTTCCATTTTTACGAAAAACACAGAGGCGTTCAACGTGCTCTCAAACCTAAACTAACATGGCGATCGGACTGAAAATATAGCTACAAGCTATCTATGGATGGTACTATAAAACGCTATCTCAAGGTAGGCCTACTGGCGCCATCTCTTGGTCAGGCCGGAAACTTATCAATCCACCCTCGTAAAATGCAGTAATGTCAATATGTATTGCGTTCAGTCAAAAAAAAGAAAATAAAAAGTAAAGATTGAGGCTGAAGTGACAGAAAAGTACAAATATTTAAAATAATAAAATATATTGAAACATTAAATATTTAAGCAAGAAGGTTTTAGAAAAATTTAAAAGAGGGAAGTACGAAGTAAATTGGGGTTTCAATTAAAGACATTTCATTCAATGGAACAATACCTCACTTCTTTATCGATTAAAACAATATACATATTTCTACACAATCCGAGTGATTCTAACTAGATCAACTGATTTTAATTCAATTCAAAGTCGACAAAATCTAAACGCTTACGTTTTTACAAATACTATTGCACAAAATTTATAAAAATTTATGATGTAAATGATAAATCAAAATTTTGTATAATTATGACATAAATTTAAATTTATTTTCTAATATAAGATCTGCGTATCTACAAATTAATTATATGAATATTAGCCATTAACTTTATTCTAACTCTAGCTTTAACAAAAAATAATATGGAATATTTATGAATGGCTACCTATATAAACTTATATAAACTTTCACAAATGCGGACTCAATGTAGGTTGAAATAAGTAACACGGAGTTCTAAAAAAAAAGTGAGCCCCACCAGCCATTATTGAGTTAAGCTTGCAACTATAATCAAATAATATTTGACTTATCGCTAAACGATTGCGTAACTATAACTATGCACTTATAACTAGCTCGTATACTGTTAGAGCTTGCCTTCGATCGTGAACGGGCATTTATAATAAACGATGAAACGGCGCATACATGCAGAGCGTATACATATATCGCTTTATTTCAGAACGCCATAAACCGACAAGTTAATTGCTCTTAAGTGCCAGTCTGCTCGTCGGAGAGCAACACGAAGTTAAAAAAAAAGAAGAGGTGGGTGTGGCCTAAACCAACGGGGCTTGGCACTGAGCGAATCGCGAGCAATTCCAAAACGCTCTATAAACAATCAACAAGCCGTCATTACTTTGGCAATGATTAGTTGTCTCTCCGCACCCCGCTGCTCATCGCGCGTTCAATTTCCCCCCTGGACCAAGATACACCGTAGGTGTAGATAAATAATATCCTCACAGGAGAATAAGCAAATCTCGCAAAGAATCGCAAGCTCTCGCAAAGCTCTTTGCAAACCCCGCACTCACCAATATTAATCAAGGGCTCCTTTATGATAGTCTCGTTATTTATTAATCGAGAAATATCGCATAGATTCTATCGTAAAACACCTGTGGTCAAACAACTGTGGCTTCCAATAGTACAGCTTTGACTTGCATTGTTCAAACGTTCGAGCGTAATATGCATCGATGTCTTCGTGAAAGATTATTGATTTATAGAGAGGTAAACACACTAATATATTCCATTCATTGTATATAAATGATAGATAATTGCCCTAAATTAGATTTAAAGATGCATCACGGAATATATTTTTACAAGGCAAGTTTACAAGACGGTAAATGGAGTTAAGAGCAATCAAGACAAGTTTCTAGATTTTACCGTTTTCCATGAGCTTCATCAAACTTTTATGAATATACTGCTGCAGTGATTTTAGCATCCGAAAAATTGCACAGAGTTGTAAAATCTGACTACAATACGGAGTTAAATCTCTTTGTGTTCTCGTGCAATATCCTCCGAAAATTTCAAAATTTCATTACATATAGAAAAGTTACCCTTCAGTTTAGGTATGCTTTTTAGTTTATAATAAGAGACGGTTTGTCATACTTACACTAAATCTATAACTTTATCTTAATCTATAATCTTAATCCATAATTTTGATAATTCTTTCATATCCGTTTAGTGAAATTGTCGATAAATTGTCCAGAGTTCGAAATATCTCAGTTTGATCAAAATCGATTTATTGGCTAATGAACAAGCGCGATAGCACCATCAATGACCAGGTCTGTCTATCGTTATACACTTATTATACTGTTCGCGATACAGCATCCGCAAGATAATGAAACTATAACGGCCCCTGATTGGGAAGTTAGTGGATGCAACGCGAGCACCTTCCTAAACGCGACATCTGCAGGGGTCCGCTGCAGTCAGTTTATAGCTCGTTGATTTTCTATTTTTAAGAGAACATAATGAGAAAAATACTCAAAATTTGCTGCTTTATATCCTTGGGATAGCGTTAATTTCGTTCACATTTATGTGTTGATACTTCGGTATATACAATTTCTCATTATATATAGGATCCATCATTTATATATATAGGATCATCACACACACACACACACACACACTCACACACACACACACCAGTGTGGAGTTCTGTTGCTTTCTCCCATCTGGCGCCTCCCCAGGTAGCGGATAGGGGATGGCTCGCTACAATTTGTAGAGGGCACTGAGGAAATAAAATATTCAGGGCGGACAGAAAAAGCTAATAGAGAGGGCCTCCCGAACTTAAGGCCAATTATGATTAATGTTTGGTATAAACAAGGATATACCACAGGGAGTAACTCCGGCAATACTGGTCAATCTCCTCACCAATTCCGATAGAGTGCAAGCCTCTATGGTCGGTGGTAGCCCCTCGGATTCTGGAGAGGGCAAATCAAACATCATCATAGACAGTACATTGAGAACTAAAGGAGATGTCATGATGGATCAAGAAATGATGGATCGAGAAATCTCCATCACGCGAAGAAACAATCATCTGGAGCGACTTGGTGAGAAGATCAGCCAATTGTTGGATTTTGTTAAAGATAGGCATAACGTGCACAAGACTATTAAGGATTTTGCTCGTTCTCTTAATGCCTCATACAAATGCATCAGTATGGCAGAGAATGATCTGTTGCAGTATCATCGTCCCGGTACTCATGAAGTGGTGACTCTGATACCAAACGAAGCGCAGCCGAAGGGATGGATTCCACTCCTAAAATAGTAGGTGGCAAAAGGACGAAAGAACCATCACTGGGCTTAAGGAGACCACCAGAGACGGTTGAAGTACCTACAGGAAAGTCTGAGGCCAAGGAAAATCAATCAGACTATCAAGTGTAAGAAGCCCAAAGGTAAAGATAAAGAATTACCTAGTGCACGCAGGCTTAATGGACGAAATAGACCTAATTCCATTTTAATTAAGGCCAATGAAGGAGTTACATACGCGGAGGTACTGCGTCAAATAAAGTATGACCCGGAGTTATATCATGTGAAGAATGAGGTTAACAGGATACGCAGAAATGCAAGCGGTGCCCTTGTACTTCAGTTGGAACGGACAGCCAAAGATGCACATGAGTTGGCTCGCATTGTTGAAACTAAGGTTGGCCATAGCGCATCCACTTCGGTCCTGACTAATCTTATTACTTTGGAGATTAAAGATATATATGAGGTCACTACAAAGTATGAAGTATTAGAGGCTCTGAAAACACACCTCGATCTAAAGGAGACTAACATGCTAATCGCTCATTCCTTGCGGCAAGCTTATGGGGGTACTCAGACGGCGGTATCTGTACCATATAGCCACGCAGCTGAGTTACTACGTACTACGTGCAGGGCATGTTCGAATCGGATGGGTCAGCTGCAGAGTTCGAAAAAAAAACAGAAATGAAGCGCTGCTTCCGGTGTTGGCAGACTGGCCATTTAGCGGCCTCGTGCTCGGGCCCTAACAGAACTAAACTTTGCAGGCACTGTGGTGGAAAAGACCATCTATCCAAGCTGTATGTAAACGAGCCATGCTGTTTACTCTGTAAATGTGAAGGAAAAAAGGAGATTAACCATCCAGCATACAGCTATAAGTGTCCGATCACTGTGAAGTTTTTAAACAGACATAAAACATGAGAATTCTCCAACTGAATACCAACCATTGCGTAGCGGCTCATGCCCTGCTGAAACATACAATAAAGTAGCTAAGAATAGACATTGCTGTAATCTCCGAACCATATTGTCACAGGGACAGACCACAGTGCTGGATAAGTGACACAAGCAATAGAGCTGCCCTCTGGATTGGTCAAAATAGGCAGGTACTAAAGCAGTCGAGTCATCGGAGCGAATTGATATCCTGGGCTAAAATATATGAAATATACATCTTTAGTGTATATGCTCCACCAAGCTTGACGGACAAGCAGTTTGAAATCCTTGTAGCTAAATTAGTTGATGAAGCCATGGACAAGAAACCATTACTAATCCCTGGCGATTTTAACGCGTGGTCCACAGCCTGGGGAAACGCTTCAATAAATAACAGAGGTAGTATGCTGCTTGATGGCCTTAATTCTCTTCAACTCCACGTGGTTAATAAGGGATTTGAATCCACTTTCATTAGGGGGGATAAACAATCAGTCATCGATGTAACAGTGATGACCTGATTCAGCGGATCCTTAATTGGAGAGTAAGTGACCTTTACACCCACAGTGATTACAGGGCGATCTTGTACGAGATTGCAGAGAAGAAAGTAAAGAACAAGTGCAATGAGTGGATGCCCACACGGAAATGGAACATCAGATCGCTAGACTGTTTAGTGTTCGCCACTATATTATCAGAAGAGCGTTTAGAATATGGTGCACCAGGCCACCTGGAAAATGAACTCATGAAGCGTATCTCTGAAGCATGCGAAGCATCGATGACCAGGACTAAGAGCGGATTTAAACATCGTCAATCTGTCTAATGGTGGACAAATGAAATTGCAGAATTGCGCAAACAATGTCATCGCGCACGTAGACTTGCCCGAAGAGCCCGCAGCCATCGTGATACGTTTAATAGTTTATTTAAAGAAGCACAAAGAGCGCTTGTCAAGGCCACTAAGGCAATCAAGCGTCGATGCTGGCTTGAACTGTGTGCAGAGGCCAACAATGACTTATGGGGATGACCATACAAAACAGTCATGGCACGATTGAGTAGGGCACCAATATAACCCACTAGCACGGTATTGGTTGATAAGATTGTTTCCGCTCTCTTTCCCAATGACACCCATGGGACTGTACTGCGCACGCAACACTCGGACGATATACCACCTATAACAGAAATGGAGCTACATAATGCTTATGCTAAGATTAGAGACGATGCTGCCCCTGGATTGCTGGAAAACTCAAAAGTTAGTCCTGTTACCTAAGGGCAATTATCCACTTAATGATCCGTCATCATACAGGCCATTGTGCATGCTCGATACGGTAGGTAAAATATTTGAAAAAATAATATGTAGCCGACTGGAAGCATTCACTGAGGGATTGCACGGCTTATCCTTACGCCAATTTGGATTTCGGAAATCAAAATCAACAGTCGATGCTATTAAACTGGTAGTATATACTGCAAGAGATGCAATCAGTGGTAAGAGATGGAAAGGTGGCACTAAACAGTATTATGCCATTGTCGCTCTAGATGTCAAGAATGCCTTTAATTCAGCGCGCTGGTCTTCTATTATAAATTCGCTTAAAGAGTTCGGAGTTCCTGGTTATCTACAGAATGTTGTGGCCAGCTACTTCGAGAATAGGATAATATTATACCGAACGGATGAAGGCATTGTATCGCATAAGGTTACTGCGGGAGTCCCCCAGGGCTCGGTTATGGGACCTATATTATGGAATATTATGTATGATGGCGTGTTGAGTATTCCACAACCGGTTCAATAACAGTAAGGTACGCCGACGATATCGCTCTAGTAGTGACGGCTAAGACCCTTGATGAACTCACTGAAAATGCCAATGAGGCAATCGGCAACATCAATAGATGGGTTAAGTCGGCTGGCCTACAATTAGCGGAGCACAAGACAGAAGTAGTTTTTGTCAGCAGTCGTAAGAAGGTAGATAGTATTACTCTTAAAGTTGGTAGCTGCTGCATTAGTTCTGCGCCATCTTTACGATACTTGGGTGTACAGCTTGATGCCAGGTTAAACTTCAAAGAGCATCTAAAGATATCTGGCGAAAAACCGCAACGAGTTTCAGCTGCCTTGTGTCGGCTCATGCCTAACATTGGTGGCCCACGCCCACCCCAGAGGAAGCTATTAGCTTATGTTGTTAATTCTGTCAGCATGTATGCAGCGCCAATCTGGCATCATGCATGTGGAATTAAATCGTATTGTGAGCTGGCCATTGCGACCCGTCGCCGTTCCTGTGTACGTACTATTAGCGGTTACAGGACAGTATCCACCGACGCTGCTGAGGTACTTGCCGGAATTCTTTCTTTCGATTTAGTTGCAGATGAACTGGCTAGGCTGCACAACATATGTAAGGCCGCAGTGGATTCTCTACAAGGTGCTAAAAACGTGGAACGTCAGCGTTCTATAGAAATATGGCAAAAACGATGGAACGATTCTAGCAAAGGCGAATGGACTTATCGTATCCTTCCAGACATACATAGATGGATCAACAGGAAACACGGGGAACTAGATTTCCACCTAATCCAGTTGCTGACTGGACATGGTTGTTTTAGGTTCTATTTCCACGGTTTTCACCTGGATAATAATGATTTCTACCCCATCTGTCCGACATTGGTCGAGGATGCCGAGCATATATCAGTGAGCTGCCCTAGTTTTAGAACACAACGTGAGCACTTGATGAACATCATCAATAAGCCAATAAGACCAGAGAGCATCCTATCAATAATGCTGGAATCTTCTGACAACTGGAAGGTAGTAGCCAGTTTTGCAAAAGAGGTAATGGCCAAACTCAGAAATGCCGATAGAATTAGGCGAATGGCCCAGGATGAACCAGTCTAGCTGATTCTATTTTAAGATGCAGAGGACGAACACCGAACCCCTGATCACTTGTGTGGATGGGGGACGTAGGATAGTGTCATAAGAAGAGGAGCCGTATAGACTAACTAACATCCCCGCCGAAGTAATATTCTCGGATAGTTCCGGCGGGATGCTGGTTTCGAGAGGCTACTAGTGTAGAGCTTGCACACACATACACACACATAGAGAGAGAGAGAGAGAGAGAGAGAGAGAGAGAGAGAGAGAGAGGGAGAGGGAGAGAAATGAATATATATTTGTAAACGTTACTATTCAGTATACTAATTTACTATTGCAAATATATATATTTCATTGTATATCTTAATGTGAAAACCAATAAAGATAATTCGATTTCTTTTTGTATTTAATTAATTACGTAAATTTATTCATGTCTTTTAATGAGGTTTTACATATATCTGATTATGATTACATATATAATTTTTTTCTTATACAAGTATAAGTAGAAAATTATTCAGCATTAGAACTGAAAAATCTTGAATGATACTTGATCAGTTATTGATAGTTCTTTAATGTTTATCCCCAGATATTCTTTGTTTATCAACAATATTCTTAGATTCGTTGTAAAATTCATTTTTTAATTACAGTACGATATTGTCAGGAATTAACAGTATATTTCTCTGTCAATTTTTTTCCATTCACAATCAGTTTCCTTTTAGCAGCTCACAGGGAATAGATTAATTTTATTGTAAATTGAGTTAATTTGAGTAAAAAGTTAAAATTTTAGGAATAAACATACACTTAATATTTTTATTTTCTAACGCCATTGTTAGTACTTAAAACTGAGTTGGATTCCTATTGCATTTGTTTCTAAATTATTTATAATTGAATGTATAATTTTTACGACTGACGTATGAATACACCTTGCAAAAATAGAAATGCTAAATAATTAAAGTTGAATCAAGAACTGCTTGAAGCACAGAAGAGAGGGGAGAAACTTCTCGTTGGTTCGAATTGGGAGTCATCGATTTTACGACGAGCACGAGGAGATTATTAATACGCACACCCGGTTGCTATACGGATAGTGTCAGGGACATCCAGGACTGTAGAATTTTGTCGATTTGGCTTAATTATAGAAACACGGCGATCGCGCGTACTGGGATACATAATTAATAATTAGTAATTGAAGTCAATCGGAAGCCATTGCCTTCTTGGTATTGTAATTCAGTTACCTACAATTTAGCCAATAAAAATGCTATAGCCCAATCTCTGACCCCAAGGGATTCTGATAATTTTATTCGTAATTGGTAACCTTCATGCCATTGTTCTATTTATTACAAAAAGTGCTTTTATACAAAACAAAGATAACAAATGACGATATTGCATTTTGTTATTTATGACGTAGAATAAGAATTTATATTCCTCAGAGTCACGTTTAGTAAAAATATTTATACACCCTCGGGCTGAATTAATTATTTTGCATTTGTTTATTTTAAGATATTAAATAGTGATATTTTCTATTTTATGACTTTGATAACTGCAGACAAAGCGATCTTTTAGTTTTCTATATTAGTTGCTATGCATTTTACCAATACGCATATTTACGCGTGAAATATATGCAAAGCAATACTAGCCTTCGCTTTCAACTAGCGCTTTTTTATGATGCTTTTACTTGTGTCGAACTTTATTGAACGATTTCCTTTTGTATGTCATTGATTCGAATTGCCAATTTCTTATAAAACATAATAAAAACCAAATAGAAACAAAAAATAACTTCGAAATTTTACTATTTGTACGGAAATAGTATATTTTTTAAAAATATTTCGAATTACTCGCGATGCGCGAAAAAGCGCCGACGTAATGATTTAACGTAAGCATAAACAAATCAGCGTCATATCTATCCAACAAAATATCGATAATAGTTCGCTACTACTGTACCAATCCGATCTTTTATTTTTTCCAATATATAGGTGTTCGTCGTTATAATCACTGAACGTCGACTAATCCTCACTTATCGTACAGCGGCGTGGCATAAAAGCCCGCGTATAACATACCGTATATCCAGCCTATATATAAAAATGTCGGACCCCGCGGGCGAACGCATACACCACTATAATTTACCTGTTGCGACGTTATCAGTAGGAAATCTAGGAATTCCCAGTATATGCTCCGGCTATCAACGTCCATTGCTGGTCCTCGGTAAAAGTAATGTGAACTCACCGAGAATTCAAGTAATGCATCGTCGTCTTTGGTCGAACGGTGGTGGCAGGACGAATTTTAAATATTATTTATACTTTATTTATTCAAAGTTGTCTACTTGAATTTACTATTAATTTATATAGTTCAAATTTAAATCAGCCGTACCATTAATAATTAATGCACAAATGATGTTATATCTGACGAGAAAGATTACGAATTCTGCATGTGCAGAGATACATCCATTATTTTTGAACACTCATAATATTATTAATCTATCGCACTTTTTATTATGTTTGGCCAAGCGATTCCGTTGGAAGGTAAAATTGGCCTGGTATATTTTGCATGCACGGCGCGTGACTGAGTCTAGCTCACGCGATAAACGCATTTTAAATCGAATAAAAATGATTGTGCTGCTCTAAACAAATTATAAATGTTTAAATTTTAAATTCTATTACGGTCAATCAAAAAATGAATTACCTACTATATGGCTATATATATACTCGAGAGGCCATGGATTGTAGATAGTCGAGTAAAGCTGTTACGTCAACAGGGACGGTCTTATTAAAACTTACTGACCTATTAAAACATTGATTTATAAAGATTGGTAAGTTAAAATCGATTCTAAGGTACTAAAATATTTTACAATTGTTTTAAATAGCATAGAAAATTAATGAAAATATTACAGTATACCAACAATTACATTTTCAGGTATTTTTTTCCCAACAATGTTAATGAACAGTAGAGCATGATTGATTTGTAGTAAGCTCTATATATCTGTTTTAACGTATTTTTACCAAAAAAGAGTAAAACCATAACACTATTATTGGCATATAAAAAAATAAACCAAAAAATTTCATGGTAGGTTACTAATTCAATAAAATTCATTATAATCAAATACTATGATAAACATTAATAAATAATTACATTTTCTATACAAAGCACTCAGTTGTATCAGATATATTTTATTTTTAACTAAAATTTCCTCTGAACATTATTGTAGAGTTATAATTTTAATAGCTTCATTCAGAAAATCTTTACTATCTGTTTTTTTTTAAATATCAGCTTTGAACAATCTTTATAGAATGAATTAGACTACACAGAATAACATCATTTTCTCTAAGACAAAATAAAATTAGCTTCAACAAATTTCTTTAAACCAACCCGTAAGCTAGACCTTTGACATTTGGTAATAACTCTTTTCATAAATCTATTTAACAAATACATTCTAAAAATCCATAATAATAGAAATATGCATTAAAAAAATACAAGAAGTTTTTCCTTGTATTTCGAAAAGCTTTGTTAAATTATAAGCATACAACAGCAATACTGCACCTTTAAACATTTAAACGAAAGATCGGCCCAAAGCAATTCTTACATGAAGGTTTTTGCTGAATTTTCAGCATTAAAGATTGTAAATTTGATATAATAATAATAATTTTTAAGTGGAAATCGCGTTCTTTTTTTAACTCTATTTGAATCATTAAACGGCGTATATACTCTAATCATTTGTAGAGCCATCTGCACAATATCGTAATTATATTATACCTGGGCCTTCTATGACGGACAAATCTCTCTAGTACCAATGCTTTCTCTTCATCCTAGCCAATTGGAAAAGCGATAGTGAACTTACAAGGAATGGCGCGAAGATCGCGAATATACTCCTGTTGAATGACCCTGTCATTTACGAAAGTTACGATATTTACAATACCTCTCTGACCCCGCTGATCCCGAGAGAAGCAGTTACACGTTAACGAACGTGCGGACTCGGCGTGCACGCGAGCTCTCTTGACGCGTGTTCCATTTCGAATGCCTAATTAAAGTACTACTATGTTTATGAGGAAGGGGGAGAGACTCGTGGTAGCAAGCAGAAGGGATATTTTCAGGGAGGAAAAGACTGAAGGAAGCGTCTCCTCTAACCTACTAATGTTTCGAGACTATTGTGACTTAAGACGTATTCCCCGAGGATGACTCAATTGAAAACATATATATACGCGAGGAGAAACAGCTGCGCTCGCACATGAACGAGGTCACTCGTTACCGCTTGAATATGTATTTGTGCACGTACGCCCGAGCCCCTGAAGACCACTGACTCCTATACAAGCGAAGAAGCATTGACGAAGATTATTTTGTTTTATAGAGAAGAGAAACGTTATTTTACTTCAGTGCTAAGAATGTCAACGTTCTCCTGATTTTTCTCAGATCGTGCGATATTAAATTGAGCGAAAATCAACAATTAAAGTTAGATCAACAATGTGAAAGATAGCAAGGATTTTGAGACTCCTTTGAAAATTACCGGATTCATGTTTTGTGTTCAATAATTAAAAAGTTACTTAACAATTACATAGTACTAGAACGTTCAAGATTTTATATTACAACGCATTAAATATGTAGCTAAAATAGACAGTAGTAGAACAATCGCTGTTAATGAGCATATAATTTTTGCATAGCAGTTGTCAAGATAATATGCTAATCTGTAAAATATATATAACTAAAATACGAGTGCGGTTCAATAAGTACCCGTGTTTGAAGACAGAGGACGTTCCTTACGGAAGCTGGTGTTATTATCGTGTGCTGTCGTATCGTAGCAGAGGCCGTAGATGTGCCGACCGGAACGGCAATTAATATTTTACATGATAAATTGGCTATGAAAAAATTGTCGGCTCGAAAGCTCACGGTAGACAGCAACTGGAAGTGGCTGTTCATATCGAATCAGTGTTTGGAATAATTTGAGCCAGATCCGAAGGATTTTTGCGTCGAGTTGTCACTGATGATGAAACCTGGATTCATTATTACACGCCAGAAACTAAGCAACAATCAAAACAATGAATTTCTCGCGGTGAATCTGCTCCAAAGAAGGTGAAGAGGGTCCCATCGGCCGAAAAGGTCATGGCGACGATTTTTTGGGATGCGAAGCGCATCATCCTGATGGACTTTTTAGAAAAAGGAAGAACGATCACTGGACAATACTACCGTGAGATATTGGACTGCTTCGATAAAAAATTGAAGGAGACATAGCCACATTGGGTGAAATAAAGGTTTTGTTTTATTACGATAACGCACCAGCACATGCATCTGGAGTTGTCGCCACCAGACTGCATGAATTGCAATATCAATTGCTGCCGCACCCCCCGTATTCACCCAATCTGGCTCCCTGCGACTTCTTGTTCCCTAACATGAAGAAATGGCTCGTGGGAAAAAATTTTGCTTCAACGAGGAAGTCATCGCCGGGACTGAGGCTTATTTTGGAGAATTCAAAAAATCCTTTTTTGGAGGGGTTAAAAAAATGGCCAGAATGTTGGGAGTAGTGTATCTTTCTAAAAGAGGACTATATTCAAAATTAAAAAATATTTTTTGAAAAAATGGTGTTTTCATTTCTAACACGGGTGCTTATTGAACTGCTTTCGTATAATAAAAAATAACTGACACTTTCCTCATAAATAATATATTTCATTTTTAGAATTCTACAGAAAAACTCACAAAATTGTTAATTAAAAATATAAGCACTTTAATCTTTCTTCTCATTTATGCTTTGTTCAAAGTATATCGCACTATTTTCTTTCTCGCTAGCTCTTTAATATCTATTCTTTTTTTTCTCGAGATTTTTTACGCGTCATATATCGTGTAAAACCGTGAAAAAGTGTAAGGAAAAATAAAATTATATCGGAAAAGAAAGAATAGAAATCTTAATGAAATTGATATCGTAACGACTACGGATCATCGAATTCTTTTTGCTCTCCTGATTGCCAATTTGTTCAATCTTTAATCTAGTTGCTTAAGCTTCGAATAGATAACATTTATTGGGATGGCCATATGTCAGCTTACAAGATAAGTAATAGTATAAATCTCGAGCAAATGAATACTAGCAGGAAGATGAAGTCTATTAAACAATAAGTTGCTAATTTATTTTAATTAAAAAAGAAGAATGCTTATTACTAAAATAAATCTAATAAATCTAGCATCTATTGTAACGAACGTATCAAAATTAAACTGTTCATTTGGATTAGATGAATATTCCATTCAATGTATACACAGCCCCCCCCCCCACACACACACACACACACACATTCCTTGCAGTGAGCTTGAAATCTCAACTATAAATTAATCGATTGATACCTTTCCTATATATACACAAAACGATACGGGCTAGCTATATATATATATATATATATATATATATATATATATATATATATATATATAGAGCATGCTTTGTCTACGTTCCAAGGCTGGGCATCGATCAATTCGGAAGCTTCATTGAAATTTCCCGGCGACGTATTTATAGGGCACAAAATAAAGAACATTTAGTTTTCATCGAATCTTTTAGTGCGTCAAAAAGTATCCTGGATAACAATTTTTTACTTACTAAACTACGGCGTATGAATAGAAACTGTAGTATTTAAAAAAAAATTATAACAAAATATAGAATTAAATAAGTGAAATAAAAGAATAATTTCGAATATTTTATATTCCAATTATTCATACCATACAATGTAAAAAAAGTGTCTTATAGTATGTATTCATAAATCATTTGCCACACAGGGCAGCAAAGACCAAAATCGTAATAAGGCCCAGTGGACACATATGTTTACATCCTTTTACGATACCGTCCAATATTTAGTTTCAACGATTTTTTTTGCTTTATTATTTATAAAAGGCTAAAATAATCTAACACAATACATACTTCAGTATTTATAGTAATCATAATTCAAATTTATTTTTATACATTTCTTTTATGTTTATTACTACAGTTATCCTTAGATTATCACTTTTTTATATCGCTTTACAGATGTTTATTTGAAATTTGGGAATGAGCAAAAGAACATGCAGGAAATGCTTTATGTTGTATTCTAAAATTATTAATATTATTAAGGAAATTATTAATCTCTTTTCACGTACTGAAAAGTTTGTCTCCTTATTGTTTCTATTAAATATATAAATATTTAATAAAATTATATTAAAGATTTATTATTATTTGTAATGCTACTTTCAAATAATATAATTAATAAGAAGAAATCTTCGTATTTTTTACTTAAATATTGGAAATCTTCAAATAAGTTTTTTTATACTCATCTAAATATTATAATACAATATATGAGGTCGTTTATTTGAACTAATTATTTGAAGCGGCACAGATTAATTTTTCAAGATAGAATTGTTATTTAAGAAACAATATTGACAAGAATAATGTTAAAAGCAAATTCGAAGTATAAATGAATCTATTAAACTTAGTAAAATGTAGTGCATGAAGAAACGATATCTACTTATCAAACTGAAATGTCAGATTATAAGGATTATCTTTATACCAGTATTCAACTAGAGCATGTCTTCAAATTTGTTATTCTTTTTTTTATAAAACTTATTTAAGGCATATCAGTTTGACTACGTGAAATTTTTTGATAATGAATATGTATGCTAATTGCAGTTTGATGACTAAAAAGAAAATCACACTCTGTATAATGATCGTACTGTTCATAAATAGCTAACATCTAGTTATCATAACCTAGCGAAATTGAATTCTAATTTTCATAAGTTATCAGAGGATTTGTATTGTGGTATAACCAAATGAGAACTACAGTACAGAAACTTCCTGTACAAAGTATAACTGTACTATTTAATAATAGAATTAAAGTTTCGCCCTAGTACAATAATTCAAAACGTATATTAATAAGTATCTTCGGCAATACTTCTAGCAATGTAAAAAATATTCCTAGAAACTGAAAATGAGAGTTTTAATTATATATATATATATATATATATATATATATATATATATATATATATATATATATATATTGTTAGATTATTTTAGCCTTCTATAAATAATAAAGCAAAAAATACTTGAAACTAAATATTGGACCGTATCATAAAAGGATGTAAATATATGTGTCCGCTGGGTCTTATTACGATCTGCGTCTTTGCTGCACTGCGTGGCAAATGATTTATGAGTTCCTTGTATAGATGCCTGATATTCTTCTGTAAGTTTGAAGCTTCTCAGAAAGGCATGCAGAGTTTTCTTTATCGAGTACTATAGTTAGTCTTGTGTCGTCTTTTCGTTTGAACAGACGTCTTTTCTTTCCTCGTTTAAAATAAAGTTCATGTTAATAGATTAAAAAAAAAAAAAAAAAAAAATTCAATAGGTTATTGGTCCAGATTTCGGGAGTGAACTTTCCGTGATTTCGTGTATACTGTAATCTAGTAATAAAATAAAACTATGTCAAATACACAATAAAAAACCAGTTTTTTCTAGTAATTGAAAAATGAAATCTGTTAAAACAAAAAGGAATATTAAACATTCGAACAGTGAAAAATATAGTGTGTGGAAGTTTAGAATCCACCCTCTTCTATCTGAACTTGTTCTATTGCATATACTTGATGAGCAAGTCCTCAGTTTTGCAAAAACCAATGATACGGCAAAAAAAGTTTTGCAGTCTTGATATGATTTTCCAATATGGCAGAGAAAATTATCGTATAAAGGGTCACAGATTCTATACGAAAAATGAACAGCAATATTCAGGAGATAATAAAACTTAACAGTTGCACTTAAAAGAAGTATCCTGAATATTACCAGCAAGGAAGGATTAAAGATGTTCTGGAGGAGGTCTTATATTGTTCGGAGGTGCCGCAAAATTTACTATCTGTCAGCAAGATGCAGAAAGCACAGATGAGTATTCACTTCAATCCAAATGGGGTCGAAGTTACTAAAAATGATAAAATAATTTTTGTCGGTAAGCCCATAAATAATTTGATTCCTTTAGAATTCATTATTAATAACTTATATAATAAAAAGTCTCTAATGCGATAAAAAGTAATTATAGATGATGGCATAAATGACTTGAACATATGGGCAAATCGAAAATTATTGAAATGAAAAATAATAAGATCGTCGATGGTATTAAATTAATTAATAATATTTTAATAAATGATTATATTTGTGAAGCTTGTATTTTTGGCTTTAGGAATACTTCGTATTCCTTATACTCTATTATTAAATGGAGAAAGAATGATTAGAACAATTACTGAAAAAGTACTACCTTGATAAGTGAGATAAACTGAAGGAATTCATTTGGGGAGAAGCAGTTTTAACTGCTACGTATTTAATTAATCGAATCCTTACTAATGCTTTAAAACAATATAAAATAACATATAAATTATGGCATGGTAAAAATCCTCAAGTAAAATATTTAAAAGTTTTTGATAGTACAATATTTGTGAATAATAAAATCAGAAAAACAAAAATTAAAATTTTGAAGATAAATCTTGGAAAGGTATTTTAGTTGGTTACGTTTTAATTTTGTATGAATTTTTTTGAATTTGAGACCAGAAATGAGGAATTATAATAAAAATTCCAAGAAAATCTGATAATGGAAAATCAGAAAAATTTCTTGAAGGAATTGTAATCTAAAAAACCAAGAAAACTGATAACCTGAAGTTCGTTACAAATCAGTAGAGCCTCAAAAATCTGATAATGGAAAATCAAAAAAAAAATTCTGGAAGGAATTGTCATAGAAAATTCCAAGAAAACTGATGAACGCGATGTTCGTAACAAATCAGTAGAGACTCAGAAATCTGATGATGGAAAATCAGAAAAATTTCTGGAAAACGAATCTGAGAAAAATGAATCAGATAAACAAGATTTGACAATAGACAGAAATGAAAATTTGAACAAGTCTAATAAAACTATAATAGGAATAGATAATTACAATCAGTCAGAATTTCAGAATGATAGATATAATACAAAGAAAATAATTACAAAATTAAGAAGGAGTGATAAAGTAAAAAAAAAAATTAAACTAAGAATTTCTTATGAAGAAATAAATTACGTTTTGTATGCACAATCAGTAAATTGTGAAATTCTCAATAATTTCGATAATATTCAAAATAATATCCATAAAGAAAAATGTGAAGAAGCAATTAAAAATGAACTAAATTCATATTATTTTAATAAAACTTGGATACTATATCGAAGCCACAAAACAACAATATTATAGATTGCAAAAAGGTATTCGCTATTAACAAGAATGAATATGGAAATCCATTTAAATATAAATATAATGTTGCTCGTGGTTTCCATCAAAAATATTTAATTGATTATAATGAGACTTTTGCTTCTGTAGCAAGAATTACTGAAAATCAATATAATTTGCTTATTCACCATATGGATGTAAAAACTGCATTTTTAAACGGTTCACTGTAGAAAGAAATTTACATGAAAATTCCTGAAGGAATTAAATACAAAACAAATCAAGTTTGTAAAATAAATAAAGCTATATATATATATATATATATATATATATATATATATATATATATATATATATGGATTGAAACAAGTAGTGAGATGTTGGTTTGAAACTTTTGATAAAACATTAAAAGCAAATGGTTTTAAAAATTCATTAGTTGATCGTTTCATATATATTTTAAATAAAGGCGAAATATATAAGAATATATATGTTGTGCTCTACGTAGAAGAGTTAGTAATCGTTACAGCCGATATTTACACAATGAATAATTTTAAAAATTATTTAATGAATAAATTCAGAATGACAGATTTAAAAGAATTTATAATATGAAAATTATAATATGATGTAATTATGATGTATATAATGAAATAATGAAATAATGAAATAATGAAATTATGAAGTAATGAAATAATGATGTACTTCTTCTTAATTAAAGTTCATATATAAAAACGATTTGAAATAAATTTAACACGAGTGATTGTGATGCTGTAAGCACATCACTTGAAAATAATATAAATTATATTGATTTAAATTCAGATAACAGATACGACGCCCCTTGCAAAATCTTGAGGTGTTTATGAAGGTACTGATAGAAAAAGTACGTCAGGCTACTTATTTAAGTTATTTGAAAAATACACAATTTGCTAGAATACTAAAAGACAAGCATCTATAGCAGCTTCTTCAACAGAGGTAGAATATATGGCTTTATTTAAAGATGTTAAAGAAGCATTATGGCTAAAGTCTTTAATAAATAGTATAGAAATTAAAATCATGAAACCGATTGTAATTTATGAAGACAATAACGGTTGTATAAGTATAGCGAATAACCCAAGTAATCATAAGCGATCAAAACTTATAGATAGTAAACATCATTTCTCGAGAGAGCAAATAAAGAAAAATGTAATAATATTAAAACATATTTTCACAGGGGAGCAGATTGCTGATGTACTAACAAAGCCATTGCCAATTGTGAACTTCCTTGAACTCAGAAAAGGAATGGGCTTGGAGGAATAATAAAATATAATTCATATTGTTTTCAAAAATGTATTTTATATTAGTAATAGACGGTTTGAATAGGTTTTGCTGCGTTTCCCTATTCCTTGCAACAAATTTTGGACCGTGTGTAATTTCCCACAAAAAACGAGGAAAGAATATAGACTGAAAGGAACTATCGTATATCTAATATTAAGTTTTATTTTATTATATATAATTGTATTTACTCAAGTAATTTTTGAGGAGGCGTGTTAGATTATTTTAGCCTTCTATAAATAATAAAGCAAAAAATACTTGAAACTAAGTATTGGACTTCCACCTACTATATTTAATAAAAATTTCAATATATATATATATATATATATATATATTTCTGTAGTAAATAATGGTAGCTGAAAAATTGCTTTATAAACATTTATTTCAGACTGTCAACTGAAATAAGAATTAGTTCGACTATCGAATGATAGCAAATGATTTACAACAATGCGAAATCTCATTTTAGCGAGTACTCCGGGAGCATCCGTGTATCGACCCCCCCCCCCCGTAAACCACTCTTGTGCCTCTTGACATAATAAAATATCTTATCAAGATCTCGTGTGCCTATTTCCTGATCCCCCTTCCTACTTTACCAATACAATTGATATGTACGAATCCTTATAAAATACGAACACATGTTCGACATCGTATACACTCCTATACACGATGACAGTAATAGCTCACGAACAGCTGGCAAACCGTTAATATCTTCCTCTGGATCTCTACGGTGCTCGCCACCGCGGTTGCGCACAAACTCCGTTCGTCAGCCGTAGTCGATATAACGAAAAGTGTCGTATGCAATTGGAGTAAGAAGAACACGATAGTACATTAGCAGTGTGAATAAGGCTGACAGAGGTCGCAAACTTTTTGTGACACCGGATGCAACTGTCCAATTGATTGTTAACTGTGAACAACTATCAGATAGATTTTGAACTGATATTTCATTCTCTCTCTCTCTCTCTCTCTCTCTCTCTCTCTCTCTCTCTCTCTCTCTCTCTCTCTCTCTCTCTCTCTCTCTTTCACTCACCCACTCTGTCACTCACTCTCTCACTGTCTCTCTGGCTTCCAATTAGTGGTGATACTTGCCTGGATGCGTCAATCTCAATAATATAAATTTAACTCTTGAAGAAACAAAACAAGCAAAAAAATAAGAAATGCCAATTCTGACGAACTAGTTTCATAGCAAATATTCGTCCCTTAAAAGCGGTGCAAAACTTGGTCGCTCTATTCTTCTTCTAAAGTACTTCCTTATATTAATTTTGGAAGATACAAAGCAATTGTATGGAGAGTGATGAAATGACCTCTTCAACCCTATGAAATCAGTTCTGTTTTCTGAACAAATTATCTCGATCTACACTGCATGTTCAGTGCGCTTTTCTATAAAAGTTTCACTAGGCTTTAACTAGAATTCTCGTTATATGTCTAACGTAGGAATAACTCAGTATAGTAGGCCGAGTGAAAATAACTAATAAATTACAAATAAAATCTTTAGCATGTTTTTTCATAAACAATTAGTTTTTTCCCAGATAATAAAAATCTTAGTTTAAAACCTTTGGAGCATGTCCCTCGAACTTTAAAGTGAGCCAAAGTAAATTTCAAATGTGTACTTCTTTTTCGCCTGGTTACAGAAACGCTTAATTAAATTAAACTTTTAGAACGGCAAAAAGATTTTTTAAATTACTGTTAACGTGACAGCATATCATATCGAATCTACTATAAATATATATAATTTTATATTAGTGAAAAAAAAATTAATAATTAAAATTAATTAATTATGTACAAATGTACGGTACAACAATAAATACTTTGAAAAAAGAAAAATATTTAAGCATTAAGCAAGTCAAAACTATGTCTATATTGCAAAGATACGAAAATGATTTAAAATTGATAAAAAAATATTAAATGTGTACTTTCTCTAAAGGTTCTATATATATATATATATATATATATATATATATATATATATATATATATATATATATATATAATTATATATGAAGGCTACTCGTGCAGGTACAATTAAACAAGCAAAAGGACTGTAAGAACTGTTGAAGGTTGTCAGTAACGTTACGTACGGCTTGTGAGTACGCATAAATTGATTTGTTAAAATATTATAGTAAACAGAAATAGAAAGAAAATGTAGATGAGAACATGATACTTATACAATTAATCTAGAACAGGACGGAAGAAGAAGAAGAAGAAGAAGAGTGAGAAGAAGAAGAATGAGGAGAAGAAGACAATATACGTTAAAGAAAATCAAAGCGATATTTATAAACGTGATACGAACCGCTGGCCGTTTTTTTGGCATTTTCTACAATCGCGTGGTCTCGGGGTAAGTTGTGACATCCAGACTTGAAGCTGCAGTCATAAAGAGAAATAATTCGTTATACATATATGAATGTTATGATCCTTTTTCGTAACAATTCTTCACGCGATTATACTATTAAGATATGAATAAATTTATTGGGATATAATTATTTGATTGCAGATATCCATTTTCCATGACACTGTATTAAGCAATGACATTCCAGAAAGTTCATGCAATATCTATACATGTGTTTTCAGTTCAATTACTAGTTATAAAAAAAGCTTAAATAATATTCATTATTCATATTTAATTTGTAAGAATAAATTTGATTTTATTTATTGACTAATACATTGTGAAATAGTTATTGTATGGTAATAAGGCTAAAAAATTAGACTATATTCATAGTTAAAATCGTATTAACTACGGAAAATATATTGTTATTGAAACTATACTCTAAAAGAAAGATTCAAGATAATTTAATACAGTTATGCATAATAATAAATTTTTCTAACATGATACAATTATAAATATTGGTGATTATGAATACAACATTATATATAAGTAATACTAAATCTTTTATAGTGTCTATTCAGTTGCAATAAATTTGATCTAATAAATATAGTGGATGGAAAATTAATTTGTTAATTTCAGCCATCGCAACAACCGAACTATAGACAGGTACATAATTGCGATAATACAAAATTTTTTTTTTTTGTCAAGTGAAGCTGATTATTTTTCACTTCATTCTTCAAACGCTGCAATAATTCTGCGTAGTATTGACCATTCATGGCTTTACTCTTTTACAGATAATGAATGTAGATTAATTCCTTTCGCATCCTAAAACACAGGGGCCAGAAACTTATTCGCCAATAAAATTATTTTTTCTTTCTTTAAGCGTGGTCCACCTGGCCCAATCTATTATGTCAACTGACTTTTGCTTTCAAGACTGTAGTGATGAATCCAAATTTCAAAGCAAATCAATTTTGATAACAATAAGGATTTTTTTTTAAACATTCGTGGAATCGTACACTTGCACTGGATTTCTAAAGGTTAAACTCTGAACCAATATAACTATCTTCATACTGTTATTAAACTCCATAAAATAATAAGAAAAAAACATCCGAATCGTGGAAGGAAAAGTCATAGCTTCTTCATCAAGACAATGCTCCAGCTCATTCCGCACTACCCTTGAATATGTTTCTAGCCAAGTACAATATCCCAGTGTTAGATCACCCATCTTATTCGGTAGATCATGCACCGTGCGACTTCTATCTCTTTCCTAAAGTGAAATCTACATTAAAAAAAAAAAGATTTGTGCCTGTTGAATCGGTGAAAGAAAAAAGTAAAAAGCGTCTTAAAGAAACTGACAGGAAAAGATTTACAGCACTGTTTCGAACAATACAAGATTTGCATCGAACGATATAGGGATAGAGAAAGGGTCGTAACACTTGTACACTTAGAATAGACCAGCATAATGCAGCCCAATTGTAGTAAATATACGATATGGTGTAATTCTTGACGTTTTCAATTTTTTTATTAGTTAATATGCATAACGAGGTCTGGTACGTTGGCTTTTAAGCAGTTACGAATAATCATATTTGCTAACATATTCTATAGAGAATCGATGTTGAATTAATAGATATGACTTTAGTGGAATTCTATCATTAAACATAGAAGAGTCTGCATACTCGGTAAAATTTGAGAATATTCGCTAGTGAGTAAGCATAGCTTGCCCAAAACAGACTCCAATACGTAAAATATAGTCTTTTTTACATAAAATAGAATTTAAGTTTAGTAAAAAGGTATATTTTGGTAATCGTTTATTAGTTTCCATTAACTTTATCTCAGAAGCAAATGCGTGAGGTTGTACGAGTCTTAAAATTATAATACAAGAATATGACAGCTGCTCAGCCGTAACAGAACCAGCTAATAGGAGCATCCCTTTCCTACGCTTTTACAAATTAACCTAAGATCGTAGATAACTATTATCCTATATTAATAGATTTAGGGTGGAAAATCTAGTCAATCTTTTCGATTCCAGCTTAGGAGAGGATTATGTAAATATAATTTATACTACTTGTAGCTCCGAAGCCAATTTTCTCACGATAATGAAAGCCACACTGGTCTGTACCACCATAACATAGCCTCCTGAAGTTCGACTGGCTTAAGTTTGTGGGTAGCTATATCGGATTTATTCTCATTGTGGGACCATATAACCAATTAGCCGATGGAAGTTCGGTCTGCATTAGCGATACGCAGTTACTAACAAATGTGCTCCATGAGCACCGGTTATATAGTTCCAGTTATATAGCATCCAGTTAATATAGTTCAAGTTATCGACCTTCCCGATTAAAAAACGAAATATTTTTCAAAAATACAACTGTGAATAACAATGCCGAGCCATCTATGTAATTTTATTAATTAATTACAGTATTTGAGCCAGCTATTTCGTGCGACAATAGATACCGGCGAATCCAATTCACTTTTCAACTATTCAGAAATCTTATATTAATCTTTTGCTATGATAGTAACAGGAAAAAGCTAATCGTATGCAATATTTAACAGTTCATAGTAAATAACACCCCTCTGATCTTATCAAATACAAAGCAGGAGCTTTAACTTGGTACTGACGATTGTGCGTCGAACTTAACGCACAACTTTTTGAAATGAAATAATGATTCTATTTTTCGTCATCGGTACTTACGAGTATTCGATTCAAAAAACCTTTTTTGCATTTAAATCAACGATTTAATTGTGCTTTTGATTCATACAAAATCGAAGTTCTTGCTTCTTAAAATATTGTCGATAATATACGATTTACAATCAAAATTATAATGTATTTTGATCTATTAATTAGCAATAGCTTATTCACAGTGACCTTATAATAGTTGTTCAGTTTCACAATGTACATACAACTATAGATAATGACGAAATAGTTATCAATCCTCTAGGGAAAGATCCAAATAAGCACAATCATATTATTTCAAAATAGGAAGTGACCATGAAGATACATCCAAGTCTGCTTATATTTTTATTCATGATTATTATTTTCCGTTATCTCTCTCTCTCTCTTTCTCTCTCTCTCTCTCTCTCTCTCTCTCTTTCGGTGTATCTTCCTTTACGCCATTTAAATTTCCAATCTCTTTCTTTATTCCCTTCCATTAACCAATTCTTATTCCAATTATTTCCGAAAAGATGATTAGAAATATTTTACTAGTTATGTTGTGATATTTTTTATAAGACCAATTGTTTATTTTTTATAAGACCAATTGTTTCCAATACAGATTAAAAGTGTCGAACAAATATTTTATGAACATAAAATGTTCCATAAAACTATATAATATTGAAATTGCATATTTATAACGTAAAATGCATATTATAATATAAAAGTTGCATATTATAATGTATAATTAAACGTTACAGTATAAAGGAATTTCAAAATTGTTAATGTTTCAAATTCGGGATTATTATTGTGAATTACATTATAAATGATATGCTTATATGTAATAATTTTTGTAATTATACTTTGTCATTCACACGTAAATTTAGAAATTTAATGCGTACACTGCATGTATTTAAATTAAAAAATGTTACAAGCTTAAAACAAAAATGTTGTAAATATAGAAAAGAAATGAAAAGAAAAGAAAAGAAATTTCATTTAAGTGTTTAAATGCTGAGTTAATTTACGACTAGATTTCTCTTCATATTCCTATAAAGTAAATGCTAAGCAATAAATAATAATGAACAGTATTATAAGTAATGTACTGTAAATATGTCTAAATCTATTTTTCTTGATTTTCTCATTTATTGCATTTGTATAATTAAAAAGCTTAAATTACATTTAGAAGCCAACAGTTCAATACACTAATAAATATTATTTTTTATAGTTATGATATGTATTGAAATATTGAATTGAACATATTTGACAAATATTTTTGCAATAATTATTTGAATTATGTTGTATAAAATTATTCATCTTGACAGCTAAAAACAAACTTTCAAAGTTTGAACGTCATTAAAAGAAACCTCAATAAGATTGAGCAGAGACAAGTTTCAAAACTTCAAATTAAAGACGATACGATGCTTAAGAAATTTCGTCCAACTTCTGCAATTAAGTTTTCATATTTGAATTTTGATCCAGGCATATAATGTAGGTTTTGTAGATGAGACAGGAAGACAATTTTTCAAAAAGAAATATAGTTTCATATTGAAGATATCTAATATTATTGCAACCATCTTTTATTCTAATGTAAATAAGTATTAAAAAATTATTTCATTTGAAGATATACTTATTACCAAATATAATTATAAAAAGAGTTTTAATGTCCAACTTATCGATTTTTCATTACACTGAATTTTCCAAATTTAAAAAAAAAAAAAGAAAAATGCGCACTTGAATATTTAAAAAATAATAATGGGTTATGTTGAATAGATTATAAAATTTATATTTTATTGTATCTTAAATTTGAAAAAGAAATTAATATTATCGTATCCCTAAATATCTCAGTATGCAGAAAAACATGTTACTATAAAGTAGGAAGAAGAAAAACATAGCTGTAAGTAACGAACGTATCATTTTATGATATCATTAATATCAGTTAATATTGTTTTATATGAATACCACCACGATTTTACCCCGTTAAACATTTCACCTACACAATGTTTTGCAATAAATGCTTTTGAAACTACATAGGGACTACCTGGTATGTAAGTATACACAACAGAGTATTGGCGAGCAACAAGTAAAGCTGAATTCGAAAATTAAATACATTTTGGAAGATTACCACTTATTTTTAAGCTAGATATCAATCTTAATCAGCTCACGAGCAAATATTTATTCGATTTTCGCTTAAGATACTTGGAAATGATCAATGTCTTTTTCTCAGAGTTATGTTTTCTATGTAAGCTAGGAGAAACAGCATACTACTAACTTTTTTCCTAAAAATATTATAAAAATCATTGGTTTCTTCAAAAAATCTCTTAATATTTTCTAAAACTAAAATGCTTTTTTAAAGTCGTATTATTTTCTTATATACTTATATTTACCAATGATTCATCTATTAACTAAATTTTATATTACACATAATGGACTAATTTAAACTACTCATCACTTATAAAACTATAGTACTATCTAAGCTTAACTATAAATAGACATTTTATAAATCATCTAGGATCGTAAACCAACTATCAATATAATTCGAAATTCAAAACTAAATATAGCACTCGACGCGCCTAACCACAAGCATACTAGCAGAAATGAACATATCAACTAGTTTCCACGGCATGCAATCTATATACAGATATTCGTGTAAATTAAAAATCTAGACAGAAAATTCAGACATCCGCTACTCATAATATTACTAGATTGTCTTCGCCATAATCTTATGAACTTCAAAATTTTACGAATCCTGAAAGATGAAACTCAATATTTATAGAAAACACCTTTTCACTCAAGTGAAAGAGAATTCATATAAAAATATTTATCATTAAAAAACGATAAAAAATTGATATTCAACTCTCTTAAAAATAAATATAAATGGATGATACTTTTGATAAAAAAAGATGATGAATTTACTGATGCAAGCACAATAGTAAATTCAACTACTTCGTGTTCACTATCACCCTATGCAGCCCAACATACACACTATTAAGAATTACAGAGATAATAAAAATGTTATCTACAATCATTTTTTAATCTGCACTAAATTTCAAGCTGTTCTAAATCATGTACAAAGTACTTTTAAAAAATATTATTACTGAAAAGATAGAACGCTGAGTCACAAATTTATAACCAAAAATTATGACATTAAATTAAATTAAATTAAAAATTAAGTTAAAACAAATATAATATAGTATAAAAATAAGAAAATCAGCGTAGAGAATTTTCTAATGGTATTAGAAATCAATCAAAAAATATTAGGTAAGCATGTTTAATATAAATGGAACATCAGTTTTAAAACACATACGAAACCTCTTTTTTACATAGTCTAAGCAGTAATATTTTTTTATAGATTAAATGAGAAAAATCTCCCGCAATTTGACTAAATTATTATAATAAAACTAGGAACTGATTTTATAACTGATTCTTGAATTTGGCTCCCCAAAGACCGATTATCTCCATGCAACGTAGGAACAAAATTAATGGTCAAAATATTTACGCAAAATACAAAAACTAAATCTTTTTAATTCTATCACATCCTAGATATTCGTCACTGATTAGCATCATTATTTGTAAGCATATATAGAGCGATGTTAAATAATATAGAAAAAAATTATAAATTATTATAGAAGATTGTCATAATAGTGTAAGTCGAAAAGATTGTTCCCTTCACTTCGAAGTTGAAGAAAAAAATTTAAAACAAAAGACTGCTTTGATTCCAAGTTGAATACTCATCGCATGAAGACGTGTTTACACCGCGCTCTTGCAAAGTATATAATGATATTAAGTGTATATAGGAAGCTACAACGTGTAAATATTCTTATAGATAGTATAATAGTTTTATGATTTGTGCCTAAATAACTTTTTGCTGCTTTAGCCGGCGCAGTCTTCGGACTGCACTAGCAAGGGCAGCTCCGCATTATGACCACTATCGATAGCGGTCAGTCTATGCATAAAACCATGCAACAGAACTCCACACAGACTATAGTACCCACGCAGATGTCATACGCCAACATCGCGGCAGCTCGAAGCCGTCCGTCCAAAGAACATGCCATTATTGTCGACGTCGTTGAAGGACTAACCAATGATGATTATTTGGATTGACTCGAACAATTAACAAGTATAAATAATGTAAGGTATATTTCAAAAATATCCGGCAAAAGAGTAATTGTAAATTTAGCTAACAAAGAATTAGTGCAAGAACTAAAAAATAAGACTATAACACTTAAAGGTTACACTCTCATTATTAAACTATACGTAAATAATAACAAAAGAGTTGTTATCTCTAATGTTCAACCAATAATTCCTGATGAGCTAATAATAGACATGCTACAAAAAAGAGGAATCAATATCGTTTCTCAAATGTACGAAGTGAAAGCACATGTACTATCATTAAGACGCCAATTTTACGTTAACGAAGGATATGAGAAAAACCTTCCTGAAACGCTACATATTAACTTCGATAACACGACTTACTGGACATATGTAACTACTGAATCGACACTCTGTTTCATGTGTAAACAAACCGGGCACGTAGCTAAAGTATGACCGACAGCTAATGACACTACATATCCCCATGTAAACAAACAATCTGAAAAAAAACATTGAATCTAACCACATGCAAACTACACAACTTGTTAACGAAATAAATACTACTTTTAAAAGACCATTGTCTCATAAGAGTGGTACTTGCCTATCGGAATCAGCGCAATCCGGAAATACTGACGAAAAAAGTAAATTAAACACTATCACATCAATTGATCATGATTTCAATTTAAAAAAATCACAAGCAGCTGCCAAGCAAAGAATTAAAAGACCAAAAATAGCCGAACGAAAAAAGGAGGAAAATAAAGTTGAAAATATTAAAGTTCTGGAAGAAAACGTGCAGCAAGTGGCGTCATTTTTTCAACATCCCTCTAATCAATTACCAATCGATTTTCATGTTTTTTTAAAATTTTTTAAAAGATACGTATACTAACATTGACATAATAGCGGCTGCCCATAAGCTTACTACAGATGTGATACTGATTGTTTCTGCTATCGAAAAAATCTACCCTCTCATTGTTAATAAAAAAGTTAAAGCTAAACTTAATCGAGTTAAAAATCAAATTGTAAAGCCAATTACAAAGTACAACACATTAAGTCAAAATACAGACACTTTTGAAAGTGATTCTTCTATCACTGATAGCACCACAGATATTTAAAACTCAATCAGAATATTACTCTAGTAATGTGTACATATAAAAGAGACCTTTAAATTTTATTTTGGAATGTTAGAAGTATTTGTCAACGTAAACACGAGCTTCCCAAAATTCTAGAGCCTCTCGATATTTTAGTTTGTGTTGAGTCTTGGCTCTCCCAAGAAATTGATGACACAACTATTCAACTCTCTGGTTTTAAAATTTTTCGCAAAGATAGACGAGAAAATAGAGGGGTTGGAATTATTTTCTATGTTAAAAATAATCTTACTGCTACAGTGATCAACGAAACTAAAAATCATACTGATTTTTTGTAACTATACGATATTCGTTTTAATAACTGTAAACCAAATATAAAGATTTATGTGTGCTATAGATCACCGAACTATACAAACAATCTAAAAGACCCGCTCAAGAACATTAGGACAGCATTATGAGTATACTTCAAGTAGACGCATACAACCTTTTACTTGGAGACTTCAATACTCATTACAAATACTGGAATTGTTCAAATAGTGACTTACATGGTAACTTACTACTAACCGTGATTAATAAAAATAATTTAATTATTCACAACACAACTACTTCATCAATGTTCGATTCTAATTCCGGAAAAAAATCTAACATCGATTTAATTATTTCAACTATTAATCTTGTAGATAAAATCAATATTGATATATACGACGATTCATTTGGCTCAGATCATTTTCCAATACATACTACCATTTCTATTCAGAAAGAGTATTACAGTAGTAAAACTTTTAAAATTAAATCTAAGAAAACCAATTGGAGTGGCTTTATTGATACTTTAAATAATGAACTTCACATATTCCTCAACCATAATTATTCTAAATTAAGCGTGCATCAAAAATATAACATTTTTATACAAATCGTCACTTGAGCTGTTAAATCTAACACCCGACATGTAAAAATCATAATCCCTATATTAAACACAATAATCCTGTTAAATGGTGGGATGAGGAGTGTGGAAAAGTTAAAAGAATTCGCAAAGCATTTCTCAAAAAATGGGAACACACCCACAAAGAAACTGATTTATCAATTATAAAAAACAAGCTGCTATAGCAAAAAACCTTTCAAATTAAAGAAAAAAGAATGTTTTAAGCAATTCGCAGAAAATATTAACTTTTTGACGAATAATACATATGTATGGAACACTATGAAAATTTTTAAGAATAAATTCGTAAAAATTAAATCACAAAACTCTATTAGTTCACATAATCACGACACATTATTGAAATGTTTAGGTAATATTAGCCCGGCCTGGGTTCCATCTGATCCTTCCTATTTACCAAATTGTTCATATAATCCATTTCTCAGTGGTCACTATACATTTACAGAATTTAATATCGCACTCAGCTACAGAAAAATTACCTCTTCTCCAGGGTTAGATGGAATCGATTACGAGATTCTGCAAAGATTACCTATAAAATATAAATTGATTCTACTTAATATTTTCAATGGAAATTTTATTAAACATTTTAGCCGATAAAGAATGTCCAATTGCAATTATAAAATTTGTGAAATTCCTTAATTATGAAAGGTATATCTTTACACACCATTTACAGAAAATTTTGCGAGGCATGTCTATAAAGGTGTTCCGCAAGGTGGAGCACTCAGCCCACTACTTTTTAATCTCTACGTAGCTCATATTTTCAAAGGGCTTCCAATAAGTATAACTATTTATAAATATGCCGATGACATAACACTGCTCATTAAAAGAAAATCACTTATATCTTGCAGATTGATCATGAACAAAGCTGTTAATATTCTCAATCAGAATCTTTTAGGTATATGCCTAGAAATAGCTCCGAAAAAAACTGTCTTAATTCATTTTAATGAATTTGGTCTTGGCCCTGGTAACGTACAAATAAATATTGATGAGACCTCTATTAAATCAAAAGCAATAGTTCGGTATCTAGGCGTTACTTTTCACTACAAACTATCCTTTAGAGATCATATTGAAAATGTTCATAACAATTGTTTAAAAGCACTCAATTTAATAAAGTTTATAAGAGGAACTTGATGGGGTGTTAATCCAAATACACTCTTACTTATCTACAAATCGTTCATCCGATCAATAATAGATTACGCGAACTACATGTATTTACCTAATGGTAGAAAAACAGTGTCAAAACTCGAGAAACTTCAATATAGCGCTATCCGCTTATGTTTGGGGTATCGAATCAGCAATCCTACCAAAATACTTCTGGCAGAATCAAAACTCATATATATCAATGACAGGGCTAAATATCTATGCAGCAGTTACTTATCTAAGGCCATGTCTAACTTAAGTCTACCTGTTCGTAGCACAGTAATGAAAGCTACTAAGAGCTCTCATAATTCTAATAACATAAGAGTAATTATAAACTGTATCAATGATTTAATGCTAGTTAAAGACATAATTGAGATCCAAAATCAATATCCAATATATTCAACAGACTATAAAATTATCATTGCAAATTTAGATATAAATACGGAGTTTGGTAATACACCTATGAATACAGAAAATCCAAACAAGACTCTAGATGATTTAATCACTAATAACAATGGTAAAGCTATTTTTACTGATGGTAGCAAAATAGCTGGTGCAAATTCGGTCGGGTCAGCTTGTTTTGCACCCTTTTTAAATTTCAATATTCAAAGAAATGTGAACAATCTTGCATCTATCTTTATTGCAGAATGTCTGGCGATTAACGATGCACTCGACATTGCGCTTAAATACACCAACCATAATTTAATCGTACTCACTGATTCCCTCAGTGCCCTCCAAAATTTAAGACATACAAAATTCGATATTAAAACAAATCGTCTCACTTACGAAATCAAAAGAAAAACCATAGAATTTAATACAACAAGTCCTAATAATAGCATAATCAAATTGATTTGGATACCCTCGCATATCGGAATCAGTGGAAACGAGCGAGTAGATCAACTTGCGAAAGCAGCCACCAATGAATCGCACGATAAAGATATACGAATCCCCTTTACAGATCTTCATACAATGTTCAAATCAGAATGCAAAACCCTCACCATAAATAAAATCATAGAACAGAGCTCGTATAAAGGTATTGAATACTTCAAATATTTTTTAGAATCCACTTCTAAACCCTGGTTTTCTTCCTGCAATCTTCCAAGACCTGCCATAGTCACAATGAACAGATTTAGAGCAAATCATTATAACCTTGCAGCTTCACTTGCCCGAATTCAAATTATTGATCGAGCGACCTGTATCTGTAACTCTTATGAGCAAGATCTCGATCACGTTTTATGGCAATGCTCATTGTATGATAAACAAAGAAAAATTCTTATAAAACAACTCGAAAACAAGCATATTTATCTTCCGACTAGAATCAGATGTATGTTAGTTAATATCAAACCTTCTGTATTTAAAATTCTGTATAATTACTTGCAAAGTTGTAATCTACAAATATAAAATAATGTAAATTGTGTGTATTGTCAATGCAAACATAATGAATGCACAGCTAAATAGCTTCATCTGAAGCTAATAAAGCTTAAATAAAAAAAAGACTACTTTAACGTCCTAGGATTTGTAAAATAATGTTACAAAATATTTAAACTTTGAATCGCTCTTTCTATTATTTGTAACTTTTTGAGCAATGTAGCTTGCCTTTTTCTCTCTTGCTCTTGTCTCTCTCTCTCTCTCTCTCTCTCTCTCTCTCTCTCTCTCTCTCTCAAACTAAGTAATTTCCCTCTAATGATTTAAAGATCCTCATTAATATAATTTTAGTGAATGGAACGGTCTTAAATCAATTGCTGCAATTTATGAACGAACAAACCAGTGTTCAATGGGCATACGTTCGATGGGCGTCCATCTCGTCAGAACGATGCTTCATTCAGAAAAAAAGTTTTATTGGCGAGAGAAGCTCACCCGATGGTAAGCCCAGCCTTTAGTCGAAATGGACATCTTTCGCATCTTCGTTAAGTGGCATCCCTTCCAAAGCATTAAAAGATCGGAAGAACTTTACTTTAGGTTCGGCTATTCTACATCTATTTGCGTTTATTTATATTCGCATTAGGTGTGTTTTTGAATGAATGAGTAACGTAAATGTTCGTATTCACGATCACTCAATTCTTACGGAGGAGTACCCCCGACGTTGAGTATTAAATAAAATTAATTGTTAAAAGAGCGTTCTTAGACTTAAGATTATGCGTGTAACAACGTAGTTATGTGTATTACTGTAATTAATATTTTAATCCGTTATTTAGTGGCATAAAATCTACGTTTAATAAATTTATAATTTGATATTTTCATTATTTATTTGGGCTTTTTTCTCTACTCAGCGAGTGGAGGTTTTTATGCCATTTATTTATTAAATAAATAGATTCACAATATTTGATACTAATTTCCGCTGTTTTATTTCGTCATGCCCGAACACACAGTCCCTCGGCATAAGTAAGAACTCTGTATTTTTTATAATGGTTGAAGACAGTATCTCTTTTTGAAACTCGAAACGTATTTTTCTCGAAATATGTTATACTATTATAATTTTCACATTTTCTTATTTGAAACTTGAACCATACATTGAAAATTATATAAAGACGTGCGCGCACACATACGCACACAGATTAAATAAACATTTTGTACTTTTTTGGATTGAAATTTACACCAGTTGTACTGCGCATCTAGGAGCATGTTCAATCAAAGATGCATAAAACAAGTGGCTCTTCAATCACTATTTTTAATTGTTATCAGAGAATTTTCGTTTGACTTAAACTTATCCGAAACAACATCATTAATTAATTCTATTACATTTCCTTCCCTGAAAAAGTCCCAGTAAAGCTTTTTTAAGAAGTTATAATGGTGTAAACCATTCACTCTTAAATTCGAAATCCACACACCTTCAACCCTTAAACCCTAAATCATTAAAAAAGTAATTTAATTTTCCCGTCCACGGTTATAGACTGCTTTTATCCTCAAACGATTCAGAAATCCATTATAGAAATCGTTTCAGAGTAAAAGTATATGCCATGAGCATAAAAGGGAAAATTAAATTATTTTTTAAGATTCGGGGTTCAAGGGTCAATTCTCGAAAAGCTCAAGTCTCTGGAATTCCGACGTATTAATGATTTTTGCATTAAAAAAACTACAGAGAGTGATAGATCAAGTCTGAATTCGAATTCAGCGTAATAAAATATACATAACATAACAATATATATGTCACAATTATAAAAAAACAATTTCTTGTACGCCTATAATATAAGTCTGTGTCTTTATGCATTTTTGCAAAAATCTTTCATACAGTGAAGTATTTTATTATTGAAAATTTAATTGAAAAATTGGAAAAATGAATGGATATATAATAAAAAAGTTTATTTTACTATACGATTTATTAAAAAGTGTTCTTTAAGAACTCTAGCACACGTCATTAATAAAATAATCATGTTCAAGATTGTTATAGATGCTCTGTAAATAGATCGAAGAGTTTAAAATACTACTTAGGCAATGCTAATAAAATACCTAAATTTTACTGCTTTTGTTACTTCGCAAAACGCAATACCTTTATGAAAAGCATTCAAATAAAACCATAAGCTGATCAGCATTAAACAAAATTTTTTAAATGTAAAAACTAAGGGTTGCCAATGTATCTCGAATTAGATAAAGCAATTAGTTAATCTAATATATGATATTATAAAGACTGTAAGACCGATAAAAATATTCATTAAGTTAATCTTCACTCCGAATGATTTGTCTATATTTTTAATTCATTTTTTTTCATTCTTTTAGACTTCTGAATTTCCAAGACATAAATTTAGGACCACAACTAAATAGAGTACTTCTGTTCGTTATATTTCATATGACTGGGAAGTCGATGAGTTTCATGCCTATGGGTTAGCACTAGTCGACCACATAAATATCCGAACTAGATGAAAGTAACCCCTTGTTCATCCTCCCTTCGGCTTTTCCTTCTTCCCTTTTCCTTATCTCTTCGTGCGCGATGGTGTCGTCACGTCGCACTTTGGCAAATTGATGAATGGATCATTCGGACGATTATACTTGCGGTGATTAGAGAAATTGGATATCGGTTGCTTCTCTCCCACTTTCTTCCTCATTTTCACGGAGTGGTTGGAATTTAATTGTCCCCATCGTTTGATTTCTCTTCCATGTTGCTGTACTTTTCTAATTTATTTAGAAAAGATCTGATTAAGCAAATAGACGTATTTGTATTTAACTGGATGTGTGTTTGAAAGAAAGGATCAAGGCCGCATTCAGACGCAAACTGCTTCTCTCGATTAAATTTCATTCATTTAGTTGGCTATCAAACTTTTTAGAGGGTGTTTAAAAGCAATGTTCAAAGGTTCGTTACAATTGATATTTAATTAAAGTAAGAAAAAAAATCATACAAACTACAAACTTTAGTATCTATTTTAATTTTAGCATGAAAACAGTACTTATTAACTTGAATTATAGTATTTCCGACTCTGATTACAGTTATAATACTATTATGAAAATTAAAAAATATTTGTAAATTTAAAACAAATATAGTACTGACTAACGTTATAATTCCTTTTCACAGGAAAAAATAATTTTAGCAGTTTAGAAAATGTGATTCTATACTACGCAAGAAAATTAATTCAAAATATCTTATAAATTAAAAATTTTTTTTCAAATTTAAAACTTTGTACTCATTTTTAGATCGGCTTATCACGGGGTATATTTTTTAATTTTTGATTTTTTTATTTCATTTTTTTCAAAGAATGCATTTATCTACAGATCATACTAATTGTATAAGTATTTTTTTTATTATGGGATGTACATAGGTTTTATTGTTTTATTTAATTTCGCTTGTGAAATTGAAGTTTAATCAGCTTTGTACAATTGATTTTTTCCAATGTCACTCAACAAGTTATGATAATAATATTTCTTTTCTATATAAAAAGAATTTTATAAAACATAATTTATGATATTCTTGTATATTTTGATTTTACCCAAAAATTAAATTCTTTATTGATATATTAATAAAACTCATTAGGTGCTGTATACTTTACGTTTACATTAATTTGGATAAAATAATGCTCTACTTACTTTAGACAATTTTTTTTACAACGCCTACTGTAAAATTTTTATTTTCACGTCACAATCTAGAAGGTTTGGAATAGGAGGACGAAGAAAACTAAAGGACAATAGTCCCTCTCGTTATATTAAAGCTCCGCGAATGAAATGATAAAGCAAACGGAGTACGAAGTGCGAGCCAAAAGTCATGGGGCAAAGTGCAAAATGAGAGACGCGAACAGATGCAGGGCGGAGAGAAGTAAGCTCAGTTATATGCGCGCGAGAATTCACAGACAGTGTGCGCATACATCCTCCGCGAGGGTGGAGATCGGTGCTCCCCGCGGACCAGCCACAACGATGTCACGAGCTTCCAAAATGTCAATTTAGCGCTCCACGCGTACGAGCACGCGTAAGAAACTTATACTAGCTCAAAGAATGTCTATTGAACTACATCCCTCCTTCGTTATCTTTCTCTTCTCACTTGATTTTTCTTTTAGACCTTCGCGCGCGCTCTCTCTCTCTCTCTCTCTCTCTCTCTCTCTCTCTCTTTGGCCTATGAAGGATCATGAGTCCTTAGGCTATAATAAATGAAATTCTAATTCTAATTCTCTCTCTACATCTCTGCAATTTACGTGATAAAGGTGGCACTATTGCAATTGCTAGGTTCAGACGACGAATGCAGTTATACATAACAAGAAATAGAGGGCCGACTAAAAAGGTTAAGTAAAGCTTCATTATAACGGCTTGCTTAAGTTTGTCGCTTCACTATATAACAGAATAATGTAATTTGTAATTTAATAATTATTATGTCAGCTACGAGTACAGTGAATTTCGTACATTTTATTGAAAGTCAAATAATTGTATAAGACTCAAATAAAATTCATTATAGTTCGAAAAATATATAGAAATAAAATGCTATTAGGATTTTGAATTTTATAATGGACGAACATTGAAGTATTATATAAATTTACAATGATATAAAAATTTACAGCAATGCCACGAAATGGGCTCGTGTATTATAACTAAACTATCGCCATGGAGTACGTATATTACGAGCAATATATTACGTTGAGCACTTGGGATAACGATAGGGTGTTATGTACAGAATGACCATTTGAAAAGTTGGGGCACTGTGTGAAATTTTTTATGAAGAAAATTACTATTTTATATAATATGCAGTCACTATTAGAGTATCCAAGTTACACATAATGACTTCTACGCACACACGGGCGTGCGCGCGCTCACACACTTAAACGCAGACCCAAATACATGGATCTGTTGATAGGATTCTTCAGGAATAATAATTATGTTCGAAGTACGGAAACATCTGCTGTACCGCGTAGCTGTGCATTCCTAGAGATTTCTCTATTCAGCGAGAACCGTAATAAACGAAATAGCAAATAATAGGTATTTGGGCATCAGGTCCGCATACGCACCTTCCACGATCCTGAACCGACGATTGTATTACTGTCCGTTCATAAATACGGCGGTGGGAAACGCGGAGAAATATTTTTCCATCATCGAGAAAGGATCCATCAGTCCCTTTTTGCGCTTTGTTTAATTCCCTCCACCAATTTTAGGATGTTCGGAGGTATCCGCGTGAAAGAGAGTTGGTTTCTTTTCGTCTTTCATTAAGTATAGTTTCGTCTTAGCGCGCTGCGTAAGTTACATTTTATGCTACGCTTTCGTTACGTTTTCCGCTTCGCGTACGGAACGAACTACCTTATAGATATTTTACTGTGTGCAGTGTGAATGATGTTATACATTGTTTTTGTGCTACCAATCTGAAGCTCGCAAACGGTAGTTTGGATGATTGCAATGTGCAATCTGTCAATAGTACGTGTGGGCAAGGCACATAGACCTTGCTGAGAACCCGGCCTCTGAGCGGATCTCTAAGGAACCTCCCAAGCGACTCACAGTCCGTGGCTGCCGTCGGCGACAAGGGCTCACCCCGTTCCCAAAACGTTGGGGTTGCGACGCAGTGTTGGAGGGAATGCGAAGGTTCCTTCCACTTCAGCCCT
The DNA here is from genome assembly GCA_018907035.1 of Sycobia sp. Sy_11. NCBI lineage: Eukaryota > Metazoa > Arthropoda > Insecta > Hymenoptera > Epichrysomallidae > Sycobia > Sycobia sp. Sy_11. The sequence continues at coordinate 477,870 of JACCIC010000071.1, read as the reverse complement.
CACCTCTACTGTACCTGCGATAGAATTGTATTGTAAGAGATCTCTTAAATTTTTATATAAGTGACCTTTTGTTCGTTCCATTATAATAATATATTACATATTTGTATAAAGCGCTAGTAAAATTTGTAAAACTAATTGGTTCTAAGGTCTTGGTTTTTAAGGCTTTTTCCGCCACTCATTGAGTGAAGCTTTTTTACGCCACATTCTTTTTATATTTAAAGAAAAGTAAATTAGAAAAATATCCAACGTTCTTGTATTTATTTTTTTTCCCGAACATACATTATTATTATTATAATTATTATTATTATTATTATGAATATTATTACAATTTTTATTATTAAATTAATAACATCTTATTTTAATTTATTCATATAATTATAGACTTGTGCAAAACATATAAAAGTATAAAAGTTTTCATCTTCCACTTATTTTTCCTTTAATTTTAAGACAATCCATCGTATCTTCTATTAAAAAATTTTAAGAGTCCTTGAGACGATAGCACAATCTTGATGAGTCCTTTTAGTTCAATAAATAATTTACTGACAGCTTATTTTTATAAATTGAATATTTACTCTATTTTCACTGGAAGTTTAGTTTTATAAAATGTTTTAACATCAATAGACCAAAAAAACGAATCGCATGCATTTACCCCATTTTCTGTTAGAATAGTAGAAAATATTTCTAACAATTTTTATAGAAATAATTTTTAAAAATAAAGACTCCTAAGAAATTATTTTTTATAATTTTATTAATTACTTCAATTTAATTTTATTTCACTTTTATGAATTTAATGATATTTCAATTTTTAAGAACTTAATGTTTTGTTTTATACGAAATTTGATCTAAAATAATAAAGTTACAACTCTTTTATTTTAGTTGATTTTTAAAATATCTAAATAATGCTATTACATGATTAATGTATTATTCTAGCCATTACGTAAATTGGATTGTTAAATTAACGAATCGAATAATTATTACTTATGAAAATACTTTTTTAAAATAAATTTTTTTTTAAAACAATTGAATTGTACTTTTGTCTACTGCCCATATACAAATTAATAAATATTTTTTTATTGGTCTTACAGTCCAATCAATTCAATCCAAAGATAAAATAAAAATAAAAATAAAAATAAAAAATAAAAATAAAAATAAAAAATAAAAAATAAAAAAAATAAATAAATAAATAAATAAATAAAATAAAATAAAATAAAAATAAAAAATAAAAAATAAAAAAATAAATAAATAAATAAAATAAAATAAAATAAAAATAAAATAATAATTAAAAATAAAAATTAAATTAAAAATTAAATTACAATTATAATGACAGTCAGACTGTCCTTGTTTACATCAGAGTCCCTGATGAGGAGCTGTAGCGAGCTCGAAACGTTGGACAAGTCTTCAATTAGGTAAGGGTGTTGGGGACAGTCAGACTGCACTTTACTAACAAAGAATTTTTTCAGCTAATATTTTATTTTCAGATTAGTCTACGGGGGTGAATGTAAACAAGGACAGTCTGACTGTCATTATAATTTTAATTTAATTTTTAATTTAATTTGTAATTTCATTTTTAATTTAATTTTTATTTTTAATTTTTATTTTATTTTTATTTTATTTTATTTTATTTATTTTTTTATTTTTATTTTTATTTTTTTTTATTTTTATTTTTTATTTTTATTTTTATTTTATTTTTGGATTGAATTGATTGGACTGTAAGACTAATAAAAAAATATTTATTAATTAAAATTTTTTTTTGTTTCATTTTTGGTAGCTTATCTTAAATTAGATACTCTATATCTATTTGGTTGAAACTGGGTACTTTAAGTTGACTAATACATTTAGTCTTTAGTTGCTTAATGGCTACATATTAAATTTACTTAAAGTTGCATTATTTTTTATTATTATATAACTAAGTATATGAATATTTAAATATGATAGAATATCTTTTAATTATTAGGTATCCAAGTCAATTAGAAAAGTTAATATAGTCCTTTATGGTATCCACAGTTTCCATAAATATTTAAACCATAAACTGCGACGCAAAATCTACCTTCACATTCAGTAGAATATTATAATTCATATAATTGTTGAGAAAAATAGTTTGGAAGAAAAAAAATAGAAAAATTCTGAAATCTTTCTAGTTTACTAGAAAAGATTATAAAAATCAAAAATGTCGGGTTCCAAAAATGTAGAATATATTAAAAATCGTAATTATTGATGTTATGTAATGTATAGAAGTCAATAGTTAATTTAGTATATAATTGTTTCTTATACCAATGATGTACACGGATTTTAATTCAATTCTACGTCCTGTCGAGTTCTCTAGATTAATTGTACATATATAAAGTTTATCTGGTTCATCTATCTTGGATAAATTTCTACATTTTTGGCTTGCTTGAGATATAATAAGCGCTCTATTTGTAGAAGAATAAAAGTCATTATACCGAATAAGTGTAAAGAATATTGGAAGGCTTAAAGATAAAGATATAGTGTGTAGTGAGTAAAAAAATGCAATGCGTATGTTTTGGGCATGCATAATCTCCAGATGGAATTGAACAAATTAACTATTACGCGGATTCTTTATTGAATTCAAGGCCTTACGAATACGCGGTTTTAAGAACTTATAAAATTTGAACAATAAAACGAAACAACTATTTTAAATACAATCCACATTCTTTACTCATATAAGTTCTGTTTTCTGTACAATTTACTAATACCATATTGCGTATACTTGACTGTTCTAAGAATATGAAACCTAAAGTACTGAATAATTTATATAAAGTATTCCCAAGCATTAAGTGATAAAAGAGAAATTTCTTTTTATACCATTATTGTTTAAATATAAGACGACATATTATTTCATGCATTTGATTACTAATATTAGGCAGATAAATTTCAATATTGTTCTCGTTTAGTATTAGTTTATTTTTAGTAAAATCATTGAATTCTCTAAATGCGAAATATTCATTGAATAACTTTTGTTTATTGAACGAGGTGATTTAATTTATAAATCAATCAGGATTTAAATACGTTATTATATATGAAAATCATATGAATAAAAAGTATCTATTTTCAAGACATAAATTTGATTACAAGTAAATATTAATCAATTTTAACCCACAGTTCCAAATTTATCGAAATGTTAAATCTTTTAAATTATTAGTTAAATGTATATTAATTGGTCAGCAAACATTTTTAATCTTTCTACAACATTAACAGAGATTTGGCCATTTAAAGAAATAATAGCTACTATTAAAATATTGAGACTACTTACATAATTTATTTAATTTATTTAATCTTCATGAAGAGGAAAGCTGTATCTAAACGAATAATTTTTTAACGAGAACAATAAAATTACTGCGCAATATATAAGAATCTCTTGAACTTTTCAACGTGAAATTCCTGATACATTTGAGTAGTACCGCGCCTGATTCGTTTAGCCGAAAAGAGCGACATCGAGTAGTCGCGCAACATAAATTGTCAAGAAACTATGTCGCTAGTTAGCAAAATTCGATAGAGGAAGGAGAGCAGAAAAAAGCTACAGTCAAATCAGGAACGTACCTTGAGGCCAGGAAGGACCGCCGCGGGATCTGAGGGAGTGCGGGTCGAGGATGCCTGGTTGGTTGCACCGTAGCTCAGCTGGTGTTGGTAGTTGCTTAGGATCTTTTTATGAGCGCTCGCCTGTGCCCTATATGCCGATACAGACAACTTCATTTCTCCGGTCTTCTACTGGAGTCAGCGCTGCTGCTGCTGCTGCTGCTGCTACTGCTACTACCGCTTCTCTCGATGCAGGACAGAGCAGAGACCAGGATGTGCGCTGCGCTCGGCTTAACGCTGACGTTGTGGCGTCCCGACGCGTACGAATTGCGCCCACTGGCCGAGCGCTGAGCAAGCACCGGCATAGCGCAGCACACGGCTTCCTCGGCGGCGCCCGCGTTGATTCTCGAGGTCGATACCGCCCCGGTCTTCCCCCGATGGGCGGGGGCCCTGGGTTATCGTCGAGAACGGAGACGGAAGACGAAAAGACGAGCGGAGAAGTATCCGGAGGAGGGGAAGCTATCTCCGCACTTCAGTCGAATACTCCCTTGGTAGGCGCGGTCCACCCCTCGGGTGTTGAAATTGAACGCTGTCTTCGGTTTTATAGGTCACCGACGGAAATCACTTCGATCCTAGCCCTCTTCTCACGATACTGCCTCCGCTGAATCTAGTCGATGGTTCTTCTAAATATACGTTGTCATCTTATTTGCCGGTATACATCTCGGTTATCTCCACCCCCTTGTCGAGTCGCTCGCCAAAAATTCTCTTATTGTACGAATTATATTCTTCCAAGCTCAAATAATTGAAGCCGATGGTAATAGTACAGTGATAGTTTTACAGTGATAGTTTTCGTTAATAAATGCAGGTTTGTCAAGCTTCAAAGCAGCAGCATCGATTTTCCGTAATTATTATCATTATACATGCAAGTATACTACTCGCTATTCTGCGAGCCAATTAAATAAAATAAAAAGACTTTCATAGAGGCATTCTTTCGCGAAAGTCGATCGTATTCAATTTAATTAAGTGCAAGAAATATTCTGATCTCGTCACTCCTTTTTCCGAAAGCAAATCCTCGATCGACGGTAGTTCAATTCTCATAGCGGTGATGTTGTCTTCTGATGAATTGTTTTACTCTTATATTGGTCGGAACGAGTCAATCTCACTTATTTCTTTGAAAAATATAGGAAATAAAGAAAACAGAGAAACCGAACGGGTAGTCGGACGACACAATCTCTTTATGGTACACTAACGATCAACTGCTGCATCCACGGAAATGTAAACTCTGTTCTGGCAACAATGATTAGATCTTCTTTTCTCTTATTACGTCTTTATCCTATGAGAGTCCCGATGCAACCGTCGCTTGAATCGTTCAAGAGCTGATGACTGCTCTGAAATGCATAGAAAAGACCATTATTATCGAAATATTATATTGTCGGTGAATATCTTAAGAAAGATTCCTTTATAATGACTTGCTGCGAGTTTTTAATTCTTTAAAATTTCACCTTTATAAGAATATTCTTATATTATTTTAATTTAATTTAATTTATGCAAATACTAATAAATATATTATTAAAATGGTAAATTTTTAATTGCAGAATAATAGAATAAATTTTTTTACATATAAACAAAACAGTCTTAAAATATTGCTTATAACATTATACAAAAGTTATCAATTCGTTTAAAATTTAAATTTAAAGTTTTATATTAGCTTTTATACAGATAGATTATTAAACATTATTCGTTTTAAAATGTCATACATTTATGAAAGAATCAAAATGAATTTTTAAAACCAATTAAGAAATTAATATTGAATTACATTGATATAATATAAAATGTAAAGTATGGTTAACATATTTGATTCGTTTATACTGTAATTTTTTCATTGATTTCGCATATCTAAATTAATATGATCGATTTAATTGAAAGTTTGGTTTGAAACTGTATTTAACTTTTAAAGTACCTTTAAAAGATAATATAACTTATAAAATATTATGTAAGAAGACGCTAATGTCTGTTCTTTGATGCGTCTGAAAATAATGATAAATAAAAAAAGTATTACTTTTAAGAAAGCCGAGTACTAGTCGTTGTTTTATTAAATTGCTAAAATTTTAATTTTTACGAAAATCCAGAATTTTCTAGGTAAAAGAAAAGGTTCAGATGTCAGTTACGATGACGGTAAAAATTCTTACCACTCCGAATGATTTTTCTTAATCGTTTGAATTGCTATCTCCTTTTCTTTTGTTGAAGGTAGTAAAAAAAATGACCGAGATCATAACAACGTTTTCATTTTAACGTGACTTAACTAAACGTTACGTCTGGTGTATAAGAATGGATTTAAAAATATTTTTTCGCCTATTCTGCAAATCTTTGGATAATGCATTTAAATAAATACTTCGATTTGTGTTATTTTTAAATTATTCAGCATTGTTATGCCCGTCCATCCTTTATCCATATCCTCCTACATTATGTTTTAGTATAAATCTTATTATTTTTTTTAGTTTGAAGTCTTGAGAAAATTCTAATTTCCAAAAGAATGTCTGTTAATTAATAGTTTTTAAAAATACTGCATGAAAACAGCAATAGAAGTTGTGTTTCATACAACCAGAATAAATGATAGATATCCTTTCATATAGCCAATCCGATTGATCGATTTGAAATCCATTTACTAATGAATTGTGTAACCCTATGTATATGCTGGTCATTCAAACATGGAAAACTTCGTTATGCGACAAGAACTGAATTTCCTACATCTCAACAAAATCATAGCAGTATAATGTGTAAATTATGTGCATATTATCTAACCGTTGAATGTTATCATAAATTAAATATCTTAGTTAGATCATGTAAGCTATATTTGACATCGCATTTGTATAGTATGCGGCTGTCAAACAAAAACTTGTAGAAGTTTTAACACACATCTATAAAAATAATTTTTTTCATTCATCCCTGGGTGAAAATACTTTTACATTTCTCTAACCTAAAAATTACAAATTTAGGATAATTTTTATTATAATAACAAGATTTGCTCCTAACAAATAATAAGGCTTGCTTCGTTCGGATGTAAACTGTCTTACGCTGTAAATAATCAACTTCAACACCAGAGATGAAATATATTGTTGTTATTTCATTAATAGAAAAACAGAAAATCATTTTCTGAATTTCTGTGTTGCAGATTAAATATGTGTAATACTCAGATTACATTTGCAAACATTGGCATGAATCATAACAAATACAAATGTTTTTTTTAAATAAATGTTATGTTTATATATTATTACAGACATCTGTAAATGAAGCGAATGGCGGTAAAAAGTAAGATAGTACTATAAAGTAGACATAAATTTTGTTTAAAAAATACTTAATGTTTTAATTAGTTCTTATTTTTCCTATTGTAACAAATTATATAGTAGCTCATGGCTCATTTTTATTTTTACATGTTTAAAAGAATTATTTTTATCATCGTTGTGCAAATTACAATTTAAATATAAAATTAGTTGGATGCAGAAAATCTGGATTGGCTTACCAAGTAGCCACATTGTATAGAGCGATTTCTAAAATTCAATTATATCTATACGAAGAGTAATCGGTAAAAAATACTGCTTCTTCTAATCTAAATGAATTGGTGAAGTACGTAATTTCCGCACAAAATTTCATTTAGTTTTAGCAACATTTGATAAAGTGTATCAAAATTTGAATATATTAGACAAAAACTTGTAATTTCTGAAAAATATCTGGAAAAATTCGTCTGAAATGTATTTTTACAATATACAGCAAAATTTTACTAAATTTGTTTCATTTTTGCTAAACTTTCAGAGACTTTCCCAATTTTTACCAAACGTTACCAAACTTTCCAGATTTTTCCAACCGCTACCAGACATTAACCAATTTTCCCAAACCTTGACAAATATTACCAACAATTGCTATTAGATATATCTCTATTTTCTTATTTACATAATACTTGACAAAGTTTGGTAAGCACTGCAAGTATTTGGATAGAAATTCATGCTCACTAGCGTAAATCTTATAGTTCTATATAAAAAATTTACTTTATAAACAAAAATTCCAGTAAATGAATTTATAAAAAATTTACTTCAAAATCTAAATATGATTTTCAAAATATATTATAAAGATTGTTTATACGTTTATCACAATCAAAATACGTCTATTATATTAGTTTGTCAAATATCTCCCTTCCGCCTTTTTGTCTTATGAATTTCGCGGCTATATACAAAGCGCTACAGAGCTCATATCTGGCAATACTATATATCATTTGAAAGGTCTTGACATAACGTACAAAACAACGCTATGCATGATTAGTATGGATATTGCGTTCAAAAGATATAGACCTGTAAACATGGAGTTCACTAACGCCGAAATTCGCGCTATTTTAAAGTTTTCCTTCATCAAAGGCAAATCCGCTAGAAGAAACGTTCCGTGAGATTAATGGTATTTTGGGGGATGGCACGTTATCACTTCTAACCGCAGAGGAATGATTTCGATGATTCAGAGCTAGTGACAACGACTCCATGGATAAGACAGCCGGTGGAAGACCTGTGACGACGAATATCGATCAAATTATGGATTTTATCGAGTTAGACCGGCATGTGGCATCTCGTGACATCGCGCAGGAGATGAGAGTTAGTTACCAAACCATTTTAAACCACCTGCAGAAGGCTGGATACAAAAAAAGCTTGATGTTTGGGTGCCGCATGATTTGACGCATAAAACCTTCTGGACCGAATCAACGCCTGCGATCTGCTGCTGAAACGGAAAGCCCATTTTTGAAGCGGATGGTGACTAGCGACGAAAAATGGATCACATCCGACAATATCAAGCGAAAACGGTCGTGGTCCAAGGCCGATGAACCGTCCCAAACAGTGGCCAAGCCGGGATTGACGGCCAGGAAGGTTTGACTGTGTGTTTGGTGGGATTGGAAGGGAATCATTCACTATGAGCTGCTCCCATATGGCCAGACGCTTAATTCAACCATCTACTGTGAACAACTGGACCGCTTGAAGCAGGCATCAATGTTCGAAAGTTTCGCAGTTGATGGTCTGAAGCATCGACCAGAAGCGTCCACAATTGGCCAACAGGAAGGACGTAGTCTTCCATCAGGACAACGCCAGACCACACACTTCGTTCATGACTCCTCAAAAGCTACGGGAGTTCGGATGAGAGATTTTATCGCATCCACCATATAGCCCGGACATAGCGCCAAGTAATTACCACCTGTTCCTGTCCATGTCGAACGCCATTGGTGGTGTAAAGTTGAACTCAAAAGATGCTTGTGAAAGGTGGCTGTCCGAGTTCTTCGCAAATAAGGAGAGGGGTTTCTATGAGAGGGGCATTATGAAGTTGCCGTCTAGATGGAAACAGATTATTGAAAAAAACGGTGCATATTTGAAGTAAATCCGACCACTCTAATAATTTTTATAAAGCATTGAATGAAGAGAAAAAAACCGGAAGGGAGATATTTGACAACCTAATATAAATGAAATATAATGTTCTATACAACTCTATGTATATTGCATATCCTGAATAACTGTAGTATTCAGTATATTATTATATACAATATATTGAATAGATATTATAGAAATATGTATAATATTAGTGGTATTATAATTCTTACTTAGAAAAACAATGTATCATGGCACAAAAAGTCTAATTATATAGTTATTGTTTAATAAGATACATCCAGTTGGCGATCGCAGTGCATAGTGCCATGACAATCATTATATTGATGTCTCTCTCAAAAATGTATAACTCCAAAGAATACGTAACACGAGGCAATATCCAGAAAAAAATTATGTACTGTATACATATACTTCTATAAAAATAGAAATTTCATAATGAATTTCATAATGAACTGACACAAATATCAGCGAACGAATGAAGCTTTATAATTCTGAAAGATGGCTGTTGAAGTAATGAAAAATATAAATTAATTATGATCAGATTTTAACTTTATAAGAATTATCAAAAATAAAAAAATTTGATTGTTCAAAAGAACAATAAGGATAATTATTAACAAAAAGCATTTTTTGCAAACAGCTTAAAGAAATATTTACTAACTTATGATATTAAACATATATATATAAGCTTAAGTCTAATCCAGTCATCTGTATTCCTGTCAATATTTTAATTGAACTTTATTACTTCAAAAGATCATGTCGTTAAGGAAAGAAATTTGAAAAAAGTTTGAACTTTTAAAATATTTTATATAAGGTATATCAATAACTATTATATTTATGTATTAGGATATCCCTTCTTGATTTTTTCTACGATAGTAATAAAAATTTAGTTTTGAATATTTGAGATAGAGGTTAGTATTTCTCTCGAATCCTCTTAAAATGGATTAAATATAGGTGAACAAAAATGAACAATTATATGCATGTATTTCATACAAGGAGATTATAGTTAGCATCATAAATTATAGAAAGGGAAAACCTGTCCGAAAATTATTATAAAATTAACCTTTCTATTCTATGAAATAGATATTTACAACAATTCGGTAATTAATTACTCAAGCTGGTTTAGAAAAAAAAGTCTGAAAACAGTAAATATATCTATTTTAAGCCGTTAGAAGAGAAGACAGTCCATGGATAAATGGCTCATCAATTAGACGATGCTACATAGAAGAGACTAAATAAACTTGCATTCAGTCGAGTCCCTCTGCTGGTCGATATTAATCGCGTATCGGTAAACATAACAACGGTAAGAAAAGAGTGCCGATACCGAAAGAGGAATAGAGATAGATTAATTCGAGGGCAGTTTCATATACACTCATATCAACATATATAAAATAAAATACAATAAAGTAAATATTAAATGAATAATATAAGTGATAATATGAAAAATATAATTATTCATAGAAAATGCATAAGAGAAAAGTATTTTTAAAGTTTTTTAAGAGTCAAAAGAGTGGAAATGAGGTCAAGGAAATAGAGTGATGAACGATATAGTAAGGTCATCGGAAACAAAGGCAAGAAACCTTATTTGCTCGTACACAGGCGCCAGATCTAAAGCGACCTCGCGGTAAATATCGTCTTTTATTGTAGAAACGCATGTCCCACTGTATCGAAGCTTCGAGAAACTTTAACTTGTGCCGTGTAGCTTTGCTGCTAAAATATGCAAAGAAATTTTCGATCAAATTTTGCTTTTTCATCTGACTCCATTGAAAAAAGTAATTACATAGATAAAAAAAAGTTATATATACATACATTTAAGAAGTTAAAATATATATAAATCCCAGATCCATACTGATTTGCAACTTACCGTGAACTATTATAAATTATTGTAAGAAAGATCCCGTTTACCTACTTACACCATCATACGGTCCAGGATACAGGATCACACAATATAGGAATAATATGTATACAAATAGATAAATATTTTTAAATTTTAAATGGGTTAGGCTTGTGATTCATACATAAATAAATAAATCAGGATTTTCTAAGATAAAGGAAATTAAATTCGCAATCAAAAAAATTACCGCATTTATCCGGCATAAAAACCCTCCGTCACATGTGGCCATCAAATACTATAAAATGAATTTTGATCTCACAATAATTATTATGAAATATGATTTTTTCAACACATATAATATTCTTGAATGAGAAGTTTACTTTATATTTATATTAAGTTTAAGCTTAAGCGTGTATACTGAAACTAGGCGCACATACAGTAACATATAAATTCACGACAACATAATAACAACAACAACAGTTATTGATGGACCATGGCTTGCCTAGTCTTTATTGCGACTTACTTGGCAAAAACAGTTCGTTCGGCGAAACTCACTACCAGAATGACACGTACATGCGCGCGCGCACGCCCGCACATGCACACATACTTACAACCAGTAGGAATAATGTAGATTTCTACAGTTACATAAATGAAGATGTCTAATCATCCTAAGTATACCGCAGCTGCGATGTCTTGGACCATTGACCATTGACTTTAACGAGCGCTTTCAGAACTGATTCCGAATGCACCGCAGAAGCTGAAATCAATCGAGTCTATTCTCCTGGACTAGTGGTGGCCGTACATCCGCAATAATACATGAAGCGATGCGGATGAGAAAATCAGATGGTATCAATGCTTGTAAGTCGTTTGGATCTGCTATGAATTGACACAGTGACGGCGAGTTGAGACAGGCTTCAATCTAGAAGTTCAGCATTGACACCTATATACGTCGTTGCATTATCGCGGAAAAGCTGTTTACAGAGACCGCGCTGCCTAACAAACCGTCGAAAAGTAGTATGAAAGTTCCCGTGGTATAGTCGCTCACCAGCTCTAGAGACATTTCGGTGTGAATAAATCGACCAAGAAGCGTCATTCATGTCGCGGGAAAATCGCCTCTGAGTTGCGGGGCTAAGCGTGCTTTGTGTTTTAGACAGTATCGAGGTCATATCGGCGGCTGTTTAATATATTGCGGTAAGCCAGCATTACTCAAACGCCCACCTACTCGTAAAATACCATCTTCGTCGATTATGGGTCTTAGCTTGCATAATGCACTATGTTTTAACAGTGTTTTGCCCGTTTACAGTTATTCTATTGCTTTCGTAAAGACAAGCGATTGTGTCAATTTTATTAGAGCAAAGCAGGAATAGTTTAATTTAGTTGTCGTAAGAACTATCGGAAAGGGGATCTGTCCTAGCCTGCGCCGCCGAAGTTACAGCAGAAGCTGCAAGCACCACGTCGCCACGCCAGTCAGGCGAGTTAGACTATAAAATGTTTTCAAAAGTACTGGCTCGTCAGTACTTAACCGAATATGCAGTACTTTCAGAGCTGTTAGTGGCTAGAGCCATTTTTTATTTGGAGAGGCCAGCCACGTCGGTCCATACCACCATAACTTATTTGACTGTAACTCTGCAAGCGCCGTAGCGCGAGTAGTCCGCCGGGTACTGTTGTGGTCCGACATATGCTCATGTCGCTGAAAACAGCTCTGTATCAACGACACGTGATTGGCGATGAACGTTTTCTACTGACGCGGGCGTTTTTTAAACCACATAACCATGATTGGGCTGGCTGACCACAGGCGAACCGGAAAATTTTTTAAGATTTCTAATTTTTGTAAATGGGTTACAAGCTTAAGGAAAAAAGTAGTACCGCAAAGTTCTAACTTTCTTATACTTATAGTCTTGACCGGGGCGACTTTCGTTTTAGCAGTCAATAACGATATGCGAAAATTACTATTTCCGGCGTTGAGTCGGAGATAAATTATCACCGTGTACGCTCGGGAAGAAGCGTCCCAGAACTCGTGGATTTCAATTATTTATTGCTGTGATAATCAGAGCTAACGAGTTATTGATAAAGCAAGCAAAGCAGATAGCGATTGTCAATAAAGTTGCCATTTTTCATGAACTTCTACAGATAAGAGCTCGTCCGTATGTAACAGTTATTAATCGAGTCTGTGGGCGCTATATTCAACGATACAGACAATACGCTGCAAATACTGATTCTCGTGGGCGACCTGAATTTGTCTGAGCATCTTAATTATGTCGCCGGCGAATACGTAACGATACCGACACGAATTAATAATGATAAGTGACAAATCACTTTGATGCAGTGGGCCTGCCATAAGAAAGTTATTTAAGTAATGATTTTCACGTGTTTTGCGAGAGGCATAGAATATTACACGACTTTTCCAATTTGGAGGTAAAATAAGTGGTCTGAAATAATCGCATGGTGAGAGATACCACGAACGTTCGTTATTAAGCTTGGTATCTGAAATGCCAATCGTATGACCAAACTTATTCTATATCTCTATAAATTCCGTTTATGCATGTGCCAAATTCAATTCATGCGCAAATAGTTGCTGCTGGTGTTTAAGCGACGTTAATGTGATTTTTGGCGACTCGGCATCTATGCGCGACAGTTCAGCTGTTAACATATACACACACGCACACACACACGCACGCACACACGCGCGCGCGCACATACATATATACAACTAATAGGAATAATACAGATTCCTACATTCACAAGAATGAAGATGTTTCCCAATCGTCCTAAGCGTGCTGCATTTCCGACGTCTCGAACCATAGACTGCGGTTCCATCAATGTTGCTGATCAGGAGGCAGAATGGATGGCAAAACCTTAGAGGCACATGATGACGTCTAGTAGCGCAACGGGATATTCCGCCACTACTCCTTATAAATTGTGTCTCTGAAGTAAGCGAGGACCTTATTAAATAATATCGCACTACACTTGATTGTTTAATAAAAAAAAAACTAACATGCACTGGAACAACTTTCTTGAGAAGAATCGAGAGTGTATACTTTTCTTCTTGGGCCCCTTCTGCCAGGGGTTCAATCCGGAGCTTTTCTCCGTCTCGGCATTTAGATACTTGAGCCGAATCACGACTCACGATACAACGGCCGCTTAGGCCATTGCACATGTTCGAGCGCGCAAACAAGGGCATTAGAACCACTCCTCTACTAACAAGGCGCCAGTCCAATGCACGTCCATAAAATCTTCTTCGCGCACATCGATAGTTCTCTGTCTCTCTCTCTCTCTCTCTCTCTCTCTCTCTCTCTCTCTCTCTCTTGCTCTCTGTCATTCACTTGTACCACACATACCGCGCGCAAATAACGATATGAAAGTATAAGGGCTTTTTTTTTTTTAAAAAAAATAAATTATTATCTGACATAAACTAATCTTCTTAAATAAATTTTTATATTTCCGTCTAGAAAGAATAAAAGTAATTTAATATAATATATTAATTCAACTAACAAGAGGAATCTACTGTTAAAGGAAAACCAAATGCTTTCAGATAGATAAAATCCATTATACGAGTGTATCCATTATACGAGTGTTATTTGTACCAATGTCTTTTTCTTATAATTATTTTTACGTGGAAATTACTTTTCTTAATTTTTCTTAGGTATCTACACATTCTATCGTTTTTAACTTTTTCATTCCCTCCGAAACATCCAACAGATTTTGTACAGAGTTTTGTACGATATCTATTCAATAGCTCTTGTCTAATATGAACTGAGACAAACTCAATTGCAGATGCTATTTTGCATTAATAAAATTTTCTCCTGAATTTGGAATCGAGCACTCGACGCGAGTAGACGTGTTTTCTCTCCAATCCTTAAATGTAAATAAACCTATTCGTAATGACTGTGTAATAATACAGACATGTTTACATGACATAGTACATTCGCGCTAGTTCTAATGCTCAGTGCTATTAGCTAGTACAGCTGATACAGTTTTTAACTGCGTCAACTGCAGTTTATCATCATCATGACATGTCCGAGTGAAAACCAAAAGCGATTTATCTACGCTAATCCAAAGTTCCAGTTTCTGAATAATGCCAATTTATACGCAGCGATCATATGCAAACGTTACTGCATCTAAAATAAAACCTACCAAAGAGGAGGCAATTGTATTAACTTCCATTGAAGGCTTAACAAACGATTACCTTGATGACTTAAAAAAAATTAGTAGAAGTTATAAGATCTATTTGTAAAATCTTCGGTAAACGGGTCATTATTTACTTATCGAGCAGAAATTTAGTACAATAATTAGAAAATAAGAATATCACAATAAAGGAGTACACCGTGTAAGTAAGGCCTTAAATTAGTAACAATAAAAGGATTGTTATCTCAAACGTACAGCTGTTTATTCTAGACGAACTAATCCTATACGTTCTATACAAGTAAGGAATTAAAATAGTCTCTCAAATTAGTAATATCAATGCAAGTTTTCAAAAATGAGAACAAGCTCACATTTAGTCTCTATTTCAGCAATTTTATCCAGAAGAAGCCAACATTCTTCCATAAAATTTACAAGTAAATTTTGATAACTGTACATACTGGACGTACTTATCCATGGAATACATCACTTGCTTTATTTGAAAAACAAATAGGATACATTTCTAAATTATGTCCGACTTTAAAAGGAACGCTCAATCGCAAAAAGTAAACAGTATCAAAAATTCCAACGTACCTACTGTGAATCTAAATGATAATGATACAATACAAAATAAGAAACCTGTGTCCATAACTAGCACTGAGGCTTCTAATATTTCTATAATAAATGCAGGCGCAACTGAAAAACTATCTACGACTGCAATAGATAATGAAGAAAATCAAATGTTTACTAAACCTAAAAAATTACCTAAGAGTGAAAGTAAGAACTCTAAAAAGCGCAAGACAGCACAGGAAAAAAGGATGAAAAATTAAAAGAAAAACTACTTACATTAAAAAATGCTCTGCTACCAACAAAAGTAATATTTAGCAGCGAGTGTTCTATTATGTCTGTTAATTATGAATTTTTTTCCATCTAATTAAAGAAAACTTTAGCGATACTGATATCTTTACAAAAGTAAATAAAATGGCTGAGGACGTATCCAGTATTATTACAATCATCGAAAAAGTACACTCAGCAGTTAAAGATAAAATTATAAAAGGGAAATTCACACGTATTAAAAATCAATTATTAAATTCCAACATAGTATCAATCTCATATAGCAAAAACAAAAATATGTAATGCGAAACTTTTCATAATAGAAGTGCTTCTTACAACCTTTAATAAATATTTAGCTAAATATATTTATTATATTCATAAATACTTTTATCGGTCTTACAGTATTTATAATATAATATATTAGCTAAAATAATGACAGTCAGACTGTCCGTGTTTATGTTCACCCCCGTAGCATTTGAAATAAAACTTATTACTACAATCAATTATATTTAAAAATAAAAATAAAAATAAAGTTATAAATAAAATAAAATAAAAATAATAAAAGCAATATTCTACGTTAGTAATGGATAACCTGGCTGCCCCCACCACCTTAAATTTAGAATCACCTTGGTATCCGACGTTTCAAACCCCTACGGTTCATCCTCAAGAAATAAACTAAAATGAAAAATCCAGCATGTTACTTTATATATCCTATCGCCACTCTAAATTTATTAGTATAACATTTATAAGACACACCCTTTCTTAACTTAAGTGCAAAATACAAATTTTATTTTCATAAAGAATGATAAGTGTTGTCCAATTTACTTAACTCTAACATTAAATTTACATTATTACGATTCTTCAAAATATGAATATTTTCAAGAGTGTTTCTTTTATATTTATTTTTAATACCTTGTTCCAAAATATTTACATTTGCAACATCGAAAGAATGCAACAAATTTAAACTGTTCTTTTAGCCCGGATGTGCCATTCATGCTTCGTAAGCTATATTAATGTTCATATATTCTTTGTTTTAGGTATCTTCCTACTTGTCCAATATAATATTTGTCACAATCTTTATAATTTATTTTGTATACCACTCCTGTTTTCAAACATTTATTATGCTTATCTTTACAATTATTAAATAGATTTCTAATATTATTACTGTTTCTAAAGTAAACTTGAATATTATACTTTTTAAATGCACTTTTAATTCTTTCAAATAATCCTTTTACATATGGTAATACCACGATTTTATTATTATTATCTCTCTTTTCCATATTACGTTCTCTAGTGCTATTATAAAATTGATCCACTCCCTCTGTAATCATGTTATCCACAAAGTCTATAGGATAATCATTGTTAATGAATATCTCTTTAACTAATTTTAAACTATCTTTTCTAAAATCTCTCTGTGTTAACTTGATTGATCTGTCGATGATTCCCTTTACAGTAACTATCTTGTTTTCGAATAGATGGTGTGAGTTAAAATTTAAAAACCTTCCTGACCATGTAGGTTTTCTGTACCAATTTCATTTTACACTGTTATTACTAACTCTAATAACATTGACGTACAAAAAACTTAATATATTGTCTAAATCTTTTTATATTTAAATCTATCATGGATGGAATTAAAAACATCCACCATTTCATCTACACACCTTTCTGGTACAATTGTAAAGATGTCATCAACATTTCTTTTATAGATAATTGGTTCAAAATTCAACTTATTTAATGCAATATTTTCTATTTTTTCCATTACCAAATTTGCAATCACCAGTGATAAAGGGGATCCCATTGGACAGCCATATTTTTGTTCATAAAAATTATTTTAAAAAGAAAAAATTGTGTTATTGAAAACTAAATTTATTGCCTTTATAAATTCGTCTTTTGTTAATTTTGTATAATTTTTTTCTATAATTTCTTTATATAAATCTAATGGTATATTAATAAATAAAGATACTACATCCAATGAAATCATCTTATAATTATTCGAAATATTAATATCTTTAACTGCTTCATTAAAACTACAACTAACATAAGAGTCGGTTTTTCCAACGATGTTAACTAACACATTTGATAAAAATTTTGCAATATTATATGTTGGAAAATTAATTGCTGATATTATTATTCTATAGGTCAATTGCTCTTTGTGAACTTTGAGAACTCTACAACATTTCGCTATTGATCCATTTTTGCATTTTAAGTATTTAAAAGTAATTTCATTAATGTAAGATTTATTTTTCCATTCTTTTACTATTCTTTTAATTTATTTTGTAGCCTATTAATATGAGGATTCTCAATTTGCTTGTAAGTTGCATTATCCTCTAACATCATTGTAATTGTATTAATATATCTTTCTTGTCAGATGCTACTGTTACATTTCCTTTATCTACATTTTGGAATATAATTTAATATAATTTTTAATATAATTTATTGTAGTAATAAGTTTTATTTCAAATTATACGGGAGTGAACATAAACAAGGACAGTCTGACTGTCATTATTTTAGCTAATATATTATATTAGAAAGACTGTAAGACCGATAAAAATATTTATTAATATCATTCAGAACAGTCGACATAAGTACAATTTTTAATTCTAATATATTTATTATATGTTATATGAAAATGAAAGCTTATAATAAAAAATTAAATATTATATACTGGATTGATAGAAGCATTATACAGCGTCAATATAAACTACTAAATATATAATAACATATCGATATCTTTGTGTTATTGAAACCTGGCTTACTGACCATATTCTCTAAGGATAAAAAATTAGTATAACAATTCGATACTGCAGTAATTGATAATTTCGAATGTTTAAATGAAAATTTTGAAATTTTTGAAATAAAAATTACAAATATCCAACCTCAACTGGAAATCGATGCTTATTATAGACCAGCTCGCATTACAGTCACTAAGGAACAGTGGAAGAATGCATTCAATTATATTGATTCTAATTCACACAACATACTGCTTAGCGACTTCAACGCACATTATATCCACTGGAGCTTGAAAACTAACGATACAAATGGTTCACGATTTCTCAATTCAATTGAATCTAAAGACTTGTTTATTCATAATACAGAAACACTTACAACATTTAATTGTCGTACAAGTAAAAACATTAATATTGATCTAATTACTTCTACCTTAAGACTGATAGGTAAAATAAACACCTCTGTGTGAGATGATTCTTACGAATCCGACCATTTTCCTATCTGTACATCTGTTTCTATAACTAAATACCTTTATAACAAAAAATCTTTTCAAATTAAATCTATAAGAGAACTAATTGGGAAAAATTTTCACAAATATTCTTCGAAAATTTTAATAAATTTTTTTTCTATCCACATTTTGTCACCTAAATCCAAGCTGTAAATTATAATTTTGTATAAGAAAAATAAGCCATGCAGTAAAATTTATCACTCTTAGAAAAACATCTACAAACGATAGAATAAATAAATATAAACAAAATCCAGTTAAATGGTAGGACACTCACTGAAATGTGATAAAATTAAATTTCTGAGAGAAACAGCTTTCAACAAATGACAATATACAAAAAATCAACGATTATATTGAATATAAGAAAAGAGAGACAATAGCTTAAAAAATCTTTTCGTGACAAAAAATAGGAAAACTTTAATGCCTTCGCTGAATCAAATACTTTAACATAAACAAAACTTACAGTACAATTTATATAATGTAATGTAATGTAATGTAAAGCCAGTAATATTTATATCATATATATTATGAAGCTATTGTAAATAATATAGACATAAACACAGAATTCGGGCAGATTTTAAGTAGCGTCAAAGATCCCAATAACAAAATTAACGAATTTATTCCAAAAGAGTGTGCTCTTTCGATATATACAGATGGAAGCAAAATTAAAAATAATATCTCAATTGGAATAGCTTGCTTTTCAGAATCGTGCAATATATCCGTTCAAAAAAACGTGTCAAATTATGCATCTGAAACACTGAATATACCATAACGAATTCCAAATATAATGTAATTGTGTTCATCGATTCATTAAGATGATTCATTAATCATCGGACATTAAATAACATAAAAAAATGTATATTATACTACTTGTAAAACGAAAAATCTGTGAAATAATTATATGTAATACTAAATACCTTCAACGAAAGATAATGTAGCTTTTAATAAAAAAAAATTTCTCCATATTTATTGAAAAATTTAATGAATTTTGGACCTTAAAAATTAAAGTTATAATTAATATTCACATAAACGCATATATAATTATTTTGAATATATAAGTTATACGGTATGTCCTCTATAGTAAATACAATGAAAGAACAATAATTTTTATCGTATTTTGTTGTTCAAATACAACAAGTCGCATGAGGAATAATCCTTAGAAAAATAAATTCTAATGTCTATAAATACTAATTTCGTTGTTTATGTTCACATAAACAACGAAAATTTCATGAAATTTTTTAATATATGACATCGAAAAGATTTTCAATAAAAACACGACACCATTTTATTAGTCAAAAATAAAATCTACATGATTTTAATGAATTAATAGCCCTGGAATAATATTTTTACATGAAAAAATGTCTAAATAGCAAAGAAATGTTAATATAAATAATTTTCAAATAAAAATAATTAGAAGAAAGGTTCATTGGCACAAAAAGGTCATGTATTCATTGTTTTATTATATTTAATGCATTCTATGAAGATAGAAGCATTTGGTTCTTTGGTGACTGTCGACTCCCCTTGCTAGTAGCAAAAAAATATTTAATCAAACAGATTCTTTATGAAATATTATATAATTTCTTAAGAAATAATATTGTTCGAAAATCACGAATCGCTTAAGAATAAGTTTTTATTACCAAAAAATCTATTAAGTGCAGTATCTTCTTCCTACTAAGAGTCAGTTATATTTTCGACACTTAATGATCCTATTGAATACTTATTAATTTTTTAGAAAGTCGACACTATTTTTACACTCTATGACGACAAAGGACATTTTTTTGTAATAATAAAAAAAATATTTTCAAACAGTAATGATCCTCTCGTGGAAAGTAATGTCAAGCTTTATTAAACACAATTAGTCTTTCCCTAATATATTAATGTCAACTATCTCTCTTCCGCCCAAGATCGTTAAATTTAATCCAAGCATTATTGAAATCTGAAAGAGCATTGATAAGTTCACAATCCCAGTTTCACAGGAACGAGCCATATTTCCCATGGTCCAAATCTATATATTCTTTGCATTAGAGCAAAAGGAACGTTCGGTCTGTGTGCGCACGTGTGTGTGTGTGTATGTACCTATTGCGTTCGAATATATAATCAGCGGACGCTGGGCCGACAGCTTCGAGTGCACCCCTATAAGAACAGATCGCGGACGCACTCGCATCACACCCTGCGTAACGAGTCACCCGATTCCGTTACTTTCAGCGATCATGGAGTCGAACGCACAACTCTACGAGCACATTAAGCCAAGGCTCACGCAGAGACACCGAAAGACTATCATTTCTTCACCATTATAGCCAATCATGGCGATAAACAGTGGTAAACGCAGAAATAAAAACAACGGTCTATACGCTGGCAAAGCGAACGCGTCCGCAATCAGCCGTGCCCAGTGCTTGAACTGGATTAGCGGTAGCGCCCCCGTGCCAGGTAGAACAGCGAAGGCGGTTAGTACTCTCTCTCTCTTTCTCTCTCTCTCTCTCTCTCTCTCTCTCTCTCTCTCTCTCTCTCTCTCTCTCTCTCTCTCTCTCTCTCTCTATCCACATACACATACACGCGCGTGCGCGCGCACACACAGGTATTATTGCAAGCTCGAACATCCGCGAAGACGCTCGCGCAACTCGGACTACGGAACGACGATCGGTGAGCGCGCTCCATATTTTCCTCTTCGAAGCTCCCTTTCTCCCTAGCCGCTTCCGAACGAGCCGGTATAACTGGATTAAATATTATCATAAATTTCTTCATGCATCTCACCCTCGCTTCCTTCTGCTCATTGTTCTTTTCGTACATGAACGCCGTCCATGTACGCCGTCCATGTACACGTGCTCGAATGTACGTTCGAACTTCGTTTTAAAAAGACGACAACATATCATTTTTAAATCGTATCATATACTCCATATACTTATATATGATATATCTACACACTATCGTGCGAAGTATAAACAATCACTCACAAATACATCTTGCGCTCAGTTTGATGTTCACGTATTATTTGGCGTTGCATTTTATACACTGTTTTTTTTATCTCGTAAAGATTTAAAATTCTTATTCTATTAATTCTAACTAATTCTAAAACACTTCATAACATATTTTAAGAAGCTTTTTTTATTATTTTTTAATTATTGTTCTGTGTTGATTTTGAAGTAGCAGCATAATAAATGACATTACTATTAAATAAATTTATTTAAATATCTTTCATCTATTGTTATTCACTATTATTTTTCCGTAATTAACTGAGAATTATTTAAAACCTAAAATTAAAAATAATAAAGAATATTTTTATAAATAGATAATAACACGATAATTTTCTGATTTCATTTGCATAAGATATTTTGAAACAGGAATATCAGAATTTCGTTAAATCGATTATCCAACTTATAAAAGTTTTAAATATTCAAAATTTATACATAAAATATATTTATGAAATTGAAACGATTGAATTCGAATTGGTAAATTCACAACAAATACAGTTATTGAAAAAAATATTTCAAAGTCTATTTACAAACTTAAAAAATATCCATAAAACATTACTTGATTTGAATCATAATTTATAAAATAGC
Source organism: Sycobia sp. Sy_11 (assembly GCA_018907035.1). Classification (NCBI taxonomy): domain Eukaryota; kingdom Metazoa; phylum Arthropoda; class Insecta; order Hymenoptera; family Epichrysomallidae; genus Sycobia; species Sycobia sp. Sy_11. Next base: position 455,352 of record JACCIC010000071.1, on the reverse strand, counting down.
AATAAGGAATTTTATTTCAATTAAAGACCTTCCACTGTATTGTTATAAATGCAGTACTTGCCGCAATATCTCGATACTTCTAAGAAGTCGATTTGTTCTAAGAAAAAAAGTAATTTTATTATTATTATTATTATCTTAAAAGAATTCCAATACCACAGGAAAATAAAAACTTTGGTCAATTACACAAAAAAATCTACTGTTTCTGTACAAAAAATCTTTTGATTATAATAATCTTCGATGCGTGATATATATGTATATTCTATACCACACATAAAAACCTGTCGCGCAATCTCGGCGACGAATACGTAAATATTTTTCATACATTGGCGAAGTTCGTCCCTGCGAAGTTTCGCAACTCGGTTCACGCGCTGCCGATGCTCGTTCCGGGAGTTCTTTATGGGTTTATAGTCGAAGTGCGCAGTAGTGCTCATACGGCACGGGCGTTCGATAGACTTGGGGACGCTCGTGGAATGTCTTTATATATGCCCTGCGAGTGCACGTAGCTGTCACTCCGGTGCATTGTCGCGTGCGGTGGCGGCAAGCCCGTTGTTCACGCGGAAAAAAGGAACCGGCACGGAAGAAAACGAAGAAGAAGAGAAAGAAAAAGAAGTTCAAATAAACGCATATATCTTTTCTTAGCATCGATTTCTCTTGCCGCTCTTCTTTCTCCTCCGTCCACTCCGATCAACGTATAGACGAATTCTAAAGCTTCCGAGAACGAGGTCAGGTGAAGTGTCCGTCTCGCTTGCCGCGTACGTGGCACTCCGAAATTTCTTCTGTAAAAATGGAGATAAAGGTTAGTTTTTGCAAAGAGAGCGAGCTATGGAACTTTGCGCGCGTAATGGATTTATAACTTTTGGCAACGGAAATAGAGAATTATGTGTTTATATATATGGATATATATGCATGGTGATTTATATATATTTCAAGATATTAAGATAATGAGTGAGAGAATTATAAAAGAACTTCATAGACATATCGAATTCAAAAGTCATAATTTTAGATACATAAGTAGATATAGAGATGAATTTAATATGAGTCTATGACTAATAAAAATTATATATATATATATATATATATATATATATATATATATAGTTATTAAATTTATATTGTTAATTTTTTTTTTTTTTTTTTTGTTAACGTCAATTTTTTCTGCTCGTAAATACCGGCTCATCAATAGCGGAAGTCTATAATGTATTTATAAACAAATCACGTGTAAATTTTATATTGAATATTATCACGTACTTAGGTCAATCAGCCGAGATCTGGACTTCTACTCAGATCACCGAATTACTAGTTCTTCGCTCTGGTAATCGAGCCATCATTCGCTTTGTATTGTTGATTTCGAATACAGTTATTTAATATTAACTTACATATGCATATTACTAAGATAAAAAATTTATTATATTTATGGGTAATATGTTACGATTCTAAATATACGTTATATATCTTTAAAGTAACTTTTGCCTGATGGATTCAATTACATTAATTAGAAATTACATAAATTAAAATTTCAATTATTCCTTCAAAGCATTGATAGAATATATAAGTGGAGGGAAATTTAACTCTTTTCTGAATTATCTTGACAAGGTGAAAGGAAAAAAGGAAAAAAGGAAAAAAGGAAAAAAGGAAAAAAGTAAAAGCGTAATTATGAAATAGATGAAAAGAGAGAAAGAGAGAGAGAAAGAGAGAGAGAGAGAGAGAGAGAGAGAGAAGGAAGAGTGATAGAAGCAGAACCCAATATGCGCGATCCCTAATTAAAAATTCTTCAAGTATTTTTACCTATTAAATTCACCTGCGACTCAAGAAGGTCGCAAACGATTTTTTAATTAATTCTATTCTTCGATTTTCTATCAATCTTTGTCAGTATCGATTTTCATTTTAAAAATACTCCTAGTAAAATCTTATTTAAAATCTTTGCACGTGGCGCTGAGACAAAGATGAAAATGAAGCGGAAAGAGAAAATTCTTGAACTGCAGGCAAGGGTGTTACTTAAGATCTAAAAAATTAATTATGATAGAATTTTGGACACGTGAATTTAAATGCCTAAATTTTTTAAAAGTAATATTAGCCACCTTTGCGAGAATACCATTGAATGGCATCGTATTTTTCATTTAATTTCAGTACTTCTCGCTTTTAATCGCTTTAGCTATCTTAGTAAGTAGGTCACGTCAAAAAAAAAATTACTTGTACAAGATAAATTACGTGATAAGCTTTAAATGTTATTTGTTAAATATCATACATTTTATATAGAGCGATATACACTTCTATTAAACTCATCCTTAATCTAGGATCGAAGTTTTATGAAATAATAAACATTGTTACCGATTTTCCAGTATTATACAAATATTATAGGTTTCAATTAGATTTTTATTAAGTTTTAAAATTGTTTATTAATAAAAATTTTTTGTATGTATTGATAAAATTTAAAGACAATGTTTCTTTAATAACAAAGTACTTGAAATATATATTGAACGAAAAAATTGATAGAAGTATTGTTTCAGATATAAGTACTCGTTTGACTTAGTCACCAAAATTTCAAAATTTAAATTCTGAATACGTAGATTTATTTTTCAAACTATATGTATATAACATTTTATTTTCACAAATTTAAAATTTACATATTATTGAGGATAGTGAATAAATTGAAGTGAAAATTAAAAAAATAAAAATAGTGACACAACTCAGTAATAAAAATAAAATAATATCTTCATAGAAATACTATAAAGTAAGAAAAGAAGAAATTTTATAATGATATCATATTGTTCAATTTTTCAAAAGATTTGATTTACTTTATCATCAAAAAATTCAAATGTCGATAACCTGCATATATTTCTACAAAATACGGTCGTGATTTTCTTCAAATTGTTGTCCTGTATAAAAGTTTTATATTTCTTATAAAAAACGCCATTTATTATTTACAAGTATATCCATTTAATAAAATTTATTTCTAAAAAATGCTCAATTAAGTTTTTATATAAATTAGTTATTGGATGCAGTATTGACAATGGAATATTCAATATATTTAATCAAATTTCGGAGAATCTTTTTCAGAGCATATGAGACATTAGTAATACTATAGAATTAGATTAGGAAGAAAGCATAGAATTGTATTTCTAACATTAAATAATAAAAGTCAGTGATGCTCTATATTTTGATTAAACAGAGTATTATATATGTAATTATGTATTATATACCAAATAGTATTATATACCAAAAATTATGCATTTTTCGAATTTAGAAAATAAATACTTTTTTGCGAGATTTTGTATATTTTTTAAATCAAATACCTTATTTTAGTCTTTGGTATTTGATCGATTTTAAAGTGATAAGAGTTTATACATACATCTATAAACATGAAAATACACTGTCTTTGATTTTCTCGAACAAAGTTGGCTATTTTTATAAAAAGTTTCATACCAACAATAAAAAACGTGGGCTTCTGAATATCAGTATCTACTTTTGAATTTTTTAATTACAAATTACCGACTTAGAAAATCTAAAATGTAACGAAAATTTTTTAATTTAAAGAACTTAGAGTATTAAAAATTAATTTAATTATAATTTAGAGAAAACTTTTAAGATCTATTGAAAGATATTTAACTTACTGAGTTATATATATATATGCATATAGGGATAATCTAAATCGTAGTTAAACACTTTAAATTGATAAGGTATCGCTGCGTAAGTGGGTAATAAAACACATTGATGACAATGTGCATTGGGATGCACTTCACAGTACCGAAAGTAGGGCGTGGCAAAGCAAGCGATCGCTACAGGCACAATTACATGGGGGACGCATAATGTTTTGAGCGTTTCTTTATGAGCGGAAGGGAATGTAATTTAAAAAATCAAAATACCAAACCAGGCTTATTAAATATAAATATTATTTATGTAATTTACATTCATTCTTATTGCATATAAAATGGGCTCTCTTGTTGCCTAGGAGTATTTATTTTGATATATTGTCTGTCATTACGAACGAAATTAAATGTTTTAAATAATTCCGTCTATTTAATTTTAATTGATTTATTGTAACAATTGAGTCAACTTTCGGAAAATCAAAATAGTATATACTATAGTCATAATATACGTACTGTCATATCCTTACCAACAACTTCTTTTAATGTCTTTCAAATATTTATCAGATTGATGAGCTGATATCTATAAATCAATATGAAATAAACTTCTCTATATCGACTTTTATCATTTTTTATCTAATCTTTCTGGAACCTATTACTCCTCGCATTTATCCAAATGTAAGTTTAATTCTATTTTTGAGATTATTGATTTTGGATTCTAGAGGATGACTCTTTTATTAAATTATATTTAGATATTGCAATCCCGCCTAAATTTAACTAATTATTATTTTAATAATAATATATTAAATTTAGTAAAATTTAAAATCCTAGTTTTATATATAAAATTTTTTGTCTATTATTAGTGTACTAGTGGGGGTAGGACGAAAATTAGTTAGCGATGGCACTTCACATGCATATTCTAAGTATTTCTAATTATATTCAGAAACAAATCTCATTATCATGCCAAACACATAATTATAAAACTGCCTGTATTAGATAAAATTCAATACATGACTACACTTACTCAATGGTTATTTCAAATTTTTCGTAAAAGGGATATCCACCCATTCTCATTTATCACATAAACTAGACCGCCATTCTCGAATAAAAATCCCAATTTTTAACCTATGCTACACGAGTTCTCCATTTGATTTAACGTATTTTTCTTTCTGTATCGTTTTAAAATCCCTGCCAGCAACTGAAGCGAATCTCGTTAAATAAAGCTATAGAATAGAGGCCTTTAAAAAAGCCAAAAAGAAAGAAATAAGATAAGATCAGAGGTCGGTTAAAATGAATCAAAGATAATAAAGACACCAAAGAATCGTACAGAGCGACATATTGCTTCTGCACAGAGTGCATAAAGAAAGAAAGAGAGAAGGAGAGAAAATAAAGGGCGAATAGCCGTCGAGATAAAAGCGTAAAGGAGCAAGGGAGAAAATCGAACAACGGCGAAAATCCATCGACGTCATCGTCGGTAAGTTGCACGGGTGTCGGTAGCAACAGCAATAGCGGGGCTGGCCAAACATAACTTCCGAATAATATAAGTAATTGCAAATGAGTCGCCGTGACATCAGCAGATGAACACTCCTTTCTCTTTCTATTAAAGAACTTCATTCTAAATATTCAATCTCTAAAAAATCGACTGATATATTTCAATTTTCTATAAGCAGTGTTTCGTTGAAGTCCGATTTGTGTGATTTCCTTTATTCTTTTATTATTTTATTTTACTTTTTGTCTTATAGAGAAATGGTAATCAGGAATGCGCCAAGGTTTCCCTCTTTGGTTCCGATTGCAGTCTCTGAACGATCAACTTGTATTTATACAAAGCGTCGCGGGTGAATGTGTGTGCATAAATCAACGCTTTTTATTCGCCGGGTTAAATGTAATATCATTGGAAGCCTGTATTTAATAGCAACGCATATTTCATACCGCTGCATAAATTATTTTTATTCGAAGCGATCAAAACTCCGCAATTTATTATTATAAGGAGACTTTTGAACCTTAACTATCGCAATGAAGAGACTTAGATCCTCGTTGTAATAATGAAAAAAAGTTTTCTGAAGCGCTGATATAGCTAAATATCTAGGAATTTTATTTATTCTATTCTTTTAAAAATAATAAAATTCGAAGTCGAAGTTTTTATTTCAGGTTTTTTTATTTATAAAAATAACTTTTTATTCTAAAAATTTTTTCGGGTGATTGCAATCTCTCAAAGCTATAGCAGTAGTCTGTCACTAGAATATATTTTATAAATATGAAAATATATTTGTCGAAAAAAATTCAACAATAAATGAATAAAAAAATCAGCAATAATCCAAATATAGAATTTTTTGTAGAGAGATTGGTTAGAAAATACTTCTTTTTGTAGCTGATAAAAAATCAAATAATATTGAATATATATAATTTAAATGTATTAATGATATAATTTATAAATTCCCTACCAAACGAACTGAATCCTAAATATTTTATATTATATAAAATAAAAATTAAGTTGGGGACTCTCAGACTGCACTTTACTAACAAAAATTTTTTTCAGCTAATATTTTATTTTCAGATTAGCCTGCGGGGGTAACTGTAAACAAGGACAGTCTGACTGTCATTATAATGTTTAATTTAATTTTTTTTTATTATTATTGTATATTGATGTATTAATGTTAATATAGATATGTATTGATATTGTTACGTATTGTTTTCGATTGATTTGATTGAACTGTAAGACCAATGAAAAAATATTTATTAATTTGTATATAAGCAGTCGACAACAGTACAATTAAATTATAAAATAAAAACTAAGTATCCATTGTCACTCTAAAATTAATGTTTCGATAAATCTTATAGTTATTTTCCCGAGCTTCTCTTCCCTCATTTATTCTTGCCCATTACCTCAGACGTTGGCAGAAAGAGATTCTTGCAATAATATACTGAGAATCAGATTCTTCCCAACTCTAAACGACACATCTATTTTTCTTGTTTTTCCGTCCACTTCACATCTAGCCTCACGCTCCATACTCCCTCCAAATCAGGAGAATGACACGAAAAATTCGTTAAACTCCATCGAGCGCATGATTTTTCACCAAGTCCCGCTATACGAGCACTCGATACATCAACACCTTCGTTTCTTCGAATTCACTCCAAGAGCCTATATATATATATATATATATATATATATATATATATATATATATATATATATAGTAGAATCTCGTCTTTCCCAAGGCCGACTCACACGCAGAAAACAATTTGTCCTACGGCCTTTACATTGTCTCTGCCGCTCCTCCTTGCCTGCCTATACTCTTTTCCCCGTTCTCTTCTTCATCCCCCATTATACATACTCGCTCGCTTGAGCATTATTTAAGTTGATGCCGACCCTTTTCGACCGAATTGCAACACTAGAGCCTATTTCCTCGCCTTATCGTATAGAAAAGCGATTTTCTCTTTTTCAATTCCGTTCTAAGTGAAAACTGTCGGTTAATTCTTCATTGTATGAAGATAACTGCAGTATCTGGAGCAGATATCAATAAAACTAAAATATTAGTTTATTTATTTTTTATTAGAATCTTAAAAAAATCCTTCGGCTATATATTTTGTAATAGATAATATCTTCAAACTGTAGATCCTTTGAATATACTAATCGTTAATACAAAAGCAGGAAACGGACTGGCTCTTAAGCGCCTGAGAAAAATTAAGGTTAAAATTTAACTGTAAAAAAATGTTCTGCAATAGCTTGTTTCGTCTGCTCACAAAAAGTGTTGCTCAAGTATGCTTTTCAAGTTTAATTTTAAATGAATGTTGGAATGCTAAGTTTAAGAGCTGATGTTCGTCATATCTCTAAGTGTTTTCAATAAAGTGAATCAAACATTTACGATGTATGAAACAATTCATCAAACCATATTTTATTATAATAAAGTATCAAAGGAATTATTACCAAAACTATAAGTTACAATGTCTAGAAGACAGTTACAATTGTTAATAATATATATAATTTCATTTTTTTCTAATAGATTTTTCGTATTTGAAATATTAAATTTATCAGAATAGAATTATAATTATATCAGAAATCAAGGTATGAATAAAAAAGATATTTCTTATTTATATGTCATTCGAAATGTAAATGAAAAATTTTCGATTCCTAAAATGACTATTAATCTAGAAAATGAAGAAAATAATTATTCTTTTAAAGAGCTGGTATGTGTATAAAGGATATGCGGTAAAAAGCATATTTACTAGCATATATGTAATATTTGTCACTTAGTGACAAACATTACATTGGACAAACGCGAAGACAGCTAAAACAAAGAATATATGAACATCAATAAGCATGAATGGTAAATCCGGGCTAAAAGAACATAGTTTGGACTTGTTACATTCTTTGGATTTTGAAAATGTGAATATTTTAGAACAGAATATTAAAAATAAATATAAAAGAGAAGGTCTTGAAAATATTCATATTTCGAAGAATGGCAGTAATGTAAATTTAATGTTAGAGTCAATTAAATTGGACAACACCTATCATTCCTTATTAAAATAAAATTTGTATTTTGCAATTAAGTTAAGAAAGGGGGTGTCCTATAAATATTATACTAATCAATTTAGAGTGGAGATAGGATATATAAAGTAACATGCTGGATTCTTCATTTTAGTTTATTTCTTGAGGATGAACCGTAGCGGTTCGAAACGTCGGACGTCTAAGCAAAATTTAAATGTAAGGTGGTGGAGGCAGTCAGATTGTCCTTTGCTAACATAGAATATAGTTTATTATTTTTATTATTTTTATTTTATTTTATTACTATTTTAATTTATTACTTTTAATTTTTAATCTAATTAAATTTAGTAATAAGTTTTATTTCAAATTCTTTGGGGGTGATAATAAACAAGGACAGTCTGACTGTCATTATTTTAGTTAATATATTATATTATAAGGATTGTAAGACCGATAAAAAGATTTATTAATTTAATTCAAAACAGTTGACATAAGTATAATGTTTATTTTAAAATTAACGTGAAATTAAGTTTTTTCTGATCATTCAATTTATAAATATTCTTATGTAATCCTCATTAATCTTTTTTAAAATATATTATCATTTTGCGATATGTTTGACAAATTATTTTATGTTTTTATAAAACAAAGCATTTTATTTAAAAATATCATGTTCAATTTCTCAAACATTTTAGTACTAAAACAAAACAAATGATTACACGCACCATCCTTAATTTCTTTTTGTTTCAAAAATTGAACAGACCATAAATATGCTTTCACGAAATACGTTTTCATTTTAAATAAATATTTTATAGAATAGAAAAATATTGTTTTATAAAATGCAATTGTCCATCTGTAAAAAATAAAATAGAAAAAGAATAAGAATAAAAATTAAATTTCGTAATAAAATCTAGCGCAAAAGTAACTTATTCGAAATTATTGTACGCAATGATCAGATATATGCGCAAACGTAATTAACTTAATATTTTTGTTCAAAGTACACTTTTCTTTCCGCCGGTTCTTATTATTTTTATAAACAAATCGAAATAGATAGGAACTCGGGTCTTGGCGGTAAGCGAATGTGGTCTAAAAATAAGAGCGGCAAACTTTTTAGTAAGCTCGACCTAATTAACTCGTCCTTGCGGACGCTCCAGAAAAAGGTAATTGGAGTTCCACGAATGTTGTGTTGCACTACAATGCAAAGAATATTTCTGAACTTGGATGAAATAGATGATCTCTTTTGATTTACGCAGTAAACAGCCAACGCTCATAGTAGACAGAGCAGAAGTGTTTTTTTCACCTGACACGGAAAAATAGCTATTCTTATGAATGATCAAGACAACAAACAATAAAATTCTAAAGAAACTAAAATGTAAGCCTGGTTCTTATTATAATATATTATCAATTTTAATATGTGTGTGTATACATAGAAAGTTTGATACTATTACTGATGAAACCATTTATTGCGAATTATTCTCATGGCTGGGCGAATCCAGACCTCGTCTACTTAACCAAATTTATACGTTATAGATGAAAGATTTGAAGTTCTTTAGGATACATTTGATGATTGAATTTCTAATTTGCATGTATGCATTATAAAATGTTTAGCGTTATAATAAGCGAAAAACTAACTAATCCAATATTTCCCGATAAAATGTTGCCTCAAAATTAAACGTTCACTTTATATTATTATTGCTTTAAATATATAAAGGTGACACTTACAAAACAAGACAATATAAAGTATATGTGAATTGAAATTCTACAATAATGTTGCAAAAGTTTGTCGCTTGCAACCGTTTAATGGCTGTGTTTCCATAACACTTGGTAACAGATTGTATACGAACTCTTTTCCATTAAGTCAGAAATGGAAGTTTCCTTAATGACCGAACCAATAGAAGCGGGTAGCATTTACTAAGTCAAAAATAAGCAGTATCGAGAAAATACAATTTTGCCGTCCTAAAAAAGAAAAAAAGGAACACATCCTATGCATACATGACTCTCTTCCAAGGCTCAATCGCCAATATATTAATCTGCAAACACGCTCGATAACGCGAGGGGTTTTGCAAATTGCTGAGGAACGCAATTCAGAGCTATGGCCAATTTCCACGATGTCTGCCTCACTTCTGCGTTCCGAATGAATCGCTCGATCTGAACTCCCATTACATAAAAAAGAGAGCGAGAGAGAAAGAGAGAGAGAGAGAGAGAGAGAGAGAGAGAGAGAGAGAGAGAGAGAGAGAGAGAGAGAGAGAGAGAGAGAGTGAGAGCGGGATTAGACATCCGCTTGATTTTACAATTGCTGCTGCTGTACACATATTAGGGAATAGAACGAAGCCAGGAACGAGCTAAGGAGGCTTTCTAAAAAACATTTAGGGAACACGAGTGAGTGCGATGCGCGCACGTCTGCGTTGGTACGTGATTAATTCGAAGGGGTGGAAATCTCTCGACGTACCCAGTTTAGAGGTAACTGAGTTCACGACACGAGACTCTTCCTTGACGCTTTCAAATTAAAATCGGATCAAATAAATAATAACGCTACGGTAGGACACAAGTTGGCTTTAATAATATTAAAGAGAGATTTCTATCGTCGAGTCATTTCAAAGGTAATTTAAGATAAAAAATTTGTATCATAATGGGGTGCCGCCGCGAGAGCTCAAACGCAATAGCTGATATTTAAACGCAAATTCTGATCTCATAAAATCATAAAGTAGCAAAGCAACCTGATTAACTAAATACTAGTATACTTATACTAATATCAATTCTAATCGATTATATATAGAATTTAAAAAGTTATCTTTAAAATTGAAAAAGCTCTTAAATAAGGAATTTCAATTTCCAAATGAAAAAGTTTTTAAGTGAATACCTTCACTAGCACATACTAGAAATAACATAATATTTATATTGAGATTCATTAAAAACTCACTATATTTTACAATAAAAATTTTGTTACACGAATAAATTTTGTAAAATACACTTTAAATAGTTCATAAATTAAAATACATACCATTATCTATTTTTATATTAATATATTAACTTTATTATTTAAAATTATAATCATTTCTTTAAATGAATTGAGATTTTGAATATTTATTAATAGAACATTATTTTTCGTTCAACAAAAAACGTTTACTTTTATGCAGGAAAGTATGATGAATACGCTAACCTGACTAAATTCGCCGTCGTTCTACTGTTATCTTGTTAAAATATTTTGAACAAATTCATTTACAGTTCAAAAGATAAACTCTTAAAAATTTAACTCTAATAAATATTAACACTCATTGCAGAATTTATAAACAATACACTTCAATTAATGTGTATTTATTAAATTAATTATACTAATGCCAACATGAAGTCAATGCGCAATTTGTATTGATATATAAACATCGTACACCTTTTATAATTGTATTATAAGTGATGAAAATATTCAAAATATTTTTTCTAATTAGAAATATGCATAAAATTTATAAAAAATATTTAAAGTAGAAGTTTATATTAATTTGACTGTATTATCCTTTTTAAACATGCTTTGTAAAAATATTTATTTTTCTGGGGTAGCTCGATGATACTTAAAAAATTTTTAATCGGGAAAAAAATTATCTAAACTAAAAAAATTATCACTTTTATAATTTATTGTAGAACACTCTATTCCAAGTACATTAATAATAATTTAAGATTTCCGAAGAATTTTTGTACGAAAATGTTTCGTACTAAAAGATGTATCTTTGAATACTGAAGCAAAAGCAATAATACCAGAAAATAAAATCACATTAATAAAAAACAATCTCTTCAGGAGATTTGAAAACGAATTTCCAAAAAATCATGTTAAAACATTCGCGAGGCCCTACATTTCTGGAACTTGTAATCGCTTTTGGGTGTTAAGTAATTTTTACCATTCTATCAGCTTATATAAGACTTCTATAAGTTATTTATCGCGACATCTGTAATAAATACAATATGTGTCAGGTTGGAAACATAATTTAGGTAAAGGAGAGAAAGAAAAATTCATATAAAAGTTCAACTAAGCGAAAAGAGGCATCCAGGCTTCGTAATTATGAAAATGATACGTTAAAAACGCCAGGAACCAAAGACAAAACAATTTTTACAAATTTAACACTTATGTAACAGAGAACTCAATGTAATACCCAGCAATATACGAATGCCATTGAGATCCAAAAACTGCAGCGATAACTCCAGCTCAATTCTTGCGGTGGATTTCAATCACTTTCTTTCGACTGACTCTGCTCGGTAAAAGCTCTCAGCGCATTGACATATATAATTGAACAATAAAAACAAATATGCATTCACGATTATAGGCCCAATTCGCCTCGCGCACGCACACGCGTCACCAGCTCCGTCACTTTATCTGTAATTTTCAATTTTTATCACATTCCATATGCAATATCTACTTTAACCCATTACCGATTCACATTGTTAACCTTCAGCGGTAAACTTATTATCGCAGAGACACGAGTGGACCACAGCTGCGACGCGGACGAACATACGAAGCGAACGGACGCTTGCAAACAGCACTCTGAGTCTGTCTTCTTGGTACGGTGGCGCGCTCGCCTACCCTCCCTACTATGCATGCCTCTGGCGCCTCCACCACCGCCGCCGCCGCCGCCACTACCACCACACCCACGGATTAAAAACCAAACCGAAAGCCCGACATGCGCGTCGCTCCTGACGCGGAAGCTGCCGTCGCGTCGCCCCGTCATCGGAGCTCACCGAATCTTGGACACCCTAGTAGCAATGATGCGGAGGATACTCCCGCTCTACTCTGTTCTCAGTAAAGATGAAATGAGAAAATGAGAGAAAGTGAGACAGAGTGAAGCAAACAGAAAACGAGAAAGAGAGAGACTCTTTAGATAGCATCCCCGTATCTCATTCCCTTAAATCTTTCTTTCTTCTATAGTTTCTACATTTTTCTTTCCCGCTGAATTATACTGAGCTATCGGTTCCGTCTTTTTTCATCATTTTATTTTTCTTCTTGCAAATCATCTATGTGTTTCCTTTCTCGAATCAGTAGATTCACTTTCTCTACTTTCGCATTAAATAGCTTCAATAGACGTGCGTTTAGCTCAATTTTTCTACTTATTCAAAATATTGTTAATATAGCGACTTGCTTTGATAATATTTTTTTTAATTTTTACAATTTATATATATATATATATATATATATATATATATATATATATATATTAATAAGTAAAACAAAATAAAAAATAGTTATAAAAAATTTTTTAATGAAAACTACATTCAGTGATTATAAATATAGTATAGAAGTTTACATTTCAATAGTATAATCGAATAACCATTTGAATAAGTTTAGTTTCAATTTACAATTTCTTTTTATTCATACAATATAATTAAAAATAAAAATTCCATTTTTTATAATGAAATTTAATTAATATTCTATAAATTCATTTTTTAATTTTATAATATTATCTTTTATATGATTTATATTTCAAATCCTTAATATAACCTCCCGTCTTAGTCGCTAGAAAAGAATAAATTAACCAACTCTCGTAAAAAATTTTTTTTTCGTAAATTGGCACTGATAACAGAGCTTTAAAATAATTTTTGAACAACAATTCACAGTATTGATATGTTATAAATATTATTTTTAATCTATATTTAAAATTCAAACATATTAATTAATTAATGATTATCTTTCAAACTAGTTCTCATAATTTTCATTTATTTCACGAAATAAGTATATTTACATTTTAGCTTTAAAAGTATCTCAATTGACTTTTCATCTTTATATACTTGTGACGCAGGTACAAATGATTGATACCTTTTGTAACTCATCCTCTTTATATATATAAATATAAATATAAATATACTAGGTTGCTAAATTATTATCAAACAATCGACAGTCCGGGCCATCTCCACGTTTTGATTCTCAGGCCCTGCCTGGCTGGGTGGATGGGGTGCTTGAAATTGTGACTCGAAAGACTCATGCGAGGCAATTCGATTATGTCAATCTGTACAACTCTAATTACAATATTTTCATCTATTATACTTGTAAGTTAGGAAAAAAATATTTGAAGCAGCGAGAAGAAAATGAAAATGTTCCAATCGGCGGGTAATTGTATCTATATTGATAAAATAGGAATTTGTTATTTTGATAAAGTTTAAAATGAAATCGAAGAAAGGCTCATTCGAATAAAAAATAGTTAGTTATTTATTTTTTTATTATATTACATAGATTTATCATCTCCTGGAAAAAATTGGTTCTGCTTGTTAATGTGATAATCTTTGAGTTTGTTCTTGGTCAAAAAAGATACATATTTGGTATCAAGTATTTCAAATATCTTTTATGTATTTAATGAAGGCCTTTGATTAAATTTTTATCGGAGTTGATTATTCGAACTTCTGTCATAATAGTAAAATACACAGAACTATAAATGGAAAAGCGAGTTTATCATACATTGATGCAATTACATTTTTATAATTTAAGTCTTATCAATTTTTGGATTGTTGTTTGGAAAAAGTATACTTTACGATTAACGAAATTTTTAAAAAAAACTGTAAAGTAAATTTAATAAACTAATTCAAATTAAAAATAATAAATATAGAAATTTGCTAATATTATAACTCAATTAAGAAACTCTTCAACTTCATTCTATTTTTTTATAATCTTAATATTTGTAATAATATAATAAAAGCTATAAGAAAATTAATATCTTTTGTAACTTGTATTGTACATTATGTTTAAAAGTCTTCCAGATTTAGAAAATAGACTAAAACTTCCAATTAAATATCATACGTTTGAAATCATAAGTTTAGAAACTAAAATAAGGAAGATAAAGAAACATAAAAATAATCAATTAAAAATAAATTTACGGACAACCAGGATCCTTGACCAGAAGCGTGTGCAAGAGTTTCGGCCAAGGTCGATAAATCTCGATGTATAAATAAAGAATATTCGACAGGCGATGCCCACCTTTAAGGTAGTGACCAATGAAAGGAAACGTTTTTGTCGGTGCTACCCGGCCTCCGTACGAGGAGTGCTGGTGCTTTTGGCGAGCTTACCACCTCCTAGTAGATGAAAAATTAGCAAAACCTTCAGCGGACAACTGGCTTGTGACGGAGATTGAAAAGAAATACGACTGTGTGGTCTCGAATTCTGCTGAAAAAGTTACAAACAGCTAACGTTTTGTTTTCGTTAAATTCTATGGGAAATTATATTTATCACAAAATTTTAACCGAGCTTAAATAACAAAAGACGTTTTTTTACTTATGTAGCTGGCTTCCACCGTTCTGCCCAGAAATGTTATCGTAATTGACGAACACTGCAGCTCAGAACACAGTTAGAATAAGCATTGCACTAATTATAATTTGAGAACAAATTCTTCGCGAAAATACTGTCGTAGGTTCTCCGGCTAAAAGAGACCATATCGTTATTTGTGAATGCTGCCCGTTGATATCGTAAACACAAAGTGCAGCATCCTGAAGAGAAAAGAATTGGGCGTATATTACAGGGACGGCGGGCCGCACCCCACGATCGATTCGTGTGACGGAGAAAGTACTAAGGGTTGCTAATGCACTGCATGGAAGAATAGATACAAAGTCTGTCGATGATAATATCGAGTGCGGCGAGGAGCTCAACGACAGCTCTGAAAACGGAAAGATCAGAAAAGACAAGGGAATTCCCGATCATTTGTTCTGTAAATTTCAAGAAGGAATACGAATGGTAACTTTTCAGAAGTATAAAAAATATAAATGTAATCTGTGTATCATATATGTATCTGTATTTCGATTTATATAAAAATATTTTGAAAAATTCTATCAGAAAAGGAGAGGCCGTTATATTTAGCTGATATATACCATTCGGATGAAACAAGGTAACTTACTCGGAGTTCTAAAATGAATATTATAAAGTTGTGTTTCTTAGGAAAGCTGTAATTTCATTCACAAGATAGGATACTTTCTTCATTTCATTAAGTGATGACTTTAAGCTGGCTATCATCCTTGAGCCGCAATTTTATTAGTGTATATTCTAGACACCATCCCTTTCTATAGGTTAAAAAAAAGTTAATTTTATATAAACTATGTGTTTTCATTTTCTCTCTTTCTTTTATTAAACAAAGATATTTTTAAAATACAATCAAGTTTCTATTTTTGCTAAAGAATGTTTTATATCAAAACATGTCATCATCATGACATACTAAAAAATTACTATTTTATCATCTTTATAGTTACTTTTTCTGACCAATAACGCTTAAACTAAAGAAAAATATGAAGCCACGAAATATGCGACGTCTCAATCGCTAGAGCAAAGGACTAGCACTTCGTTCATCTGCGAAATCTAGCTCTCCAGCAAGAGTTGGGGAGCGAGAAGAGGCCTCTGCGACCGCTCCTACCACTCCTGGGGTTAATGATCCAGAAATACGGGGAACATCAAGATCACAAACGTCCGATTGTGGTCGGTTGTCTTTTCCCCCCGAAGCAGAAGTTTCGGGTTCCGGAGAAGGCGAGAATCCTCCCCCTCGTATGACTCCGCTCCAACGAATGGAGCAGCGGCTCTTGGAGGCCTTGGCCGATTTTAAGGCCAAGTCAAAAGTGTTCAAGAAAGCCCAGAGTAGAGTCATCGATCTTTGGGAAGAATTACGGGGTCGACCTAGAGGCAAGAAACAGGTTGGCCCCGTCTTAACCCTGGAACTCGATGACTTAGTGGAGACATCGACAGCACAGGAAGCTTTCTTGAGCTTACACTGGCTGCGTCGTGAGCGACAAAGGGTAGAGGAGCTAACGGCAGCTCTTGCACGCCAAAAGGCCACCGAGGCCGAGGTAGAGCGGGTGCATGCCGAGCTTCTCCGTACCCGTGAAGAGGCTCGCCGGTTAGGGGAGGGTGTTCCCTCCTCCCTTCGGGATTCCGCGAACTAGGCCGCAGATGAGCGGCTAAGATCAAGAGCGGCTCCACGACCCGGAGGGAGTCCTGGTGGTAGGATGCCAGGGTGTACCACCAGTGGCCCTGCTGGTCGCGGTAGGGGGAGTCAGTCGGGTAATTCCCGCAGAGAAGATGCCCGAACTGGGATTTCGAAGAATAGAATAGAAACCTCAGATGAAGACTTCCGGTCGTACTATGTTCAAGATTCTAGTGGATGGTATGGCCGACACTACCGGTGTTTCTTTTGCGGATACCCGGGCGTCACGAAAGAGGATAAGTGTCCTAATCGTGACGTTCATAAATTCGTAAGAAAATCACCCTGGTTCCTTAAGGGTGGTTGAGGTCCCGGGAGATCTCTCTCTCAGTGACTCCCAGCGGTGAGGAAAAAGAAACTCTGTTTATTGTTATTTGTATATATTTGTTTTCTTTCGCCGTTGGGATGTCACTGTATATATATATATATATATATATATATATATATATATATATATATATATAATAAATGTATTATAATTTTTGTATATATATATAGTTATAATATTATTTCCCTTTTCCTATCCACATTTCCTATAGTTATCCTTCAGATCTTATTGCATAGTTGCTTTACGATAGTATACGCAACGTCTGGAAGGGGGGTGTAACATGTATAGGTTAGTTCGATCTATACATGTTAATATTTTCAACAAATAGGAAAAAATGGAGGGAAAAAGGGAAAGAGAGAGAGAGAGGGAGAGAAGGAGAATAAAATTTAATTTAGTATAGAAAATATATAGCAAAAGATACCTTGTTAATATTGACGTCGTCAAAAGTTTTTTCTTAATAATTATATTGTGGCCATTCTAGTGAGATTAATTAATTAATTGGATTAATCCGAAAATATAGAAGTTCGTGGTGATTGAATTTATTCGATTACTATAATAATAGAAGTATTATTATAGTACAAAAAACAATCAACAAAGGAAAGTACAATCAACCGGCCGGTGATTCGAATATCGAGCACAAATCATTTACTTCGTTGGGTTGTATTCTTTTCTGCGTCGATTTATAAAGATTGGTGGATTTTCTTTTATTTATTACATTTTCAAATTTGAGTAGAGTATTATATATCTCTACTCTTTTCTTCAATACTTTTTATTAACGATATTAGACTTTTAAGTTAGCTGTAGAAGTTATGTTATCTCTGTAAGAGAGAAAGAGAGATATAGCCATAGAGTAGGTACGGTAAGAGTAACAAGCGCGCACTCAGTTTTTATTAGTGGTACATCTTGTTCTTCGTAAGGTGGCGCTTTTATTGCTCTGTCTCTCCACTATACTTACAGATTTATCTCTCTCACACCCTGTGTGAACGGATTCGAGCGATAGTCGATCGCGGGTGCGTATTAGATAGGGTTCGGATAAAAATTATTATAATTTTATTAATTAAATAAAAATATCAATTATTTTATTGGATAATGAAACAACTCTACTTTTGATTTTTCTTTGTTAATAGTAGAAAATCTTAGAAACATTTTCCTCCCTGTACCTGATTATTAATCCTTCTTTCCCTGGATTACCAATAATTTATCATAATATATTATAATTTATATCAGGTATGTGAATAAGTCTTTCCCGTTTTTTTTCAAATTTTGAGCCTTTATTGTGAAAAAATGGTTACAAATGAATTATTGAAAGTATTGGCCATCGCTAGCTACATCTTTTTCCCATCTTTCTGACAACATACGAATCCCGTTGCGAAAAAATTCGACCGGTTTGGCTTCTATCCAGTCCATCCACCCATTTTTTGGCTTCCTCGTAGGAATGGAAGTGCTGGTCAGCCAGGCCATGCGTCATCGATCTGAAGAGATGGTAATCAGACGGAGCAACGTCTGGACTATACGGCGGGTGGGGTAGGACATCCCATTTGAGCGTTTCTAAGTATATTTTCACCGGCGGTGCAACATGTGGGCGAGCATTGTCATGTTGCAAAATAACTTTGTCGTGCCTGTCGGAGTATTGTGGCCGTTTTTCTCGCAGTGCGCGTCTCAAACGCATCAATTGTCGTCGATAGACCTCGCCTGTGATCCTTTCATTCGGTTTCAGAAGCTCATAGTAAACCACACCTAGCTGGTCCCACCATATACAGAGCATGAGCTTGGCGCCATGAATATTTGGCTTGGCCGTCGACGATGATGCATGGCCGGGTAGTCCCCATGATTTTCTTCGCTTCGGATTATCGTAACGTATCCACTTTTCATCGCCAGTCACGATACGATGCAGGAAACCCTTTCTTTTATGTCGCTGAAGTAGCTGTTCGCAATTAAAAAAACGCTGTTCGACGTCTCTCAGCTTCAGTTCGTACGGCACCCAATTTCCTTGCTTTTGGATCATTCCCATGGCTTTCAAACGCTTGGAAATGGTTGTTCGGTCAACTCCCAATGCTTCAGCAAGTTCTTCTTGCGTTTGACAAGAATCTTCATCAAGCAAAGTCGCCAATACTCGATCTTCAAAGATTTGCAGCCGCCCGGAACGCTCCTTGTCTTCCACGTCGAAATCACCGCTTTTGAAGCGTCGAAACCATCCGCGAACACTTGAATCATCGACACAACCTTCTCCATAAGCCTCCTGAAGCAATCGATGCGTCTCGGCAGCAGATTTCTTCAAATTGAACCAATAAAGTGAAACTTCCCGCAAATGACGTCGACTCGGCTCAAATTTCGACATTTTCACGATATCAAAAATTTATGATGCGAAAAAATTTTAACTAATGTGTTAGTATGGAATTGTTGACATATGAATAAGCTTTGATTATGACATATGTAACCATTGAATACTCGCACAGTATTGGTGGCGCCATCTCTTACAAAAAACGGGAAAGACTTATTCACACTCCTAATATAATATCCGGTGTAAACATAGGTAAGTCTGAGGAAGAAATATCCGCAAAGAACCTACGGTCCTAAAAGATTGTTTTAAACAATTTAATCCGTTCGGGGTTCTTTGCAACTCTGTTAACGGGTACTTCGACCGGGTGTTTAATAATTAAGTACCCCGTCACAATATATATATAATGCTGCCTTCCCTATCATTTCAATTGTAATGTATCTGTAACATATCATTTGAAATATTACAAATGCAGTAATAATGATATATTGCTGAAACGTATTGAGTTTATTACATAAATATTACAAATGAAACATGCTAACTACATTACATTAGAAATATTACTAGTAATACACAGTGAAGTCGCTTATTAGAGCTGAAATTTTGGGGTTCACCAATAACAAATCGCCTACAGTGACTAAGAGCGGGTGGAATACCAATATGAGTATCGCTTTTCTAGCGTTTTCCATATAAAATTAAAGTGTTCTTTTTGTTTGTATGTTTTTTTTAATATTTGTTAGTCATTCCTCTTCAGGGGATATTTAATCAATCATAAAATGATTTAATTATAGCTTTTTCAATTATTTAATTATATTTCTGGATTTTTTTAATAATATAAATAAAACGTTTCTCACATCGTCCAGATGTACTACATTGTAATAAAAGTAGATATTTCATATTACATAAATGAAACGGTAGAATTATACGAACATTTCGTTATATGACTGAGATATGCCACCGAAATATAATTGATATATATACAAAAAATATTTCTGAATACTTCTGTATCATTTCGGCATTATTTCAGTCATATAATAGTAACTTATCAATCGAAAGGTTCTATATAAATTCCTTTTGAGAACCGGGACATAACAGAAATTTTTATGCATTCTTTCCGTAACATTATATTCTAATAAATGCAAACATTTCATGTTACATATAGATAACGGTAACATAACAGAAATATTTCAATGATATTATTGAAATTATAATGTTACAAATGTTATATTACAGACATATTACTGTATTATAACCTGTCGTCTGGGAAAGCCTCGTTCTCATCCGATTAACATAACTACCGTTATAAAATTTGCATTTGCTTTCTTTACAAACACATTGTAGACATTCATCACTGATAAGAACCACTATTTCGTAGCATAAACAGTGCTACATTAATTTAAAAATGAATAAATAAATATACAAAAAAGAAAAAAGGAAAAAACCTATTTGGTACTAATCGCGCTGTAATTCGACCAGCATTATAAAAGTATAAACTACAATTCCATTTTAAGAATTATTAAATACAAATCTGATGACGGTTGTTAATGCTTTATTGATAATGACGTTAAAAATAAAATAAGATTTTGGTAAACTACCTTATAAATGTGTAAATATCTTAGAATACGCTTTTAGAACCAATAGTACATGATTAAATTATATATTAAAAAAATTATAGAGAAAAACCGTCGTGGATTGATATGTTTCCGGCCTGACCAAGAGATTGCGCCACTAGGCCTATCTTCAGGTGACGTTCTATAATACGATCCTCAGATAGCTTGTAGCTATAGTTTCAGTCCGATCGCCATGTTTAGGTTTGAGAGCACGGTGAACAAGACGCCTCATGTTTTTCGTAAACATGGAAAAGCTAGAAAATCGTGCTGTCATCAAATACTTTTATTTGAAGGGGTTAACGCTGAAGGAAATTAAAGAAGAGATGGACTCAACACTGGGGACATCCTCCCCATCATATTCAACTGTTAAGTAATGGGTTTCCGAGTTTAAAAAGGGTCGTGTGAGATACTCTGATGAGCCTCGCTCAGGACGCCCCATTGAGGTCACAACTCCAGATATGATCCAAAAAATCCATCAAATAGTGCTGAAAGACCGCAGATTAAAAGTGCGTGAGATAGCTGAGACCTGTAAGATATCATATGAACGTGTACAAAATATTTTGCACCAACATTTGTATATGGAAAAGCTCTGTGCAAGATAGGTGCCGCGTTTGCTAACAGTCGACCAAAAATTGATTCGAAAGAACATTTCTACCGCCAATTTAGCGTTGTCTAAGCGTAATCCAAGCGAATTTTTGCGTCGATTTGTAACCGTTGACAAAATTTAGGTCCACCACCATACTTCTGAAATCAAACAACAGTGTAAAAAGTGGATTGGACAAGGGAAATCAACTCCCAAAAAGGCAAAAACAATTTTTTCGACGAACAAGGTAATGGCTACTGTTTTTTTTGGGATGCAAGAGGTATTATTTACATTGATTACCTTGAAAAGGGTAAAAATATCACTGGTCAATACTACGTAGACTTATTGCAACGTTTGAGCCACGAAGTGAAAATTAAACAACCTCATCTGGCGAAGAAAAAATCTTGTTTCGTCACGATAAAACACCAGGGCACACGTCAATCGTTGCGATGGCTAAAATCATGGATCTGAAGTTTGAAGTGATGCCGCACCCTCCCTATTCTCCAGATCTAGCTCCGAGTGACTATTATCGGTTTCTTAACCTCAAAAAATGGTTTGGCGATTAGAGATTTGCGGACAATGAAGAAGTAATCGAAGCTGGCAATGGATATTTTAAGGAGCTTGACGAATCAGACTATAGAGATAGCATTACTAGACTAGAACATCGCTATGAGAAATTTATCAGCCTTGGATGAGATTATGTTGAGAAATAAAAAAAAATTCTTAAAAACGTTGTTTTTCTTGATCAGGCCGGAAACTTATCAATCGACCCTCGTAATAGCTTTTAGATTGAAATAAATGAAAATGCAATCAGTCCAAAAAATACAAATTATTTAATTTATCCAGTATCATGTAGAAGATATCCTAATTGCACTATTTTCAACTTTAAAAAATTTATAAATTTTGTTACTTTATATTTATAATGATATAAAGTAGCACACAGAGCAAACTACTCAAAATAGCACACTAATATAAGCATCACAAAGAGAGATCGTTAGATGCCTTATTCTGCATAATATTCCCATATTATGAATGCACAACGTAGAATATGAATAAATTTTTTTATAATTTATCATCATCTTTAAATTAATAATTAAATCAACATTAAAAAATAAATAAATCAAATTTAGACTTACCCTATGTTTCTCTACAATACCATAATTATATTCTGTCAAAAGTTGAATGCAACAAGTTATTTAATTCTTGAGATTTTTGCAACTATACAAATAAAATGTATATCTTATAATATTAACATAGATAATTTAAAACAATATATCAATTTGATTTTCATTTTTTGACTTATTTATCATCTTCGTGATTAAATTAATAAATATTTTTATCGGTCTTAAAATCTTTATATAATAATACACTATACTGATATAATGACAATCAAACTGCCCTTGTTTATAATCACCCCCGTAGAATCTAAAATGAAAATCACTACCAAAGACTTAAATTAAATAGACAAAAATCAAAGTAAAATAATCTATATTCTATGAGAGTGCTCCCAGAAGTATCTGGCCTGACCGGTTACCTAACGACTTATTGGCCCTTGGTAGAACAGGATATTCAAATAGTTCCGATGAACGATAACACATTGAGATGGGATTATCATTCCCAATGGAATTTAAAAATGGAATTTTTTCTTTCTCAGAAACAAGGACATATGGTATTAGCCATTCTATTCAATTTCTTTAGATTTTAATGTATATGATAAAAATTGATTTATATCATCAAGATCGTAACTACCAATGGGGATAGTAATAATTTTTACTTGTAAATGAAGTTGATTATTTGTATTGTCAATATTTGGAATTGAATTAAATGTTAAAAGTTCGACTAAACCTACAACATAATTTTTATGCTTCGATAGTTCAATGGATGGAAAGTATTGGGCTTCTAAAACAGAAGCTTTTTCCTGCAAGAGTCAAACTAAAACTATCTTCCATGACTGATTGAGCGAAAATGATCAAATTTTATCTGACAAATGTTTTTTATAGAATGTCAGTTAAGAAACCAAGACAAAGAGGAACGCAAATGAATGAGTTGAAATTTTGACATCTTGTATAGTTGTATTTCACTTCTTTCACAGTGAAATATTTCATAAGATTTATGGGAGGTTTGAGGTCATCAAAGGTGTCAAAGTAGGTGATGTCAGATCCTCTCTTTCGATAACTGACCCAATGAGTATCCAATGAGTATTATTTTATTATTATTAGTATTTATTATTAGTACCCAATGAGTATGAGTACCCAATGTGTATTATTTTGCGAATCGCCGACATACACAATATCAGATTCGTTATGCCATGGTCTATAACGAAGAAGGCTATTTCTCATGAAAAGATCTCGAAAATGTGGAATTGGTAATATATGTGCACATTTTATAGGATCATAGTTTGTTAGTCGACGATTTTGCAAAATTAAATTGAAGTTTTTTTCATTTAATTAGACCGTGTCGGACCTGCGGTTTGAAAAATAATTCCAAAGCACGTTTATATGGCTTCAGATAGAGACGTTTACCTAAAACAATAGCTTCCATAGACTGATTATGACGCTTGCATTCTTGATAATCTTTCTGCTGAGCTTTAGCATCATTTACTAGTTTAGCTATTCCAGCAGCACATCCGACTAAAACACCAGTTGCACTTATTCCTGCAAACAGTGGAATAAGGAAAGGACGAACTCCGCCAATTTTAGATGGAAGGGGTATCACGTGGAATGAGAATGAGTTTGAGGAACATTTTTTAAGGCGGATTGTATTACTTTGCGTGAATTGTTACATGATTTCAATGATGTTTTCGCTTCTGTCACCAATTTGATATATTTCAGCCCTATTCCAGTTTTTTGCGTTAATTTTGTAGTACTTGCAACCGCTAGAGCTGAAGCTTTCTCAGCAAGACTAGAGTCCTTAGCTTTAATCTGTTGTCAAGCTTTATTAGCAAGCTTTATGTCAGTCAATTTACGATTAATGTTTTTATTAAAGTTCTCAATGTCATGTTCTTTATATGCCTTATTTAGTGGTTTTGTTCCTGGATCATCCTTTTTTAATCACTTCGTTAATGTAGTTCCGGCACCACAGTATTGATAACCAGAAAGATGCATTTCGATAGGAAATTGTTGATTACTCTATCGAGCAATCCACGTCCTTCCTTTTTTGAATGTTTACGAGTTTTATGTTCAATCATCGTTGATAGTCAAATTATAACTGATGATCAAAAGTATAAAATCAACATTTATATATTTATGTCAGTTAATGTTAAACTAGACTTTGTCATGCCATCACGAATTTCACTGTGGACAACGTGAAACTGCCCATTGCTAACTTTGATTTTTTGATTTGAAGGACACAGAGAGTTACTACCAGATAGTATACGAGCAGTATTATACGATCCATCAAACAGCGGAAAAACAAATAGCTTATTAGTTTTAATCGCTCATCCCAATGGTCTTAGATTCGAGAATGTATATGCTTATTCGAAATCGTTAAATCTACCAAAATATCAATTTCTCAAAAAAGTAATAGAACCAATCGAACACATCTTATATTTCCCGTTTAGTGAACATAAATCTGTAATATCATCAGATGAAGCATTTTCCAATTCAATTATGATTTTTGATGATGTAACTTGTGAGATGCAAGATAACCTCAGAGCATTTTTCTGTATGGAGAGACATAAAAGTGTAGACTGTTTCTACTTATGTCAGTCATATGCTCATATACCATAAATTTTTATTACAGATAATATTAATATGTTGATAATTTATCGTCAAGATGATGTGAATTTAAAACATATTTATAATGACCACATCAATACTGATCTGTCTTTCAACGAGTTTCGAAATCTTTGTTCCGAATCCTGGAAAAATGATAAATATGGATTTGCTGTTATTGATAAAGATAGAGCGATGGATGATGGTAGATACAGAGGAGGTTTTGATTGTTTTAAAAGAAAAAGAAATTTAAAAAATCTTAATTACTCAGTTCAATTTTACACAACAACACGACACCATGTCTGACTTTGAAAAAGAAAAGAATATTCTTAGCGAACTGTTGCAAGCTCGTAAATCTATTAACAGAAAATCTGCACTATTGAAAAAGGAGAGAGAGAATCTCGAAAAAGTTGTAGAAAATACATTGAAACCTGTCATTACACCACATGAAAAGCTTGTCGAATCAAAAAGTTTACAGTCTTCTAGTCTCATTTAGGATGATCACAGCATTAAAAAAACTAATTAGAGCCGAAAAAAGTTGAGTTTTATGTTAGATAATAATAGGCGCTCAGCTTCCATAAAAGATTTTGATTCAGGTGATGATTTTGCCTCATTAGATAACTCAATCATGAATTCGGCATTCAAATCTATGCATGAAGATAATGTTAAAACTAATATTTTTGATCAAAGCCACAGTAAATTCGATAATATATATGGAGTAAGAAATATTGGAGGTAGATACATGCTTGGGGATTCTGAAATTATATTTGATGATAATTAAATAAAAGTGAAAGCTTTAACTTATCCTAAAAGTAATGGACTAATAGAGCTACTTATTAAAACAGAACCAGATAACACATTAATAAGTTCAGCAGATCGTGAAAATTATCTCAGTATTCCAGAAGCAACAAGTGCTCACCGGCAAAAACATAGTAAAGATGAATCCATGTGCTCATCGAAGAGTAGAAAATATTTCAATATCATTGTACCGATGTTTCACAACAGTGCTAGTCATACAAAAAAGGGAAGAAGAGGTCACATAACTAAATATAAAATAGCCAAAAAAGATTCTTCAATAGAGTTAGTGTACTGGAATGATCCGAATGAGCTTGTTGAGAGACTAAGATTACTAATTGCTGAACAATCAGCTGTAAATAACAATCATATCAATGAAACCCATTCAATTATTAAGCAACTGCATGAAATAGGATATATATATTAATGCACATACATTTTATCTTTAATCAGTATCATCGTGAGTCTCGACTTGTAGAAATTCTCCAGGCATAAAAGTCCTCCAGCATTGAATGCAATTATACAACAGATAGCAATTTAATATAGAAAATAAACGACTTTGTAATGTTGGTGAAGTTACTGAAAATACTGATGCAGTTTGTATATAAACTTTATATACAATGTTCCAGCAGGAACTAAATACTGTATCCTTAAAAATTAATGAAGTTCTAAAAGAAAACGAGAAATATCATGAACAAAATGGCTTATAACAGAATAGAAATTCAACAATCTTTTTAAAAAATATTATGCACATAATGAAAATTGTTTTAAATTGGAAGAAAGAATGAGTAATTTTGATAAAAATCATATGAAAACTTATCAGTATCAATCAAACTGGAATCGAAATTGAAAACTCTTAGAAACTCACATACTTGTTTAAGAGATAGTGTTATACAAATGGTTCGTAATATAAATGGTATTGTAAAATAGATTGAAAGGAAAAATACATCAACATAGTCACCAAAGGCAAAGCCAACAGGAAGTACGACATAAAGTGATTGAAGAGCTACACAAACCTGCTCGTCGGAAATATTAATGAAAAAAATATGATATACGTGGTATAGATGAATTTTGACAAGCAGATCTTGTAGAAATGATACCCTACTCTAAGAAGAAAAAGATAAAATAATTCGATACTCTGAGGGGAATAAAAAAAAATTCGATACATACTCACTGTTATAGAGTTGTTTTCGAAGTATGCTTGGTCTAACCAGTAAAGTTAAAGAGTGGCAACGATGTTACTCTGGATATGAATACGATATTGAAACATGGAAGAATATCGTCAAATCTACAAACTGATCGAGGGAAAGAATTTTACAATTCACACTTTCAAAACCTCATGAAAACGTATCAGATAAATCTATACTCTTCACACAGTAATCTTCATGCAAGTATTTGTGAACGATTTAAAAGAACAGAAAAAAATGAAATCTGGATACAATTCAGCAAACAAGGACACTACACTTGGATAGATATCCTACCAGATTTACTGAAAACTTACGATTCAAGAAAACATCGAACAATAGGAATGAGCCTTAAAATGTAGCCAAGAAAACGAAAGGGAGGTGAAGAAACGTTTTTCAATTGAGTAATACCAAGGAAAAAACCGAAATACAATATCGTTGATAATATACGAATAAGATAAATAAAACATATTTTGAAGAAGGTTACACACCTAATTGTAATTTTTACAATATCAAGATTTGTAAAAACTGTTCCAGTAACTTATCACGTTAAAGATTATTACTATAAGCCTGTATTTGGGGGTTTTTCTGAAACTGAAATTCAAAAGATTATGTATCCCTAAGTTAATGTAGTAGAAAAATTACTAAAACGAAGTGGTAACCGCGAATATGTTAAATGTTTAGCATTCAATAGTAAGCATAATAGTTAGATAAATAAAAAAGAAATTAATTGAATACAAGAGATAATATCAGTAACATATATGAATAGGTGTAAACTCACTAATTTCCAAGTAAACAAGAAAGACATTGTATTGTGATTATAAAATTTATTTATGTAATTAAGTTATACATTTTTTTTGACAAATAAATAAAGAAAAGAAATGAAACTATGTGTTTTATTATTACTTAAGAAGTAGAAGTATTAAATTTTAAACAGCTACCACCCTGATACTCTATAAATAAATAAAGCTTATTTGTTTGTTAGCCGTATTTATGAAAAATTCTTCATTTTTTAATATGGTTGACGATATCTTTTGTGGTTAGAATAATTGTAAATTGTCGTCCAGCTCCACAACGACTTTGGTACCATATTTTCTGGAGACTTGCTTAAAATCAGTCATCATATACTGATGATTTTTCTCCAAATCCGTAAATTTGTTCTTCGGCAAGAACTCGTTCTCAAAAATTTTATTGAGAGTGGCTAAATCCATTTTAAAGAAACAAATATTTTCTTACTTCTACCATAATAAAAATGAATTTTTAAAAGAGAAAATTAACTATGAATCTTACCTTATTAGATTAGTCTTGATTTTCTTGGTGAAGGTTGACAATTCTCAAACTCTTCAACTGCTCCAATGAGTTTTTCATCATCCTCAATCTGTTTATAAAGCTGATTCTCCACCACAATTTTTGCCTCTTCCATTACCTCATGAACTACATCCTTTTTTTCGACTTCAACTAAGCTTACCCCTTCCAATATTTCCAAGATTTCTTCTGGATTCCATTCATGTGATAGTTCATCCGATCTATTATACTCAACGCTTATTGACTCACCTTCACTGTTACAAGACGTCATCCTCCTTTCTTGTACATGAGGAAGACCAAAAATGGCAACGGCTCGTTTGGAGAGAAACATCCGACGCATCAATTACCGTTTACGTCACGGCTACAGAGACTTATGGAATGTCTTGTGCTCCGTACCTTGCGCTGAAGGTAACCCTGCAACTAGCTGAGGATGGTCGTCATATGCATCCTTTAGCTTCTATAATACTTATCATTCAAATTTACGTTGATGACATTTTTCTAGCTGTCCATGATGAGCAACATGCTGCAGCACAGCGCGATCAGCTGATTCAGCTTCTCGCCTCTGCAGGTATGCAGCTCGGAAAATGGTCAAGCAATCATCTGAAACTTCTTGAACAAATTTCGGAAGGTGACTTTCGCAACCTTCTATGTGTTTCAGGAGATATTGTCTCAACCCTTGGACTGCAGTGGAATACTCAAATAGACGAATTTCTATTTAATTCTTCACTGCCAGCTACCACTCATCCTAATTCGAAAAGAACAGTATTATCGGATATTGCTATTTTTTTACGATCCGTTAGGACTTATCGCGCCTGTTTTAATTCAAGCAAAAATTCTATTACATGATTTCTGGATCAATCAGCTGGATCGGGATATGCCGCTGCCACACGAATTGCTGAATAAATGGCTGAACTTTCGTTCTTCGCTGAGTCATCTACCAGTCATCCGTATATCACGATAGATAGGAACCTCCGGTGACCAAACGTGGAGCCTTCATGGGTTTGCAGACGCATCGATGTGAGCCTATGCCGCAGTCATTTACGCGGTCGTCCCAGGATGCAATCCGGTACTGCGCATGGCAAAAACTCGGGTCGCCCCGGTAAAAGTTGAGACACTGCCTCCACTTGAACTTTGTGGTGCAATACTTCTGACGCGCTTAATTAAACATGTGCTGTCAGGCATAGCTCAAGCTCCCTCATCGATCAAACTTGGAGCGACTCAAAGGTCGTACTCGACTGGCTTGATAGCCATCCATCAAGATGACCAACCTTTGTAGCGAACGGCGTCAGCGAAATTAGTACCTCGTTTCCAGAAGTAACTTGGAAGCACGTCCGCGGCAAGGACAATCCAGCAGATTGTACTACCTGAGGATTGTCCCCTGAAGAACTGGCTCAATTTTCATTATGGTGGGAAGTACCGAACTGGCTCTCTCGCCCACCCTCCGAATGACCTGTCAAAACCACCTTATCTCAGGAGCAACGACATGCTCACCATATGACCGAGAGGCTAGCTCAATCACCAATGAAGTATAACGAACTTACGACCTTTGAGAAGTTCTCCTCCTTCTCGAAGATTGTTCGAATCTTAGCATTCGTCTTTCGTTGGAAGCTAAAAGCTGATCAAAAACCTCCATTTATTACTGCTCAACTCACTGCTCAGAAGCTAATTTATTACTCCATTTATTACTGCTCAACTCGCTCTATTTCGTCTAATTCAACGTCGACACTTCAATTGTGAAATTATTTGGATTTCTGCAGGTAAACAACTCCAGCGACGCAGCCGTCTTGTAAGACTAACTCCGTTCCTGGATGTCAACGGCTTACTTCGAGTCGGCGTAAGACTACAAAATGCTTCATTGTCTAAAGCTGAACGACAACTAATAATTTTTCCCGAGCGATCCAGCTTCGTTCGGCTTCTCGTCAACGAGACTCATCTTCTCACTCTTCATGAAGGTGTCCAAATGGTGAAAAGTATCCTGAATCGTAGATTTTGGATTGTTCGAGGCAATGGATTAGTTTCATCAGTATATCGACAATGCGTAACTTGCACCAGATATGGACATTGACCGGTCGGCCAACATATGGCTCCGCTACCTACTGAACGAGTAACACAAGGGCGGCCATTCGCAATCAGCGGGTTAGACTATGCAGGGTCTATCTCAATACTTTTTTCAAAAGAACGAGGAGCTAAAACTATAAAAGGTTATGCAGCGATCTTTATTTGTCTCATCGTGAAGGCGATCTACATCGAAATAGTCTCTAATTTATCTACGGATGCATTTCTGGCCGCCTTCTCATGATTCACAGCTCGGCGTGGGCTATGTAGCACCATTTTTTTAGACAATGGGACAACATTTATAGGTGCAGACGTAACGTTGCACGACCTATTCAAGAAGAATTCCACTTTCTCTCAAGGCATTTTCACGCAACTCGCAAATCAGGGAACTGAGTGGAAATTTTTACCGCCTTGAGCTCCGCATTTTGGCGGGCTCTTGGAGGCTGCCGTCCGAAGCTTCAAATACCACCTTCGTCGAGTGATTGGAAGCACTAAGCTTACGTTCGAAGAACTGTCTACGTTGTCTGCAAAAATAGAAGCCTGCCTTAATTTGAGGCGACCCAGTAGCACTTACTACTGGCCACTTCCTGATCGGATCAGCGCGCCTGACGATCCCTGAACCACTATTGGTTTTGTCAACCAAAGTCTCATTGAAGTCAAGATGGCAGCTCGTCAATCAAATGCGGGACTCTTTCTGGGTGCGTTGGCGTAAAGAGGTTCTATCGCAACTTCAACAACGGAATAAGTGGTTGAAGACACGAACAAACCTGAAAACAGGCGATATCGTCATTGTCACTTCGTCGTTCGGGTGATAACGCTGCGGTCTTCCAAATCCACTTTTACCCGTCCAGTTGTTAAGTTAATATAGCTACCCACTGATAAAACCGCGAACGTATTCCTTGCATACTTTCACCTTAGTATAGCTCAACTCAAGAATGAAAAATGAAGACGAACAGCGATTTTAGTTTTAAGTACATCATTGTAATTGTACGCGATTCAAATTAAAATCGTGTGCATTATTACCCTTCCCTCCAGTCATGGCAAGGTGGCGGTATGTTCAGCGTGATTATGAGGTTTATAAACCAACGTTTCCGAATCAGTTTAAAGCGTCATCGGCGAGCCGGGAGGGCATAGGAACAGTATGTTGATCGTACATTACCGTGCGCTCGCATGAATACCGTAGTGCGGTAAAAACGGTCTAAGTTGTTCAAAACATTGTATCTCCTTGACGGCAAACGTCTAGATGACTTTAGACTATTCGAACACGATCACTGCTCGTCTTTCGACCTGTATGGTGCGTTTTCTCGCAGAGAATATATTCGATAAGCATTAACTTTGGAAGCTGTTTTCGTTCCGTGCGATTCTGTATGCGGTCTGTAACCTTCTTGTAATTAAAATTGTATATATACGTTTAAGAATAAAACCGTTTAATCACAAACAAAATTAATCCTCCTTCAGTCACCTCGCGAATATTCCCAATTTAAACTTCGAGTCTTTTTCGAACAGTGTTCTTAAAATATACTTTAGCAATACAACTTATATCAGAATCTGATCATCTTTTGAAAAAGTTACAAATTGATTCATAATCAACCCACTTAAATTTTCCAATTGGTAAATTCTGTATGCCGCCCAACTATATAGATTATTAATATCATAATATAAAAGTGTCTTTATTTTATTTTTTTCATCGTATCTCGATCCCATGTATGAATTATGTGCCTTTGCATATCGATTGCAGCACTGACCTATTCTACTTCGAATGCCTGATCCAATACACAATAACATGTCAATATATTTTAGAAGCTCTAATTCTACCTTTGTCATCTTAAGAGCTGCTGAAAATGTTAATCCTGGAGTAATGTAAAAGTGTGCAGGACATAAGCCGAAGACTTTCATAGATGTATTTGAAAAACTTTCGAAGACATCTACTAAGAGGAGAACATCTGTTTTTAAATATAAGTCCGAATAATCTCCTAATGTTCTTATATTAAAGCTTTCCCATGTTTAAACAGCATGCTTGCTGTCTTCTTAAGTGATATCTGAAGCTGTTAATTTATTATAAAATTCATTCTTCGACGGCAATTTTGTAGTTAATAATTTATCTAGTCCATCTACAAAATCGTAGGGAAATATGCCTTTACGTCTAAGAAGATCAATATTTTCATTTGACAATCCATCTAATTGAATTTCCTGTGTTGTTATTGGTATATTATCTAGATACGACACAAGTTTCTCTAAGGATGGTGGTGAAAATCGCCAAGAATCTATAAATCTTAAATTTACATCGCAGTCATCCATACACTTTGTGAATGAAGTATATTTTTCCTTGTTATGAGGTATTTGAGTAATGCGTTCATTAATCAGTGTAGAAGTTCCAATTTTTTAAAAATAAAATATGTATCATAAATGAGATTATGAAAAATTACAGGAATGATTTTTGAGTCTTTATAGTTCAAATTTCATGAATTATGAGCAGAATTTCTGAATCAGAACCTCTGAACCTCTAAACCTAAAGTTAAAAAAAAATTAATTTAGAAAAAAAAATTTTTATTTATCCAAAAGAAACATTTCCTGTAAGATAATAATAATCTCGTATTGCCAGTTGCTCATCAAGAAATGGTTTGCGACATATATGGTAATCGGTCGACATTGAAAAGTTCATTCTTCAATACCTGTGAGTTTCATTGGTTTTGAATTTTTATAGAGATAATCAATCTGCTCAGTAATTGATTTGAGTTCACGAACAAACCATTGTGCAGGTGTTTCGTCGTCTGGACTTTTCTGTCTATATCATTTGTAAGTGGATAATTTGTCGTAAAAGCTATATTTTAAATAGAAACTTATACTGTTGGCTTCATGAAAAGCATTCTCAATTTTTGTAGGTTTTAATAAACATTCAAAGTCTGCGTAAATTATAAAAGGTATTTTTTCACTTTTATTATAATCTTAAATTTTTTAAATGTTATTCGATGAGTTTGATAAATTTATTCTACAATCGTTAATATTTTACAAAGATTTTCATGATTTTGTAGCCTTTCCTCACTATAAAAATGTTGCAAGTACGTTGCAAGCATCTTTCACAATGGTATAATTTTTTATGAGTCTTACTCAGTTGTGATCCTAGAAGTTTAGATATACGTTTAACCTTTAAAGTGCCAGGTTTTAACGTTTCGAAATCTCCTTCGAAACATAATGGAATTTAGGCACACTTCCATTATTGTCTGGAATATTATTTTCTTCATATTCGTCTATGTAGAAGTCTTGAATGAGACGGATTTGCATGTTTCTTCGCCTTATTTAATGAAATATGACAAACTAATGCTTCATATTTCGATCCGTAGTTCCTAAGCATATAAACATTTACTGAAATATTATTCCATTTTTCAAATTTAATAATCTCTTTCAGTTTTACAGTAAATTCTATATCACCAAAGTTCAACTCGTTTGCAAATTTATCATAACTATGAACTCTTTAAGGATTCTTTTCATTTGGATGTAATGCTGAAAGAATAGCATATTTGAAGCATTGATTATCAATATTATGAATATTGATACATGCTAATTTGATGTTATGAACTTAAGGAGAGAAATATATGATGTTCCCTTGTGAGGTGAAAATTTTTTCATGTTTATGCACAAACTGATAATATTTTTCAATGTCCATACGGAATATTTTTACTGGAATTCTTCTCAACTTTTAAGAAGAGGCTTCTTAATATATTCCTCATACCATTTTTCTAAATCAGTAGATATGTATACTCTTGTACTCATAGTTGTGAAATATTTAATGTATGTTGATTGCTCACCATTTTTCTGCTTGGAAAACTCTAACATAAAATCTGAATTTACTTTTATTGCAGTATATTCTTGTAAGCAAGCTTGAACTTTATCCTCAAAGAGCTTCTGTGTGTCGACCAAGGAACTTAGAATGTCCAGATATTTTCAATTAACAACACCTGTTCTTATTCGATTTTTAAAAGCAGATCGAATACCTCGCCATTCTACTTTAGCTGACTCGTTAGAGATTAGGCT
This sequence comes from Sycobia sp. Sy_11, assembly GCA_018907035.1. Lineage (NCBI taxonomy): Eukaryota > Metazoa > Arthropoda > Insecta > Hymenoptera > Epichrysomallidae > Sycobia > Sycobia sp. Sy_11. Next base: position 420,481 of record JACCIC010000071.1, on the reverse strand, counting down.
ACCTTCAACTGCACTATCAAGATGATACCGAAATCCTGCTTGTAAACATGAAAGATGAATCAAACATGTTAAACATTTTTGATTTTCTGCTCGAAAGACCTTGTTTTTTCACATTCCCTCAACTTTATCATATCCTGTTCAGTTATTGTTAAATAATTCTCGAGATCGATTATCTTCAATTCTCTGACACGCTCGTAAATATCACGAAGTTGTTTCACTTATACATTATTTATATAGAAAACCTTCAATACTTTTTCATACTTTAATAATAATTTAATACTTTTTCATACTTTTTCATAATTTTCATAATTCTTCATAATTTTTCATATTTTTTCATAATTTTTTTCTGTAATTTCAGAAATATAGCTGATGTAGAGAAGCTATTTTGTCCATCGTTGCAGTCGCTACAGAGTGAAGAGCAATACGTGTTTTGTGGAAACCATACGTTATGCAGAAGGCAATTACCAATGTTTGCAATTCGTAACGCAATGATTATGCACACATGGTTAGAATATTATTTTAATGGAAAGTTCGGACGGGATGAAACTGGTTAAACGAACTGTATTTTAATGTAATTTTTAATAAAAACAAGTATTTTATTCTTACTTTAAAAAAACATTCAAATAAAAAGAAATTTTAAAAAGAAATTTTAAATTAAAAGAGATTTTAAATTAAAGAAATTTTAAAAAAAAATTTTAAAATAAAAGAAATTTTCAAATAAAAAGGACAGATTTTAGGAAATATGAAATTCCTAGAATTTCCTGAAATTCTAAGAATTTGATCTCCAAGAATTGTTGGAGGGGCTGCGCCCCTCCGTGGAGGTCAGTTGAGTCTCAAGTGCTTTTGTCGCTTACTTACGTATTCTTTGCTACATCTTCCTTTGCTGTCTTTCTCCAGCTTGACCCATTTTCTATCAGTCGTTTGCTCCTTTTGCAACATTACACTATATTACTTATTTACATTATTATAATATATACTGTTAGTTCGATATAAATTATTTTTTGTTAATAGGATAAGTTCAGAAGAATTGTAGAATTTGAAAAATAAATATTCAAGTAAATATTAAGTTTAGGTTAAAAAAAGAAAGTCTATAATTTAGAATTACATATTTGACGTTTAGGATGGGAATCATGAATGATTAAACGCATCACATTTAATTTAATTAATTGTATTTATGAATATTCACTTCATTAGTATATACATACATATTTTATATAATAATACATATTTTATATTTTATATATTTTAACACATATTTTATATTACATTTTTTATTTGCATTTATTTATTATTTTTTTACATTTTTATATTAATTATTATTTAATATTATTTATATTTTTATACTGTTATTTTATATTGTTTTCCGAACACACATCGGTAACTATTTGGAGAAATTCTGATTGAATGTCGATCTCCTCAATACTTGAGCTGCTTCTGTGGCTCATGCTTTCCTGGTATGGGCTGTGGTGACGATCAATTTTTGTCGTTATCGTTATCATCTTCTGCTTCCTACGCCAACTCTTTTGCTTTCTCTCGGATCTCGATCTCGTCCTCGTCCTCGATCGCTCACCTAATGGGTCGAATGCGATCCAATCATTAAATTAAATGATTTCCTCTTAATTGAACATAGATAGAGTATGTCAAGAGATGTAGAATAGGGAGATATGGGTGCAGTGGGAGAAGCCCCCTTTCGGAAGGGGAGAGGTGTAGACACCCTTTAGTAAAAAAAATAAGAATAATCAATTGAAGATTATAAGTTTGATTATAATGCAATCTTAAAATAAAATTTCAAAAAATTGTAATAGCATAAAAAATAAAATTAAAAATTGAAACTAATTTTAAAAAATGATATAGATAATGTTTAATTTTTTTTTTTATTTATTTAACATCGCTCTATTTATGCTTCCAAATATTGGTGCTAATCAGCGACGAAGGTCCATGATGTGTTTGTAAACAAAGCACATGTAAATTATTACAGCGGTGCTTGTGTCAATCAGCCGAGACCGAGATTTAAACTCGGATCACCAAGTTACTAGTCCTTCGCTCTAGCGATCGAGCCATCATAGGCCTAATGTTTAATATTAAAAACACGTTATAATAATTTTTATACAAAATTTCACATAAAATATAAATGGTATTTTATTCAAAAATCTCAAATACCTAACTCAAAGTGCAAAAAAAGGTCCAGCTTGTGATCGAATGGCGCATATAAGTCTAAACGTCGTAAGTGCTAGATGTTACGCAGGTACTGAAAACTGAAAATTCTATTAAACCACACGGTTTCGTTTATTCACTTTTCCTTCCAAGGGAGGAAAAGTAAAATTCTGCTTTCTGAATAGTTGGGAAGTGATCATAAGTTTTTTACCTCCCTACGGAGAAAAAATAATATTTTGCTCTCTCCAGACAGCTGCAGAAAATGGTATTTTGCGCACCTAGTACGGCAAAAAAGTATTGTCCATTATCGATGTTTTTAGGTAAACATTGTTTTGCTATTTATTTTCATAAATTAGCATGATTAAAAAAAAAAACAAAAAAGGTGTGAGCTTGCCAAGCCCGTTCTCACAAAGTTTATGGTATATTTGTTTAAATAATTAATTTTTGTTTAAATGAATTTCACAGTATCTTTTGAAATCTAAATAAATGAGCTTTATTGGTAAATAACTTGCAATTTTGTAACTAAAAACGTTTTAAAATCGCTAAAAATATCAAGAAATAGACTAAAGAATTCTTTTATTGAAGAATACAGATATTTGAACTGAATTTTGGCCCTCAACAAAATCGGAAAACTCTGTTTTGTAAAAAACGTCCGTAAAATTTGGTTGACAAGAATCGAATTTGAATCATTGGGAAATGTAAAAGTCCAATGCTTAACGATAATAAACAAACAGATGTCCTTATTCCCTGAGTCTAAGCTACTCTATATATTTTGTATGATTTCTTTATATGCTAGATAAGGCCACCAAACTCACTTAACCATTTTAATGTTGTTCAAAGTTCAATTTATTCGAAATTTCACACGTGAGGTTAATCAAAATATTTTCCGTCATTTTCTACTACTTTTTCTCATCTTTCTGGCAATATGGCGATACCGTGGTTGAAGAATGATGGCGGTTTCGAGGCGATTCAATCATCCAGGAATTCTCGTACTTCTTGAACATGTCGAAAGCGTGTATCAATGAGATTGTGGTGCATCAATCTGAATAGGTGGTAATCAGAAGGCACTATATCTGGCGAGTACGTTGGTGCAGCAATGCTTCCCATTCGAGCTCCAACAGTATATTTTTGACGGCTTTTGTAACATGTGGCCGAGCGTTGTCATGCAAGCGAATGACTTTGCGCCTATCGCGCGCGATTTCTGATTTATATTCGATCAATTTCTATTGCAAATCATTCAGTTCGGGTGTGTATACTTCGACAGTAACGGTTTCAATTGGTTTTACCAACTTGTAGTACAGCATACCTTATTAGTCCCACCAAACGCATAGCAATACCTTTTTCCCATGGATGTTCCGTTTTGGTGACAATGTAGACGGTTGACTTGGATACACCCATGACTTTTTGTGCTTGGGATTGTCATAGTAGATACACTAGTCACATTTCATCACTAGACACAATACATCACAGACAACACTTCTTTTTTGTCTGACAAGCAAAGACAGTGCGATATTGTATCGATTTATAATGACACTTTCGGTCAAATCGTGTGGCATCCATTTTCCTTCTTTCTGAATCTTGCCCATCACATGTAAACGTTTGCCAACTGCTCTGTTACTGACAACTAACTTATTAGCGAGTTCTTTCTGCGTTTGAGATGAGTTTTCATACAATAATGCTTGCAATTCACTATCTTAAAATTTTTCGGTTGTCTAGAATGTTCTTTGTTGTGAACATCAGTATCTCCACTTCTAAACCGCTGAAACCACTCTTTACATGTCTTTAAACGATGGAGATTGTTTGCCATAACATTCTAAGGAAACTAAGTTCGCCTCCTAATATTTCACAATTTTTAATATAATGTATTCTGATTTGCATCTGGATCACTTTCATATTTTTTAATGTATGTTCGAAAATTATGAATTAGCTGGGATTTTTAAATAACGTTGATCTAATCAAAAATGTTCGCGGCATCTATTTGTGCTATATTTTTAAATTTTTCTATACTATATTATAATTTAGTTACTGTCGAATCTTCAGTTTTATCATCGAGATGGGATTCATTACCACCAAGTCATTTCAGCACATTTTTAGCTAATAATACAGTTTTAGATCTCCAAATAAGTTTGATTAGTTCAGATATAAACTTTGATTTGGATAATTTTTGAAAAACTATAATGCTTTAAAATAAAAATTCTAATAAAAAAATAATAAAAATTTTTGTTATGTATTTATAGTCACACAAAAAGACCGATGAGCACATAAAAAATTATCTAGTAGTTTAGTGCAATTCTTCCAGTATTATTTTTAAAATTTAAATTTACATATTTTAATTTTATTCTTCTATATGCAAATAAGATAAAATTTTACTATATTTGTGCTTGCAACTACTTATTAGCATTTCGTATGAAATTATCTGAGTAATAAGAAGCAATAATAGAGGTTTCGATAAAGATTCTTAGTTATTGTACTGTACATTATATAGAAATGTTTTTATAGTTTACTGACTAAAAAGTCATTATTGCACTATTATTAGTTAAAATAATAGTTGAAGTGTAGCGACCACTATTTTACCGCATGAATTAAAAGAATAAATTATATGTTGTAATTCTATTCTGTAGGATATCGGTATTTACCGTCTGAACACGGAAATTCCCATGAAAGTCGCTGATAGACATCTAGACATCGGTTGCTACCGTTTGCAGATTCTCTAAAAATTTAGTTACTAGTGCCAATTGAAATTTAAGAAAAAAATAGTCTACCGAGATAGTATCTTATTTGTACTGTGGCGGGAGACGATTTAGCGTGTGTAAGGGTTGCACGGAAAGGGGGAGAAAGCGGTGATACACTCCGTGAAGGAAGGTGGTGTAGGTTAGGAGGACGCGCGACCTATTAGTAAAGTACACTACAGTACTTGCCGTGCAGAAGCTGTAGATCGGCAGGGCCCTCGACTCCGGGTGGCTGCCAGCGTCGATGAACTTGCAAAACGCCGTGCGGCGGCGACCGCGAATGGCAGCTTCGCCACGGCCTCGCTCCGATGATGCTACCAAGATAGCGGCTGGCTTGGCTGCTTGGTGTCTAGGGAAGCAGATCTCGCGTCCTCGCACTCTCTGCTATTATTCTGCCGTGCCCTGGTGGTGCTAGCTATAGTAAATGTCGATTTAGCGCACTGAACCATGATCCACTCCGTATGCGGGGCTATTGCATGGAGTGCGTAATAGACGGATAAATGGAATTCATTATTGACCTCGCCAGTCCAGGTTAGAGTCTTTGGTTTATTAGTAAAATAAGGAGAAAAAATGTCTTAATTATGTATTACTAGGTCTAGCCTGATCTTAACATTATGAACTAAAGGTACTATTATTCCTAATTCTTAGCCTATGCTTATTCTAACTATTTTCAGAAAATATTAAGCATATGTTATCTTACGTCTACGGGAAGAAATTTTATATATATCATAATTTAAATTTATAAAAAGAAAAAGAAATAATGGATATCAGAATTTAAATTTATGATGGCACATTGCTATCGGCGCTTAAATCTATATATAATAATAAAAAAAAATGAATCTCGAAACTTACATAATCTAGATATCCAAAATCTGATAACTAACGGGAGTTTCACTTATATCTATGTTTAGATCTATTCTTTTGCTTAATCTATGCTTATTTCTATTATTTCTTCTTTCTATATCTATGCTTAAATCTACTATATACATAAATTCTTCTATATCTATACTTCAATCTATATTCTTCTTTCTTCTTTTCTTGCGTCTTCTTCCTCTCGTACCTCAGGATTTTTCCTCTGAAGACCTTCATTTCAGGCTCATTTGTTACCCCTTCGTTTCGCTCTGTCGTCGGCTCGTACTTGGTTGATAGTTGTGAGCTCTCTTCTTCGCTTATTGAGCTCCGCTAGAAACACGGAAGGTATCAGAATTTTTTCATGTAATTCTTTACAACTGGATCGGTGTTGATCGGATCGCGCTCTTCGTGCCTTTGTGCTGCGAGTACTGTTGAATTTTTTATGAGCCATTGTTCACTCTTTATCAACACGGGTGAAGAACTGTGATTGCGAGCTCCGATCTACACCTGCACCATCACAGGTGTTAGTAGGGGGAAAGCTTGGGTTGGCTTTAGTATCTGTTCTGTTTTCCTAGCTACCGTATGGTAAAAAAATGTGTGACGATATTGTGAAAAGAGTGTGGTACGGTATGGAGAAGTCTTATAGGTAGTACATGTGATGTTTACTTGTTAAAGTAAACCGACGCTGCATTAATGCTGGGATGGGAGGATTTGTTAAAGCGGATAAGTAATCAGTTCTCTTTGACTGGCGTTGTCTAGTATCTTTTATACAGGCAACTGGATCGACCTCGCACGGCAATTTCAAAAGGTAGAAATTGATTTTGCAGTTTCGACGGTAATGTATATACCGTCTACAAAGGCTATGGTAGTTGGGCGCGTTAGGGGCGTATTTGGACAATCTTTGGGTTGTGCTCTCTCTTTCTCAGAGTTCCTTTTTCCTTTGTACTTCGATAGTACAATTTTTTTTCCCTGGGGTTGCTTTTGAGGTTTCTCCAGGCACTTGGGACGGGTCTTACATTTACCCGATTTCTTTAGAACAACAGACCTCATAAAAGCACAACGGTCTCCTCGATAGAGACTAACTTCGCTATCCCCTGGGATATTAACCAATAAAATTAATTTTGGGTGGATTATTATTTTCTTTTTCTTCGTTATTGATTTCTGAGGGATTCTTGATCCTCAGCGATAGGACAAGGAGCTGATCGATGTGTACGATATAGCGTCCTGGGGATTGCGGTGAACTCATATCTTTTCCCGGGATACTTCTAGCGGTCTCATTCTCTTATGTAGAGTCGCCGGCTATAGTGTGCCCTAGATTTTCGTAGCATCCTCTAAACGAGTTGTATATCAGGTCCATTTCTTTCGTCTTCCTAACATTCTTATACTTAGTATATGGGCGCCTCAATTCTCGTGCTGCCTCTAGACTACGGGGTCGGTAGGGCTAGAGTGGGACTGTTTAGTGTCTTCGTGGTCGATAAGGGGGGGTGCTCGTGTCTAACAGGGATGGCTGGAATGACGTACTACTCGTCAATCGTCACGTCTGTGGACGTTCCTTCTCGATCCCTAGATCCTGTGACGCATCTGAGCTAAACAAGATCAGATTGCCCTACGTTTCAGCGTGGCTTCCACAAAGTCGATTGTTATTTTAAATTTCACTAGGATGCCCATTCGTAGGATGCCATCATGCTTCAGGAAGTTCGAGAGATTCAAGGATGCTGTTGTTTTTGATCGTCGATGTTAATTATCAAGTCAACTTGTCCATCATTGGAGTGTAGCTGTCCGTCAGGTAGCTTCATGTACGATACAACCGGTATAATCACCGATTGTATCATTTGTCCTAGTTGTGGGTCACTGTAGGATTTTCTCGCTCCCGGGTCTACTGATGCTGGGATTATTTTCGCTGCTATTTCCAAATTTAAGAAAAGTCGATTCTGGTCATCTTGGATTATCGCGAGGGGACGCGAACGAGTGACTTCCTTTGCTCGTATGGTGGTACTTGACGTATATGGGGTGGGTCGGTATACATACCACGGAATTGTGGAGTCGTATGATTTGGGGTTTTGGAGTTGATTCCATTCTCCTGTCCCCTGATTAGTTTTTCGATAGCCTGCTGGGACTGCAGCGCGTGCAATTTGCTATTGTCACGTCATTCTTTCCGTAGTTGAAGCAGTGCAATCTACGTTTGTTAGAGCATCGATTCGCCCAGTGACCCGATCTACTACATATCCAGCATGGCCATTTGTTTGGCCTAGGGATATTTCTCCTCGGCTCTCGGAGAAATTCGGTGGCGTCCGAGGCCCTTTTCAACGTTGTTTGCCACGGGTAGTTGATAGTTCTCATCTATCTTCCAAATCTAGTCGTGTGTACTGGTACTAATCTCTGATATTTCGGTATGATGTGTATGTACGTTAGGGACTTCGTTATGGATATGTTTTATTGTATCTCGGTGATAGGCTCCTGATTCGGCTTGACAATGGCCGATAAGGATCGGAAGAGTGATTGTTGTCGGCATCCTGATGAGGGGCTTCGATAGTGTCTGATTCATTCAGATGGTCTCTCCGATGATTGCCGTCGATTTGCTGTCGGTGATGGGTTTCGGTTTCTCATTTCTGGAATTGCATCCCTAAGTCTTCCTTCTTTCCTTCTTAACTAGTATTGAGACTACTGACTCCTCCAAAACGACCTGCTTCTTTGTCTCTTTGGGCTTATCGTTATGTAACGCCGTTACTCTTGTTCGGTGGTTTTAAGTTCTCCGACCTGCCGGGGAGCAAGCATCTGTCCTAACTATGTATTTCTCTGCTGGTGATGGCACCTTACATCTCTTCGTTAGCTCCTTGTTTAACTCTATGTGCTGACCAAGTAGCTATAGCTCGTTAATCGAGTTAAAGTCGTTGCTGTCGATCTTGTCGATAAAATTGGCGTGTACTACTGTGTACAAATATGAGTAAGACTTTTTAATTCAAACTTCCCGGGTTTATTTGTCCGATTCGGACAAATGTTTTTATCTTTAAGTTGGTAGTACTGTCAGAGTTATCTGTGCCAAATTTAACGCATTTATCTTCATTTGTCATGTAGTTACGCTTGTGTTTTATGAACAAAGAAAAGTTGTTTCTTCGGTTTTTATAACGTTTGAAATTATGAAATAAAAAAGTAGCCTTAAACTTTGTGCACAAAATGAAATATCGGCCGCCTAAACGTTCAGAATGTTATAGAAGCCCTTTGGTGAGAAGTCAATGTCAAGAGCAAGTGCAAAGAAGGTCGAGAGTACGAACGCATTGAATACGAACGCGTTGAATACGAACCACATCAAAGACGATTAAGAACATCTACTGATTGGCTACACATCGACAAAATCAAAGAATTGGTTATGTAAAATCGTCGATTGACTAGTAGAGCGCTTGCTGATATTTTGGAATTTCAAATGGGCCAGTTAACACCATTTTGAAAGACATTTTGTGCCTGAAAAGAGTAGTTGAGAATATATATATATATATATATATATATATATATATATATATAGTGGACTATCTTTGAAATATATAGTTTATTTATATATACGCAAGTAGCTCAAAGAGCGTCCGAACATGAAGAGCGGTCAACATAGGTTGAGCATACATTTGTTTGAGATGAAGCGCTACAGATACACATAGGCGTCGCGATTGTCGCATCATACTATAATTCTACATCATGATATATATACGTGATATATATATCCTCACTTGTGGTTTCTATAATTCCAGCACTCTCACTTAGAAGTCACAAAAGCGCATATTTATATTAAGAACATTCGCTTACATTAAGTAAATCCCTTAAAGATTTAAATGCTTTTATCGGTAGAGCCTTTGTTAGCATATCTGCTTGCTGATTCGCTGATTTTACATATTCTATGTTAAATAAGCCCTTATTATAATTATCTCTTATAAACTTATATTGAATGTTTATTTTTATTGCGACAATGGTATTATAAATCTTTTATTATCTGAATAGCACTTTGGTTGTCTATATATAATATACTTCCGCTTTACACTCATATAGAATATTAATCAATTTTTTATCCAAATTATTACTTGTGCAGCCGTACATGCAGCAATAAATTCCGATTCAGTAGTTGATAACGCAATCGTACTTTGTTTCTTAGATCACCAGCTTATTAAACTATTACATATGAGGCCTACGATGGCTCGATCGCTAAAGCGAAGGACTAGTAACTCGGTGATCCGAGTTCAAATCCCGGTCTCGGCCGATTGATACAGGCATCGCTGTAATTATTTACATGTGCTTTGTTTACAAACACATCGTAGACCTCCATCGCTGATTAGCACCGATAATTGGAAGCATAAATAGAGCGATGTTAAATAAATAAAAAAAAAAAAAATTAAACATTATCGTTAAATAAAGCGACTTTAAATTACATAAAAAAAAAAAAAACTATTACATAACTTTACAATAAATCCTGATACAGATTTTTGAGATTCATGATTGCTAGCAAGATCTGAATCGCTAAATACTACTATTTTGGAACAATCATTATTAACTTAATATATAATAATAGACCATATTCGATCGTACCTTTATAATATTTAATGACTCTTTTAATTGCATCCAATGGATTTTTGTAGATTTTGCAGAATACCGTGTAAGTGCTCCCACTGCAAAATCAATGTCGGGGCGAGTTATAATGGCGAAAAACATTAAGCTTCCAATCGCTTCCATATACGGAACATTTATTACATTTTCATTTACATTTCTATTGAAAATTGTCGAGAAACTATTTGGATCAGCTGGTATATTTACACTATTACTATTTTCTAAACTAAATTTAATCACAATTTTTTCCGCATCTAAATTTTGATTTATAAACAATGATCCACCTGGCAATTAATTAATTTCGATAGCTAAACATGTATTCATATAATTAGTAGTAGTTTCAAGATTCTGTTCGAGATGTCTTAATAACATATGTAATCTATTTTTAATTTTTGAGGCAATAGCGCTATCATCAACATATATTAATAATATTACTTTTTCCTTGTTTTTTTTTACTTATAAAAACACATGGATCTATGTCTGTTGGAAACAAATTACATTTTTCTAAACATTTCACAAATGTTGAATTCTAACATCTAACAGATTACTTCAGTCCATACAGACTCTTTTTTTAATAAACAAACCTTGTTTAATCCATTCAAACCTTCAGGTTGCTTCATATACATACTTTCTTTTATATCACCGTTTAAAAATGCAGACTTAACGTCAAATTACATGTGATACATTGTTTCTGACGCTGTTATATCTAAGAAAGTTCTAATTGAATTGTATCTAGCTACGGGGCTAATAACTTCTTTAGAATCTATATCCTGCTTTTGTAAATAACTTTTTATAATTAATCTTGCTCTAAATCTATTATTCTTAAAATCAGAATTTGTTTTTATTTTGAAAACCCATCTATTGGATAATATTTTTACATTCCGTGGAGCATTTACTAAACGCCAAGTTTCATTTTTATTTACTGCTAAAATTTCCTGTTTGCCACGCTTCTGATTGTTCACTATTTATCACTTCATTATAGTTACGCCGTTCATCAGAAATTACTGTAAGCAAGTTTTGTACATCTTCAAAGTCCAATAAGAAATTATTAACCTTACCGCTTTGATCTGGTGATTGTATTTTTTCGCGATTACGTAAATTATATACAAAAAATTTTCTTGTAATTTCAGGCTCATATATATTTTGACTTATTTCGGTTTCATTATCAAAATTATTTATTTCATTATTTTGATTTTCAACATTGCTCGCTTATATACTTATTTATAATAACAACATTGATTGATATAAAAGTTCACAAAATAGTTACATTAGCTTACCATACATACTTTAGAATGAAAATTCACTGTTAGCACTCAAATACTATTCCCCGTTGTTATTATATTGACATCATTATACATAAGCGACTATTTCCAAGTACTTACAGTGAGCACCTTATGTTTTTCTCTTCAGGTATTTATCTACAGAAGCTTAAGTATTTTAATTTTGTTCTCTTAGATTTAAGTTCACAGGAATTTTTCGACCTTGTATAATTAATCACAAGGTGCTTACTGAATTCACCTTATTCAGTAAGCATATAAAAATTAGATACCTGCTTATTAATCATGGAAGATATATACAGTATTATTAGAAGGTGAACTTAGTTTCTGATCTTTTTTAACGAAAAAAGTTACAATATACATATATATATATATATATATATATATATATATATATATATATATATATATATATATACATATATAGTATTTTTACAGATATTCTTAAACTGTTTAACCTTTAGAGGGCCGAGATGACGCCTATAAGCGTCATCTGCTTTGTTAATCAATCAAGCACAACTAAGTGGGTTTTTAAGGTTATTTAGGTCTCTGAACTTGATTCTGTCATGAAAATGAAAATTCAAAATGGCGGAAGTAATATCTCGGATTTTTACCAGATGTTTTTTTTAACACAAATTCCATGACTTTGTGGGATATTGAGATGGAAAGTTAAAAAAACATCCTCTCTCTCTCTTTCTCTCTCTTTCTCTCTCTCTCTCTCTCTCTGTCGCGCGTACGCACAGGTCTCTTGGATTTGTCGAGATGTGGAATCTTAGCACGACTCACATACACACACACATACGCGCGCATACACGCACCTACGCATACAAAAAATTAAAAAGTTGCTCAGTTCTTTTTTGTTACATACACATTCCGGGCCGCATCTAGCTTCCGCTCTATCGGCCATTTGTGAACCAAAACTTTTCATGACTGTTTTTCTTTTCTTATTAGTGCAGGGCTACACATCATAGCGACTTTTGGTGGACCTGCAGCATATCACCATGTGATCAAATTTGACCCGGGCTGATCAAAAAAAACAACAACATTTTTACGTATTTTAATTCAAATCATTATTCTAGCCTTCAAAATAGGCTCCCTTCGAGCCAATATAAGCATGCCAATGCTTAATCCAATTTTCTATACATCTGTTGTAAGCCTCAGCTGGGATTGCTTTCAGTTCCTTTAGCGAATTATTTTTTATGGCTTTAATGAACTCACGGTGCGTTTCCCGAAGCGGATTTTTGAGTTTCAGAAAGAGGAAAAAGTCACAGGGAGCCAAATCTGGCGAATGCGGTGGCTGAGCGATGACTTTCATTTCGTGTTTGACCAAAAAATAAGACACAATCGCGCTGGAATGTACCAGCACATTATCGTGATGAAAAAAACTATGAATTGTCTGCCCACAAATTCGGTCGTTTACGACGAATTATTTCACGTAGAACTCTCAGAACCACCAAGTAGTACTCCTTATTGACCCTTTGACCTCCTGGAACGAATTCATGGTGAACCACCCCATGGTAATTCGATAGATTTTTGGGCAGTTTTGACGTCATATTCATAGACTCATGTATCATTACCAGTAATGATGCGTTGGATGAATGTATGTTTTGTAGTGATAAGTGTACGTTTTGAAGCATCTCTTTTGCGACTTCTACTCGACGTTGTTTTTGCAAAAGATTCAGATGTTTTGGAACTTGTCTAGCATCGACACGCTTCATATGCAAAACATTAACTAAAATATGTTGAGTCGATCCATACAAGTTGTTGAGAGCCTCTGCTATCTCTCTTATGCCAACACGACGATTTTGGAGCACCATTTCTTCAACTTTTTCGATGTTATCGTCGTTAACAGAGGTGGATGAGCGACTTGCATGGGGCAAGTTTTCGATGACTTCACGACCTTCACTGAATGCTTTGTGCCACTCAAATACTTGCGTTCGCGATAAAATAGACTCCCAAAGACATTTCTGCTACATTTTTAACGATTCCTTAGCCGTAATTCCATTGGAAAGGCAAGATTTCAAGCAAACTCGTTGATCAACTTTTTTTTCATAATCAATATCACCAGACAAACTTTTTGCGTTGTAATCAAACAGCTGATAAACACACACTAATGGAGTTAAGGCGTTCCAATTTCACAGAAACATCAAGAAAGTTTGTAACAATATAGAAAAAAACAATTTTACCGATTCAGTTTACGCGCGGATTTTAAATGCATCCGTCCGGGTCAAATTTGATCATATGAATTATTTGTAGTAGAATCCGTACCACTGATGACTGCACTATTTTGTTCTTATGATTGACTAGACTTCATAACCAGTATATAGGCTGGTTACTTAAAAAAAATGCGGTATAAAATTTTTCAGTTTTCATAACCAGTGTGCTGGTTTACTTGTATAGGATTAAGATTAATAAATAATAGTAAATAATATACAATAGTGTAATTTGCCAAATAAATAATGGATATAAATAAATAGATAGATGTATCCGTCAATTCCTAACTGCCAATTATTCCTTACCTATCTATTCAGGTTCCTCTAGGTCTTCTGCTTCGAACAAATTCTCTAATAATTCGACTGATTCCTTGGTCTGAAGTATTTCCTTGACGATCAACTCGAAGGCCAAGTAATTTTTACGGCTGAATAAAGCTCTTACCTCGATGGAGGTGCTATTTTGCCTTTGGAACCTGATCCTAGTTTCATCATATTTAGGACGGATCTTCAGGATTTGCTCAAGTGTATCCGTCTCCTCACATGAGCATGTATCGTTTTCTCTCAGATGGACTGAATAGAGACAAGACCCGAAGTCTCCATGCTCCGTGAGAAATGGGATTAACCATCGTGACAGCCTAATCCAGCCTGCCCTCATCCTGTCTCTGATACTAGGTTCGTAAGAATGTGTCAGCCTACCTTTTGTCGAGTTATTCCAGATCGTTTTCCAGTCAACAAAATATCTATCAGATATCTCTCGCACGGCACGACGTTGGCCCTTACGCGTTGCTGCATTTTTCCGGTTAGCGTACAGTTTCGCTCTACGTCTGCATTCTAGCTTGATTGGGAATTGGACCGTTATCATTGCTAGAGCATCGGTTGAAATGATCCTGAATGGGCTGGTGACTCTAATGAGCGCATGTCTTTGATTATTTGTCAACTTTTTTTGCTGTACAAAAAGCATCAAATCGTGCTACCCTGTAAATATTTTAATGCAGTTAATTACTCCTTATTATTGCGCTGGGTTTCGCTTTTATCGCCTACCGTACTACCTTATCGCCATCATGGGATAAATCCCATTTAAGAACGCTTATGAATAACTTATTATTACTTAGTAAAATAACTTATTAACTGCAGATAATATCACGGATTTAAAGCTCATTACATTCAGCAATTTATTGGAACGGACCAAGTTTTTTTCTTTTTATGTTGTTTAACGTCGCTCTATTTGAGCTTCAACATACCGGCGCTAATCAGCTACGGAGGTCTGTGATGTGTTTGTAAATAAAGCATATGTAAATTATTATAGTGGTGCTTGTGTCAATTGCCCGACACCGAGATTTGAACTCGGATCGCCAAGTTATTAGACCTTTGCTCTAGCGATCGGCCGATTGTAGGCCTCTCAGACCGACATTACAAGGACATCCTCCTTCTCAAATCCTCCATAATATTCATTTATTTACATTATATGTAAAATAGTATTCTACGTTAGACCCACGAAAAAACGCTATTTTTGTGGTTATGGATGTAGGATTTGAAGTGCTTAATAAATACACTCTTAAAGTACATAAAAAATTCTTTTTTATTTATTTTATACATTTTTTATACATGTAAAGTATGGTCAAAGCCAACACCTCAAAAAGTAGGTAATGTTGTCGTTGTCGTAAAATCTTGCCATTGGATGATCTGAAACAAAAAAATAAAATAGTTGTATATTTAGTATGACTAGAGAAACCGATCTAATTAAAATATTTTATGTACGTGCAAAATCAACAAAATGGTGGCTAAAATACGAAAGAAAAAAAAAATGTTTTTTTCCGTCTTTTTTACAATAAAAATATAGTTAGAATTACAATTTTACGTTGATTGTAGTTAGGACGGTTGATACAAACATATAGAATATGTGTTCAAAATTTCATAAGGATCGGTTGAATAGTTTTTTAGTTTTCATGACCACGGTACTTGAAAACTCTGTTTTGAGAAAAACGCGTTTAAAGTGTTTATAAGTGAAAAATTGTAGAAAAAATTATCTTACGCTCAATCAGCGATGCCTGGGCCATAAAATATTCCTTCAACTTGTTCCAGGCGAGTATTTACATCTAATTTAGCCTGCTTTTTTGAGTTCCACTCTCTTGTACCTCACTCACTCTCTGAGTTATTTTGAGTGTTTCTTCCCAAACATCTCTCCAGCAATTCCGTTTTTGCTAGATCTTCGTAGATAGAAACAGAACACACTACCCACTGTGAGAGCATTGTAAACACAGTAAAAAAATTAATAAAAGAATAACCACCAGTATTATCAACTTTCACATCAAAACTCGGATCGTTAGACTTTTTCAGTTTTGATGCTGACGACTAGATGTTTTCTGTGCACGATACAATTTCTTCGTATCCATTGCGAATAGATAGATACTTCATTTTCGAACTTCGAATCACGACTGCTTCTCCACTATTGAAATACAGAAGCAAAATTATAAAGGGAAGATAATATTGAGAAGCAAAGGTATATATTTTGATGAGAATATATATAGGTGTAATGATTTACAATAGGGGAACAGCTGCTGCAGTGAATAAGGCCAGGTAGATAGCGTATCCGGCGCGCGCGCTGGGCGGGTCGGAATAGTGAGCTCAGGTAAGCGCGTTCGAAAGGTGAAAAAGTATAGTTAGACTACCTGAATATTTTTAAAATTTTGAGCTAACATTCTTGAATATATTTACTTTCGAAAAATGTAAAAAAAACTTTTTTTTTTCAAAGTTGTAAAGTAGAAATTAATAAATATTTTTTTATTAGTCTTACAGTCCAATCAATTCAATCTAAAAATAAAATAAAAATAAAAATAAAAAATAAAAATAAAAAATAAAAAAAGAAAAAAAATTAAAATAAAATAAAAATTAAAAATAAAAACTAAAGTAAAAATTAAATTAAAATTATAATGACAGTCAGACTGTCCTTCTTTAAATTCACCCCCGTAGACTAATCTGAAAATAAAATATTAGCTGAAAAAATTCTTTGTTAGTAAAGTGCTGTCTGACTGTCCCCAACACCCTTACCTAATTACCTACGGCTCCTCATAAGGGACTGGTGAGGAGCCGTAGCGAGCTCGAAACGTTGGACAAGTCTTCAATTAGGTAAGGGTGTTGGGGACAGTCAGACTGCACTTTACTAGCAAAGAATTTTTTCAGCTAATATTTTATTTTCAGATTATTCTACGGGGGTGAATGTAAACAAGGACAGTCTGGCTGTCATTATAATTTTAATTTAATTTTTACTTTAATTTTTATTTTTAATTTTTATTTTATTTTAATTTTTTTTTCTTTTTTTATTTTTTTTTTTTATTTTTATTTTTATTTTATTTTTAGATTGAATTGATTGGACTGTAAGACCAATAAAAAAATATTTATAAATTTGTATATGGGCAGTCGACAAAAGTACAATTCAATTGTTGTAAAGTAGAATACTGCCTTAATATATATTACTAAGAACCTTTTTTTTAAATACTTGACTCACAATTTCATTTGATCCTTTTCCTATTTTCACGCTGATAGGACGTCCTCTCTTTATTTCAGGAGTTATTGCATTGCGTCTCGGGCCCCATTCGCTCCTACGGCTGGTCTTCCAATCTTGGTCCATCCGGCCATTCTGGATGCTACCGCAACGTCGGCCCTCTCTTTATACAATCGTCTTCTGCATTATTCATTAAGTTCGTTGTACTCGATATCGCTTTAACTCCTTCACGTGAGCCGTAATCAATCTGCATACATCTTCAGTGATTAATATGTACCCGATCGGCGATTTCTTCTCCATGATTTCGAAAGATCCTTCGTATCTCAGCGAACGATCAGGTCACCTACCGAATATCTCACGTCACGGCGACCTTTATTGCAGTACTGGGTTTTTTTCCTTGGCATCGTCGATATTGCGTACTATCAGATCTCGCCGAACATCGGGGCGCTTCATGCGGTCCTACTATATTTCTGGACTCAACTTGACTATCGGGCAATTCACTTCTATCTCTCGTCTCAGGTTCTTCATCGAGCTGAGATGTCTTCCGTAATTCGAGAAGGCAAATGTCTGCTTCGCCATCAATTACACTATCGTGTTGAGAGTATGGCATAGCTCGTGCATATACTGATCGCAGCTTTTACGATCGTTCACTACGAACATAGCAATCATCATTTTTAACGTGCGATTACTCCTTTTTACGGGGTTTACCTGTGGATGGTAAGGTGGCGTCGCCATGTATTTTACACCGTATTCCTCAAATACCTGCTTCAAGACTTTATTTTCACTCCTAACAGTCGTCGGTCAGGAGCGAGTCAGGCATCTTCCTTCTAAAGAGGATAAACTCTTCTAAAGCTCGTGCGACGGCCTTACCAACGGTCGTGCATAGCGACTTCATTTTAATCCAGCGAGTAAACAAGTCCTGAAAGACCCAGATGTATTGAATCTAATCTTTACTCATCGGGAACTCCATCATGTCAGCTGCTACGACTTTTCAATGGTCATTCTACAATACGTTGGTCAATTCATCCTACCGAGACAGTTTGCAATACTTTGTATCGTATACACTCTCCGCAGCGGCTCACATACTCACCGTCATCGTACTATATTTCTGGCCAGTAATACTCGTGGTCAACTCTATCATACATCTTTTTGACTCCTAGATGTTCTCACGACGCTATGCCATAAACATCTTCAACTACTCTCTCCCCGACCCTTCTCTCTCTCTCTCTCTCTCTCTCTCTCTCTCTCTCTCTCTCTCTCCTGTAAAAACTTGATGGGGTCAATCAATCGATCTATATAATGCTTGTAATCTATATAACACTCCGTTCTCGACTCTCCAGCTGGCAAACTTGCTCGGATTCATCTCCACTTCTTGCATAGCACGGATCGTCGATCTTCTCAAAAGCAGCTATTTCATCTTCCTCGCCCACTCTTTGGAATAGAGCATCAAGTACGTGACCCTTCGAACTTTCCCAAGAAGTATCTCAAAGCTCCACTGTTGCATTTTCAAGCTCCATTTCGCTAGGCCTCCCGTTGTTTATCTTAAGTTCTGGAGCCACCGCAAAATACTGTCGTCTCTAATGGTAATTGCGTAATCTTGTAGTGATAGCCTTCGAAGTACGGATAGAGCTTTTTGATAGCCCAAATGAGTGTTAAACAATCCTTCCCAGATTTCGTATAATTTCGCTCCGCGGGCGTTAAGACTAGCTCATGTATACGATGGACTGCTTTCCGTCCTCATCCACCTCATAGTCTCGAAAGACAACCGAGAGTCGCGGGCCAATCCAATCAGTGCATTCATTTAACGCGGATTTCGCTCATGCGTAGGAGCTACCCGGCCGACTCATACGGATGGTAACTCGCGTACGACAGAGGTGGTAGTCCTTGAGGCCCATCTCTTTGAATCGTCGCTATTTTCGACATTCTACCTGTCATCGAAACCATAATCGGTCTGGGGAGCGTCGTTAATAGCATTGGGCTGAACACCGTCAAAGCAGACGTAACCGTCGTCGTGATCGTCTCTGTTCAGCTGATGATGGCTGCTATAATGCCTGTCACTGCGATGGTAGTTAACAAAGTCGTTCCAGGCATGTAACGTCTTCAGCATTGGTGTCATGTCGTCGATCGTATCTAAACCCATTTTCTCATCTCATTCTGGATACCATGGCATATCCTCGTAAGTGTAGATCGCTCTGTATACGTATCTAAGCGGATGCTCCGCTAGCACCGGTACCTGTCCTCTCGTACAACAGAGAGAAAAAGCAAAAGCCAAATCGAATGAGGGAAGAAAAGAAGTAAGTATAGAGAAGTAGAGATTTAACTTTTGCCTCTCTCCACGCTTTCTTCAAACTCATGCTATTGGCAAGTTGAAAATAATGTGTGATATTATTGGTGAAGAAGAGAATTTAAAAAAGGACATGCAACGACGTTATAAAAGTACGCGAAGGCATTGCTTAGATTAGTATAATTTTGAAATTCTTTAAAACTGCTGTAAAAAATTATTGAAAATTACTGAAAGACGTCAAAAAGAAGTCTAGGAAATATTATGGAAGTATTAAGACTAAAAAAACATCCTGGAATTCTCACTGCATTATCGAAAGCGTTCTATAAGGAGAGATTGCTGTTAAGAACTTCACTTTTTATAGCAATATTAATACAAATTTAAATTTTCATTATAAGTCTGAATCTGAAGCTGCTATAATTTATTTTATAATATTGAAATGGTGAACAATCATAAAAAGTGTACCAAAATAATAAAAATTAAACGCGATAAGAAAAGTCATTTACGACCGCAATGATAGTTATGTTTCTAAACAAAATACAAATATAACAATTATTTAGAGAGATAAATCTATTTAAAAAATTAATTTTATTTAGTCTTCTTTTGGTATATTATATGTTTAATTAAAATGTAGAGAAAATATTTTATCGCATTTATTCTATTGTTTGATATGCAACGGGATTAGAAAATATAGTACAACATTTAAATAAATATTTTAAGTTTAAATACTTATTTTTTAATTAAAAAAAACATATATACACTCTGTACAATCTTAACGCCCACGGCTGCCATTTTTGCTTTGTTACAATGGCGCCCTTGTATATGCGGTGAACGTTTTCTTTACCAATTGAACGAGCAACCTCACAGGGTGTCGCTATCTTGTGGCCAATTTTAGGATGAAGTCCAGCTGTGTAAGTTGATATAATTTTAGCGGAATTTCCACTCCTTCTCTCTACCATCTCTACCCTCCATATTATAGTCACATGGCATTACGCATGTAGGATGTAGATAACATAAACCCGCGAGAAAAAATTTATTCTCGCGATTCCTAAGGCAAACCTAAACCTAACCTTAAAAAGTGTAAAATATACATAACATACACCCACCTCTTCACATTCATAATAATAACAAACCGACGCGGTACGTATTTCTAGCGTTATCTTATGCGCATATATCAGGAAGCCAATCGTCTGTGACGTTTTCCTGGGTTTTCACGGTGCGGCGAAGGGCTGTGAGTTTTCGTTACTCAAAATGGGCGACATTCGTGCCGGCCTCGAGGAACTAAACCTCGATGGTACGTTGTTCGCTAAAGTCAAATACTATGTAAGCGGGGAAGCTGATCCCAAGGTATAAATTTTTACACATCTATTATTTTACATAAAAAGATTTTTTTGACATTTTGCTCAATGTTTACAATTCTTTCTTCCTATCAATTCTGCTATATTTTCTATCAAGTAATAGTATTAAATTACAACTGTAGTGAATCATTTCTATCTTTAATAAAAACAATAATAATTAATTCTTTTTACATGTACAACATAATTTTCCAATAATATTTATACTTTAACAGCAATCTAAATTTAATTTGCTTCTTAAAATATAATTTCAGATTTTAAATTTTCTACAAGAAGGGGGAGCAGAAAGGTTAAATTACTTTAGTGATTATGTTACTCATTTGATTGCTGGTTTTGAAGCTTTAGAAAACGATATTTCTGCAGCTAAAGATTTATATGAAATTCCAGCTGTAACACAAGATTGGATTTTATATTCTGTAAAATGCAAGCAACTTCTTCCGTATCCTTTTTATGCACTTTGATAATTTTGTATGAAATGAAGTCTTAACAAATATCTGTTAATTTTAATTCATAATTAATTTAGTTTAAAAAACTTTTCGAAAAGATTTATTTAACATGAAATTTGATTAAATCATAAATGTATTATCCATTTTATAAATTCAATTAAGTATGACAATTAGCTAATAGTTGCATATATTTTTAAATAAAATATTTTAAAATCAATTTTGATAAACAAAATTTTAATAAAATTTCCAATACAAAATCAATTTTTATAAAAAATATGTATATAAAATTATATTAGATTCATTATTTCCTTAATTATAATGTTTCTAGAACTCATTACTTCTCACCAGAAGAAAAACAATTATTTTCCAACATAAAAGCTTGTATATCTCAAGTCAGTCGAGCAGATAGCAAAGCATTATGGGCAATGATAACTTTTCAGGGAGGCAAATGCCAATTACGGTTAGATTGTTCGTGCACTCACTTAATAGTTAGTAGGGCTAGTGGAGTTAAATATGAAACTGCATTAAGGCATAAAATACATATTGTAACCCCAGACTGGGTAACAGAGTGTAGTAAAAAAAGAAACATAATAAGTGAATCTGAATTTCATCCTAGGCTTTTAGTATACCCATCACCAAATAGTTCTACTGCATTAATAACTGGATTTATGGATGAAGATATTGAAAGTAATGCTATTCAAGAAGAACAAAATCGCACTAAAGCTATGCTAGAGCAGCTAAAGCAAAGAATGCCATGGAATCAACCTAAACCACAACCAACAACAGCAACACAAGCAATGTCTCAAAGTCAAAATGTAACATCAACAACTTCATCCCCTGCATATCTTCCTACTGGTACTCAAAGTATGATCAATGCTGATATTTCAGATCAAACCCTGCAATCACAACGTTTTCCGTGGACATCAACTTCTGCCAATACAGCTGTACATACTACTAGTATTCCTGTTTCATCAATTCAAAATACAATACAGCAAAGTGGATGGCATTCTCCAGGAGCTCAAATAAGTAATGTACTTTCAATGAAATCTCCTACACATCAAGAAGTGTCAACATCACAAATAATCAGTTCACAAACTTTACATCAGCCACAACAACAATTAATGAATCAGCAACAAGAATTGATTCAAATGCCACAAACATCTCAAATGAGTCAACAGCCTGTCATAAGTTCACAAGCTACAGTATCTTCACAACACCAGGTTAATACACAATTACTGCAACATAAACTTTCATCTCAGCCACAGTTAAATAACCAACAGCAGGTACATAATCCATCACAGTTAGATTCTCAACAATTAGTACAGCAACAGCAGCAATTGTTACCTCAACAGCAAATAATGTCTCAGCAGCAATTAATATCGCAACAAATAATGCCCCAACAAATACAAACACAACAATCGTTGCTACCTCAACAACAAATATCACAACATATGGGGCAACAACAACAGCAAATGGTTCAACAACAGATAGTACAACAGCAAATTATGCCACAACAATCAGTGGCAACTCAACAACCAATGACAGCTCAACAACAATTAGGACCTCAGCAATCAATGATGAATCAACAATCAATAACCCAACAACAATTAGGACCTCAACAATCAATGATAAATCAACAACAATTAGGACCTCAGCAACCAATAACAAGTCAACAACAATTACAACCTCAACAGGCACTGGTAAATCAACAGCAATTAGGTTCTCAATCAATGACAAGTCAACAACAATTGGGACGTCAACAACAATTAGGGCCTCAACAACAATTAGGACCTCAACCAATGACAAGTCAACAACAACTAGCTAATCAGCAACAGATAGCATCTCAACAACAAATAAGTACTCAGCAACAGATGGCACCTCAACAACAAATAAGTCCTCAGCAGCAAATTACACAACAGCAAATAGTACCTCAACAGTTAACTTCACAACAGCAATTAGTTTTACAGCAAAAACAGCAATTAATATCTCAACAGGTTCATTTAAATCAGCAACAAACACAACAGATGAGTTTACCACAACAGCAAAGCCAAGTGCAAAAGCAACAATTAACTCCAGAACAATGTCAACAAATGCTACTTCTGCAACAACAGCAAAAAATTCAGCAAATTTCACAACAACTTCAACAGTCAGCTCCACAAAGCTCGCAACAATTTGTCATTAGAGAAAGCCAGTTACAGCAGCAGTCTCCAACTCAGTTAATAGGTCCAAATCAACAAAATTTTATGGTTCAAAGAGATGCTCAATGGCAGCAACAGCAATACCAATTGCAATTGCAGAGACAACAACAACAAATAGCTGGACAACAACGATCAGGAACACAGTGGGCTCAACAACCACCACAACCTCCAAGACAACTTATTCAATTAGATGCACAAACACATCAACAATTGCAACAATTGGATCCACAACAAAGAGCACAGTTTATTCAAAAAATTCAAAAACAGAAAACATTGCTTTTTCAACGCCAGTTTATACAGCGTCAAACCCAGCAACAAGGACCACATATAGCTGTAATTCGAAGTCCTGGAAAACCTGGACAACCAGGTGGTATTCAATGGGTTTCACAGTCTAGACCACAAATGATGGGACCTCAAGTATGATTTCCATATTGAAAATTAAAAAAGCATTAATGCATGTTTTAAAATTAATTTTGAATGAAAAGTCATATTGATATATTATGTTACTATTTTTCATTGATTTAAGAAGTTAAGAAAATATAATAACATGCTTTATGCAAAATATCTTTTAAAGTGTTAAAGCGAAACAATACTAGAATTTTAAACTATCAATTAATTATGTTAAAACAATTTTAACAATATGAAACCTATGTTGATAAAGACATAATGTGAAATGGAAATTTATATTTTAGATTACAGGAACAGCTAGTCAAAAACCCACTCAAATGCATTCTATTGTTCAGCCTATAAATTCTAATAATCAAGTGATAGTTCAAACAGGGCAAACTGCAACAGGTTCTCAAATAGCTCAAAATCAACAGTTTCAGCAAGGCCAAACTTTAACACAACAACAACTTGCTCAATTACATTTGCAAAAACAACAACAGCAAATAGCTCGTATGCAGCAATTACAACAATTACAACAGCAGCAACAACAACAGCAACAACAACAGCAGCAGCAACAGCAACAGCAACAAGTCGTTCAACAAGAACCTTCACTTAATCCCATACCAGGGAGTACGCAAATGCCAACAGATCAGCAGCTTGTTGTTAATGCAAAAACAAAGACAGCATTAGCAAATATGCTTACTAATAGATTACAAGGTGGAACAACAGAGGGTAGTGCAGCTAGTCAATTAAGACTAATGACAGCTCAACATAGACCACCTCCACCACCTTCTCAAGATCCTCAATTGCTAGCTGCTTATCAGAGAAGGACATTGGGAAATATTACTAATGGCACATCTCCTGGAGGGCCCGTTAAAATGCAATGTACACCAACTGCAACTCAACAACCAAAGGCTCAATTTTATGGACATAATCCTAACTTAAAATGTTGGTATAACATTATATTTATAAAATACTAATTATGCATTTTTACAGTTAATAATGTAAAGTTTTAAAGAAAGCAATATAAATCAGTATTATCAGAAAACAATTCATGAATGTAATGTTAATTCTAATTAATGTTTTTATCAATTTTTCTGTTTGAAATAGTACCGCCTGATTTATTCTTGCTTGGATGTATATTTGTAATTGTTGAATATGATGTACATAGTCCAGATGAAGTTTCAGTTTGGAAACAAGTTATTGAAAGATATGGTGGTGAAATTGAATTGCAATACTGTGCAAGAGCAACTCATGTACTAGCAATTACTCAAAAACATCCAGTTGTTGTGCAGGCATTAAGAGAAGGAAAACGCTGTGTAAGTGCACATTGGCTATCCGACGTTGTTAATAAGCAGCAAGTACTTCCTCCATGGCATGCACTTCATTTTCCTACACCATTTAGTTTAACTGATACCCCATGTGGTAAACAAATCATTTCGCTCTCAGGATTTGAAGGAGAAGAACGTGCAAAAGTTAAGTTTATGCTAGAGACAGTAGGTGCAAAATTCACGAAATATTTCTCTCGACACAATACATTACTTGTTTGTAGAAGGTATAGTATAATACAGTTTTAATAAATTATATTAGTCACATATATCTTGTTTAAATTTATGACAATTTATTAAAAAAAAAAAAAAAAAAAAAAAAAAAACCTTTTCAAAATAATACCATTTGTTTTAAATTTATGTATTTCTTAAAATTATTGGTTTAGGCCAGATGGTCCAAAATATAAAAGAGCACGAGAATGGCAGACTGGTGTTGTGAATGCTCAATGGTTAACAGATTTGCTTTGTGGACAAATGAGTGCATTGCATCAGTGTGATGCACCCAAGTATCAACAATTTAGTTTAGGAAATCCTTTTAGATTAGATTATTCACTTGTGCCTCATCTCATGGGTATAATACATGTTTACAATAATAATATATAATTTTATCTTTTACTTGCATTGTATCAAAGATCATGATTTATTTAATAGCTGCCTGGAAGATGCCTATAAACATAACGCAAGAATCTTATGACAAGGTCAAACAGGTTGGTCAAAGTTCAAATGCGATGAAAAAATATAAAAAACCAAAATTAGATGGACCAATTTTAATTAAAGAACCACATTTATTGGGCCTAGATGAACCAATTGTAATTAGTAATCCAAATCCACCACCCCCTGATAAACAACCAAGAATATTATTTTCTGGTATTAGTCCAAAGAAACATGCAAAAGTAAGGAAATATTTTAAAATAAAAACAAATTTATTATTTTTGTTTGAATTGAAAATAATTATTTGTTAATTCTTTAAAGTCTATTCGAGAATTGGGTGGTGCACTTGCTGCTAGTTGGAGAGATGCAACACATTTAATTATGAATGCACCAATACGTACAGTGAAACTTCTTTGCTGCCTATCCCGATGTAAATATATTGTAAATCTACAATGGTTGCTCGACTGTATGGCAAAAAATACTTTCATTGATGAAAGTTCATACACTCTAGGTGATCCTGAGTTTGAAAAAAATTTCAATTGCAATATTGAGAAAGCATTAGCTAGTCCTAATCGAGGTGTTATACTTAAGGTAGTTAAAATTTTAAAAAACAAATATTTATTTAAATACATACTCTATTTATACATATTGTAGGGAAAAATATTTTATGTCACACCAAGCGTAATACCTTCTCCTTCTGCAATGTCAGATATTATTGAAAGTGCTGGTGGAACAATGGAAAAAATCAGGAGATCTCTTACACAAATACAAGAAATGAATAGTGGAAAATTAGATTATATAATTATTACTGTAGAAAATGATTTACACCTGCTAAATGATGTTCTTCGAGCAGAAATTAGTATGTATAACCGTAATTTTATTCATTAAAATCAGTTAATTTTCTAAGATTAAAGATTTTAAAGTGCTATATGATGATTAAAAGTATTACTGAATACAGTATTTTTATTTGATGTTTTAAAAAAAATTCTTATTCACTTACTCATCTAGTTTAAGTCTGAGAACAGTTATTTTAATAAAGTTAGTTATATATTTATTATATGGAATGAGATTGTAATAGACAAATAAATTTACTTTTTGTAGATGTATTCAGTGCAGAAATCGTTTTAGGAGCAATTGCAAAGCAGAGCTTTGAACTGGACTCCCCTCAATCCGTGTAAAATATATGCACATAAGTTATATTAAAACTATACTTAATTTAAATTGTGAATAATATTGCAGAGTAATTACTTTCGATACATTTTACAATGGACAATAAAAAATCTAATTTTATGATTATTGGGTATTTTTATTTAATCTTTGAATCTATATGGGAATTTTTTCCATTACTATTAACAATTTACTGAAGAATTATATTATTTGTTATCAGTTCTAAACTTAGAAACGAGGCCTAATAAAGGACGAATAACTTGGTGATCCGAGTTTAACACAAGTTCGACACATGCACTGCTGTAATAATTTACATGTGCTTTGTTTATAAACACATTGTAGACCTACGTCGTTGATTAGCACCGATATTTAGAGCGACGTTAAATAACATAAAAAAAAAAATAATAATCAGTGTACTACTATTCTATTTCTGTATGAACTTAAAGCAATCTCAAATTTCATTACAATATAAATGGAATTTTTCAAAAATTGTTCAACTAAATTGATGAAAAATTTTTGAAGAACTTTCCAAACATGGCGGAAGCAATGATAAGAGCTACATAGCGTTTATATGGAGCGGTTTCTTTTTTTTTAAACTTTCAATAACGTACCTGGTAAAATTAATTATTAATACACACATAGGTTTTAATTGTTATATACCTTTTCCTTATTCGACAGCGATATCTTTACTGAATTACAAAAATCTAGATCACTGCTATAGCTCGGTTGTAATACAAGTTTCTAGATAAATAATATAAATTACAGAGACTTATATAATATTAATATTTTAATCCTTGATTTATTTATTAAATCGAAGAGTTTGATAGTATCTGAACTACTTAAAGGAATTATCAAATAAAATCTGAAAATGTTATCAAAATAAATAATGATGATTAGGCATATTATACTAATTTAAATACCTTTTAGCTCTATACCTCTAAGCATTTGAAACATTCGACGATATAAATGAGGAAAACAATTTTTATTGAAGGAAGTAATGAGATTATCCTTTACTAATTTTGATGTTAATATTTTAGATTCCACTGGTGTAATTCTAAACACAGACAAAATGGTTGTCATAATTATATTATGCTAGCTTGTTAAAAAGACTGATAAAAATCTTTAATAATCTGATTTATATAAATCAACGAAAGTAGAACTATTTTTCTCTAAAATACTTTTTTTCTATTAAAAAAAATTAGTTAAGCCAGAAAAAATATATTGTAGTTTATTGGATAATAGTTTAGTAGCTTATGTTCTACTGTTATATACATAATAATTTTTTAACAATAGTTTTGTTTAATTCAAAAGTAAATGTTTACTTAGAAATGAATATGTACATGAATAATATGCCCTTATTTTCCAACTACTATAAACCTTATTGAAGGTAAACAAACCGACAGCTCAAGCAATTTTCAATTGATTCTTTCTAGATCCATAATCATTAAACTTAATACTCATGCATTATATTTTGTTGAATTCATTTGTATTAATTATATTTATATTTTATAATAATTTTATTTCTGAACATTTCACATTATTAAATGTTATTCGTATTCAAAATTATCTTAATCCTCTATAGTATTATTAAATCATAAAATTGAGAATTTTGTACTAAAAATAATACAGAAAAATCAATTATATGTAATTTTAGTCTTTTTATATGTTTTTCATTTAATTACTATTGTTAACTATCTTATTGTTACTCTTGTATAATTTAAATATTAAATTATTTACAAAAATTCCAATTAAATTGATAGCATATGTATATGTATATATATGTATAAATATGCATATATATGTACATATATTTATATTCGATGGTAGGTCCCCATCCGTAAACTTTGTCAGCCCAGTTGGCATAGATATCTATAAGATATCTAATTCCTGCCTTTGGAAGTACTATGAAAGACTTACAAAAGGTATCTAAATGGCATCTAGCATCTATTATAGACAAACATTTGGTGGTTATCTCTGAATTACCATATTGTAGATAGTCTTAAGTTAACCGTAAAAAGGTACCGTTACGCTAGTTTTTTCAAATAACTATTACTTACCGTATAAAAGCTGCCATTAATGTATCATCAATAGATTAACATTAGTTATCCTAAAAAAGGTATCATTACTTTCCCTTTTTCAGATAAATTATAGTTACCTTAAAATGTCGTCATTACATTACCATCATTAACAAGATTTATAGTTATCGACAAATATATAATTGTGCGGAATATATTCAAAAAACAAAACATAATGTATGACCGTTATAATTTAAAGTGCACTGTTAGCGCAGTTTACGTAAATAATCAACTTCTATATTAATAAAAATTATATATGGTAAGTTTCTTTTCATACAGTGAATCATTTACAAGGTTTTTGTATATCTTATTTATAATAACATTATCTTTTTTCGTTTTCATGTATTATTTAAATATTTATTCAATATATTAGGAGTGTGAATAAGTCTTTCCCGTTTTTTGTAAGAGATGGCGCCACCAATACTGTGCGAGTATTCAATGGTTACATATGTCATAATCAAAGCTTATTCATATGTCAACAATTCCATACTAACACATTAGTTAAAATTTTTTCGCATCATAAATTTTTGATATCGTGAAAATGTCGAAATTTGAGCCGAGTCGACGTCATATGCGGGAAGTTTCACTTTATTGGTTCAATTTGAAGAAATCTGCTGCCGAGACGCATCGATTGCTTCAGGAGGCTTATGGAGAAGGTTGTGTCGATGATTCAAGTGTTCGCGGATGGTTTCGACGCTTCAAAAGCGGTGATTTCGACGTGGAAGACAAGGAGCGTGCCGGGCGGCCGCAAATCTTTGAAGATCGAGAATTGGCGACTTTGCTTGATGAAGATTCTTGTCAAATGCAAGAAGAACTTGCTGAAGCATTGGGAGTTGACCGAACAACCATTTCCAAGCGTTTGAAAGCCATGGGAATGATCCAAAAGCAAGGAAATTGGGTGCCGTACGAACTGAAGCTGAGAGACGTCGAACGGCGTTTTTTCACTTGCGAACAGCTGCTTCAGCGACATAAAAGAAAGGGTTTTCTGCATCGTATCGTGACTGGCGATGAAAAGTGGATACGTTACGATAATCCGAAGCGAAGAAAATCATGGGGACTACCCGGCCATGCATCATCATCGACGGCCAAGCCAAATATTCATGGCGCCAAGCTCATGCTCTGTATATGGTGGGACCAGCTAGGTGTGGCTTACTATGAGCTTCTGAAACCGAATGAAAGGATCACAGGCGAGGTCTATCGACGACAATTGATGCGTTTGAGCCGCGCACTGCGAGAAAAACGGCCACAATACTCCGACAGGCACGACAAAGTTATTTTGCAACATGACAACGCTCGCCCACATGTTGCACCGCCGGTGAAAAGATACTTAGAAACGCTCAAATGGGAAGTCCTACCCCACCCGCCGTATAGTCCAGACGTTGCTCTGTCTGATTACCATCTCTTCAGATCGATGACGCATGGCCTGGCTGACCAGCACTTCCATTCCTACGAGGAAGCCAAAAAATGGGTGGATGACTGGATAGAGGCCAAACCGGTCGAATTTTTTCGCAACGGGATTCGTATGTTGCCAGAAAGATGGGAAAAAGTTGTAGCTAGCGATGGCCAATACTTTCAATAATTCATTTGTAACCATTTTTTCACAATAAAGGCTCAAAATTTGAAAAAAAAACGGGAAAGACTTATTCACATACCTGATATATTTTTACATCAATAGATTTGTTAAATATAACGCCTAGAAGTTAAAAAATAGTACATTTCTTACCGAGTATGGAAAGGCTTTATTTACAAAACGAGAGGTTTGTGGCCCGACGTGAAGTCAAGGGTTGTAACGAGGTTTGTAAAAAAGCCTTTTCGTACTATATTTTTTTAATATATACCTTTATGAAATATATTTTTCCTCCTGAGAACCGGAATTAAGCAGTGAACGTGCGATTTGTAGGTTAGATTATTTGTTGGCATATATTCATAAATATAATAGCATTAATAACAGATATGAACATTTATTTATTTTTATAATTTTCAATTAATAAATAAACTAGTCACATTTAGTTTCTCTGGGGATTTACTTCAATTGGTTAGTTATAACAAGCATATACATATACCACTTAGATATAATTTTCTTTAGAATATATATGATACTTTCTGTATTTGACCTTGAAGTGATCTTGTATGACCTCGTATGACTGTGACTATGAGCAGTTATGACCGATCAGACTTCAGATTCGGATGCAGCATATCTCAAAACCTGAGAATATGATTTTATTCCTATTTTACTGAACTAAAAATTTTGCATTGCCCTCCAGAGCCAGAGAACCGATATATTGACTCGGCCCTTGACAGGACCATTGTACATAGTTGATGAGAGATAGAAAATATAAATTTGGGCACTTTCAAAGGAGGTTTCGAAACCTCAAAACCCGGCCCTTTAAAAATTAAACAAAATATAAAATTTAACTGTAGGATCTTCACTTATTAGGCCATTATTTTCGTAATTTTCAACGATGTAAACGTACACTATATATTATATTACAATAAATACTAACTATATTTACATACTTTGTCATCATTTTTATTGTACTATATATATTATGTAATATATTTGTATTGTACGAAACGCAATGGAAGTGAATGTTCAATGCAAACAATCTGCCGTTCAAGTTTTAGACATCCCGATCAAAATGTTCATTAGGGTTATTATTAGGACTTAATCCTAATAAATAGAGAATGTTTATCTGGTTGATCAGTCATTTAAATGTACTATCTCGGACGAAGCCGAGACAACTTCTAAACTCTGAACCAGCATTGGTATACTCTTCAACACTACATACCTTAATTTTAAAAATTACTTGCACAACTAAAACATACTTTAAATTTATATTATATAAAAGTATAAATTAAATCAAGTATGGTGTATTACAAATTCTAATCATTTAAAAGTATTTGTCACGTACCAAATATTCTTTTGCTCTTCAAAGAAACCTAACTGTTTATTTCAAACAGACGATCTTGCAAAATTACAAAATATTCATTCATTTTAAATATCTATGTTTTTGTTTCAAATAAACAGAATTTAAATGAATAAATTTTTTTTGGACTGAAATAAATACACTTTTACAAAATTGCCAGTTTTCCTTAAAGTTTCCGCAGGTTTGAAAACGTTGAGCTGCTTGCTAGCTGCTGTTTTATATGTGTGTGTGTGTGTGTGTGTGTGGTAATAAAATTTCTTTTTGGTCGCTGCCAGTATAAGCTCCCCGTCTTTTATTGCACCCTACTGTCAGCCTATTGTCTCACCAAACTTTCCCCCCGCACGCACCGAAGACAGCCCGTCCCCATCGTTTGCACGATCGCACGAGCTCGAAAAACAACATCTGGAATATCACACGAAACCGACAGTACATCGCTTTGGTCACCAGAGGTCCTTGTTTTCAGTCGAAAATTTTTACTGCAGTCTCGCCGATAAGCGTCAGCAATCTCCCGCTGATTGGCTGAAACTCGCGCAATATTTTAAAGTTATATGATCTATATGATTGTATAAAATAATAAGCAAGACTGTTAAAAAAATTATTGATGCTATAAATTATATTAAATAATAATAATTATTATTTTTCATAATAATATTTGTACTATTAAATTATTATTAAAAATAGTATTTAGAATAATCATAACTATTAATAATAATTTTAATATTGAATTTTGATATTAATTAACAATAATATTAATAATGGTATTTAATTTAATAATTATGATAATAGTTAATAATAATATAAATCATAATATTCATAATTAATAATAATCTAAATAATTAATAATGTTAATTAATGAGTTTGTAGTAGTGGACATGTTGTAAAATACGTATGTGCATGCGACCACAGTTATATATTAGCATCAATAATTTTTGTAATAGTCCTGCTTGTTGCTTTATACATTCATATAGCTTATATATATCGTATATATATATCGTATATATATCATATAGCTTATACATATTGTATAGCTTTAAACTGTCGCGTGAATTTCAGCCAGTTAGAGTGTGGAGGGGTAAAGCCTCTAAGGCGCATGCCCGACTTGGTAGTACCGCCTGGCACCTAACACGACTGTTAGAATTACCAAAACTACGTGAAGGATAGGTCGGGTGAATAAGGTGAGCCTCCTAAATATATTATATATATATGTATACAGAATCGCGTGACTGCTCTTGGTGGCGGCTATTACAAGAGATAATAAGGAGAGATCGCCAGAGTCCATATAATAAGGCGGGATGACTTTTTAGCTCTCGTGAATGGGCGCCTCGCCGCAGACAGTCGCTTAAGCCGACGCACTGTTAACAGTGCGTAACCAAAAACTAGTCACCGAACCATAAGTCGACATTGAAGGAAATAAACACTATCTGGCGCGGTTATCTATCAAGTTTAAAAACAATCGCTCACGAACAGTTTTTTTATATTTTCAGATGTATTGCGTACATACTAATTTATAATATATCTTTCTTCTCGCAATTTTTAGGATAATATATTATCTATTATAAATAATATAATATATAAGAAAGGTAAAAGATTTTCGATAACAGAAAAAATCCCAACACCAACTATTAGAATATAGAATATAGAATTGATAGAATGATGTAATCCTATCAAATATTCTCAAACTTTTCACATAATTTTTTATATATACAATAATTACAATATCATTTTCAAAGTAAAATAGAGGTCTACGATGGCTCGATCGCTAGAGCGAAGGACTAGTAACTTGGTGATCCGAGTTCAAATCCCGATCTAGGCCGATTGACACAAGCACCGCTGTAATAATTTACATGTGCTTTGTTTACCAACACATCGTAGACCTCCATCGCTGATTAGCACTGATATATGGCGACATAAATAAAGTGACGTTAAATAACATAAAAAAAGCTAAAATATTTGCATCAAATAATTCAACAAAAGGTAAAAAATTTATAAATTTTAAAGTATAAAACGCTATACAAAGTACAGAATTATATTTTATATATAAAATACACACACATCACGCATTTATTATATATATATTACGAGGTGTGTTCAAAAAATAACGAGAATTTTTTAATTTCGCAGGTTTGGTGAGTCGGCCTGTATATAAATATTTTTATTATGTTGGCACGCATACCCCTGAAGTACGATAAAATTTTTAACAATATTCATTGCTTACTGTTTAAGTGGCAGCCGCTAACGTTAGACGTATTTTTGAGCTCGACGATTTTCATTTACCGAGCCTTCTTAGTCTTGGCGATCCAGAATGACTCCATTGGGACGATTGAGCCATAGTTTCGACATCATATACGAAAAACCATGATTCGTCATCTGTTATAACACGTTTTAGTAGTTTTGCATCATTATTAACTTCATTTAGTAAATCCTAAGCAACTTCCATTCGCCGCTGTTTTTGTTCGAAATTCAACAATTTACAGTCTTAAGAATATTATTTGGTTTGACTTTATTTTAAGAATAGATACGATAATTAAAGTAATTTAATCAAGATGATATACTATCCTGAAAATTGCGTGAAGAAAGATATATTGTAAATTAGTATGTACGCAATACATCTGAAAATATAAAGAAACTGTTCATGAGCGATTGTTTTTAAACTTGATAATAGATAACCGCGCCAGATAGTGTATATTTCCTACAATGTCGACTCATAGTTCGGTGACTAGTTTTTGGTCACGCACTATCAACCGTGCGCCAGTTTAAGCGACTGGCTGCGGCGAGGCGCCCATTCACGACAGCTAAAAAGTCGTCCCGCCGATTTATATGGACTCTGGCGATCTCTCCTTATTATCTCTTGTAATAGCCGCCACCAAGAGCAGTCACGCGATTCTGTACACGTATATATATATATATATATATATATATATATATATATATATATTGATGAAAGCTTTATATAATATATTTAGGAGGCTCACCTTATTTACCCGAGCTATCATGTAAATTTGGTAATTCTAACAGTCGTGTTAGGTTCCAGGCGGTACTGCCAACTCAGGCATACGGCTTAAAGGCTTTACCCCTCCACACTCTAACTGGTTGAAACTCACGCGATAGTTTAAAGCTATACGATATATATAAGCTATATGAGATATATATTATTTATGCCTCCATATATCAGTGCTAATCAGCGACGGAGGTTTACGATGTGTTTGTAAACAAAGCACATGTAAATTATTACAGCGATGCTTGTGTCGATCGGCCGAGACCGGGATTTGAACTCGGATAACCGTTTTTGACGGACACTATTAAGAGTTTCGACTATTGCGATATCGCGCGAGCAATTGCGTGCGAGTTTGACGCGACGCTTAGACGCGCCGCGCCAAGCAGATTGGGCTCGCTACTCGGTGAGTGAGCACTCAGAGTCCGCTCCCCGTGCAATTAAATAGCGCTATATTGAACGCCGCCCGGCTATACAGCACGCTAAGCGATCGCAACTAAAGACTATATCGAGAAGCCAGGGAAGAAAAAGAGAGATCAGCGAAAGAATAAAAGAAGAAGACAAGCCAAGCACCAGGATCGTACGTCCGACAACACGGTCGATGGAGCGAGCGAACTTGACAGTCAGCTGCCGACGGTTTACCGCCACCGCGTTGCCAACGCCACTAATCACCTTCGCCTGAAGCAGCCGCTGCTGCTACTTTGCCGCGCGGTGACCATCGCCTCCCTCCAGCCGGCACCCAGAGGATGTCTTCCACGTCCAACACAGCAAGTAACGTGTGGTATATTGTATAATTTGTGCTCAGGGTCCTCCTGGTCCCGTAGTGTTCGCGCCGCGTCTCCCTTCCCTCGTCAACAAGGCAAGGAAGAAATCAAAGAATATCAATAACCGAAGAATTACGGGCCCGCAACGTGAGCTACAGTTCAAATACCGCTGAATATTGTCAGGTATTCGAAATTTAAATTGAGCTATATCGTTCTCGCGTATATGTGCGTCGACGACCGTTCGTGCGGGAATTAACTGTAACAATATATATTTATTATAATTAATTTTTATAATTATGAATAATCTCGATGCGCGTAAATAAGTATTATATTGCCTTATACGCGATAATTAATTAATTATAAAAAGTAGTTATAAGCTAGATTGATCAAAATAAATGATCAATTAGCTTGTGTGCATTTCTGATAAATTTGAGCGGGAATTGTACACGCACACAAGCATAATTATAGAGTGTGATTAATTTGTGCGTGTGTGTGCGACGGTGTATCCCGCCCGCCTGTACAAGTGGTCGAGAGAGAATCGTGCAATTATAATATATATTGAAATACGGCGTCGGCTCCTAGCGTATGAAAATCGCATTATATTAGCATAAAACGCGCGAAATTTAAATTTCAAAAGGAATTAAATCTCTCTCATTATCGACCAAATGACAATCTATAAAAGAGTAGGAACTTGGGTGTACTTAGGGACGTAAATAATAATTTATACCATTATTTACAATTTAATAAATATATATATTTAAATTGTTATTATAAATTATTTATATTTTTCTCATTATACCCAATAAATTCTGACATTGGCGATTCAAGACTCTGCCGCCTCCGCGGTGAATTCCGGCAGTTAATAATTTATTATTAATAATTTCAATATTATTTATTATTTATTAGTAAACAATTGTCGGTTTTCTAACTGTCAGCCGTGCGATCGGTTTTTATTCAATTTCTTTTAAGAATTGAAAAATATTGATAGGACCAACGGCGATAAAGAAGTATATTCTTATTAATAATTAATTATTTAAATAATTTTAATAATCGTTTCTAGCCAAGGTAGGTGAAACCTTGGTAATGACAAATAATTAATTCCAGGTAAGTCTTAGAAATAATTGTAACGGCTTATGGAAGTAAAGGTATCAGGACCGTACCTCTTCCTAATAGGGCCCCGTTACAATATATATATATATATATATATATATATATATTTTTTTCTTTAGATATGTGTATAGCTAACTTGCATACATCGCGCTACCGTGCAGTTCGATATATATGTATATATGTTGTTTATTTTGCTTTTGTTTTAAAAATCTTGCTGCTCGCGTAGTCCGCGCAGTAGCTATTCTTCCCTGATGAAACGAGATGTGTCTAAATAAAAATTTCGCTTCTTATATATTTTGACCCGTAAATTTTGCAATTTTTTGCAACATTAACTATATGTAAAATTGCATCAAATTCAAGTTTTTGAAAAATTCAAAATCTTTCCTCTTACGTAATCATTTGGAATGATTTAAAACTAAATTTTGTGAAAATAAACAAAAGTTATTTAGCAATAAACATTTGATCCCTTTTTATGCCATTTTTTGATGCTCATCGTCTTATTCTGACACTATTATCATCTGTTATTTTTGTTCAAAATTCATAAATATTGTATAAATTACTTGATTAATTAATTTTAATTTACGATATTATATGATTAAGTAATAACACATAAACAAATAAATATAGACATGTAATGAAATCGTGCAAAGATAATTTTAATGAATATAATTATTTTTATACAGTTAATAACAATATAAATAAAATATATTGTACCGGGCACCAAGTATAGGTGCTCGTTTTGAACTAGAAAGAGACAGACGGCTGGTTATAGCCGCTGTCGAATTCTAGTTGGAGGTAAGGTAGTGGGGGAAAAAAGTCAGTTAGTTGACTTTTAAAAGTCTGAGCTAAGAGGAGTACTCTCACTGTTCTTTTTCGATTGGAATTGTTATTTGGTTGTTTTGAATTATTGGGTTATTAAAGTTTGGTGTATTTTGATTTATTATTGTTACCACGTTGCTGTTGTTTTGGAGACTGTTTTTGTTATCTGTTGATTGTTGAGGTTTATTGTTATAAATTCTTTTGGATTAAGAATTTCATACTACATTCAACGTCTGAAGAATAGCGGGCCCGCAACGTGAGCTGTCGTTCAAGTGTATAAGAATAGTATCAGGTATTGAAAAATTTTTTTTGAGCTATTGTGAGCGTTCTAGCGAATATGTGCGTAGACAAATATTCGGGCGAGAATTATTTCTCATAAAATACATTCGTCAAATTTAATTGTATTTAATTATTCTAAATACACTCGATAATTTATTGAATATAATTTGAATAACCGTTAGACTAGCTTGTATGCGTTTATAACAAATTCGAGCGGGAATTGTACACGCACACAAGCACAGCCGCGAGTGTGATTAGCTTATACGTGTGTGAATGTGACGGTGTATTCCGTCCGCACGTATAAGTAGTCGAGAGGGATTCGCGCAACTATAATATAATAAGTGATAGTAGCGACTCCTAGCGTTTGAAGACCGTATTAGGTTAATATAAAGCACGCGAAATTTGAATTTCAATTGAATTTAAATCATTTTTAATTCTCGACTAAATCACACTCGATAAACTAATAGGGTTGCGGGTGTACTTAGGTAGCTAAATAATAATTTATAATTTCATTTATAATTTAATATATTTAATTTATTATGATATATTATTAATGTCATCCTATTTCTAACCAATAAATTCTGATATTGGCAATTCAGGACCCTGCCGCCTCCGTGGTGAATTACAGTAATTGTTGTATTTAATATTAATAATTTTAATATTATTTATTGCTTAATATTAAACAATTACTGTAATTCTAACTGATAGCTGTGCGATTGATATTTTTTTATTATTATTCAATTTTTATCAAGAATCGAAGAATATTTATAGGACTCTTGGAGGTCAAGCAGTATATTCCTAATAATAATTAATTGTTTAAACAATTTAAGAATTGTTTATTGCCAAGGTAGGTGGAACCTTGGTAATAGTAAATAATTAATAATAGATAAGTCCTATAATAATTGTAACGGTCTCAAGAAGTATAATAAGGTACCAGGACCGTACCTATACCTACAAGGGCCCCGTTACAATATGTAAACTTTTTAATATATTCCAGAATTGTTACTTTCGTCGGAACATTATTAGGCAAATCTTCAGGTATATCAATGAAATATCAACATGATTCATTTGACATTATTTTAATTTAATACGAAATGTCATTTCGAATAAAAATATTTGGTCCTTATTTATTTACTTTAATTAAAGTATTTACTTTGAAAATAAACGAAAAGCAATAAAGCTTCTTATGACTGCAAATAATATGGTATTTTAATTACTTAATTCAATTATTGCCGTAAAGTTTTAGAAGTAAAAGAAAGTGAACTCACAAAAATCACACATATTTGCAATATTCTTTCGGACATTATATAGCGCGCTGTCAACGGGTTTTCGTGCGTTTATATATATATGTTTTGGATTCTCTTTTGTTTTAAAGGTCTAACAATTCGTTTTTTAATTCTTTAAACGGATCGATAGTTAACCATCAATAGACATACAAGTTAAATGAGCAGCTGTGTACAAAAGTGATATTTTAATAATTATAAGAATTTTTTCAGTTTTATATTTTAGTTTAATATGTTTAGCTTTACTAAATAACGCAATATGTCATTTAATAAAACTTATTATCAATGTAAATATTTAAATTGTAATAATGGATCACAGAACAATTACACTCTTTTTCGATTTCTGCATACAGTCGACAAGCAGCAATTATGGATTGAAAATTGTGGTATACAATTATTTTCATTCAAATTATGTGTTATAAATATACGATGAAATTTGTGAATAGTGCGTTTTTGGATCTATTACATTTACATAAATAAAAATAAATTTTGTCTAATCAGTTTTGTTGTAAAAGTTCCATTAAAATTCATTCGGTAATCAAATAAGAAAAATATATTATTAACGAGAGTAATACAATGACATCTCAGAATTGCATCAGAATTATATTTTATTGTTGAAGTTAAACAAAAGAAATCATTGAAATCAATTTGAGTAAGTCAAATGTATAGAAAAATCACGATTTAAAAACTTTTTCAAACCTTATATCTTTAATTTATACAATTCACATAATTCGAAATAATTTATTTATAATGCAATTTTTATTTTAGAGGCTCTCAGTAGAGGATTTTCATAAAAATGCGGAGTGTATTCTGGTACCCTTGTTGTTAGACCCTAAAACCCTGATAAGTACAGAAAATAGAAACAAAGTCATAATACGAGATTGTAGAAATGTTTGTACAATGTTTTACTATTGCTGGACTTTTTTAAGTATTTAATAATAATATTAAACTTTTATGAAAATATTAGTTGCATATATTACATTTAAATTTAAACAGACTAAAATTTAAAAAAAAAACTGGTACTTAGCCGATCGTTGTAAATTAAACTACTGAATATTTTTATCGGACTTACACTGTTTATATTATTTATATATTCTTTTATAAATTAATATGATTACATAATGACAATTAGACTGCCTCAGTTTACATCAGTTATGTCTTACATGCAGTACATTTCTGATGAAATTGGTGGAATGTTAGTAAAATTGTCCTCCTTTAAAAGTACTGCATTTATTTAATTTTATTTTTATTTTTTTTAATAGTATTTTTTAATATTTTCTATTAAACAGTTTTATTGCCCTACTATTACAAAGTGCGTCCTATTCATATCCATTTCATAAACTCCATAAATAAAATTGTATATGAGTAGACATTTTTTAGAATAAAAAAGAATTACCAAATTTAGTGTAGAATGACCTTGTTTACCAAAATTTTTGGAAGATGGACGTGCAAGTATATCTAAAATTATTTTTTTAGAAGACACCACACCTGCGTCATTTTATATTATCGTAGAAAATAATTTTAAAGATATTTAAAATTTTTTATAAAATCTTTCTGTGATTCATGATTAGTAGTTATATACTTCATTATTTAGAATTTGATTTGAATAATTTAATTTTAATTTTCTTTAAATTTCATTACATATGTAACTTTAACAAAATGATTTTGTAAGGGAATTTTATGCTATTATTATATATTTTTTGTAATTTTATAACAATTAATTATAATATAAAATAATTAATAATATATTTTATGTTATTTAAGGTCGCTCTATTTATGCTCCCAAATACTGGTGCTAATCAGCGACGGGGGTGAACGATGTGTTTGTAAACAAAGCACATGTAAACTATTACAGCAGTGCTTGTGTCAATTGTGTCACCAAGTTACTAGTCCTTCGCTCTAGCGATCGAGCCATCGTAGGCCTCTTTTTTGTAAGGGATAAGGGATTATATATCATCATATTATATTATTGTATCATATATACCAATTCATAAAGACAAAGCGTTTTGTTTGTATATGTTAAATTAAAAATCTACTCAATCGATTGCTCTGAAATTCGGGATATATATTCTATATTATACACTGACCACGTTGGATATTTTCTGAATATTTTTTCCCTATGTATAGGAAAAAATGTTGTAAATGACTTACTACTTGATAGTAAAGCGTTACTTTTTCTATTGCTTCGTAATATGAATCATTATACAAGATGTTCCAAAAGTATAAAATCAGTGCCAAGTAACTTTTGAAAAATGTTAGAAACGTCAATTATATTTTTTTCAGATGATAGAATTGATTAGCATAGGTCTAATGTCGAGCATGGTCTCTAAAATTCCTTAAATTTCAAGTTAATTTTTTTAACATGAACGTACATTTTAATATAATTTTATAAAATTAATTGTTACAAATTCAAACAATTCTAAATATTATAAAATGAAATATATTAAAAGAATTTTGCTTTGCATTTTTTTGGTGTGCAAGAGTGAAATGTGCAGGAATTTTTTTGGAAAATCTTGAACATACATTACTAATACCTGGATTCAAAAATCTTATTTCTTTATTTAATCTTAAATTAATAAATAAATGAACGGACTGTTTACAATTTGTTTCTCAAAGAATTGTCTTCAATTAATCGTTATAATTATAATTTGTGCTTGACAAAATAGTTTATAACAATAAAATGTCTATGGATTATTTCTGAACTTTCTAATTAGTAAGTCATAATGTCAATAAATTGGGAAAAACTGAGAGGAAATAAATATACTGTTGTACATATATTTTCTTTAAAAATGTTAATGCATATTAAAGATATGTACAACTTTCATTTGAAATATTTTTTATGATTTTTTTTTATGTTCCGTGATAAATTTTAAAAACCATTGATACAATTTTTCACCATAAAAATTCAAATTGTATCTAAAACCACTAAGTTATTAGTAATAGCCCATCAAAATACATCAAATTTACTAAATTTGGAAGTGATTTTGGAAATGATAAAACTCGTTCGGTTTTTGCAAGTTATCTAAAAAAAATACTACTCATATATTTCACGGTATTTTCGTTACAATATTTTATAGGCAACTTCTTTCAAAAAATTATAAACAATATTTATTTGAATAGTGTCTAATAACAATTGTGTTTTTAGTAATTTTAAAAAAGAATAGCTAAATTTACTATATTTATGACACTAAGTTTCCGCTTTGTCTTCTGTCAGACCAAGTACAGGCTCCAGGACATGTATAGAAATATTGTATACTTATCAAATTTCTTAAAAATATAATATATTGCTTAATACTGTTTTATGTATTAAGTATTTCTTTCATTTACAATTGGTTTTATAAATATGGTAAAACATTAAGATTATGGATGGACACAATGTAAAATCATAATTTCATTATATTTGTTTCTTCTGATTTAATCGTCTTTATTCTATTATTTATTGATGGATTTCAATATATATAATGTAAATTTTTGTCATTAATAAATTAAGAAAACCTTAAATATCTACAATTTTTATATTATATTTATTCCTATTATAATAATTTATTTATTTGAATAAGAGTTTAAATACTAATTATCGGTTCAACAGAAAATAAAAAACTTCTTCTAATGTGTGATTTATATATATACACGTTATATTTGGATTCCATTTCATTGGAAAAAAATTCACGATCAAGAAAATTCTAATAAAATTAAGAGTTTAAGTGAAACTGTAAATGAAATTTTACATGAAATAGTAGATAAACTAGTAATAGAAAGCAACGTTATGTCCAATGTAGAAGAACCTCTTCAACATATAGAGTCTTCTACAGACAGACTGAACGATGTAGATAACTATACGGATATAAGTAGAATCAAAATGCCTCGAATAACGTATCCTTCCTATAAAAAGTTGATCAACAATTTTGACACGGAAGATTTGTATATTGCTTATTTAAATGATGAAATATATCCCTAAAGCTTCCAATAGTACTCAATACGTAAACATATAGAAACGAAAGAAATAGAAATCTTATCTACTATTATTGAAAGATTCAACATTGATGTTGATGAGAATATGGAAATTGAAACTCCCATTCAAAATTCTAATAGCTTAAATGAGGAATCTCAATTTCTGGATAACAATAAAATTCCTTTAAAAAGAAAAAAATAGCTTTGAATACTTCGATATTGATGCATACAAAGAAAAGCATTTTTGCTTTAGAAAAAAAATTATTAGTTTTCCAAACACAGATAGAAATTTTGCAAAGAAAATTAAAATCAGAAAAACGTAAAAATAGTCGTTTAACTAAACGGATAGTAGCTGAACAAAATAAAAAACTTAATGATGTAGATTCTTTTTTAGAAAATACAGATATTCTTTCTCTAGTAAAAACAATGATTAAATTAAAATTGCATACGAAAAATACTAATACGAAGGAGGAGAAAGATCTTACAAAATAGATGTACTATCATTCAGTAGCTTGCTACTCGCGATTAAGAAGCGCTGGCCTAATTTTACCTTCGGAATCTAGTATTTGAGTGTGTGTTTCGGAATTTGATATAATTCCAGGTATCAATAATAAACTTTCGACAAAAATCCAAGAATTTTTAATGTCACTAGAAGAACGACTCTGCGCACTAAAGTTTGACGAAATGTCCATTAAATCTGCTAAGGAATACTTGAAAAAGATAAATCTTGTTGAAGGTTTAGTTGATATGCGGAAACAGCGAAGAAGTCGAAATATTGCTAAGCATGGTATATTATTTTGTTTAAATAGTATAAATACGAAAAATTCGTAGCTTCAATTATTATTTTTGGGTTTAAATGAAAATAGAGCTAGTGCTGAGGAACTTCTTGAAATTATCACTAAAATTTTATTAAAAGTTCAGAAAATTGGAGCTGACGTCCGTGTGATTGTTTGCGATTATGGTACGAACAATCAGAAGCTTTTTAAATTATTAAATATTCCACCATCAACGCAATATTTTTTCTTAAATAATAATGTTAACAGTTTTGGAGCTTTTGATTGGCCGCACTTGATTAAAAGATGCACTACTCAATTAAGATCAC
The DNA here is from genome assembly GCA_018907035.1 of Sycobia sp. Sy_11. Lineage (NCBI taxonomy): Eukaryota > Metazoa > Arthropoda > Insecta > Hymenoptera > Epichrysomallidae > Sycobia > Sycobia sp. Sy_11. Next base: position 376,052 of record JACCIC010000071.1, on the reverse strand, counting down.
ACGATTCTATTTAAATTAATAATAAAAGTATTATCTTTTACTGATTTAAAAAAAAATGTGAGAAAATATCCCCTAACGGTAACAGCGACACGTTATCGGCCTCCCACTATTACCTTAGGCCGTCGCGCTTATTTTTAGCGGAGTCTACAAGTCCAGCGACTTGTAGACTTACTTCTGTATCCTAGACCCGTGTCTCCTGCTCTAAAAACATGCACGCGTATCGCGGACGGAAAGGTTTTAGAAGAAAAACTTTGTAATATACAATCCTTACTTTATTCTATAGCTTGGACATACGGTACAAAAATATGGTTTCACGCGCTACAAATGCGGCCGGCAGTCTGCTTTTCCAGTCCAGCGGGCCCGTATTTATAGTCGGAGCGCGAAGCCGCCGAATTTTTCCCCGCTGGGAAAATACATGGTAGTGGGAGAGATGAAGGGACGTTTTTTTATTATAGAAATTTGGTACTTCCCTTAATCTCGTACAAATATTATTATGATTATCGCTTTCTCTTTAGTTCAAAAATACGCTCGGCAAAGACTTTTCATATAAACTACATGGAAACCAACCTAGACGTCGCCGAGAAATCTAAATTACTAATATTATTTAATATTTAATAGAAAATATAAATATATAGAAATAATAATAATTGATTAATTATAACACTATTATACAATAACATACTCTAATGAACTACTACGTTGTATGATGGCGAATCCGCCTCAAAAATATGAAGACTAATATTAATAATAATTAAAATAATAATTGTAATAATAATGATAATATTAATGATAATAATAACAATCTCAATAATAACGATCCTGATAATAATATTCAACATAATAGTAAGATAGACACGTATGATAATAATTAACATAATAACAATAATAATGATTAAAATAACAATAATCGTGATTCGCAATATATGATTAACTTTATAACCTTAATAATAACAATAATAATAATTAAAACTATCAAAATAAGATGAACATTCATGATAATAAATAATTTTAAATCTTTTTTTTTTTTTTTTTTATAGAGGAGAAAAATCCTTTATGGATCCCGGGTATGTGGGAATCACCAACAGAAAGGCATACCCACTAAAAAACTACTTCCTCGATGCATTCCGCCAACTGCTACCTGCAGCTCTGAAAAGAGCTGCAAACCGTAGTCGGCTGGTGTGCACCGAGAAGACCTCCTCTCTCTTACTCAACTCTCTACGCCGGAAACCGTCGTTAGGCATTACGTCGAAAAGGGGACCAGGATATTCACCTTCGGGCGCCACCATATCTCAGCAAAATAGAAGGATCTAGGGAAGGTTCGCCTTCTTCCGTATGAGGATATCTTCGATGAAATAGGCTACCCTTCCCCATGTTTCCTGTCTGGAGAGCATCAGGGGGACGATGCCTTCCGGGGTAACCCTTCCAGCGTTCTCCCCCAATAGCTGCCTCTGCTGCTCCCACTGCCCGCACACAAAAAATGAATAATGAGCATCGTCTTTTGCGGATATACAGTATATACAACCTGGATCCGCGACTTTGCCCATCTTGTGCAAGTATGCGCTGTCGACCGATCCACGGGCTACCTGAGTTATAAGTCTGGCGGTCCACCTTCCGCGCGTATCTTGTTCTCACCTATTCTGCCAGCAAGCCAGCGAACGCTCTTTGGCTTGCTACTTCCCTTTGGCTTGGCGAAGTGTTCTGTTCATCTGGTGGACAAACTCCCGATCCTGGGCCAGGAGGTCTACCGGGATCACCCCAGCAACTACTAGGGAGGCGGCCTCCGAGGACGTGCGATACAAACACGCTATGCAAAGAGCGCATCTCCTCTGTACAGCTGCCATGCTGTACATCGGCCCAGACTTCAGCACCGTAAAGCATGATGGACTCAGCAGGTCGCAGTAGCAGCCGCCTGATGCAGGGGCGTGGTCCTCCTACGTTGACCATGACCCTGCACAGGGAGGCCGCCACTACCGCCGCTTTGTCCACCGACCTCCAAATCTGTTCCCAGAAGGTGAGCTTCGTATCTAGCATCACCCCCAGGTACTTGCCAGATGCGTTGGTCAGGACCGACATCTCCCCATTAATTAGTTCTAATTGCGCGCAATAATAACAGCTCATCATCCGCATATCTGATCAGCGAGCAGTCTTCCGTCACGTCCAACCGGAGGATCCTGTTATAGGAAATATTCCATAGATCGGGACCCAGGATGGAGCCTTGGGCTGCGCCACACGTTAGGTCTTTTCGCTTAGAGCCCTCTACCGTTTGGTACAGAATGGATCTGTCCTTCAAATAATCTCCGATGATCTGGAGGAGTTCCCCATAGCCATGCCTCCGAAAGGTCGACGTAGATCCGGAATTCAAGACAACCAGACTTAGTCTGCATGCCATGTCCATCACTCGTTTCCCCCTAGAGTCCGGCAAGGGTACCCTCACTCGAGAGCTTTGCTGTTCAAATCCCCAGCCACTACCAACTCCTCCTCCATTTGTCTTACCGCATCCTCAAGGGTATCCAGTTTAGATTGGGAATCCCCGATGGCCTCATTCGGGGTGAGAGAGCAACTGACGTAATTTACGTTGTTGCCCCCTACCCAGACGAAGCCGCGGCCAGATCTGTGGTGCTCTACCCGAAAGCGGTGCGAGTTAAAAATCCAAATCGCCACGGTATCGAGGTCGTCATGACACCAGACTCCCTCGTCTCCATCTCGATATTGTTCGCTGACGATGACGATGTCAGCATCTTTCTCAAGACAGATCTGCGGAAAGAGGTCGCTCGCCGTCCGACTCCTATTCAGGTTCGCCTGCAGGACTTTAACCATTTTGGCGAGACCTGGCAAGGGCTACGCGGAATACGGCACATGCCCCAGACCCCGCAACGTGATTTGACGCTGCGGGCGTGGTCCCCAGGCAGAGGAAACACTGTGGAGGCGTTCTACAGTCAGACACCCTATGTCCCTGCTGCCCGCACCACAAGCGGTGCTCCTGTCTGGGCCATCGCAACCCGAACCGCTGTGTCCATAGCCGAGATATCTGTAAGAGCGCTCGACCTGGACCCGCTGCCGCAAGCCGCAAAAGACCCATCCAATGGCCATCTTCCCGATTTCCAGTAGCCGCTGGCCAGCCTCTTCAGAAAGGCTCACAAGTGCTAATCATTTATCGACTTTATTCTCCCTCGTAAGCCTCACCTCGACGGGGCCAGTATAGTCCGGCAAAATGCCAAGGAGGGCTGTCTTAACTTCGCCGAGTGTCGCGCAGACGTCCACGTCTCTGATCTCCAAGGTAGTCTTGGGGGTCAGAGCGCGAAGTGCCGCGTTTTGCCCGACGACCTCTTTGAGGGCATTCCCAAAGGCCTCCTTGCCCTCCGCCGAAGCCTTCTTAAACTCGATCAGGACATCGCCGTTTAATGTTCGACGAATGTCCCTGATAATGAGTCCATGTTGCGAGGGATAGACCTTATGGCAGATCCCTCCAAGGGTCTCCGCGTAGGTCTTCCCCTCCGTGGGCTTGAGAAGCGGCGCCTCAGGCCTTGCTTTTCTCCCTATTCTACCTTTCGGTTCGGTGGGGCTCTCTCCAGATATGGTGGCCCCCTTTGCATTGAACTTCTTTGTTTCTGTTTCTTTTTTTTGGCTGCTCTCATTTCCTGCCTGGTGGGGACATTCTTCCCACCTTGCTCAGGCTGTGGCTCGTTCCCACGGTTTGATTTGGCAGCCGCATCTTGATCTATTGTTGGACCTTCGTCTCTTTTTTTTCTTCTTCTTTCGCCCCCCTCAGGTAATTCCGTTGAAGAAGTAGAAGGATGTCTCTTCTGGCCTTCTATTATCTCGGTAACTTCGGGTGTATGTAGACGCCGAGCTATGAGGCGCCTTCTGCTTATGAGCTCCTAGAATTGGCTTTGTAAATCTGGAAGCCCCTCCTTTATTATATTATTATCGTTTTTTGCCTTTTCATCGACCCCATCATCATTTTAAACAAATTTTGTATGGAGTCGATGAGGGCTTTATCGTGATCATCCGCGACTGTGCTGCCATGACTTACTGCACCAGCAGCGCTGTTAGCTTTGGCGTTACTGACCGGACGAGGGACATCCAGGCTGCTCACCCCCGTACTCTTCTGGTCCGCCTTCTTCACTTTCTCTACATCTTCTTTTTTGTTGGTAACAACATCCATACTTCTTTCTTTAGTTTTCGTCCCCCCACGAGCCCAGCCTCCATGGACCCTTCAGCGATGAGCTCGCCAAAATCACTCCCCAACACTTGCCTGTAGGAGTCATTCTGGTTTGGACCTTCCTGTTAGGCTCTTTTACAAATCCGGGGGATATTTAATATAATGTAATATAAATATAAATATAAATCTTAATAAATATAAATAAATATAATTTAATATAAATATAAATCCTCATCTCCGCTCTCTCGAGGTTCATACCCCAAGGTGCTCCACTCTCTGGAGAGTTTCCGGCAGGCATTACGAGTCAGGACACACTCGCCAATGCCGAATAACTGGTGCTGACTAGGCGCCCAGCCGCCGGTCCTGCCGTCAGCAGGAGCCAAAGATGGTTCGGGTCGTCCAAGGACGCAACCTGTAGACTCGCCTCCCCACCTAGGATCTCCCTTTGGCAGCTCCCAGGCATGCACCGCTCGGCAAGTGCGGTGGGCCGTCTTTAGCTCTGTTTGGAGCCCATTCTACCTCCCTGACAAAGCCAAGGGGGAACGATCAGGTGAGAAGATTTGATCTGCATCAATTAATAAGCGACGCAAGCGTCGTGAGCCCCCTTTACAGATCCGAAAGGAGCCCGTCCCCTTTCATTCCGCCCTTGTTTAAAGAAGGGAGGCGTGGGTGGCAAAAATTGTGAAGTGCGTGAGTTGGGTTATGCTTGTATAAGTGTAGTGACCAATGGAGGATGTCCCCAGTCAGAGCCCGTGCGCATGACGCCCCTACCCAGTACCAGAATTCCGCTCCGTGCTTCACTCTCGTAACCCACTAACCCTTATGAGAGGGCTCCTCGGGAGGCGTGGCGCTCACATCTCTATATTCGGGAAGATGTCCGTTTATAGGACCCCCCGCCAGAGGATGGCGCACAGCAGGCCCCTAGTCGGCCGCGCACGAGTTGGCAATTTCAGTCGCGCCCGTGTCTTTCAGGGCCTGTAGAGTTCATCCACTCCGTACTTGGTCGGCTTCGCTCCGTGTCTTGTTCCCGCTGCTCGAACTACTCTACAAAATTTCCGAGCTGCGTCGCGCCCGAATCTTCATATGCGAGGTGTGTGTAACACGTTCATAGGACCTCGCCAATATGACGCCTACAGCCTTACTCAATGCCACTAGCATTGCCAGTACTTCCCCATTTTTCAGTCTATCCAACTCGTCCACTTCGTGCTAGCCATCCCGTAACCGAGCCGAAACCGTCACACGCGACCGTGGTGATGTTTACCCCTTCCTTTGCCAGGTGTTATGTTGTCCGATGTGTCAGTGTTATGAAGTGTATAACTGTAAGGGTGTGCTGTCCAGTTGTTGTAAGTGTACTCCCTCCTCCTTTATCCGGGCTTGGGATCGCCACCGCCAAAATATAGTTACTATGAATCCACGGTGGCGGAGTTTTTACATCATTAATAATAACAATAATAATAATAATAATAACTAAAACTATAATAATAATCATGATTCGAAAAATATGATTAACTTTATAACCTTAATAATAACAATAATAATAATTAAAACTACCAAAATAAATAAACATTCATGATAATAAATAACTTTACATCATTAATAATAACAATAATAATAATAATAATTAAAACTATAAATGATAGTGATTCGCAAAATAGAATAAGCTCTCGCGATAATAATTATAATTATCATAACATTCGAACATAATATTCCTGGAGACATCGAAACAGAAATATTTTGAAATATTAGTTCATTATATAAATTCCTTTTAAAATTCTTAGTTTTCTTCAGTGTCGTTCTCGGTGATATTTCGTCTCCAAATTTCTCAGTGTATACAAAAGGGGGAGGGGATCGTAAAAATCGCATTAGCGCGCCCTCCGCTTCGACTTGAGTTTTTCCCCACGGGAAAGTACGATCGATGGGGGGGGAGGGAGAGGCACTTCAGTCCGTGCCGCATTACGGCGGGCCCGCAGCCAGGCAGCCTCGTTTGGACGGCATCTGGTTTTTATTGCGGGGGGGAGGCGTGTGCAGTTCAGCATTCGACACTGTCGACATTCTCCAGTTCCTAGGGATAGGAAAAATTTTGAGAGATTCTCTTTTCTTCTTGTATATATACGTATACATCTATATATTATAACCCTTTTGCAGGTTACTTACCTTGGTATCTCACGTGGCGTCGACGTTGCTGGAACTAGAGAATGGGGAACGGGGAGCTGGGAACGCGAATGAATGAGTCAAACGGTTTAACGTTATATAATCAACCATTTATTATAAATCGCGGATCACAACATTGCTTACTCTACGCGCTACAAATCACTTCGCGAATTACACCTAAGATTCTCCGCGCGATGGCGACAAACACTATGGAGCAGGTTCCGCGGACAAGGATAGATGCGGTAGGACAGGGGGAAAGGGGGACGCGGTAGAGTCTACAACTAGATGCTCGCGCGCGCGCAGCCGTGCAACGCTGGCGCGCGCTTACATTTGGACGCGCACTTCACACATGAATTAAATGGAAGGCTACTTGCCGAAGAGTCCTCAGCGCCACTGCTTCTCTCGATGGTGTAGCTTCCTCTCGTCCGGGTGGTGTCTTCGTGCTTCCTCTCTCTCTTTCACTCTCTTCTATGCAGGACTGTCTTCCCTCCTTCCTTCCTTCTCGTGCTCTCGCTGAGCCTTCAGGCTAAGGGGCGATGCTTGTTCGGGACGACCGCGGAGATGGTCGTAGATCAGTCGTGGCTGCTGAGGGCTTCGTCGACGTTGGCACAGCTGGCATGTGGGAAGGGTCGGAATGCGGGTGGCAACCGAATCGAAGAAGAGTCAAATAGTTCGGATGACAACTCTATTCTATACGTCAGTTCTCCTCAACGGCTCAGGGAAGAAGGATGAACTTCCTTTCTCTGCACTTCCCTCTTCGCGGGCAAACGTCGCGCCCTCTCGCGACTCGTGCTTCGCGTGATTTCGCCGTAACGCGCGAACGCTCGGTTTTGCAACCGCGGATCGGCTATAGTCGGTCACAAACTCAACCTTCCAAACTGACGGTGAGGTGCGTTTCCAAGTCCTTCGCGCGTCTTTCGACCAGTTAGGATATAATTGGGGATAGGGAGTGGGATCCGTGGATATCGGAACCGCTCGCGTGGAATTTAAAGTGCTTTTTCCGAAATCAAAATTATAAATTTTTATAACTAAAAATAAAATGAAACTATACCTTTTTCATGACCATCGGTGGTCTCTTGGTGTTGTCGTCGTCCGCTCGTGCCTCTACATAATTCTATGTAGGTCTTACATACTAAGGGCATATTCTTATTCTAGTGCATACAATGAAAATGAAATGTTAGTTCTTCGCGCTGATTCTAACAAATCCAGTATCAGGAATTTCTGACTACTGCGGGGGAAATTAAAAGAATACTTCTTTGCGCTGGGACCTAAAAGGGGAAAAAAAGAATGTTCATGACTATAAATACCTATTCTAGCTAATTATTTTAATATGAAACAAAAAGAAAAGGTGACTAAGACTACGCTAACTCTGTAACAGTTATATAAAAAATAAAACGTATAAACTAACTCTAAGATAATTAGAAAAATATGAAACGTATAAACTAACTCTAATATAATTATAAAAATATGAAACGTGTAACCTAACTCTAAAATAATTATAAAAATATGAAACGTGGAAACTAACTCTAAGATAATTATAAAAATTTGAAACGTGTAACCTAACTCTAAGATAATTATAAAAATATGAAACGTGGAAACTAACTCTAAGATAATTATGAAAATATGAAACGTGTAACCTAACTCTAAGATAATTATAAAAACTTATAAGCTAAGTTTAAGGCAATTATAAAAGATGAAACGTATAGGCTAAATCTAAGACATTTATAGAAAATATACAACTTATACTCTAATTAACCTAATCTATCGTCTACGCAATGTTTATGTTTTTATTGTGCGTGACTCTTTCTCGTCACTTCTTCTCGGGGCCTGCTTCGGCCATCTTCTCAAGCTTCTCTGCACTGAGCTGGCTTTTTCCTGTAGTGAACTCGGAGGCTGTAAATAAGGTTTTTCTGTAGTGATTGATTTCCTCTCAGCTCTCGTTGGGGCAGTGTTGTGGGACCGTGCAACTAGCGAGAATACTTGGAGCCATTGTATGCTCTTTTCTAGTGCCACTTGCCACCCGTCATGGCTGCGCCATCGCTGCATTGCCGCGCTCGCGTGTGTTTGAATTTTTTATCGATACTTATTACAAGACACCCGTATCATGCCCTATTTCTTCGCGTTGATAACTCTGGAACAGTGTATTCGGCTGCTTTTTCTGGTATCGCGGTATGGGGATATGGGGGGATCTCAATGGTATCTGAATCTGGGGATAAAGGGATAACAGCTGGCCGGTATCTTTACATCTACTTGTTGATATAAATGTTGGCACCCGGCATGATGATTAGGACAAGTTGTGTGCCATGGGCGATTACTCCTGCAACCTCCTGCAGGGTCTGCCCCGTCGACTTTTGCGCTCTTGGTTGCGCGACTGTCGGGGGCTCGGTATTTCCTAGCGCCTCTTCTTCCTCTGCCACTTTCTCGGACAACTGCCGCGTCGTCTTATCGCCTTCGTCTGGCGACTGCCTCGCGCTGTCGCCCATCCCCTCCCTCTTCCAAGACGAAGCGGCGGATGCCGATCTCTCGGGACAGGATGTGCAGGTATGCACGTCTGACGTCTGATTCCCACAGCGGTAGCAAAATTTGCTACTCCGCAGTAGTGGGCAGGCGGAAGTACCTGTGACCTTCGGTGCCGCAGTTCCAGCAGCCATCCTTTTTCTTGGCCTGTTGTTTAGAAAACGGCCTTGCGGGGTAGGATGGGTGCGGTCGCCATCATTTTCTTTGAATTTCGTCGGAATTATAATTTTGCCTTGCGCCTTCTCGTCTATATTGCCCGGGGACTTTGGGCGCTTCTTGCTCTCGCCGGATCGCTGTGTCCCCACGGACCGCATAAAGGCACAGCAGTCTCCACGGTAGAGGCAAACCTCGCCATCTTCCGGGGTACTTATATATACGATAGGTGCTGGCTTCTCGACTGTTGCTGGTTTCTTTGGCATAATTCGCCTATGGCATTTAGGATCTGGCCGGTACGATAGGGGGCGAATAGACCGTATTTGTTGACGTGTTGAACACGATATTGTGTCTTGTGGGTTACGGTGGGCCACAATGCGTCTACGGGACGCTTCTAACGGTCCGGTCTTGTGCAATGCGTCGCTATCGGACTTGTAACCCGCGGCTATTGTATCGCCCAAGTCCTCATATCTCCTTGTGAATGGATTGAAAATCCAGTCTGTTTCTTTCTTTCTCTCTTTGTCCATATTTGCTGTCCCTTGTGATGCTGATATTGTAGTTTAACGTCGTTTCGGACGTTCGCCTTCTGATGCGTTTTCCGGAGCTTCACGTCTACGTGGTCTTCGTAGTTCTTTTATTTTCATTGTTGATGAAGAATCGTGTCTTTGCAGACTAACTTTTTCAGCTACATCTTCTGATGCTATTGCGGTAGTTTCACGTCTTTCCGGACGGTCGCAGATGATGTTATCCTCTGCGTTTTCCGTCGTTTTACGTCGTTCCGGCCGGTCGCAGACGGTGTCAGTTTCTGCGTTTTTCGTAGTTTTATGTCGTTGCGGACGATCGTAGAAAGCGTTGTTAGTTCCTGCTTCTATCGTAGTTTTACATCGTTGTGGACGATCGGTGGTGGCGGTAGGGGGTGGATGAGGGGGTATTTTACTAGGTCGTCGAGGGGGGAATTGCTGGTGTCCAGCAAAGAGAGTGCAAATGGATTGTCATTGACCGGTATGGTTGTTTTCGGTTCGGGTTCGTCGACACCTAGCTCCTGAGTTGAGTCCAGGCTGAATTCAATCAGGTTTCCTATTTCTATCTCCTTTTCTTGCTGGTGCAGGGCTTGGGCCAGTTTGGCCGTATCGAAAGCTTGCTCGCGGTCGCGTAGGTGTTCGCGCGTCGCGATTACGGGTTCTAAGCCCGTTGGGTTGGGGGTGTGAGCGTCTCCTGGTCGACGCGGTGGGTCGGTTAACTCGGACCAGCGCAGTCCTCTGCCTCTGCCTATGTTCGGAAGCATCGTCTTGGATAAAGGTACCTGTGGAGAAACGAAATGGTGCGTTAGGGGGATAGTATTTTTTTATGTCCGAAACGTGTACTCTGATTTTCTTCCTGTCGTCCATATCTTCTAGTTCGAAGATGACAGGAATATTTGCCTGACTATTCGGCATGGAGCAATAAACTTCGGTGCTAGTTTTGCTGCGAATCTATCCGGCCCTGATGATAATACATGGTTTCTCTTACAAACCGTTTTGTTTTCCTCGAACGAAGCTTCTCGTCTATTTTTGTTATAATAGCGTGACTGTTTTTCGCTGGCCACACTAAGGTTTTTCCTGACTAATTCATGAATGACGGGTAGCCTCTTCATTCGATTTAGCCAGTCAGCAGGTGTTAATGGCTGATGTGGTTGGTTCGCTGTACGGATGTTTCTATACGTGGGCATCTACCTTGGGTTTCTACCGAAATTTAGGAAAGCTGGCTAGGCTTGAGTACTAGCATGCACGGAGGTATTCATGGCAAAGGGTAGTTCGTGTAGGTGGATATCCCAATCTTTATGATCTTTTTATACGAAGATTGAGATTATGCCTTTGAATGTTCGGTTTACCCGTTCTACTGGGTTTGCCTGTGCATGATATGGAGCTATCAGCTGTTGCATTATTCCGAGTTCGTCGAGTCGCTGTTTGACTAACTTATTGGCGAACTCGGTGCGATTATCAGAGATTAAAAACTTGGGGCAACCCCATTTGAATACAACTAGCTCCTCTGGCGCCTTTATTATCATTTGCTCCGTTGCCATTCGGAGTGGTCGAAGCTCCACGTATTTGGTAAACAGGTTTTCGAAGATCAATAGATATCGGTGTTGACCTTTACTGGCCGGAAATGGGCCCATTATGTCAGTGGCCACACTTGTCCATGGCCCTTCCACATTTCTGTCTGTCATCAAACCTTTTGGTGCTCCCTAGGAGACTTTGTATAACTGAAATTCTGGGCAGTGTTTAATGTAGCTGTAAATATCTCGTCTCATCCCTGACCAATAATAATTTCAAGAGACCTTGTATAGTGTTTTTTCAACACCAAAATGTCCGGATGTCGGTGTATTATGACACTCGAACATTATCCGCTCTCGGTCTTTGGAAGAGATAGCAATCCTCCAGTCGTCTTCCTCGGGGCCTAGTATGTCCGAGTAGATTCTTGGGCGTTGTTTTAATAGTATATTATCCTTAATGCACCAGTCTGAATATTTTTCTGGGCAATTTCGGATTTCACTCACTTTTCTTTCATACCAGCTATCTCGCTCTATAGCGGTGATGGTAGCTGCTGGTGATGATTCCATGGAAGGGGGACGTGAGAGCGTGTCTGGCACCTTGTGCAGTGAGCCTTTTCGGTGGATGATTGTCATATTATAGACCTGCAGCGCTGTGGCCTACCTCGCTAGTCTGCCCGTGGGGTTTTTTAGCGTGTGTAACCATTTTAGGCTACTGTGATCAGTGATCACTGTGAATGTTTCTCCCAACAAATAGCCTCTAAATTTCTCGACGGCCCAGAATACCGCGAGGCACTCTTTCTCGGTAACCGTATAGTTTACTTCTGCCTTGGTTAGTGCCCTGCTCGCATAAGCGATAGGGTGTTCTTCATCGTCCGTGTTTTGGCTAAGCACGACACCGAGGGCATAGTTCCTGGCATCGGTTTGGAGTATATAGGGTCTATTTTGTATGCGTCTTCCTGGGGTTTGTCCCAGTGCCATCTCAGGTTTTTTCGCAATAGCTTGCTCAGAGGTGCCGTTACGTGTGCTAAAGATTTAATAAAGCAGGCGTACCACCCTACCATGCCCAGAAAAGTCCTCAGCTGTTTAATATTCGTTGGTGGTGGATATTCCGTAACGGACTTTAGTTTGTCTGGGTCCGTACGCAGTCGGTCCTTGTCTACCACATATCCTAAGTAGCGTACCTCCGGGCAACAAAACTCAGACTTTTCTTTATTGATTTGTAGTCCAACCTGTTTAAGGCGGGCCAGTACCGCTTCTAATTACTGAGTGTGTTCCTCGAAAGTACTCGTGGCGATAATGATATCGTTCATGTAGACAAACGAGCAGGGTTGCCACTGCGGTCCGAACACGACATCCATGCCGCGCTGGAAACTGGCTGGGAGGTTGGTCAGCCCATATGGGATCCTGGTGTATTGAAACAGCCCTTTCTGTGTGACTGCGAAGGCAATTATTTCCTTTCTCCCGTCATCTAAGGGAATCTGGTGATACGCCTGGCTCAGATCTATCTTAGAAAGATAGCGAGAGTCACGCAGATTATCCAATAGGACGTCCATGTGAGGAAGAGGATATGCATGCTTCTTCGTCAACTGGTTAACTGCCCTGTAGTCAATACAGAATCTGATGTTGCGGTCTTTTTTCGGCACGATCACCGGACAACTACTCCACGAACTCTCCGAAGGTTCGATAATTCCTTCGGCGAGATGTCTGTCGATTTCTGCTCTGGCCTGTTTTAATAGTTATCCGGTATTCGGCGCAAGCGCTGTTCAATGGGTCGATGTCCTTGCACGTCTATATGATGAAGAGGCATCTGTGCAAGCTTCAGTATTCCTGTGTGTTTTGGTATCAGCTGGTCCAATAGCTGGTTTAGTTGTTGCTTTTGTTTCTGCTCTAATCTTTGCAGGACGTGGTCCGACATATGAATCACGTGCCCCCGGAAACGACCAATGCTGGGAATATTTTTTCCTAATAATTCGATATTTAGGACAAATCGATTATCGTCCTCTCGAATGTGGGACGTGCGTCGGGAGTCGGTAACGTCCGTGGCCGTTATTGATGTGTGTCCTGCGTTATTTTCGTTCGTTGTTGTTTGCGGAGTTTCGATATAAAGGGAGATAGGTGCGACTCCGATAGCCTCTTCCCTTAAGCGTTTCCCGAGGTCCTCCTGTTCGGGCCGCAACGCGTGCAGTTTACTGTGGTAACGCCATCTTTGCCGCAATTATAACAGAAGATGCGTTTCTGCTCGAGGCATCTATCTGCCCAGTGACTTCGTCTACTGCATATCCAACATGGCCGGTCATCTTCGCCATTGTTTCTTCGTTCTGTGTGTGCTCGCGGTGACTCACGACGTGGTCGTTCATATACTGGATATTCGTCGTTGCGTTCTCTTGTAGGTGATCGGGGGTAAAGATTCTGGTCATTGCTTCCTCGGGCTTGACGGTAGTCGCGAGAGGGGCTGGTTAAACGGGTCTTGTTACGTGGCGACGGGCTTCTAGGTTTGTATCGTGGTTCGTAGGTCAATTTGGATTGGAGCCAAGGGGGTGTTACCGAACGATATCTGGAAGAGGGACTACGGTATTGTTTTTCCCTTGATTCTCTTCTAGATTCTTCCAGTAGTTTTCTGGGTAATGGGCTAAGGCTATTTTCCCGGTTACGTCTACCTGGTGAGGAGCCTTTGCTATGTTCTTTTCTTGTTGTTAATGTTGTTGCCGGTGGTTCGATCAACGTTACATGTTTTGAACGTTCCTCATCTAGTGCTGCCACTCTAGATCGTCTGGTCGCTCTTCCAGACTGTGGGCAGGCTTCGCTGCTCATCAGGCAGGTTTCTGCTGCTGGCGGCTCTTCGTAACGACGAGTTAACTCTGTCTTGAGTTCTATTTGCTGGCCTAGCACCTGCAGCTCGTCTAATGTCTTAAAATCTGCCCTAGTTATCTTGTCGATAAAGGTAGGGTTTAGATTTCGATATACTCTATCAAATTGTGTCTCTGGTGGTAACGGTGGCGACTCTTTTCCTAATATCGCTCTCATACCGATTAAGTATGACCCTATTGACTCATTAAAACCTTGCGTCCTAGCACCAAGTTCCCCTGCCAACCGTAATGTGTAGTCAATAGGTCAGAATTGTTGTCACAGTGCTGTCTTCAGATGTTCTAGTGTTTGCCGTGGTTTGCAGATTGGTCTTGCTCATGTATGCGCAGATCCGCATAGTATACCAGATACTAATTTTAATATGTTTGCCGCGGGGATGTTTAGAATTTCGCAAGTCTCCTCTAACCTTTCAATGAATTCCTCTACATCTTCTTGTGGCGTTCCCGAATACTTTACGTTCCACTGCCTTAGCAGCTGGCCTGCTCGCGTTTCTTTAAGATATGTGCTGTCCAGTGACCTGCTTTGATGCCAGGTTTGTGTTTCGGGATTGAGTTAAGCGTGTGTGGCAGTGGTGGTGCGGATTCTTCAGCATGCCTGTTGTTGTCTCGGGCTTTGGTGACAGGTATTTCTTGAGGTTGTTGTTGCTTGTTTGCAGCATATTGATGCATCCACAGGTGGTAGGGGTCACTCCATGGTCCTGGTAGATTATACCACGGGTTTAGCAGGGTTGCTGGTATTTTCTCTGCACCCGGCAGATTTGTGCTGTGGGCCGGTGGTGATTGCCATTGGCCCATATTATACCCACCGAACGGGGTATTCATAGGGAAACACCATGGCGGTGTCGTCGTGACGGATTTCAATTGGGGGCTGTTACGTTAACAGCTGTCGCTTTATTAGCTTTCGTCTCATCTATCGTATTTAGTTCTGTGGAGTTCAGAACTTCTGATATTTCCGAAATGTTCATCTCATTCCACTCAGCAGCGCTGTTTCCCAAAAGAAGTTTCAGCTCAAATCTGACTAATCTGCCGCGAAGAGCTTCAATATTATCATGTGTTTTGATATTGTGTTGTCTTGCTTCTTGAGTAAGTTGTTCAGGCGTTATGGCTGTGAAAAGGCTATTTAACCTTTTTTCCTTGTCGGCCAGTGCCTGACTTGTTGATGGTTTTGCCTCCATTTTACTCAAGTATGTATGTCAGTAATAAAAAGAAATTATAATTATATAAATCTAGTTTATGTATGATTTAATATACAATCCTAGATTAAGACCATGTTTTTATGACCTATTGTTATGTTTGCTCGTATACACATCTAACGGGCTGATGATCGCTGATTTCTAGTTTCGATAAAAAAAAAGATCTATCTATGTTTATTTTTATATTAACTTACAACTATCAGTCTTTTCCCCTTTTTTTTTGTTTAGTCTATTTATATTACAGATAAAAAAATAATTGTTAGCTTATTCTGTTAAAATTACGTTTTGTTATTCTTTATTCCTTTTCTTTATTTTTTTCAACCTTATTTTATTTTATTTACTACTGTATTTCTGTCTCTGGACCAAATAATCGTTGTACGAGGGAAGTATTTATTTTGTTTCTCTCTCTTTTTTTTGATTATTATTATTATTTTATTTGACAATATTTATTGATTATTAATACTATTATGTTTATTATGCAGGTATTATTGTGATGGAGAAATGTGAAAGTTTTTTTTTTTTTTTTTGATTGCTGCGGGAAGAAAATAATTGTTTTTAGTGAGCAGGAGCAATATAAAGCGAAAAAAAGTAATAGAAAAATTTGAAAAAAAAATGTTGAAGTTAAAATAATTTAATTCGACATCCTTTTTGTTTCTACAAAATCATAGAAAAGGTAAAAAAAAAATTAAAAGATTTTTTTTTTGATTGTTTATGCAAAAAAAATTATTTATTTATTGTTTATAAATTTCTGTTATTAAATAGTGAATTTTATGTCCTCGTTGGTCTTTTGATTAGTTATTTTAAAGATGGCTTCTATTGTTGAATTCTTTTCCCAAGTTGTATATTGTTTATTTATTTATTTACTTATTATTATTATTATCTTGATTATTCGTATTTTCTTTGACGTTAATTGATTTTGCTGATGCTTCCCTAACTTCCTTGTTTTTATATCCTGATGTTGGTTATTTATTATAAATTATTAAATTATTTATTATTTATTATTTGTTAATTAATTATTATCCTATTTGTAAATCACCTTTATATCTCTTCTATGGCTTCATACTGCTATGATTTTACAACCTTGTGTAAACGTACCTTATAGTTATTTGACCTTATATATAAGTGCAGACTTACCATATGAGTTATATGTTTTCTAATATTGTTTATATATTTAATTATTACTTTACCTGCAAAAAGAAATTGTGTACATGGCTTACCGTCTATTTTTACTATCATCGTTAAGTTTTATATCAAAAGAAATTACATATCCAGATTGTGATGGCCACAGAGTTGTTTAGCTAATTATTTATTTATGTGACCTCCTTATTTATTATAAATTAATTACTATTATCCTTGTTTCATTATACATATTTTAATTACTATTATCTTTGTACACTGTTCAGGGTTTTAAATCATTTGTAAAAATATGTACATAACAAATATTTAGAAAAAACATGATTTAATATGAAATATATTGTAGAAGAATAAAAACATATATAATAAATGTTATATTATAAATAATGTCATATGGATTTATAAAGAAAAATGTAATAAATATTTAATTCAATAATATATTTTTAGATATGGCAACATGCATATATAACATAAGAGCACGACACTTTTATTTAGTTATTACACAACTTGAAATTATATCATTCTAACAAATATTAATATACGACAATACTTATTCGACGGGAGACGACTTTGCTTAATATTCATATTTACATATCGAGAGGGAGAAAGTGAAAAATTTTCTTTTAACATGAGGGGTGAGGGGGCGGGGGGAATATTCTTATAGTTCGTACGATGCTTGTGTCCCTTCTACCGGCCGCGTCTGCTACGCGCAACAACGCTGCTGCGCATATTCGTGCGCCGCTCCCCAACATAGCCGTATGTATTTGCCACGTGGCGTATTACAGGGCGCGTTCTCGCTTTTCATATTCATGTTAATGTTTCGGACCGTGACTCTGTTTCCGCGCTTTCTACTCGGAAAAACTTTTTCTTATATGATTTTGTCCGACGAGCCTCACTTGTTGGGCACCATTTTATAACCCACCTTTTGCGGATTACTTACCTTGGTATCTCACGTGGCGTCGACGTCGCTGGAACTAGAGAATGGGGAACGGGGAGCTGCGAACGCGAATGAATGAGTCAAATGGTTTAACGTTATATAATCAACCATTTATTATAAATCGCGGAACACAACATTGCTTACTCTACGCACTACAAATCACTTCGCGAATTACACCTAAGATTCTCCGCGCGACGGCGACATACACTATGGAGCAGGTTCCGCGGACAAGGATAGATGCGGTAAGACAGGGGGAAAGGGGGACGCGGTAGAGTACGCGCTTGAGGAAAATTGTACTTTCGAGTTCGAGCAGTAAAAAAAGATGTCTAAGTGTCTCGAGACGACGTTTGTAGAGAGTATCATGTTCGGACTATAGACCATGTCTCGAGACGACTGCTATAGAGAGTTTTGTGTTGGGAAGGTATAATACGACGTCCAGGTATCCCAGGACGACTTTTACTTGGAGTGTTCGTGTTCAAATGATAGAAAATAAATCTCTTTATAGAAGTCTTTTTAACACTCCCCGTAGAAGTTGTCCCAAAACATCCCGATATCGTATTCGAACGTCCCAACATAAATCTCCCCATAGAAGTCGTCCCGTCATACCTGGACATCGTCTTCTACCGTCCGAACACGAAATTCCCCGTAGAAATCGTCCCGAGGCGCTTGGATATCTTATTCTACTATCCGAACACGAAACTCTCCATAGAAGTCGTTCAGAGACACCTAGATATCATATTCTACCGTACGAACACAAAACTCTCTGTAGAAGTCGTCCCGTCATACCTGGACATCGTCTTCTACCGTCCGAACACGAAATTCCCCGTGGTAGTAGTCCCGTCATACCTGGACATCGTCTTCTGCCATCCGAACACGAAATTCCCCGTGGAAGTAGTTCCGTCATACCTGGACATCGTTTTGTACCAACCGAACAAGAAATTCCCCGTAGAAGTTGTCCCGTCATACCCAGACATCGTCATCTACCGTCCGAACATGAAATTTCCTTTAGAAGTTGTCCCGACTTACTTGAACATCGTTTTCTACTAACTAAACACGGTACTCCCCGTAGAAGTCGTTCCAAAATACCAGGAAATCGCATTCTATCATCCAAACACGAAACTCCCCGTAGAAATTGTCCCGATGTACCTACATCGTTTCCTACCAACTAAATAAAATAAAAAATAGTCCCAGTAGAAGTTGTCCCCAGAAAGCTAGCATCGCTTCCTAACACAATGCTCCCCTTAGAAGTCGTTCGGAAAGACCTAGATATAGTATTTTACCGTTCCAACACGAATCTTCCCATAGAAGTTGATTTCCTCATACTTGGACATCGTTTTCTATCAACTAAATACAATATTTCCCGTAGAAATCACCCAAAAACACCTAGACATAGCATTCTATCATCCGAACACACAACTGCCTATAGAATTCGTCTTGAGGCAACGCGGTATCGACGGAAACCGTATTTAAAATGTGTATATATAATGTGTAGAATATAATATACATACAATATATATATATATATATATATATATATATATATATATATATATCGTATATTTCCGTTTTTTAAATTGAATACGTGAATACGTGAATTTTTTTTCGTAGTGATGCCAACAGAAATTTAAGCAAAGTATTAGAATCCGAATAGCATATTTTTTAAGCAGACGATGGATATTACCTTTTTATGTAGAAGCGACGATATTTTATATATATATATATATATATATATATATATATATATATATGTATATATAATCATAGTTTCAAGGTTATTGGTAAAGAATCCTATTTTGCCATCATTGCTTTTATTAAAACTAAAAAAAACTTGGGTGTCTTGTCACAATTCTGAAGATAATAGAATGTATAAAAATAAAAATATAATTTGTCGTCACAAACTATTTTCAGTATGATTTGGCATACAGAACCATTTTATAAAAGAAGGAGAAAGAAACACAGAGAAATAGAGAGCGAGAGAGAGAGAGAGAGAGAGAGAGATTTTCCCACGTAAGAGAAAATAAAATTTACAAAAATCAAAAGATATCCAGAAGGTGTGAGTGTAGTGTCAGATTAATCTGAAGAATAAAAAAGGTTATACCAACTAACGCCACACATTCTTTAGGATACGAATCCCGAAGTTGGATATAAACATTCGTCTGAGCTGGCCTGGTATTAATACTTTAAGCGGACTACTTTGAGTTGATGTTCGTGATTCAAGACGCCACGTATTGGCCGCTGATGGAACTGATTTTTAAGACCATTAACTTAATTTATTGATGAAAGTATAATGATTTTCAATAAAAAACATAGCCTATGTCCTTCCCAAGATAATATAGAATCTATATGTCAAATTTCAGAACAATCGGTTCAGTAGTTTTTTCGGTTATCGTGTACAAACAAAAACACGCTTTGTCTTTATAAATTAGTATGAAGTATGATATGATATAATATGATATCATATGATATGATATGATATGATATGATACGATATGATATGATATCTGATATAGTTGTTGGACACAACAGTACTTAATGCATAATTGTAAAAATAATGCCGTTTTTAAAACTTTTTACTACTATTTTGATTTGAAAATTTTTTATGCAATGATATTTTTATTGATAAAATTGTATATATATAATATAATAATATATGGACTTTTACTTATTATGTAAAAAATATAATAGGAATTTTGTAAAAATTCTGAAATGAACATAATCTTTTCTGTTTAATAGCTTTATTTATATGATGAAAGTATATAAGACTTATTATATTATATTTTATATACCTTCGAATACATTTAAACAAGTATGCAAGAAAATAGCTGTTTAAGGCCACGATTCATTAGCACTTAAAAATGCTTATTTTGGAGTTCAATTATCCAGGATCAGTAGAATACAAGAGCGGTATCTATTTTTCTTCAAAAGGACGGTTAATTTCTCTATTTTTATAGTATAGCTACCGCGACGACTACGCGAGCAGCAAGGTTTTTACAACAAAAGCGAAACAAACAACACATATACATATATATCAAAGCGCATGGTAGCGCGATGTAGGCAATTCAGCTATACACATATCAAGGGTAAATATTATATGCATATGTATATGCATATATATATATATATATATATATATATATTGTAACGGCCGGCGTACTACACCGCGCGAACAGCGGTTGACCGCATGTGTCCGCGCAAATGTAAACAAACCAGAGTGTGGCTCGAGTTTCTTTCCTCGAATTCGGGAACACACATCGGCCGCTACGTGTGGATGAAAAGAAAAACAAGGTTTTTCTCTTGCGAGAGTAGTTCCATAGTTTTAAGCAAAGAAACACGACGTGTTCTTACGATCGCGCTCTCGTTCCGTAGCCGCAGATAACTCACGTGAAAACCAGCGTTTTTGTACCGTCCGACGCAACCAGCGGTATTCCAGGCCACTTCATCGCGGTGCAGCACAGCGTCTGAACGACCGAGTACTGGATAGACGATGAAGACGACGGACCAGCGGTGCCGCTCGCGTACCGACGGTAGTGTGCAGTACCGAGCCGAGTGCTTAATTCTTGACGCACCGCGAGGTTGTTTTGCGCGAGTCACGCGCATGTCATCCGGCTGAATTAAGGAAGTGCAGACCGTGCGCTGCTTCCTCAATCGCGAGTATGTGCGCCGCGTCTCGACAGCCCAGGTCGCCTGTCAATCCACTATCGAGGAGGGACGCCTCCCCGTCAGCCGACGGTAAGTACCAGCGACCAGCGCTAATTTTCTTGCGCGCGAAGTAAGCAGGCTCGCCGTCGGTGGACGAAACGTCTGCTCGCACAACGAGTGTGCATGAATACGAGAGGGCGAGAGTGTGTGTGTGTGAGCGTATCGGGGAGCTATCTCCCATCGCACCGCGCCTTCCTCGGTCTCCGTGGCCATGCACTTGTACTTGTTTGTTTTTATAATTAAATCTGCCTTGTGATTGTAACCCATTGTATGATTTTGTGTGAAATGCATGAGAATTCCTACACAGGTTCGTGAAGACGCGATGGTCGATCACTCTAATGCATGTTCTGCCCAGGGTATTCTCCACGGTGAGTTCCGTAAAGCCTCGTAGACTCAACTCTAGTAGCAAGTTATTTATATTCCTGTAGTAACTGAGTTCCTGTAGTAATTCGAGGTCCTAGTCGAGGTGGATACCACGAATATCTATCGTCAGGATCAGCGGCGAGTTCGCGATGATGCTCTGTAGGATAAATGTCACGTATGCATTATTCGTGAGGATTAGCTCTTACAATTTGGTTGCACCTCTCGAACTTGGAAGTGGGTACTGACCTTCCCCGTATTCCGGATCTTCCGCGAAACTGAACTCCACCCTTTTAAGGATGTTTTTGCCGGAGAAAATGGCTCCAAGAATGTACGAAAAGTGAGTGTCGCGGTCGATAGATAAGCAATTCCTAATGAAAATATCACGCAGCTCCTTATGGTCATTAAGGAATTGATAAAAACTAAAAGCTTTGAGCTTTTTTCACTCCACAAGCTTTAGTGTGTGCTTCTCATGTATATGTCTAAAAGGCAGGATTCCGGTCTCACGTACCTGTAACATGTAATACCCAATATCTTATGACAGTATCATAATCCCAATATATACATGACTTATAAACTCGGAGAAATTCACCTAAGCTAACCTAATCTTGGCTTCTGCGCCTTCGGAGGTCGTTTGGTCTATGTTTCCATGTGGAATAACGATTTGCGAAAGGGGAGTTTCCCTGTCTGACGAGTATCATTCGGATGCGCGCGATAAGAAAGGTGTTCTGTGCGCGCCTCTTTGGGTGCTCGGAATTTCGTATTGGTCCTCGGAAGCTGACCGCTCGCTCTCAGACTCAAATTATATGACTGTTGTTGATCAGTCGGAGTCGCGTGAACGTCTGTTGTTCGGGGAAGAAGTGACTGTGCTCTGTAGATATCGCAGGTCTTATGTGCTTGGATGCCGCGCGGTGTATACTGTCGACGCGACCCTGTGTGAACGTCCCCTGTATACTCCCGTCTTCTTTGATGAAGAACTGCTGAGACGATCCTCGTGAGACCATCAACATCAATAATAATCCCGTATAAAAATAATCCCGTCATAATTGCGGTCGATCACTCGGTCTGGGCCTGAGTACGGTAGGTGAAGGGTTGTTTTCTTTCTTCCACGTTGTAAAAACAGTGATAACTGGCTCGGGGTAGTACTTCCTGGAGAGTGCTGGGGTCTATTTGATATAGCGGTATGCGTTCCCGCGTTTTTGAACTACGTGAATTTGGGAGTTTCTTCATTCTTTCACGTCTCCGCTTAGATGCTCGAGTGCGAGTGTTACGAAATTTTCCTGCAGACGTTCCTCGCGTAACTTCCCGTCTTCTGTGTATACATCAAAGATTTTATCGGCATTTGGTGGTACAATCTCGTCATCGTCGTTGAGAATGACACTTTGTATATAGTTTGGGAGTCCGGATCCCCACAATGACACGATGGTTTCACGGGGTATGTGATTCCCAGCCTCGTGTAACATTGATTGCAAGTAAACCGAGGATTTCCTGTTTCCCAGTTCAATTTTGCGAAATATTCGGTCGAGCTTTTGTTTGAGCATGATAGAGTGCTGCGATATCCACTTCTTTTTTAAACCATTGTACATCTTGTCGGGGGGTAAGAATTGGAATATCGTTGGATTCGACCTTATGACCTCTCCTGCGAGATGGCTAGAAAGCATTTCGCACTTGTCGATGTTCGATTTCATATCGTGCGCAGCGAGAAAGTGTTCGAAAACCGCGAACCAGCCTTCTGCTCTTGCTCGCTTAAATTAGGCAAAGCGGATTTTGCTGCCCGATGCAACTACTGTATGTGCCTATGTGTATTCTTGTCGATAAGGGTAATAATTCGGGAGATGGTATTTGACCATGTACGCTCGGTTTCCGGTTACCGACCGACGCGAATTTTAATGAAAACTGTACCAGCGTAGTGTCGGAAAGGAGGCTCACACCATGTCCACGGTCTACTACGATTATTGCCTAATTTGATCGATTGTCGCTAAAGATAGTGGTAATGTACGCTCAGGCTGGTGACTGCTTCTGTAGTTGTCAACGTTAGTTCGACTTTATAGGTATATTTTTATAATCTTAAATACACGTATAAGGGCCTGGTGGCGTAAAAAGATAACTGAATCGATTTAACAGCGAACTCTATATTTAGTCGCGTTAAGGTGAAAACCAATAAGTTTCTAATGAAGGTAATAATTATAATTCATCGAACAAAAAACTGCTTACTCTATATTTGTGCCGCAAAATTAGTTTGGAGTTTGTATTAAGTTTTGGAAGCTGTAGAACTCCGCGTCCAGAGGGTTTGCAAAATTTTTCATAAAAAGTTTCTTTCATAAAAATAATATACAATTAAGTAAGCGGAATGGTTAAAAAGTCAATAATATTGTTAGATTTCTATTTAACTAAAAAAATTTTATCAAGAAACCACTAGGTCTAATTAACAAATTAATTATTAATGTTAATTTATATAAATAATTATTATTAATAATAATTAATAGCAGGCTTTGTTTTATACGCGGTAAATTTGACGGCGCGAAGAACGCACGTCTATACCTATTTATTCTGAAGGTTAGGTGAATCGATCTGTACATTTATGTTGTCTTCTTGTCGTCTACTCAGCGTGAGCGTTGTTGCCACGACCTCTGCATCAACCGCTGTTGTTAGCTACATTGCCGCTACCGCTGTGACGGAATTGCTGGAAATGTTTACCACAGCAAAAACCGTTGGTTCTGTGAACTTCCTCCCCTTCTGTTGTTGATCGCGGAAATTGGTTTTTTACGACAAACTGGCCGTTGCAAGCTTTTTAATCGGAAAAGGCTTTCTCTTGTGGAAATCGCGGAGCCTGCACGTTCTATCTAAAACACAGAATTAATTTATGAAATACGATTTACATAGTTTAATTTCTTACCCTTTTCTTTATTTCGGGAAAGGAAAAACAGGATTTTTATATATGAATATATATAAGTATATTACACACACACACACACACACACACACACACACACGCACACACACACACACAGAAAAGAGGCGGGAGACGTTGTTACGGGCACGCACACATGCTTGCTAAAGTGCGCGTGTAACCGTTGTGTTCTCTGTCTCTCGCTCTCAGTTCCTTTGTTGCGGGGAGCGGAGAGAAAGCGAAAACTTCGATTTTTCACTCACGGTACACTCGCGGCTTACCTTATCCGGTGCACTGACGTACGGAGAAATTTACTGTTTTCCCGCGGAATCACGAATGCAACAATTTATACTTTAAAAGGCGCGTAGACGACTTACTTGTTTCGGTAGCACGTGCTTCTGTGCGTTGTTTTAGGACGTGACAAAATCAGAAGGTGTTGCTGTGGAGTTCAGCAACGTCGGGTCACCAATGTCGAGTTATGGTGCAAATACGTTTTGTACGCACACGTTAGTTTCCCGCTGAGTCTGGTTAGCGGGGTTCATCGTGTCCGAACATACACATGACTGTTAGAATCACCAGATCTACGTGAAGGGTAGGTCGGCTGAATAAGACGAGCCTCGTAAATATATTATATAAAGCTGTATTCAATATATATATATATATATATATATATATATATATATATATATAACAAAAACAACACGCCCGCGCCGTCACGGCTTGTACTCCGCACTGTCTCCCGGCCTCTTAACTCACCGCTCGAGCACAAGTCGACCCACTCATCCCCGTCCGTGCGCTGCCCAGCTGACGAGCCGAACAATTCTCTACTATTACTGAGAGAAGGAGGTTATGACTGAGAAGAGCTCATGATTATTTTGCTGCTGTTAAATTAAAGTGCATACAACGTAGGGTGCAAAGTTGAAAGGATTAGGCAACTGGTGTTCGATCGATGCACTTATCCTGGAACTCAACTGGAAAGATCACTAGGTTTCGTCACCTACGTTCAAACAAGTCTCGTTGCATTCAAAGATATAGTGAGTATAGCATGGATCAAGAGAAAACCTAATGGATTTTATATATTAGATGAATGATAAGATAAAAAAAAGGAGAAGAAAAAAAGAGGGTTAATGGATGAAAATAGAGTGAATAAGGAGAAAACTCTTACAAACATGATATTAAGCTAGAACAAAGAAAAGAAGTTAAAACGACCTTAAAAGTCGATGCAGTCGCTGAAAGAAGATAGTGACTATATGGGATGATGGTAAAGGTGTATCGAAAACATCCACCTATGGGAAAACGGTGATTCTCAAATGAGTCAACCTCAGAGACTTTTTAGTTCTTAGTTAGTGATGTTTATAATTGAACATGATTATTAATTTCTTGAAATCAATACGTTATGTTATTCTTATGTTACTATTAGGAATGAGTATACCAGTCAACTGTGTATAAATGTGTTCTTGATTATTTTTGGTTTAATTTTTAAGAGCAAACAGAAATATAATATGTAAAATAAATTCGTACAATCTCTTTGCGTTTATTGTAAGCTCTATGTATAATCTGTATGTTAAATTTAGGATACAAAATAAGATTAAGAAATTTAGGATGTATAATTGTTGTATCATTAGTATATTCAATTAGGATAGGAACGTGGTTATAAAATTTTTTTTCTTTTATTCTATTATTATTACCTAAAAATAATTGCAGCATCCTATGTTTTCTCTTTATAGTTTCTCTTGGATGAACAAAGTTATAATTAAATTTAAATACTATCATAATTAATGGTAAAAATCAATCAAAAAAATGAGAAAAATCTAGCAAGAAAGGGAGGTGTTAAGCAAATAATTAACATTAAATTAAATGGTACTAGCATACAACAGAAACTATTTAATTTATCTGAAAAGGAAAACTACATAACTTTTTTTCTTTCCCCTTTATAATTCAAAGATACAGATTACGCGTGACAAACTAGTCGTATGAAAAAAATACTCTATGGTATCGTTAAAAAGGGACATTACTACATGGTTATTTGTTGATTATGTCCACCTCACCCACCCTTCCATCATCGGGTCCAGCACCATCGTCACCAGGTTACGAGGTACTCGTAAACTCGCGCGGGGTTGACGACGTCGAATTTGTTTAGATAGCGGCGTTAGTGCGGCAGCTGGATGGCATAAATAATTAATAAATACATCGGTTATGATGGTGACTAAGAAAAATAAATTTAGAGAGAGATAATGAGTTTTCCTTCGGGACCTTGTCCCGAAATTCCCAATTTGCTCTTTTGTCTGTCGTGTCTTTTCTTATTCTTCTTATAGGACAGCGGAAGCCCCCCCCCCTCCCCCAATGTGATCACGGAGGTGAGTCGGTGAAGTTTATCTTAGTATAATTTTCTTTTTGTGTGCGCGCCAGTAAACTTAACTTATCTGAAAACTTAAACTATCTAAATTAAATTTATAGCCACGTGGCGACGCCATCTTGGTTACGTGTCGGTGCGTGACTGCGTGCACGTGTTCTTTTCGCTCCCATGCGGTCATCTTCCATTCGAATTTCTCGTGTAGAAAATTAGATCTCAATTTACTGATTTTTGTGTGTTTAATCGTTACTTACAATTTTTTGTGAATCGGAGCAGATTTATTTTTCGTTTGTTCCTATACAATTGCACATGAACGTAAGATTCTTTTTTTCCTTAATCTTCAATTTTGTTGCTTATATAAAGAGTGGTATATTTTTTGGATGGATTTTAGGATGGAATAATATTATGCAATCTAGGAATTTAAGATGTTGCTGTCGCGTCACAAGTCAAAGGGGGACACATACAATAATTCTAATGATGCGATCGACGATTTATTAAATTACTATTGTTTTTATGTCATTAACAGCTAATATTAAATTTGTTTGTATTTCTATATAACTACTTTGAATTGAAATTAGATTTTATAATTGTATAAATCAAAAAAAGGATGATTTAACAATAATAAAGTACTTCATTATAATAATAGGAAAGCTTTGAACAGTAACTTAAAATATATTTTTTAAATTGTTAGAGAAATAGTCCAATTCTAATGAATAGCTGAAATTTATTAATTTAGTTATTTTAATTAAAGTTGATCGGTTACAAATAATAAAATTTAATATAGGCTTATATAAACTTCATATAAGGATTAAATAATGAAATAAAAATTTATTCGAACATACAAAACATAAAAATCACATTTAACAAAATCTATCATAACAATTATTTTATCTTAAACTATCAATTTTAAGGGCACTCCCGCGGTGATCTTGCTTAACTTAACCCCACTACATTGTTGAGGGCGCTGATGGTGCACAAGCCTTGGGATAGTCCCCCACAACTTATTTTATATCTGCTTATCTTCTATATTAAATCGCGACTCCAGAGCTATCTCTGTCCTTCAATACGGACTTCAGAGCGTCCGTTTAAGCGCGTTGTCTATTATACAAGTTTATGTCTAAAACATAATGAGACAAATATGGAAGGTAGAGAGAAGGAGCGGAAACTCCCCTTGCTTTACATGAGAAAAGCTTATCAAAAATTATCTAGAGAGGCTAGTTCAGATTTGTCCGGTAGACGTCGCTTTCATGGAACCCCCTCGATATTTCTGCGTACAACAGAGAGAAAGAGAAAGAGGAAGCAAAAGCCAAAGCGTGTGATGGGACGAACAGACGCAAAAGCAAGAGAGCAGAGATATAATTTTTTCTTCTCTCCACGCTCACTGCATACCTTCACTCTCTTTTCTTCAAATATTAGCAGGCAATTTTAGTTTCCGATCTTCACGTTCAGATGGCGATATAAGTAGTACGAAAAGTCAGATGTGTCGGATCTAGTACTTATTTTTTAGTTTTGGCATTTACCAATAAAATTCAGTTAACAGGCATCATCATTTGTGTAAGCATTATAATTTTTTGATCAGTGTAAAATGTAGAATATAGAATTGACAGACTAATGTAATTCTATAAAATATTCTCAAACTTTTGGTCTAATATTCACGAATATTAACTCAAAGTAGTCCGCTTAAACTATTAAGAGGCGAATTAAGTATCCGATCTTCTCATTTAAATACCAATATAAGTAGTACGAAAAGTCAGATTTGTTGGATCTAGTACTTTAGTAGATTTCTAGATACCTTAGTAGATACTCTAATATTTTGTAAATTTGGCATTTACGAATAAAATTCAGTTTTCAAGCGCTATCATTCGTGTAAACATTATAATTTTTTGATCAGTTAAAGAGAAATTGTGATAAATCGTTTTTTCGACATGTCCTTTTGCTCTATTTTGATGTTTAAAAAAAGTGTAGAAGAAACTTATCAATCATTTCAAGAATATTATGGTGAACAATCTCCATCGCTTACAGTATGTAAAGAGTGGTTTCAGCGGTTTAAAAGTGGAGATACTGATATTCATAACAAAGACCGTTCCGGACAACCGAAAAAGTTTAAACATAGTGAATTGCAAATATTATTGTCTAAACCTCAACTCAAACGCAGAAATAACCCGCTAGTAAGTTAGGAGTCAGTGACAGAGCAGTTGGCAAACGTTTACATGTGATGGAAAAGATTCATAAAGAAAGAAAATGCCACACGATTTGACCGAAAGTGTCATTATGAATCTATACAACATCGCACTGTCCTTGCTTGCCATACAAGTAAAGAAGTGTCTTCTGTAGCGTATTATAAATGGTGTTGAAAAGTGGATCTATTAGGACAATCCTACACGCAAAAATTCATGAGTGGAGCCAGGCCAACCGTTCACATCGACATCAAAACAGAACATCCACGGCCAAAATATATTGCAGTATGTTTAGTGGGACCAATAGGGTGACCTGTACTACGAACTGCTAAAATCAAATGAAACCGTCACTGTCGAGGTATACAAATGCCAGCTGAATGATTTTCAACAGAAATGGATCGAACATAGATTTGCAATCACGAGCAATAGGCGCAAAGTCATGCTCTTGCATGACAACGCTCGGCCACATGTTTCGCCATTCGGCCATAGCATACTTGCCAGATATAGCGCCTTCTGATTACCACCTATTCAGATTGATATGTAGCACAGCCTCATCGATACGCACTTCCGACATGTTCAAGAAGTCTGAGAATATGTGAATGATTGGATCGCTTCGAAACCGTCATCATCCTTTCACCACAGTATCGCCATATTATCAGAAATATAGGAAAAAGTAGTAGAAAATGGCCGAAAATATTTTGATTAAACTAATGTGTATCCATTTTCCATCGTAAATATATCCTTTTTCCGTTAAAAAAGGTCAGAAACTAAGTTCGCCTCGTAGTATGTTACAGTACAAAAATACGCAGCAAAAATATACGTTTTTCCTATACGCTATTAGGGTGGGTGTTCATGACGTCTTTACAGCCACGATGGCGCTCGGAGTAGGATAATTTACAAATATGTTAACAGAGTTCCTAGTAGTTTTTAATAATTTAGCATCGTATAAATATAAAATGAAGGTATCCATCTGCAATATTTGTTTATTTATAAATTTGACACCTACCTGTCATAATTTTATTGAAGGCGAACGTCTTTTATTCGCAGATCATATGACATTTTGAGGTAAAAGAATTCCTGAAGATGATTGTATACATTTTTAAGCTTTTTGCTTACAAACGTCAAATTCGTGAAATAATCTTCACGAAATGCCGGGCATGATTTCTAATACAGGCTAAATTTCAGACATAATTTAAACAAACGATGTTTATTATTTATTCAAAAAGATCACTAATTTGTTGTGATATATATTTACTAATCTCTACATAATACCCCTTTTCTGCTTTCATCTTTAAACGGTCATGACTGAACAATGGACATAGAGCATATTTTTCAATTAATTTTTTGTGAAGTACTCTCCATAAATACTTGGTATCTGTAGATACTATATACTCTAGTTCTACCTGTTTCTACAACATCAATAGATGTTGTAGAACTAGAGTTTATAGCAGCTATTGATGTTGTAGAATTAGAGTATATAGCAACTACAGATACCATGCGTCTCTTTCAAAGGCTTCCAGTAAATTTCCAGTAAGTAGATATGGCAATGTTAGAATGCATTCTCGTATAACTCCCATGTAAATGTCGTAAACAATTTTGGAACTACAAGTTTTCCACGGTTAACGTAATCAGACGAAATAAACTGTTGAAAACGGTATTTTTACTTACTGGATTTACTTATCGTTCCGCTCTGTTTGCTTGCAGTAAGCAGCTGATCACGTCCATTTTTATTAGTCCCCGTCAAACAACCGGTCATATCCATATTCATATATGTGTAAAAGCAAGTTTAGTGTAAATGTTTGCATATATATTACACATTCGAATTTAAATAAAAGACTTCTTACAGACGATTTCAAATCGAATTTTAATAGTTTTTATTATGGGCAATTGAGTATGATTATTTATTCGGGACGAAGCAAAGTCCAAAATGTATACTTCATAACCAATTTTATTTATTAATTAGATTAATGAATTTCATAGAAATAAATGAATATAAAAATTTTATAACCTGCTTGTATGATACGCATCTTGGTCTAAATATTTTGTTTTCTATAGTAAACCGAATTATTTATATTTCTGAATTAATTATATTTAATATATATTATATATCAAATGTATAAAATATATAATTATATTTAATACGTACTAAATAATGAAATTTAACAAAGAGTGAACGCAATAGTCAAAGCGAGGGAGGGGAAGAAAAGAAGTAACAGTGGGGGGAACAGAGATTTAAGGCAAAATTCTACTTTAGACCCTTGAAAAAAACCCTTGAGAATGATATTGAAGATATGGATATAGGAATTGAAATGCTTAATAAATACACTCTTGAAGTACATAAAAAAAAAGGTAAAGTATGGTCAAAGCCAACACCTCAAAAAGTAGGTAACGTTGTCGTGGTCGTAAAATCTTGCCGACGGATAGTCTGAAACCAAAAAATCAAATAGTTGTATGTTCAATATGACTCCAGAAACCGATCTAACTAGAATATTTTACGTACGTGCAAAATCAACAAAATGGCGGCTAAAATACGAAAGAAAAAAATTGCTTTTTTTCGTCTTTTTTGCAATAAAAATATAGTTAGAATTAAAATTTTAAGTTGATTGTTAGTTAGGACAGTTGATACAAACATATAGAATATGTGTTCAAAATTTCATAAGGATCGGTTCAATAGCTTTTTAGTTTTCGCGACCACGGTACTTGAAAACGCTGTTTTGAGAAAAACGCGTTTAAAGTTTTTGTAAGTGAAAAATCGTAGAAAAAATTATCTTACCCTCAATCAGCGATGCCTAGGCCATACAATATGCCTTCAACTTATTCCAGGCGAGTATTTTCATCTAATTTAGCCTACTTTTTTTAGTTCTGCTCTCCTTAGAAGCCTTAGTCCAGCGGCGGTTCTCTCGAACGATGCGCTGTTGGTCGCGCATATTGGCGAACTGCATGGCGGTTTGGCCGATTTTCAGGCCCATAATTTTCATTATTTTTACAGTGAGCTGAATCCTTCATTAAAAATACAGGCAGCAGTGAGGCATGCAATTTTAACGATTTTTTTTCCATTATAGATATGCTTCGGTGCCATAGGTCAAACTGTTGAATTGAAACACTCATTGCTATTTTGAATGTTTTTGCCCAAACATCTCTCCAGCAATTCCGTTTTAGTTAGATCTTCGTAGATCGATTTCAGCACCCCTTGTACACCACTAGCAAGAGCAGGACGATGTTTATAATTTTTTAAAGCGTTGTTTGCTTCGGCCTTCTAATACTTGCACCAGCGGTCTGAATAGTATGTATGCTGTGGTTTGGAGTCTATTGAGATTTTGTGGTAATAGCCGGCCCAGATCTAGTTTCGCATGCCTTCTACTGAATTTGAATTCCTTTCAATTGCAAGACTGTAGTTTTTAGATAACTCCTTCATTAATTTGATACTTAGATCAACAGTCTTCACTTTTTTAATCACGACTTTTGGTTTCTTCACAATTTTTTCGGTGCAGCTACTTTTTTCTTTTTTTCTCCGGACTTCAGTTTTGCAGTCTCAGCTTTATATATTTTGGTATATATTTTAATGAGAATATATATAGGTTTAATGATTTACAGTAGGGAAACAGTTGCTGCAACGAACAAGGCCAGGTAAATGGCTTATCCGGCGCGCGCCCTGGGCGGGTCGGAATAGCGCGCTCAGATAAGTGCGTTTGAAAGGTGAAAAAGTATAGTTAGACTACCTGAATCTTTCTAAAATTTTGAGCTAACATTCTTGAATATATTTACTTTCGAAAACTGTAAAAAAAATACAACAATTTTTTCAAAGTTGTAAAGTAGAATACTGCCTTAACTTTCCCCTCTAATCACGCTACTACATATTTCTACTTGCTTTTCTTCAAATGCATGCTATTAATCAAGCTACCAGAGATGAGGTAGAAGATGAGTAAGGCTCGTGTACTGCGCGCGCTCGCTCGACTCTGAGCATCCAAAAAGTTAAACGCCAAATGTTGGCTTTTTAGATCGAAAGACTAGTTCATCAACATAGTTGAGAACTATTGTAGCCGAAGAAAAACTATTCACGCATAGTGCAGCGTACGCCCGTGCTTCAAACCACTGCATTCAGCTCACATATTAACTACGAATTCTATAGTTCTATTACCCTTACTTGTGCGTTGTATGTCAGTTTTCTCTGATATTTTTGTTTAATCTTTTTTTCATTATTCGCTCAGTTTTCGCCTAGGTTTTATTTTACTAAGGCAAAAAAATTGAAAATGAAACTTTTCAAGCAGTAAATTTTTTATAAAAGCTCTGTTTATCTTGTAACACACCTGACAGGCTACTTTATTAATTTCATCATATATTTCAAATTTTCAATTTTTTTTAATATTAATTTTATCGATTTGGCTGTATGGATATATAAAACAAAATTTTTTTTAAAAAAATCGGACAATCTATTTGTATAAAATTGCCTTTGCTGAAAAAGATAAAATGAAATGTTTTCTTAGTTACATCAACTACAATTTCTTTAAATAATTTTTCTATAATTTCGAATAAAAGTTATGTCGCATCATTATTCATCAAAACTAAATTATTAACTATTTCAAAAATTAATAAAAGAATAGAAATAATTGCTCTATTTCATTTTTTTCGTATTTAATTATTTATTGCTATTTTACCTTAATTCAAAACTAATAATGATTGACTATTAAAAATTTTTAATTTTTTCATAAATTAGATTTGAAAAATTTTAAAAGTAATTGAACAGTAATCTATTATCTATATATTTCAACAGGTTTCCTTCACAAGCAATTCAAATGAAATATGCCTGTAACATTACATTTGAAACATGATAACATCAATGTTATGTGATGTTGCTAATGAACTACGAAAAGTAATTGCTTGTGGAAATGCAGAGTAATATTAGCATCCCCCATCTCGGCTTCGAGCGAGATAATAATTAACCAATTTATTCAACAATTCTATGATGAACTCCGTTGTACACGCACTCCGTCTACAAAAGAAATTAAAAACGTGAGCCTGTTTCAGGCTACATATGGAAATCATAAATATATATATATATATATATATATATATATATATATATACACGCATATATTATAGGTCTTTGTCACGCTCCCTTCTTTTACTTTACTATGCTTAAGAGTAGATGAGTTTTAAGGAAATACTATGCCAGATTTTTATGCATATTATATGTATATATATGCATGCATGCATAAATAATTATATATACATTATATACATACCCATATGATCTAATATTATATTTGGATAAATTATAAATTAAAATTAGATAACTATGGATAGTGAAATTAATAATAATCTATTACCATTATTATTATTTTTGTTATTATTATTATTATTATTATTATTATTATTATTATTATTAATATTATTATTAATAGTAATAAATGAAATAAGAAAAACTAAATGAGTTAATTTATGAAAATATAAGGTATGATTAATTAAACGTAAGCGTCAATTGCTTATTTAATTTTACAACTAATTAAATTTCTTATTTAGATTACATAATTATTAATTTTTATTGTCAAATATTACATTATTGCTATTTTGTAATAATTAATTAATTATAAGAATAACGCATATACAATTTAAAATTATTAAATAATATATATGTTAATTAACTATTAACCTTTAAAGGACCGGAAAGCCGATATATCGGCTCCAAAACATTATGCTGGGATACCTCTTTATCCCTAGATTTTGAAAGCGCTTGACACCGAATGTTCTCATTCAACCCATCGCATTTCTGTTAATATCGTTATTCAGATAAATTTCTGAATCTATTCTCGTTTAAGTAGTTTGCCAGTAAAATTACAGAAATTTTTTACTACAAACTTACGAGAATGGTCTCAGAAGTACTTGGCCCAACAAATAAAACTGAAAACTTTTGAAAGAAAATATATTTATTTTTAAACATCATCTCCTTTCGGATCTATACACTTTTTTCAGCTATGTTCAATAAGCTCGATACCTTTTTTATAATAAGAATTATCAAGCTCCTCATAATAGCCATTAACTGCCGACATCACCTCTTCATTTTTGGATAATCTTTGACCAGCGAGCCATTTTTTCAAGTCTGGGAACAGAAAAAAACCTGATGAAGCTAAATCTGGCGAATAGAGTGCATGAGGTAGCAATTCAAACTTTAATTCATTAATTTTGGCGATTGCAATAACAGACGTGTGAGCTAGTGCTTTCTTTTGATGGAACAACACTTTCTTCTTAGCCAAATGCAGCCGTTTTCGCTTGATTTTTTCGCTCAAATGTTGCAATAAGTTCGCATAATATTCGCCGTCGATAGTTTTCCCTTTTTCAAGATAGTCAATGAAAATTATCCCACACATACCCCAAAAACCGACGCCATAACCTTGCCTGCAGATGGAACGGTCTTTGCCTCCTTTGGAGCCGGATATAATACAGTGGTATTTTTTGAGTAACTACCGTCACCTCTAGGTGAGGCCAGGTACTTCTGGGACCACCTTCGTATATATCATCATAATTTAGATCATAAATTATAATTAAAAATTTATTCTAGAAGAAATAATATAAGTGACATAAGTCACTTATAGAACGCCTGCATACAGGCGACCACCGACGTGGAAGAGAGGCAAATTCCACTCTCGACTACTACGTTTTGAAAATAATAGGAACAATGCATTACCTTACAAGAACCACCCTCTGTAAAACTTCTTAAGTTGTTCTATGAATGTAAAACTTGTTAAGTTGTTCTATGTCTAGATCCGTGTTTTGAAACATATCACACCAAAGAAGTCTTACCATGGTCAAGATGGAAGAAATTATAAAAAATAAAAGAAACTCATAAGGTCAGATGTTATCGATAGATTCACAGAGATTTTAGAAGAGCAATGTGACAAATATTCAAAATAGACTTCCGAAAAATGAAAAAATGTATAAAAAATGAAAAAATTTATTAAATAAATATGAAAATATAAAAAATAAACAAACTCTCTATTTCTACGTCGTTTACTCTGGGTAAAGCAGAAGTAGAATAGAAGGCCTAAAAACTCCACATATCTAAAAAAAAAGCATAACTCAAAACACTACAACCCTGAGAAGAATGAGTATAATTATCTCTATTCATAATCAAACAAGTGTTACATTTAGATGTAGCACCTCGAGATACTCTTAGATATAATTTTTTTCAAATATATATGATACTTTCTGCATTTGACCTTGAATGACCATGATTATAAGCAGTTATGACCGATCAGACTCGATCAGAGAGTATTGCACAACAAATATTATACACGAAATAATATTATATCACACAATAGACACACGTGCACATGAAAAGGTCGCGACGATCTCTGAAACATACACAGTAGATACACCAGCAAACTCGAAATAGAGAGAGAGAGAGAGAGAACGCACTATCGACTCTCTCTCTCTCTCTCTCTCTCTCTCTCTCTCTCTCTCTCTCTCTCTCTTCTCTCTCTCTCTCTCTCTCTCTCTCTCTCTCTCTCTCTCTCTCTCTCTCTCTCTCTCTCTCTCTCTCTCTCTCTCTCTCTCTCTACCACCGAACATAGTTACACCAATACACGGGAAGAGATACACCTCACGCAGCAAGTGAGAGTCGCATCAAGTATATTAGACGTGCGCCTGCTATCCGCCTCTGACGTATACCCGCGCCCTACCCTTCTCTCTCATACTTAACTGGCGCGAATATTGAGAAGTTTACCGTGGTAGAGGAACCCGAAAGTTCCTACACGTGCGCGTATACT
This sequence comes from Sycobia sp. Sy_11, assembly GCA_018907035.1. NCBI lineage: Eukaryota > Metazoa > Arthropoda > Insecta > Hymenoptera > Epichrysomallidae > Sycobia > Sycobia sp. Sy_11. The sequence continues at coordinate 339,667 of JACCIC010000071.1, read as the reverse complement.
GCGATTGTACATAACGCGTATCCTGAACGAAAACACCCGCCGCATTTAATTATGAAACACAATCAGACGAATAAATTGTGCAAATATATGTGTTCGCGTATATATATATATACATATCTTTATAAGTATATGTGTGTAATCATACACTTATACAAATACACGTAGGGATGCGTATAGATGTGTATGTATATGTACACGTATACAATTATCCGAGCTATTCTAAGTAAACTAATTTAATATGTTATTAAATTATTATAAAGAAAATACGGCAGAAATATTATATTATAGATACATATTATGAACTATTATTATTATTATTATCATTATAAAATATTATTATTATAAAAACAGCGGCGACGGAATTTGCCGATAATATTGTTATAAAATCGCCTGCAAAAGGCAAAATCAACAGTTCGCCCGGTGAACCGACTACCCTGAAGTCGATTCACAAGAACTCCTCCCGAAGCTAACCATTTGTCCAGAGCTCGTTAAATCATTAACTTGATCTTTGTTGCAAGACGCTTCTCAAAAAACAGACGGTAAATAATTTACCTAACTCGAAGAGAACGTGAACCTGATTGCGAGGCGCTCCTCAAAAGACCAGCAGTTCTCTTGTGCTATAATTACCTATTACCTCTTAATAGCGCCGAATTAATAACGTTGTGAAACCTAGCGCGGGTTTGATAAAATATATCCAGTATTTTATAAATCTACTATAATACATTTTGCGTTACTTTTAATTATTGATTGATTTATTTAGTATTTGTTATTTTGTTTTTTTTTACAGAATCGTGTCAGAACTTGGATGGTTTAAATAAATATATATTTCAAAATTTACAAAATATACTCTGTTTAGAAAACAATTATTTTCCTGTTCTACCGTCCGTTCTAGAAAAACTTGCTCCCCTCTCAAAACTACCCTGGTAAATACCGTGTAAGCTCTCCTGAGGGTGATAGCGCTCGAACAGGGACTAGTAGAATAAATCCAAAAAATTATAGTATTTAATAAGAAATTTATTCCTCGAATAACGTAAGGATTTCTCTTAACCTCCTTTTTTCGCTCATATTAGCGACGCCTGCCTCACCGCGTAATAGAGTTTGGTTCACGTATTAATAAGTAGCACATGATTTGGTATTACACTAATAAATAAACATTCAGAAAGTAAGTAAATTTATCTATATTTGGTATCCATAGTTCCTTTCTAGAGTGTACGAGCCTTGAAACGATATAGTTTTCTTTGGGACCGAGGTTTAATGTGCGTCTGAGCATGTAAGGCGGTGGTACAACGGGCAAACCGTATGAGACTAAATTGTTTTCAAAACTCACGCTCCGATCCCGGTAGGTGAATTTTTGCAAGGGTAAGTTCACCATAGGATCGTAGTATCGAATAGAATACGCGTTGCGAAAATCGACTATCTAATCCTATCCCTGCTATTACGCGAAAGTATAGGCAAAAATGAAGTTGATAAGATAATGCAGTTACTTCGATCATTAATTACGCAACTATTCAATAATAAGTGTGTAAAACATACTCTATGTATAAATTTATATTCCTATATATATTTATACATATTATGATTTTTTTACGTTTTACCTATCGTCGCTTCCATCTAAAAAGATGCTATTTCATAAAAAATTTTTTTGCTTTAATGTCAATTGGCTTAAATCTTACATACAGCTTCTACGGAGAAATATTATACTGTCATATTGGAGTGATCAAATACGATGTTCTAGTGTGTCTAGAATTATGGGTTTAGATTTTGAATACATCTTCAAACGAATTCTATAGAGAGTTTTATGTTTGGGACATCAAATACGGTGTGTCGAGATTCCTGGGCATTGTATTCTACTGTCCAAACATGAAACTTCTTGTAGAAATTTTCCTGAGACATCTGGTTAACGTATTCAGCAGCCCAAATACGAAATTACAATGTTTCCGCATAGAAACTGTATGTAAGGTATAGATACCTCTCTATTTCGTATATTTTTGTATTTTACATTAAATATCCCAAATATTTAATTAGTCATGTACACTGAACTTAAAACCCAAATTCGAATATCGTTCTTTTATGTATTTATAATATAAACGACGATATATATACATAGTTTCGAAATTATTGCCTATTATAAACTATATTGCCATGAATTTTGTTTCTTAATTTCAAGAAACAAATAGACTATTCCTTCCGAAGCTAATATAATATATATATATATATATATATATATATATATATATATATATTCTGAATTTCAGAGCAATCGGTTCAGTAGTTATTTTTGTGTATCTTATATAAACAAAAATACAATTTGTCTTTATAAATTAGTATTTGTATGATTTGGTATATAGTCATTTTCTGTGGAGAAAACAAAGGCAGAGAGAGAGAGAGAGAGAGAGAGAGAGAGAGAGAGAGAGACAGAGAGAGAGGCAGAGAGGCAGAGACAGAGACAGAGAGAGAGACAGAGACAAAGACAGAGAGAGACAGAGAGAGAGAGAGCGAGAGACAGAGAGAAAGAGAGTGATTCTCTCACAAAAGATAAAATGTACAAAAGATATTCAAGGTGTGGGTAGTATCAGATTAACCTGAAGAGCAAAAAGGATGATACCGACTAAAATCGCATCTTCTTTAGTATACTAATCTGAAAGTTGGATATGACCATTCAAGTTAACGGGCCTGGTATTAGCAGTTTAAGATGATTACTTTGAATTGATATTCTATATATTTCAAATCGCCACTTACTGGCCGCTGGAGTAACTGTCTGCTAAAAGCGTGAACTGTGTGTCCTATGGAGGTTGGAATCGGCTGTGATAATGCTATTTCTGGAGTCGACAGCGACGTTGATGGTTAAGCATGCAGAGATTGATCGCAAAGCTCTATGAAGACCGGTTTCAGAGATGACATAGAAACCACCTTGAGGAGGCCTACGATGGCTCAATCGCTAGAGCGAAGGATTAGTAACTTGGAGATTCGAGTTCAAATCCCGGTCTTGACCGATTGACATAAGCACCACTGTAATAATTTACATGTGCTTTAAAAATATTTACCAATGAAAATATTTATTAATTTTTAGATAAGCAGTCAACAAAAACACAATTAAAGTATTTTACATGTGCTTTGTTTACAAACATATGGTAGACCTCCATCGCTGATTAGCACCGATATTTACAATCATAAATAGAGCGACGTTAAATAACATAAAAAAATCACGTTGTGTGTACCATCAATGTCGATCTTGAACGTCTGCTCGCTGATTCCGTTGAGTACCTTATTCGGACTTGTACACGGTGGCTGAAGCGCTTTCCTAATTGTATTGAGTTGCCTAAAAAGAAAAGCATAGGAACGCAAACGAGTTTAATAAAAGGATGAGCTGATACATGCAGAGTTCCAGAAACCACAAGTAAATTAGACATCTTTGTTCATAGATACTGAACGAAGGCTGGCGCATGGTATAGCGGATCAGTTGTCTGGGCGATAAAGTCGTCCGGAATACGAAGTGACATGCCATCTCGGCAGGGGATGCTTGAAGGTTCTATTTGAATGTAGTACAAAATCAGAGTAGCACAGCTGATAGTGAGCCAAGGTGTTGGAGCGCTGTACACGAGAGTTGCTTTGAGTGAAATATACAGCCGCTCAATAATTGTGTGGATAAGATTCGTGAGCACCTGAAAGAGTTTACCTTCAAACACCGCTCCTTGGCTCGTTGTTATTGTGAGAGCAATACCATACGTGGAAATCCAATGAACATGAAAGGCGCGCGCTATGGTCTCTCTCTTTTAATCTTGTAGAGATACTGTAGCTTGCCAATAAGAGAATCTATAGACCATAGCGAGGCAGTAATACTAGCTAGAGTTTGGAGTCATTTTAATAATATCCAGATGAATGTGGGCGAAGCGAGCGTCTGGCTGATCAAAGCGTCCAAGTACTATTTTATTATGTCGATACACTTTCAAACGCTGAAAACATGTAACTTCAAGTGCTGGAAAAGATACAATTACAAGTCTATAGTGAGTCGTCCTTACGTATACTCGCCCAGAAATATTTCTGCATGGTGAATCGTATCGTAGTCCTTATTATCCGATTAGCAAATCCGTGAATGACTTTAAATGCCGTTTTCCTGAGTTAGGCCGTATACATTATGATCGACCGCGCAGCACAGCGACGTATCATCAAAGGCGAGTGGTTGAAGAGGAGCTTTGGATTGCAGTAAGTGCGGCAGGGGGAGTATAAGGGGTAGTAGTGCAAAAGGTAGTAAGTGCATAAGGGGAGATCGCCGATGCTCATGTTAGACATTGCAGTAAAATTCTGACACTCCGCGCTACCGTGGTGAACGTTAGTACTCCGTTCGTGCGATATTCCAGATGTTGGTTTTCGAGCTATGTATGTATTTATATATTCGGAACCCACTATAAACTGTAGGTCCACAAAAGTCGCAATGATGTACAAATCTGCAACTAATAAAAAAGCATAGCAATAATGAAAAGTTTTGGAGCACAACCGACCGATAAAGCGAAAGCTAGGTGCGGTTGGAAATGTTTATATGTAACAATCCATAACTGAGCGACCTTTGTTTTTTATGTATTTATATATATACATATTTTCTTAAAATTTTAAATTCGCTGCGTGGCGATGATCGTGGTGCGGAATCAGGCTACGAAAAGGTATACACACTTAAAGAATTTCTTCATCGACAACAGTGAATCCCATTTATTACACCCCGCTGCCAAATTCTTAAGAAAATAAGTATATATATATATATATATATATATATATATATATATATATATATTTATATTTATATATCTACGTATTTTCAAAAAATTTTGAGTTTAAAACTTGATAATAAGACTACGTTGATTAATAAGAATAAGATGACCTTAATAATCATACTAATTTGATATAAAAAATTATACTTTCTGTAAATTAGTTATCTAATAACATTCATTACATTTTTATATAATAAATTTTATTTCATTGCTATTTACATCATATCATGCATTGTACTAAAGAACATAATTTATATTATTTTACTATCTCACTGAGAAATAAATTTGTATAAATTCAAATAAATCCATTTTATAAAAGATATATTATTTGAATCAAACAAATATTTATTTAAAGTAAATTAAATTCATTAAAACAAAAACATACATCTTTATGAATATGTTGTTTAAAGCAAAAACATATATACTCAAATTGAGCAAATATACTGAATTTTTGGAAAAGCTATTCAATATGAGCAATGAAATAGCTTTATCAAAAGGTAATATGTTTTTATTTGATGATACCCAACGAGTTGTTAAAAACTAATAAACATTTCTTCGATTTTATTAAACGAAGCACGAAGATTTAAATATTAAATTTAAATGAATAAATGTTTTAATAAACCTATTTATATGTTAAAAGTAAATAATTTTTTCAAAACTAGAAAATATTTTTTTGATTTATATATACATTTTTTAATTTTTACTATTTATTTATTACATTTAATATTTAAATCTTTATGCTTCATATAATAAAATCAAAGAAATATTTATTAGATTTTACAACTGGCAGGGAATAATCAAATAAATCTAATCCAGTCTTTGAGAAAACTATTTCATTCTTTCGTGTAAATGATTTTTTAAAAAATTGAATATATTTCTTGTGTGTGTGTGTAATTAAATAAATAAATATTCGTAAATGCTGTATATATATATATATATATATATATATATATATATATATATATATATATAGATAGATAATTTAATTTTATATTTCACGTACATGTAATTCTGTTTAGAAAAAGTTAAGAAATATTTATTATTTTTAATTGATTTAGTGTAATGTAATAAATATAGTTTTTCCATTCAAATAAACCTTCGAAAACATTTAAAAAAAAAGGTTTCAAAAACATAGTTTACTCAAAATTACGAAATATTCACTCGTTTGAAATATGTATATTTTTGTATCATTTTAATTTAATTTAATTTAATTTAATTAAGTACAAATTTTTTGAAAAAATTCATTTTCAAAATTTCAACTTCGTATTCTATTATATTAACAAAAAATTCGAATTTTGAAAATTCTAATATCCGGTAAATTTCAAATGATTTTTTAACAATAGTTTGTACGTGGGCCAACTATTGTTATAATTAAAGTAGTCCTAATAAATAATCTTTAATTGTATATTAGTTTTATAAATATGGTAAAACCTTAAAACTATGTAATTAAATTTTTGATCATAAGCTATAATGTAAAATTACAATTTGCAAATAACAAGTTTTCTTCGAATTACAAGTACTATTAAAAAAATAAACTATGAACAAATTGCCCTTGAAAAGTACAAAATGATCGCCTTCAAATTTTGAATACGTATTTTATACGTTAGGATTAGATGATAGGATATTTTTTATTCAAATTTAACAAAAAAAAAAAAAAAACAAAATCATGCTGTAACGAACTCATATTGTATTGCATGTATATATATATATATATATATATATATATATATATATATATATATATATAGCATGCCGACAGTTGTGCGTTGGATGAAGATTGGAGATAGAATGTTTGTTTTGAATTCGAGTGGATGATATACACTTGTAAAACGCAATAAGCACAGAAGAGAACAGAAGGGCGCAAGACGCCGAGACGATCGCAGTTCCTGACGAAACTGTGGGGTTATCCGGGAGGCCTACAAAGAGGCTCCAGCGGATCACAGTATATAACTAGATTATTTGATTTGAATACTATTAGATCTCGATAGATACTTTTATATATATATATATATATATATATATATATATATATATATATATATATATTGTAACATGTATAGGTTAGTTCACCTTATACATGTTGATTATTTGAACAAATAGGAAAAAAGGGAGGGAAAAAGGGAAAGGGAAAGGGAAAGAGAGAGAGAGAGAGAGAGAGAGAGAGAGAGAGAGAGAGAGAGAAAGAGAGAGAGAGGCGAATAAAAATTATTATTCTATAGTTAATATAGTCTAATAGATACCTTGGTGATAGAAAAATCTATAAAATCTTTCTTGAAAAATAGAACGTGGCCATTCTCGTATAAAAAAATTATTAAATTCATCGATTATTATTGTGATAGAAGAATTCAGTGATTGTTGAAATCAGTTTGATCCGAGAGACAATAAGACTATTAATAAGAAAGATTCTTGCCGAGTGAAAGTTGCAACAACCCGGCCGGTATTTTAAGCATCAAGCTCACGCCATATATATCGTTGGGTTGTTTTATTTCCGACGTCGAATTATAAAGGTTTGTGAATTTTTCTATACTTATTGTATTTTCGGATTTTAGTAGAGTGTTATTTACTTCTACTCTTTTCTTTAACTCTTTCGATTGATAATATTAGCTATTATACATTATCTTTAGAACGTGTGAGCGAGATAGAGAGATATAGACATAAAGTAAGAATAGTAAGAGTAACAAGCGCGCACACAGTTTTCTTTAGTAGTACATCTTGTTCTTCATAAGGTGGCGCTCTTGTTACTTTATCGCTCTATTATACTTACAAATTTATCTCTCCCACACCCTGTGTGAGCGGATTCGTGCGTTAGTCTATCGCGGATGCGTATTAGGTAGAGGTAGCATATTAATTATTATAATTTTATCAAATTCAATAAAAATATAAGTTATTTTCTTAATTAATTAAATAAATCTACTTTTGATTTTTTTATTAATATTAGAAAATATAGAAATATTTCCCCCCCTGTACCTGATCATTAATCCGTATTTTCCTGGATTACCAATAATTTATCAATATATGTTATCACTTATATAATTTTCAGGACAAACAAAGGTAACTTGGAAGAAATATCCGCAAAGAACCTACGCTCCAAAAAGATTGTTTTAAACAATTTAATCCGTTCTTTGCAACTCAGTTAACGGGTACTTCTACCTGGTGATTAATAATTAAGTACCCTGTTACAATATATATATATATATATATATATATATATATATATATATATATATATTAGTCATTTAAGAGAAATAATTGAAATCTAACCTAATTAATCTTGAAAGCTCTCATTCTGTAATAGTTTATGAAAGATATCAAAAAGTCAAGACCGAAGATAATATATTCCAATAGAAGTTCAATCACACGAAAGATTCTGTCGTTTAATTCGTCCAGGGTTTCATTCATCCACGCCACTTAAAAAACTGATAAACTCTAAGACTTATATAGAATAATTGCAGTTTGATATTTTAATCATCATAATTCAACGCATATAATACTATTTCTCTGATTTCTTCCTTAGCATTTATGAACCTCACGTTTCTTTATATATCGAAAGTAATAAAATAAGAATAATTACAATGCTAACATAGGTAGTTGTATGTATATCGGTAGACTGCCTACTAGGCCTCGTCCAACATCCGGATGTTGTCCAAACAGATGGACAGGTAATAAACAGTGAGAGCAGGGGAGAGAATGCGATGAATTCGAAAAGTTTACAGCTTATAATTAGTAGCTTTTTTGAGATCTATTGAATTCGTAAACATAGATCAATTACTGATAATGACCATTAATATCATCTCAAGGTTAAGTTAATTTTTTTAAAGCGTCCCTATATTTTGTTGCAACTTAATTATTTTAGTTAAATAGAGAAATATTACAAAATTAACTCAAACATACCTTTTTTTAGTTCCAAATATTTGAATGATAAATTCTATCGAATTGTGAACATTTCCAATTAATTTTGTTTCTGAAGAGGTGTGCATTAGTGAAAAGTGCAGGATTTTTTAGGATATATTGATAAATATAATAGCATTATTTATTTTTATAATATTCAATTAATAAATAAATTAATCACATTTAGTTTTTCTAAGTATTTTCTTCTATTTTGTAGTTATAGCAAGCATGTATAAGTAATAAAATTTGACATAGAAATAAGTCTATACTGAAAAAAAATTTTATACATTTAAATAAATGGTTTATTCATATATCATTGATTAACTATTTATTCATAATAAATAAATAATTTAGCCGAGATAATTGCTAAACTCTGAACCATGGTTGGTGTACTTTTCAGCAACAAAAATCTTAATTTTAAAAATTATGTACACAACTAAAACATACTTTAAAGTTACTTTATACAAAGTATAAAATAAAGCAAGTATGGTGTATTAGAAATTCTAATCATTTAAAAATATTTGTAACGTAACAAATATTTTTTGCTCTTCAAATAAATCTAACTGTTTATTTCGAACAGACGGTTCTTTCAAAATAACAAAATATTCGTTCATTTTAAATATGTATATTTATGCTTTAAATAAATAGAATTTAAATGAATATTTGTTGGACTAAAATAAATACACTTTTAAGCAATATCCAGTTTTCCTTAAAGTTACTGCAGACTAGAAAACGTTGAAGAGCTTGCTAGCTGCTACTATATGTGTGTATGTGGGGGGGGGGGCAATAAAATTTCTTTTTCGTCGCTGTCATCTTCTATTGCACCCCGCTGCCAGCCTATCGTCTCACCAAGCTTTCCCCCCACACTCGCCGAAGACAGTCATCACCCCCCAAGATCGCATCATCGCACGAGCTCGAAGAACAACATCTGGAATATCGCACGAAACGGTCAGTACCTCGCTTTGGTTACCAGAGGCCCTCGTTTTCAATCGCAAATTTTTACTGCAGCCTCGTCCATGAGCGTCGACGATCTCTCTTTATTATCTCTGGTTCCGCTGAGTCTGCTTCAGGAAGCGGTGATCGCCTCCATTTTCAGAAAATCCCTTCGAACAGCTGGTCGCCGCTGGACGCGTTCATATACATATATGCGTATAAGCAAGTTTAGTGTAAACGTTCACATAGGTATTACACATTTAAATTTAATTAAGACTTTTTTAAGAAGGTTTCAAATTGTAACGGGGTATCCGTCGGTGTAAATCTATGTGAGTATCGAGTGACTCTTTCACGCGATTATTTGTATTTTATATGTGTATATATATGTAGTAGCAAGTCGTCGATGTATTTCTTTATGACATCGACACTCGCTGTCCCCGGGAATAATTTGTCGAAAATTAGGCGCGGAGATTTATGGGAGGAAATGGATAAGTCTTCGAGACGTCACGCGAAGAAAACGCTCGCATCGCGAGCTTTCAATTTTATTTTGTAGCGGAATTATTCAAACAACACCTTTTCGGTTCTTACTGAATATAAGAAAATATGTATACATAGAGAAATAATTGTTTATTACAGAGAAAAAGTGTATGAGAATAAATTTAGAATAAAATAAAATTAATAAATATTTTTATCGGTCTTACAGTCTTTACAATATAATATATTATCTAAAATAATGACAGTTAGACTGTCCTTGTTTATTTTCACCCCCGTAGAATCTGAAATAAAACTTAATACTACAATAAGTTATATTAAAAATTAAAAATAAAGATAAAATTAAATTAATAATAAAATAAAAATAAAAATAAAATAATAAATAAAATGAAAATAATAAAAGTAATATTCTATGTTAGTAAAGGACAACCTGACTGCCCCCACCACCTTAAATTTAGAATTACCTTGGTATCCGACGTTGGTGAACATAAACAAGGACAATCTCACCGTCATTATTTTAGCTAATATATTATATTGTAAAGACTGTAAGACCGATAAAAATTTTTATTAATTTAATTCAGAACAGTCGACATAAGTACAAATTTTGAATTCTAATTTTGATTTAGAATAAAGATTAATTAGAGAGAAACTGTAGAGAGAAAGAGAGTGGAGGTTAATGATTACAGATAAAAGTTTATGATAAATAAATTTAATTTTATCATGAATATTTGGCAAAGCTCTTGTGTACATGAAATTATAATTGATCAGTTTGTTTCTTTTAATAAATTAGACATACCATATGATTAAATTCGACGCGGACTGGTGCATTTCAACTCCGCGCGTAAACTGAATCTGTAACATTTTTTTCTCCTATATTGGTACAATCTTTCTTGATGTCCGTGTGAAATTTGAGCGCCATATCTCTATTAGTATGTTTTTCAGCTGTTTGTTTACGACGCAAAAAGTTTGTTAGGCGATATTGTCTATGGACTCATAGTGTATTCTTCGAAATGCATTTTTGAGTTTCGAAAAGACAAACAAGTGACAGGGAGCCAAATCTGTCGAATACGGTGGCTGCGCGATGACTTCCATTTTAGGGTTGGCCGAAAAATTAGGTACAATCGTGCTGGAATGTGCCGGCGCATTATCGAAGTGAAAAAATCACGAATTGTCTGCCCAAAAATCTGGTCGTTTACGACGAATTGCTTTGCGTAGACATCTCAAAACCGCCAAGTAGTACTCCTTATTGACCGTTTGACCTCCTGCAACTAATTCATGGTGAACCACTCTATGGGAATCGAAAAAAAATCGATGAGCATCACCTTGCTTTTCGGTAGATGGGCCACTTGCACGAGGCAAGTTTTCAACGACTTCAGGACATTCACTAAATGCTTTGTACCACTCAAATACTTGCGTTCGCGATAAAGTAGACTCCCCAAAACGTTTCTGCAACATTTTTAACGATTCCGTAGCCGTAATTGCATTGGAAACACAAAATTTCAAGCAAACTCGTGGATCAACTTTTTTTTCATAGTCAATATCGCCAGACAAACTTTTTGCGTCGTAAATAAACAGCTAACAAACACACACAAATGAACATCAAAAAAGGTCGTACCAGTAGAGGAAAAAAAATTTGTACCGATTCAGTTTACGCGCGGAGTTTAAATGTATCAGTCCTGGTCAATTTTGATCACATGGTATATATAAAAAAGAAAATACATTGTAATTTTCTCTGTCTACTTCACACTTTGTCTTTTTTAAATGTATGCATGATAGTTTCTTTTGAAATATATTATTATCTACCATCTAAAGAATAACGAATCTTATCACGGATTCTGGGAAGTCGTTCCGCGTTGCAGGAACGTAGAAAAAATTATAACGAGTCGTGTGATCGGGCACATGAGAATGTAGGGCGAAAGATCAAACGCCCCGTGACAAAATCGAAATTTAATATTTTTTATTATGAACAATAGAGTGTAATTACTTATACGGAAAGAGGTGGAGCCCACAATGTATAGTTCATAATCAGTTTTATTTATTAAAAAAATTATGGAATTTCATAGAATTCAACGAATATAAAAATTTTAAAACGTGTTCGTGTTATACGATAATTAGTTTAAATATTTTGCGTTTTACATCCACCAGAATTATTTATATTTATAAATTAATTATAAATAAAATATATAATATATAAAATATATATCTATATTTATGAATTTTACAAATTTATGTATAACTATTTATTACGCATTATATATAATTATACATATTACTAATATCTATAATTAATGCATAAATATGAATAATTCTGTTAAATGTAAAAAGCAAAATATTTAAACCAAGTATGCGTATAACATACATAGGTTTACAAATTTTTATATTCGTTTAATTTTATAAAATTAAATAATCTAATTAATAAATAAAACTGATTATCAAGTATACATTTTGGATTCCTCCTCGTCCGTTATAAGTAATTGTACTCGATTGTCCATATTAAAAACTATCAAAATATGATTTGAAACCTTCTTAAAAAGTCTTTTATTTAAATTCAAATATGCAATACATATGCGAACGTTTACATTAAGTTATTTATATGCATATATGAACTTGCTGCAATATTACAGGTAGTGAATGTTGCAAAAGATTAAAACATTTGTATTTCAAAAAATCATAACTTTTTTAATATGCATTTTAGGAGAATGATGCCTAGACGTTTTTCGATTTAAAATCATCCATTTTTTTAGAAAAAAAATTTTTCGTAATCAAATTTTTTTCTTTTCGATTTGTTAAAATAATTGTTATTTAAAAAATGTATCAGGTATGTGAATAAGTCTTTCCAGTTTTTTTTCAAATTTTGAGCCTTTATTGTGAAAAAATGGTTACAAATGAATTATTGAAAGTATTAGCCATCGCTAGCTACAACTTTTTCCCATCTTTCTGGCAACATACGAATCCCGTTGCGAAAAAATTCGACCGGTTTGGCTTCTATCCAGTCATCCACCCATTTTTTGGCTTCCTCGTAGGAATGGAAGTGCTGGTCAGCCAGGCCATGCGTCATCGATCTGAAGAGATGGTAATCAGACGGAGCAACGTCTGGACGGCGGGCGGGGTAGGACTTCCCATTTGAGAGTTTCTAAGTATGTTTTCACCGGCGGTGCAACATGTGGGCGAGCATGGTCATGTTGCCAAATAACTTTGTCGTGCCTGTCGGAGTATTGTGGCCGTTTTTCTCGCAGTGCGCGGCTCAAACGCATCAATTGTCGTCGATAGACCTCGCCTGTGATCCTTTCATTCGGTTTCAGAAGCTCATAGTAAACCACACCTAGCTGGTCCCCCATATACAGAGCATGAGCTTGGCGCCATGAATATTTGGCTTGGCCGTCGATGATGATGCATGGCCGGGTAGTCCCCATGATTTTCTTCGCTTCGGATTATCGTAACGTATCCACTTTTCATCGCCAGTCACGATACGATGCAGAAAACCCTTTCTTTTATGTCGCTGAAGCAGCTGTTCGCAAGTGAAAAAACGCCGTTCGACGTCTCTCAGCTTCAGTTCGTACGGCACCCAATTTCCTTGCTTTTGGATCATTCCCATGGCTTTCAAACGCTTGGAAATGGTTGTTCGGTCAACTCCCAATGCTTCAGCAAGTTCTTCTTGCGTTTGACAAGAATCTTCATCAAGCAAAGTCGCCAATTCTCGATCTTCAAAGATTTGCGGCCGCCCGGAGCGCTCCTTGTCTTCCACGTCGAAATCACCGCTTTTGAAGCGTCGAAACCATCCGCGAACACTTGAATCATCGACACAACCTTGTCCATAAGCCTCCTGAAGCAATCGATGCGTCTCGGCAGCAGATTTCTTCAAATTGAACCAACAAAGTGAAACTTCCCGCAAATGACGTCGACTCGGCTCAAATTTCGACATTTTCACGATATCAAAAATTTATGATGCGAAAAAATTTTAACTAATGTGTTAGTATGGAATTGTTGACATATGAATAAGCTTTGATTATGACATATGTAACCATTGAATACTCGCACAGTATTGGTGGCGCCATCTCTTACAAAAAACGGGAAAGACTTATTCACACTCCTAATACTACCCTGATTTAAAAAAAGACTTCAAGATTCGTATTCTATATAATACATAACAAGCAAAATTTTTATTTGAGGACATCTTGTTTCATAAGGAAAGTATAGCTTCCACGGGGACTAAGCGAACAACAAGATCTTTTAAACAAAAACGAAACAAACAACATAATATACAATATATATATATATATATATATATATATATATATATATATATATATATGTTGTGACGGTATCACAAGGAAAGGCTGTAAACACCTTCGCGGGCGCAAAAAAAAGAAGAGTTTTCTTTGTCTCTGATATCGTCGGTGCTGAGCGGAGAGAGCACTTGCGCATCGAAGAGAGAGAGAGCACGAGAGCGTACCTGTGGGTTCGTATGTGAGTATGTAAATGCGCACGCGTGTGTGCGTATGTGTATCTGTATTATGAATGTGGGGAGAGGGGAAATAGAATCACGTGTGTACCTGTGAGCACGTGCCTAGCACCCGCGAGCTCAGTTTACGTGTGGAAGCAATGTCGCGGAACCTCTGACGGTCACAACCACTCTTTTTTTCAAGAGAACTTTGTTTCTTTCGAGAACTTTTCTTCATTTCATGTTGCAGAGCCGTTGGGGTTTTGAGAATTAATTTGGTTTCTGGTGTGCGATTCTACCTTCGAAAGAATTCTTTAAATTAGAATTTTTACCGAAGGTATTATAGTTTTATATCTTTTTTTATTATATTTAGTTTCGCTTGTGAATGGAAGCCGTAGTGCCGAGTGAGCCTGCCCAGGTACTGCATAAATATTATGTAGTACTAGGATACGTAATTTACCATTTATTAAATTTTAATCAATTATTTTCGGCAGTTGTGAATAGCGAGGTCTTACGTTTTCCTTATTGAAACCGACGTGCATAATTGGAGTTAATGTTTACGTGCAAACAGTACGTGTGTATGTTTGGATAGGAGTATTTGTAGTCAATATAGATGATTTTTGAGCGGGGGATTGTGCGAATAATCGCTTATGTTGCGTGTACCGTAAAGTAAAAGAAATGAGCGATCACGTGCTTCGAATGCAGACTTTGATGGAGAAGAGGGAGAGGCGAGCAGTAAAAGTCGCTATAATTGTTTGAAATTGCAGGAGATTTTAGAAGACTTCAGCGCGTATGGGTACAACTGGATCCAAAGAGACGCTGCGCGATCGATTACTACGCGTGGATCTCGCTGAATCGGAACCGGAAAACTCGCTAATTCTGATAGATGGGATGGGAGCTGTGACGGACGAAAATTTAGATATAACGACAAATAAAACTGGTCGGAATACGGTAAACCATTACGACGAGTTAAAATATGAAAGAAGCCGCCAGCGAAAAGTAGGGACAACGGCACCATCGAACGACGGTGAAACAGGCGCAGCCGGACAACGGCGAGATCGAAATCGATTTAGGCTGCACCAACGGATGGTTCGCGCTGAAGTGTATTCGCCGCCTGTGATAGCGGCCACGTCATCGGCGATGAGTACGGCGACGAGAACGACGACGACTGCCATGGTCACGCAAGCCGGTGTCACGAGGCCTACGGTGGCGCGAGCGCGCGACCGTAATAAATGAGGACGCGCGATCATATTGACAGGAAAATCCGGTGGCCTGGGAGTACTACTCCGCCCGAGTTATGTGTGGAATTGGTACTCCGCCAATAAGACAACCCGGAGAATGGCCGGAGGCGCTCGTGCTCTGGTCAGACGCGAGGGAAGATAAAGAGCCGGACTCGATAAACGAGTATGCTTGGTCTGCGCCAGCTCGAGAATTCCACGAGGTGAGAGATCGCTCCAGCAAGAGCAAGTACGATTGTAGCGATTCCGATACTAGTGACGCGAGTTATACGGAGACAGTAGTAAAAAGAATCGGTCAGCGATAAGGAATCGCTAAAAAGAAGAACACTGTGTATTTGATAGATTCTAAATCGCAAACAGAGAGGGATTTAGAGATAGAATTGAAGACGGAATCGGCGTGGGTGCAACTTGCGAGAAAATCACGTCTGAGCAAAAGCCTTTTTGCAAGTCCCACAGCGGACTGGCTCAACAACGGATCTCAACCATTTGACGAGACATGCGACATGGTCTTAAAGGGGTTGGCTTGCGTTTTCCTGGCGAGGACAAGAGAGAGAATGCGGAGGAATTCCTCGAAATGTTGGGTGATTGTCGCGAGCTGCGGGATATCAAACACTGATATTTTCCACTCACTTTCGTTTGAGTGTGATTTAATGTACCGATCACGTGATGAGAAAGTGTGAGCGGCGTACGCGGATTAGCGGGCTCGCGCCGTCAACAGTGGTTTTTCAAGCATCGAGAAAGCGCGGAAAAGGTTTTGCAGTAGTGCTTTTTGGGGTGCGATGCCGAACAATCAAGGAGTGAGAGAGTGGGTCGTGTGCAGAGTCGGGGGTTTAGCTATTAGTGGGTAAGAAGGGACTTTGTTGTGCGCCCCGAGTGGGTTTAAGGGAGTGTATCCTTTCGTGTGTCAGCGAGTGGGAAATCGAGAGTACCTTCGCGGATGAGCGCAATCCAGCGGCCACGTCATCACGACCTATTCGTGGTAGCGTCGGGGAGTAACATCAAAGTTAATAAAGCCCACTTCGGGAAGTCTAATCGGCATCCGGAAGAGCGAATACAGTAAGACCCGGATTCTTTTCTATTTGTGTCGTGTTCAGCGTGCGCTAGCGGGTTCGCATTGAGGTAGTGTGTGAGAGCGCATATATAGATCTATTGAGACAAGAGTTCGCGAAATTTTGGTAGTCGAGGCGAGAAAGCGAGTAAGAGTGTTAGCGTGAATGGTAGACTATAATCGCGGCGAATATCGGAAAATCCGATAATAGTACGCGCCAATAAATGGAAGAATGAATTATAATATTTTCGAGACTAATTGTATTAATAAATTGTGCCCGTTGTTCGGGATTTGAATATAAACTTGTGTGTTTTGATTTTATCAACTAGCACCACGTCACTATATATCATATCATACTTCATATCATATCATATCATATCATACTAATTTATAAAGACAAAACGAGTGTTTGTTTGTACGCGATAACCGAAAAAACTACTGAACCGATTGTTCTGAAATTTGATATATAGATTCTATATTATCTTGGGAAGGGCATAGGCTACGTTTTTTTATTGAAAATCATTTTACTTTCATCAATAAATTAAGTTAATGGTTTTAATAATCAGTTCCACCAGCTGCCACTACGTGGCGTCTTGAATCACGAACATCAACTCAAAGTAGTCCGCTTAAAGTATTAATACCAGGCCAGTTCAGACGAATGTTCATATCCAATTTTGGGATTCGTATCCTAAAGAAGGTGTGGCGTTTGTTGGTATAACCTTTTTCGTTCTTCAGGTTAATCTGACACTACATTCACACCTTATGGATATCTTTTGATTTTTGTAAATTTTATTTTCTCTTACGTAGGAAAATCTCTCTCTCTCTCTCTCTCTCTCTCTCTCTCTCTCTCTCTCTCTCTCTCTCTCTCTCTCTCTCTCTCCATCTATCGTACTCTATTTCTCTGTTTTTCTTTCTCCTTCTCTTATAAAATGGTTCTGTATGCCAAATCATACTGAATAGAGTTTGTGACGACAAATTATATTTTTATTTTTAAACATTCTATTCATATAATCATTATTACATACATATTTTTATACATTCTATTCATATAATCATTATACAATCAATTAAATACGTATTCACGTATTTAATTGAAAAAACGGAAATATACGATATATATATATATATATATATATATATATATATATATATATATACAGAATCCAAGATGTATATATATATATATATTGTATATACAATACATTATACATATTATATATACACATTTTAAATACGGTTTCCGTCGATACCCCGTTACCTCAAGACGAATTCTATAGGCAGTTGTGTGTTCGCATAATAGAATGCCATGTCTACGTATGTCTGGGCGATTTCTACGAGGAATATTGTATTTAGTTGATAGAAAACGACGTCCAAGTATGAGGAAATCAACTTCTATGGGGAGAGTCATGTGGGGACGGTAAAATACTATATCTAAGTCTTTCCGAACGACTTTTACGGGGAGTATTGTGTTTAGTCGTTAAGAAGCGATGCTAGCTTTCTCGGGACGACTTGTACTGAGACTATTTTTTATTTTATTTAGTCGGTAGGAAACGATGTTTAGATACGTCGGGACAACTTCTACGGGGAGTTTCGTGTTCGGATGATAGAATGCGATTCCCAGGTGTTTTGGAACGACTTCTTTGGAACGACTACGGGGAGTACCGTGTTCGGTCGGTAGAAAACGATGTCCAGCTATGACGAGACTACTTCCACCTGAAATTTCGTGTTCGGACGGTAGAAGACGATGTCCAGGTATGACGCGACTAATTCCATGGGGAATTTTGTGTTCGGACGGTAGAAGACGATGTCCAGGTATGACGGGACGACTTCTACAAGGAGTTTTGTGTTCGGACGGTAGAATACGATGCCCAGGTGTCTCTGAACGACTTCTATGGGGAGTTTCGTGTTCGGATAGTAGAATAAGATGTCCAAGCGCCTCGGGACGACTTCTACGGAGAATTTCGTGTTCGGTCGGTAGAAGACGATGTCCAGGTATGACGCGACTACTTCCATGGGGAATTTTGTGTTCGGACGGTAGAAGACGATGTCCAGGTATGACGGGACGACTTCTACAAGGAGTTTTGTGTTCGGACGGTAGAATACGATGCCCAGGTGTCTCTGAACGACTTCTATGGGGAGTTTCGTGTTCGGATAGTAGAATAAGATGTCCAAGCGCCTCGGGACGACTTCTACGGAGAATTTCGTGTTCGGCCAGTAGAAAACGATGTCCAGGTATGACGGGACCACTTCTATGGGAAGATTCATGTTGGAACGTTCGAATACGATATCGGAATGTTTTGGAACGACTTCTACGGGGAGTGTTAAAGAGACTTCTATAAAGAGATTCATTTTCTATCATTTGAACACGCACACTCCCAGCAAAAGTCGTCCTGGAATACCTGGACGTCGTATTCTACCTTCCCAACACAAAACTCTCTATAGCAGTCATCCCGAGACATGTTCTATATTCCGAACATGATACTCTCTATAAACGTCGTTTCGATACACTTGGACATCTTATTTTACCGTTCGAACTCGAAAGTACAATTTTCCTCATAGAAGCCGTATGTAATATACATATATGTATGTATTAAATACGGTGGTACATTCTGTATATACATACTGTATATACAGAAGCGACTATAGATAAATTACGGTCAATTATTTATCCTAATATAGATTTATATATATATATATATATATATATATATATATATATATATATATATATAGAGAGAGAGAGAGAGAGAGAGAGAGAGAGAGAGAGAGAGAGAGATAGAGAGAGTACTTTTTACTTAGATATTATTGAATTGCTTATGAAATCGGTTAAATTATTATCTCGGGCGAAGCCGAGACGGGGGATGCTAGTAGTCCTATATTTGTAATACTTTATATATATTTAACATATTCTTTTACTTAAAAAGTTACACAGTAATGATAGAATTAAGAAGTTAAAATACCAATCAAATTATTACAAAATGTATAGTATGTAACTTACTAAAACATTTCAAAAATTCCTTCAAATTTGTAATGTAAAGTATTATTTGCAGTCTTAAGAAGCTTTTTTTGTTTCAGTTTATTTTAAAAATAGATATCGTAATTAAAGTAATTAAATCAGACTAAAATATTATTCCGAAAATTGCGTCAAGAAACATGTATTGTAAATTATTATTTACACAATACATCTAAAAATATAAAAGAACTATTCATAAGCAATGGTTTTCACACTTGACAGATAACCGCGCCAGATAATGTGTCTTTCTGCTAATTTCGACTCATGGTTTGGTAACTAATTTCAGATCAGGCACTCTCAAGAGTGCACCCGCTTCAGCGATTGACCGCGGCAGGGCGGCCGTTCACGGTAGCTAAAAAGTCGTCCTGCCTTATTATATGGGCTCTGGCAATCTCAGCCTATTATCTCCGTATCTACTTACCGGCAACTTACTGCAGACTGTGACCTGCTGTTCCTGGAGGCCTTTCCCCAGATAACATTGAGTGCGCAGATTATCGACAAATTGCGCGCTTACAAGCAGCTTGAAATCGCTGTTTCTGCATGCCAGATACCGTATAATAAGCGCGTAGATTTCGCGCAATGTTACGCCGGTGTAATAAGCGTGAAATCTGCGCGTATATATTTGTACGTGCATTGTCGCAGACGCGGTCATATGAACAGGGTCAAGGGCTTATATATTAACCGGAAGCACGCTCACGGGTTAACTAAGGTGCCAAGCTGCCCTCTGTTGGCAGACTTGGCATGTGGGTACCCTACACTTGCTTGCGCAGTACCGAGGCGAGAAAATATAAAAATTCAAATATGCAAGAATATGTTACATATTAAATATATATTCGCGTACATATAGGTCGTAAAAACATTAATAATGAATAAATAAATATTATTCAAAACATTATAATAGATCATGTTTTCATCTATTAAAAAAAATTAAAAGTTTAATTTTCAAAATACATTTATTTTGCACATAAAATCAAACTAATGCAATTATATGTAATTAATTATACTAAGTTACACAAATAAATTAAAATATAATAATTACATATGAATGAACATAATAAAATGTATGATATAAATTTTTATATTTACATAATCTAGTCCTAAAAACTTATTAATCTGGTTTGTCCTAATCATGATATAAGATATATTTTATATAAATCAATTAATTATTTCTCGAATAATCGTCAAAATAGAGAATAAGTCCATATATCTGATGGAATCTAAATAGAAAAGAAATGCAATATTATATAAAATATTTTAAAAATGGAAGAATTTCAAATGCATACCTTTTTTAACATTACATTATATTTCATCGATAATATTGTAATGTTACATAATATGTATATTTTTCATAGAATTTCTGAAGTTATTTCAAAACAAACTTGAAATACTGACACATTCACATGGTGCACGTATACTATATATTGATATATACAGCGTTCCAACAGCTGACTTATTCGCGAGGATTTAATAGAGATATATATATATATAAACAATTTGCTCTTGCATATATCCGGCAATAAGTTCATTCTTTGGCTCCAGATTTTGAGCAAAGATGTACATTTATATTTCTGACAATCTTGCGCAGCAAATGAATTCTCGCAATATACGCGCAGATTACGAATGAAAACGCATCAGATATTCAGATGTCGTGCATGATCATGCCTGGCATACACTGCTATCTGGGCAATAGATATATCTAGATATAGATATGACATATTTAAGAGTGCTCCATACCTCTGGCGGAAGTTAAAATCGATTGAAGCGCCTGATTTTTAATATACTGTGGAAGTTTACGGAACTTGAAGTGTACAAAAAATGCTGTTCTGTTTTATCGATTGTTCTAGTATTAATCAGGGCCGTAGTAGCCCAAGTTAAATATGTAAATTATAAATGATCCATACAAAATTTATATTTTATAATATTCTTATGAAATAAGTAGCGGAGTAGTTGATCATTTGTCACAAGAAGTTTATTTTATATATATATATATATATATATATATATATATATATATATATATATAAATTTACACACCTACAAACGCACAGAAAGAGAGAGAGAGAGAAAGAGAGAGAGAGAGAGAGAGAGAGAGAGAGATATGCATATATATGTGTATTAATTTTGATATGTATATGTATTGATATTATTATGTATTAATTTTAATTTATATTGGACTGTAACACTGATGGAAATATTTATTAATTTATGCATGCATATATATATATATATATATATATATATATATATATATATATATAGTATATTTAAGTGTAGAAGATAAGGATACTAGGAGACGAGCAGTAATAAAGAAACATCAACTCGACATCCAGCATTTGATTGAAATACGCATACATGTATGCGTATCTACACACACATAACATATATAATCTCCATACTCCTAATTTCTAACCAAATTACTTACTCAAAAATGTCAAGGGCCGTGGTGGTCGCAAACGATTAATATATATATATAGTAACTTCATATTGAGTTTATATCAAAACTTGTTTGCCAATGATTTACACAATTTTATACGAAACTTTGGTTTATGGAATGTTACAAAAAAAATGATAAAATTAAATGATATTAATTATTTCATTAATGAATAGAATGGGGTCTCTTAATTATGAATATTGTAATAAGTATAAAGATAACAGCGAATAATATTTTCAAATTAATTTTTTTTTTCGAAAATTTAGATATACAAAATTGTCTGTTTAAGGTCAACAATTGTAAAATTAATTATTATACTTAATTTTTGGGATGACAAAATCCAATACACAATAGACTTTATTATTTTATAATTATTTCAAACTGTTAGTTTATGTATTCTATTAAATTATTTTTTATTAAACAAATAACATAATAAATTATTATTCTATAAATATTAATTTCTTGCAGTATAGTAATTAAAACTTGCATTTGAAATAAAATTATTATTTACTAGACAGAAATAAAAGGACCTAGCTTATACCTTTTTCTTAATTTTACTATAACAATGTGGAAATTTTTCATTCTAAGATTTGTCTATTTTATAACCATAATAGTTTAATTATTTTTAGTTCGTAGTGACTAGATTTCAGCCTACTCAAAATTATTAGATGTCTACGAGGTAATGTATAACGCTAATTTTCGATTCTGTTCTGAAAATTTTGAAAGTATTTTTTCAGCTTTTGTTGGTCATTCTTTGATTTGTTTCTAATTTTTTAGTATTCCTGTGAAATTCTACTTTTAATCTATTCTTGCGCAATAAATCAGCCATTATAACTTCTTTTTTCTACACTTAAATTTGGAATTATTTTTTAGTACCAGGAATGTAATCTAAGGAATTTTTCTTCGTCATTTTATAGAAAACCAAGTTGACATTCTTTACACGTATAATTTTTAGATATAAAGAAATTCAATATTTTCATTTTATTGGCTTTATGTATAAAATATTAGTTTTGTTATTGCAATGCTATAATATGAAAGTAGTAAATAAAAATATTAAATTTTTATAGTTTTGCGTATTATCTAAATAAATTTGAATTTGTCAGGATTGCCGTGCACTTTTTTCTTTACAATTACATTTTTATTGTATTATTTTGTTTTACAATTTTATCTTATAAATCTGTATTTTTAATCTAAAATTGGAATGGTAATCTATAATTTGACAGAACCGTACTTGATTCTATCGGGTAAAGAATATAAAAATACTAATTATATGGAATATAATGGCACTCTAGACTATTCTTAATATAAAATTAAGTAATTTAAAAAAATAATTAAATCATTATTTGATATTTATCTAAAATAGATTATTTTATTTATTGTATTAAATTATTTTTAAATTACTTATTCTAAATAAGCGTATTTTAGAAAATAATAAATTAATAAAAATTATATAATATTTGAAAACAAATTTCAATTGTTTTTATCGATTTATATTAAAAAATTTAAAAAACAAATTCGAATAAAGATTGTGTTATTTGTCTGATGCAGTGTTCCAAATATAGATATATATATATAGGTCTTATATAAAATCCCTTCTGAATTTTGCAACATAATATGAGATAATGTTACCTGAAATTGAATCGATCCTTTTAGCGGGGATACCTCCAGATTACCTAAACTTAGTCGGATGTTTTTGCTCATTGGAGTATAATTTGTTTATATTTTATATTTTAATATTTTTCATATTTAATATTTTCTGGGCATAGTTTTATGTTTTAACTTTTAGTTAAATTTTTCTCTGTTATTTCTTTTTTACCGTTTAATTAAACTTGTTAACCATTTTTTTAAAAATAGGTTTTTAACATTTTTTTTATTTATTTATGCTTAATTATTGTTATTTTTTTTAATTATAGGTTAAATAAGATCTTTGTATTAATATTTTAAGAGTCGTAGTTGATTTTTTATTATCATTTTTTCTTACTTAGTTTTTACAATAAATATTGCAATTAAAATTTCAACCTGCAACAGTAAGAATGACCAAAAATTTAATTACAATACGAAAATGATACAATAACTATAAATAATAAAAATACTACGTTTAAAAACCAATTTGTATATTTCATTTATTTAAAATTAAATATGATATAGAACATTTTATAAAAAGATACATTCGCAAGTTTAGGTTCTACGTGGCTTGGTGATAAAATCACAGCGTAGCCCCCATCTATGTTACGAAAATAGGACTTTTTTTCGAGGAACATAAATTTTAGATTTATGTTCCTCTATTTATAAATTTTAGATTATTCTAATAAATAATAAAAATTTATTCAATTTTTAACTACTTAAAAAATAAAACTAATGACTAAGTATACATTTATAATAAATTTTTTAAGAAAAGCAAAATAACTAGGCGAGTTTAATATGTTTTTAGAATATTAAGAACTTTCAAAAATAAATAACTATTATTGTAAAATTTAACTTGGTTCGAAAAAAATTTGTCTTTATTGTTTTTTTTCCTCTATCCATATGTTATTACAATATATTTCTATCGCATGTAGTGTCATTCTTTTTCGTATTAACATATTTGCGGCGTTGTTATATTTTATTTTTTTCGCTGTATTAAAACTGCTTCTTTGGCTGCTTTGCTGGCAATACGATTTTCAGTGCTGTTTGAATGAGCAGATGTCCTTAAGACTTCTATTTTGATTTCTTTTCTTGATTTATTGAATTTTATGAGTTTATAATTCATTTCCTTAACTTCTTAATTATTGGCGCTGAGATTGTGCAGTGAATTTAGTACACATTTTGAATATGCACATATATAAGATGAAGCTGTGTCGAGTGGATTGAGCATATCTGATACCAAAAAGTATTTAGCATATATCTGAAGCAAATGCTTCAGCTGAAAAGCTAGAAAATTCGACTGTAAATTGATAAAAATTTTTATCGGTCTTACAGTTTTTCTACAATAATATAATATAATAATATAATGAGTATCGGGCCGTCCTTATTTATAATCACCACCGTACAATCTGAAATAGAAATTACAACTAAATAATAAAATAAAAATTAAATTAAATAAAAAATAAATAAAAAAGTTAGAATGAAGTAAATTATATTAGAGTTTAGTCCTTGAAGATGAGCCGGAACTGTTCAAAACGTCGGAAATGAAAAGTAAATTTAAATTTAAGCTGGTGGGGGAAATCAGATTCTCCTTTATTAACATAGAATATAGATTACTTTATTTGTATTATTTTTCATTTTTAATTTTTAATTTAATTGATTTTTTATTTTATCTGTTATTAATAATTTGTATTTTCAATTTTATGGGGGTTACTATAAACTAGGAGAGTCTGACTGTCATTCTATTAGTATAATATTTTATTGTATAAAGGCTGTAAGACCGATAAAAGTATTTATGAATCCACATTAAAATATATATATATATATATATATATATATATATATATATATATATATACCCTTAAGTATACATATCTCAGGGTTGAGATATTTTTTAATTAACTTGTAATAATTTATGATTACTTTTTAATTTTTATCGATATATGTATATATATATATATATATATATATATATATATATATATATATATATATATATTTATATATATATTTAATAAGGCATTATTTTCAATTAAATGAAAAGTTAATTAATCATTTTAATACAATAGCTTGTGTTGATGAATTACTTTGTCATACTAAAACTGTAATGATCAGATAAAGGAATCATGTATTTGAGTATATGGTCAATAACTGTATTACGGGCATCACGATCCACGTTCGCGCAAATCGTATCATTGCGCTGGAAGCTGGTGTATTCTATCAATTCGTTCAATACTGTTTCCAAAATCGTGTAAAAAGTAGTGGCAACATCGCATTGTATACGATTTGATAGACAGCATGCGAGTGTTTACGATTTTCTAAACGAATGAACCACAAATCCGAATAGTGTCGACCCAACCTCTCGACAACTGTCGTACAGTTGATCCGATAATATATATATATATATATATATATATATATATATATATATATATATATATATATATATATTCAGGTATCAACATAACGATTACCTGATGAATGGAGATGGGTCTTGATACAATTCTTGGTCATGTATTCTAATGGATTATTCTTTTCTCTCCTAAAATGTTTATTATCTCCATATTTAACTTTTTATGAATTAAAAATAATATCTAATTAAAATTTTATTTCAATAATAATTGTAATTTAATGATTAATTAAATAAACATGTAAACAATAATTCAATAGAAATTATTAATTATTAATGGCAAATTAATATATATATAATTTATATCAGTATATATTTCATTAAAAAAGTAGAGACAAACGGTTATATACAGACGAGACATGACGGGCACCCAAAATTCAAATAAGTTCAGTTATTTTAAATTTTAATGTGCAAGTGATAGACAAAAACCTATAATTTAAGGTGCTATTTTTGAAGAAAAAAATTATTAAATAAATTCATCAAAAATGTAAAGCTTCCCAAAAGACAATTTGCTTCATCTCCCCTTCCCCAGAGTGGGACACGAGGATATGAAGTATTTATATTTATATAATAAGATTCTTATATGTAAAGAAAATAAATATAAGGTAATAGTACAAACATATTAATTTATTACGTATTAATAATTAAACAAATCGTATAATACGTATGGCCTTCTTTATTTTTAATTTTAAAGGGTCATGTAAAGTATAAATAATTATAAAAATAATGATAAATTAAGAGTTTTGAAGGGGGCGGTTTGATTGTTCGTAAGTGATAATATTAATATTATAGATATAATCTGATGTTAATGCAACAAAGATAACTATTATTTTAGTTGCAAGGTGTCCAATATGCAAAATAGTGAAAAATTAGAGTGGAAAGAATATATAATTTTTACTTTAAATGAAAAATATAAAATCACCATCTTCTGGGAAAGTAAGCAGAACATTATGATTGTATATTTAATAGGATTGGTTTGTACATAGAGAGCAAGTACAGCTTCTAAATATAATGGCATATTATATTCTACATTATAATTATTGAAAAACAATATATATATATATATATATATATATATATATATATATATATATATATATATATATGTTTTTACAAAAAATATTTCTATATTATATATCGTGATATTTTTGGCGGGAATATATGTATAATTTTTGTATTTTGACGTATTGACTTTATTTAATCTGACATATTTATTCCAAAAAATTACAATGTATGAAATACTAAAGAAAACTTTAGCTGTACAAGAATATATTTTAAAATAAAATTTTTATAATTACCTATTGAATAGATAGTAATGAAACTATTGAAAAGATACTTATTGAAAAAGATAGTAATTTCTAATATATAAGTGCTATTATCAAATAGTGTTACTTCATGAAAAATTATTTTAATATTTGAATCTGTAACAGTTTTCTTACAAAAAGTTTCTATAAAAGCTGTTTATTATATAAATTGTATAAATTATACAAAGTGCCAATCACTGTATAATAATGTGTAATATAAGAATAAATTTAAAAATTGCTTTATATAGATAACTATATATTTAAATATTTATAATATAATATATTAATTTAGGAGTTGTACTTACTCCTTACACAAAATTCAGTACTATAAATACACAATCATACTCTTCTACATTCCAAAATGATGATGGTTTTATGATATTTTACATTTGAATTAAAAATTATATATTCTTTTCACGTTACTTTTTCTTATCCGTTTTATATAATAGGAGTGCATATCGAAGTAATAACTCAAATTTATCAATTACACGTTGTGAATACTCAAGACTCTCATTTCCTCCTAAAATTATGAGTTTTAATCGTAGCTAAAAGACTATCCTGCAAAAAAAATAAAAATGTTTGAAATTTTGGGAATTAAAGTGCTTTAGTTGTCATAAAAAACGATTATAAAAAATTTTTAGGATGTATATAAATATTAAATCTGCGTAGGCACTAATAACATTTTTGCCTACATAAATATTATATATACTTTAGGTAAGAAAAATAACAATTACTTTCCTATTATATTTTTATATATATTTATTGGCTCAAGCTCGTACATGTCGCACCTCCCTGTAATTTCAAATTTCCGTATTACGTTACTATGTTTGCAATGTATTTGCATGCATGCATATATGCATGTGTGTATTTATGTGCATATAATATATATATATATATATATATATATATATATATATATATATATATTTTTTTTCTGCACCAGGCTTCATAATTCTTTATTTGATCTGTACGGCATTGAATATTTTCTTCAGCGCCACCTATTCAAAAAATCAGAAATTAAAGTTCTCACTTTTTTTATCTACAGAATTGACAACTTGCATTATAACCATAATAAAATCTTATATTTCGTTTTACTCGCTCAATTCTATGAATAGAAAGATGAAACAAAGTTAATTCGATTCATTATTCAATTCTACATCCGGGGCTATCCAAGTTTCATCGGTACTATACGTATAAAATTTATAATATTTGTTGTTATTTAATGTTACTGCAAAGCGGCGATGTCTATAGTGCAGACGATAGTTAGATAAACATTTTCTTATTTTTTTAAAGTAACTTTGAAACATATTATGAAAGCAGTAAGGGATACCCCCAATTGTAGAATCTTTGAAAAATTCTACAACTGGGGGTGTCCCTTATTGCTTTAATTATATGTTTCAAAGTTCGTTTAAAAAAATAAGAAAATGTTTACCTAACTGTCGTCTGCACTATAGACCTCGCCGCTTTGCAGTAACATCAAATAACAACAAATATTATAAATTTTATACGTATAGTACAGATAAAACTTGGATAGCCCCGGATGTAGAATTGAATAATGAATCGAATGAACTTTGTTTCATCTTTCTATTCATAGAATTGAGGGAGTAAAACGAAATATAAGATTTTATTACGGTTATAATGCAAGTTGTCAATTCTGTAGATAAAAAAGTGAGAACTTTAATTTATGATTTTTTGAATAGGTGGCGCTGAAGAAAATATTCAATGCCGTACAAATCAAATAAAGAATTATGAAGCCTGGTGCAGAAAATATATATATATATATATATATATATATATATATATATATATATATATATATATATGCACATAAATACACACATTCATACATACATGCATGCAAACACATTGCAAACATAGTAACGTAATATGGAAATTTGAAATTACAGGGAGGTGCGAGATGTACGAGCTTGAGCCAATAAATATATATAAAAATATAATAGGAAAGTAATTGTTCTTTTCCTAACCTAAAGTATATATAATATTTATGTAGGCAAAAATGTTATTATTGCCTACGCAGATTTAATATTTATATACATCCTAAAAATTTTTTATAATCGTTTTTTATGACAACTAAAGCACTTTAATTCCCAAAATTTCAAACATGTTTATTTTTTTGCAGGATAGTCTTTTAGCTACGATTAAAACTCATAATTTTAGGAGGAAATGAGAGTCTTGAGTAGTCACAACGTGTAATGGATGCATTTCAGTTACTACTTCGATATGCACTCCTATTATATAAAACGGATAAGAAAAAGTAACGCGAAAAGAATATATAATTTTTAATTCAAATGTAAAATATCATAAAACCATCATTATTTTGGAATGTAGAAGAGTATGATTGTGTATTTATAGTACTGTATTTTGTGTAAGGAGTAAGTACAACTCCTAAATTAATATATTATATTATAAATATTTAAATATATAGTTATCTATATAAAGCAATTTTTTAATTTATTCTTATATTACACATCATTATACAGTGATTGGCACTTTGTATAATTTATACAATTTATATAATAAAGAGCTTTTATAGAAACTTTTTGTAAGAAAACTGTTACAGGTTCAAATACTAAAATAATTTTTAATGAAGTAACACTATTTGACAATAGCACTTATATATTAGAAATTACTATCTTTTTCAATAAGTATCTTTTCAATAGTTTCATTACTATCTATTCAATAGGTAATTATAAAAATTTTATTTTAAAATATATTCTTGTACAGCTAAAGTTTTCTTTAGTATTTCATACATTGTAATTTTTTGGAATAAATATGTCAGATTAAATAAAGTCAATACGTCAAAATACAAAAATTATACATATATTCCCGCCAAAAATATCACGATATATAATATAGAAATATTTTTTGTAAAAACATATATATATATATATATATATATATATATATATATATATATATACATACATATATATATATATTGTTTTTCAATAATTATAATGTAGAATATAATATGCCATTATATTTAGAAGCTGTACTTGCTCTCTATGTACAAACCAATCCTATTAAATATACAATCATACTGTTCTGCTTACTTTCCCAGAAGATGGTGATTTTATATTTTTCATTTAAAGTAAAAATTATATATTCTTTCCACTCTAATTTTTCACTATTTTGCATATTGGACACCTTGCAACTAAAATAATAGTTATTTTTGTTGCATTAACATCAGATTATATCTATAATATCAATATTATCTTACGAACAATCAAACCGCCCCCTTCAAAACTCTAATTTATCATTATTTTTATAATTATTTATACTTTAAATGACCCTTTAAAATTAAAAATAAAGAAGGCCATACGTATTATACGATTTGTTTAATTATTAATACGTAAAAAATTAATATGTTTGTACTATTACCTTATTTTTATTTTCTTTACATATAAGAATCTTATTATATAAATATAAATACTTCATACCCTCGTGTCCCACTCTGGGGAAGGGGAGATGAAGCAAATTGTCTTTTGGGAAGCTTTACATTTTTGATGAATTGATTTAATAATTTTTTTCTTCAAAAATAGCACCTTAAATTATAGGTTTTTGTCTATCACTTGCATATTGAAATTTAAAATAACTGAACTTATTTGAATTTTGGGTGCCCGTCATGTCTCGTCTGTATATAACCGTTTGTCTCTATTTTTTTAATGAAATATATACTGATATATATATATATATATATATATATATATATATATATATATATATATATTAATTTGCCATTAATAAATAATTATTTCTATTGAATTATTGTTTACATGTTTATTTAATTAATCATTAAATAACAATTATTATTGAAATAAAATTTTAATTAGCTATTATTTTTAATTCATAAAAAGTTAAATATGGAGATAATTAACATTTTAGGAGAGAAAAGAATAATCCATCAGAATACATGACCAAGATTTGTATCAAGACCCATCTCCATTCATCAGGTAATCGTTATGTTGATACCTGAAATATATATATATTATCGGATCAGCTGTACGACATTTGTCGAGAGGTTGGGTCGACTCTATTCGGATTTGTGGTTCATTCGTTTAGAAAATCGTAAACACTCGCATGCTGTCTATCAAATCGTATACAATGTGATGTTGCCACTACTTTTTACACGATTTTGGAAACAGTGTTGAACGAATTGATAGAATACACCAGCTGCCAAGGCAATGATACGATTTGCGCGAACGTGGACCGTTATGCCCGTAATACAGTTATTGACCATATACTCAAATACATGATTCCTTTATCTGATCATTACAGTTTTAGTATGACAAAGTAATTCATCAACACAAGCTATTGTATTAATTAAAAATAATGATTAATGAAATTTTCATTTAATTGAAAATAATACCTTATTAAATATATATATATATATATATATATATATATATATATATATATATATATATATATATATATATCTCGATAAAAATTAAAAAGTAATTATAAATTATTACAAGTTAATTAAAAAATATCTCAACCCTGAGATATGTATACCTAAGGGTATATATATATGTTAATGTGGATTCATAAATATTTTTATCGGTCTTACAGCTTTTATACAATAAAATATTATACTAATAGAATGACAGTCAGACTCTCCTAGTTTATAGTAACCCCCATAAAATTGAAAATACAAATTACTAATAACATATAAAATAAAAAATCAATTAAATTAAAAATTAAAAATTAAAAATAATACACATAAAGTAATCTATATTCTATGTTAATAAAGGAGAATCTGATTTCCCCCACCAGCTAAAATTTAAATTTACTTTTCATTTCCAACGTTTTGAACAGTTCCGGCTCATCTTCAAGGACTAAACTCTAATATAATTTACTTCATTCTAACTTTTTTATTTATTTTTTATTTAATTTCATTTTTATTTTACTATTTAGTTGTAATTTCTATTTCAGATTGTACGGTGGTGATTATAAATAAGGACTGCCGGATACTCATTATATTAGTATATTATATTATTGTAGAAAAACTGTAAGACCAATAAAAATTTTTATCAATTTACAGTCGAATTCTCTACCTTTTCAGCTGAAGCATTTGCTTCAGATATATGCTAAATACTTCTTGGTATCAGATATGTTCAATCCACTCGACACAGCTTCATCTTATATATGTGCATATTCAAAATGTATACTAAATTCACTGCACAATCTCAGCGCCAATAATTAAGAAGTTAATGAAATGAATTATAAACTCATAAAATTCAATAAATCAAGAAAAGAAATCAAAATAGAAGTCTTAAGGACATCTGCTCATTCCAACAGCACTGAAAATCGTATTGCCAGCAAAGCAGCCAAAGAAGCAGTTTTAATACAGCGTAAAAAATAAAATATAACAACGCCGTAAATATGTTAATACGAAAAAGAATGGCACTACATGCGATAGAAATATATTGTAATAACATATGGATAGAGGAAAAAAAACAATAAAGACAAATTTTTTTCGAACCAAGTTAAATTTTACAATAATAGTTATTTATTTTTGAAAGTTCTTAATATTCTAAAAACATATCAAACTCGCTTAGTTATTTTGTTTTTCTTAAAAAATTTATTATAAATGTATACTTAGT
This sequence comes from Sycobia sp. Sy_11, assembly GCA_018907035.1. Lineage (NCBI taxonomy): Eukaryota > Metazoa > Arthropoda > Insecta > Hymenoptera > Epichrysomallidae > Sycobia > Sycobia sp. Sy_11. Next base: position 306,456 of record JACCIC010000071.1, on the reverse strand, counting down.
CATTAGTTTTATTTTTTATGTAGTTAAAAATTGAATAAATTTTTATTATTTATTAGACCAAATTTCTGAATCTAAAATTTATGTTCCTCGAAAAAAGTCCTATTTTCGTAACATAGATGGGGGCTACGCTGTGATTTTATCACCAAGCCACGTAGAACCTAAACTTGCGAATGTATCTTTTTATAAAATGTTCTATATCATATTTAATTTTAAATAAATGAAATATACAAATTGGTTTTTAAACGTAGTATTTTTATTATTTATAGTTATTGTATCATTTTCGTATTGTAATTAAATTTTTGGTCATTCTTACTGTTGCAGGTTGAAATTTTAATTGCAATATTTATTGTAAAAACTAAGTAAGAAAAAATGATAATAAAAAATCAACTACGACTCTTAAAATATTAATACAAGATCTTATTTAACCTATAATTTAAAAAATAACAATAATTAAGCATAAATAAATAAAAAAAATGTTAAAAACCTATTTTTAAATAAATGGTTAACAAATTTAATTAAACGATAAAAAAGAAATAACAGAGAAAAATTTAACTAAAAGTTAAAACATAAAACTATGCCCAGAAAATATTAAATATGAAAAATATTAAAATATAAAATAGTAGTATCCCCGCTAAAAGAATCAATTCAATTTCAGGTAACATTATATCATATTATGTTGCAAAATTCAGAAGGGATTTTATATAAGACATATATATATATATATATATATATATATATATATATATATATATATATATTTGGAACACTGCATCAGACAAATGACACAATCTTTATTCGAATTTGTTTTTTAAATTTTTTAATATAAATCGATAAAAACAATTGAAATTTGTTTTCAAATATTATATAATTTTTATTAATTTATTATTTTCTAAAATACGCTTATTTAGAATAAGTAATTTAAAAATATTTAATACAATAAATAAAATAATCTATTTTAAATAAATATCAAATAATGATTTAATTATTTTTTTAAATTACATAATTTTATATTAAGAATAGTCTAGAGTGCCATTATGTTCCATATAATTAGTATTTTTATATTCTTTACCCGATAGAATCAAGTACGGTTCTGTCAAATTATAGATTACCATTCCAATTTTAGATTAAAAATACAAATTTATAAGATAAAATTGTAAAAAAAAATAATACAATAAAAATGTAATTGTAAAGAAAAAAGTGCACGGCAATCCTGACAAATTCAAATTTATTTAGATAATACGCAAAACTATAAAAATTTAATATTTTTATTTACTACTTTCATATTATAGCATTGCAATAACAAAACTAATATTTTATACATAAAGCCAATAAAATGAAAATATTGAATTTCTTTATATCTAAAAATTATACGTGTAAAGAATATCAACTTGGTTTTCTATAAATGACGAAGAAAAATTCCTTAGATTACATTCCTAGTACTAAAAAATAATTTCAAATTTAAGTGTAGAAAAAAGGAGTTATAATGGCTGATTTATTGCGCAAGAATAGATTAAAAGTAGAATTTCACAGGAATACTAAAAAATTAGAAACAAATCAAAGAATGACCAATAAAAGCCGAAAAAATACTTTCAAAACTTTCAGAACAGAATCGAAAATTAGCGTTATACATCACCTCGTAGGCATCTAATAATTTTGAGTAGGCTGAAATCTAGTCACTACGAACTAAAAATAATTGAACTATTATGGTTATAAAATAGACAAATCTTAGAATGAAAAATTTCAACATTGTTATAGTAAAATTAAGAAAAAGGTATAAACTAGGTCCTTTTATTTCTGTCTAGTAAATAATAATTTATTATGTTATTTGTTTAATAAAAAATAATTTAATAGAATACATAAAGTAACAGTTTGAAAGAATTATAAAATAATAAAGTCTATTGTGTATTGGATTTTGTCATCCCAAAAATTAAGTATAATAATTAATTTTACAATTGTTGACCTTAAACAGACAATTTTGTATATCTAAATTTTCGAAAAAAACAATTAATTTGAAAATATTATTCGCTGTTATCTTTATACTTATTTGAATATTCATAATTAAGAGACCCCATTCTATTCAATAATGAAATAATTAATATCATTTAATTTTTTATCATTTTTTTGTAACATTCACCAAAGTTTCGTATAAAATTGTGTAAATCATTGGTAAACAAGTTTTGATATAAACTCAATATGAAGTTACTATATATATATATATATATATATATATATATATATATATATATATATATATATATATATATATATATATATATTAATCGTTTGCGACCATTGACATTTTTGAGTAAGTAATTTGGTTAGACATTAGGAGTATGTTAATAATTAAGTATTATATATGTTAATGTGTGTGTATACGCATACATATATGCGTATTTCAATCAAACGCTGGATGTCGAGCTGATGTTTCTTTATTACTGCTCGTCTCCTAGTATCCTGATCTTCTACACTTAAATATACTATATATATATATATGCATGCATAAATTAATAAATATTTCCATCAGTGTTACAGTCCAATATAAATTAAAATTAATACATAATATTATCAATACATATACATATCAAAATTAATACACATATATATATATGCATATCTCTCTCTCTCTCTCTCTCTCTCTCTCTCTCTCTCTCTCTGTGCGTTTGCATGTGTATAAATTTATATATATATATATATATATATATATATATATATATATATATATATATATATATATATATATATAATAAACTTCTTGTGACAAATGATCAACTACTCCTACTTATTTCATAAGAATATTATAAAATATAAATTTTGTATGGATCATTTATAATTTACATATTTAACTTGGGCTACTACGGCCCTGATTAATACTAAAACAATCGATAAAACAGAACAGCATTTTTTGTACACTTCAAGTTCCGTAAACTTCCACAGTATATTAAAAATCAAGCGCTTCAATCGATTTTAACTTCCGTCAGAGGTATGGAGCACTCTTAACAGCTGCGTGCTGCGAACAGTGCAGACTACATACAAATTATTTATATATTTATGTTTATGTTCAGTTAATTAAAATTACAAAATGGTAAGTCAATACAAGACATATTTATAATAATCTTTAATTTTTTTAAAAATCCGCTTAAAAAGAAATAGTTGTTGATATATAATTTTATCAAAGTTATCATCTAACCTTGCTCATAAAGCAATTTGAAGGATCAAATTTAAATATTCAATGAGAAATACTTAAAAAATATAATGGAAAAATGTTTCAGAAATGAAGTAAAATTTTTTATCATTTCAGGCGACAAATATTGAGAGAAAAGGTACGTTTAAAGTAGAGTATCTACAAAAAATTGAATTTGATACACAACAAATGTGGGATGCAGAAAAATTATTTGAAGTAAATGCTCCACCACAAGCTAATAAAAGAAAAGTTAAAAAATTTTTTGCCACTTTTCCATTTCCTTATATGAATGGTAGACTACATTTAGGACATGCATTTTCATTATCAAAATGCGAAGTACGTATTGTATTTTACTAAATGAATTAAACGACTTATAATTACTATTAATACTTGAATTATATTATTTTGCATATTACTATAGTTTGCAGTGAGGTACAATCGTCTTTTAGGGAAGAATGTACTTTTTCCTTTTGGTTTTCATTGTACAGGAATGCCCATCAAAGCATGTGCTGATAAATTGAAACGGGAAATAGAAACTTTTGGCTTTCCACCAAAATTTCCTGCTGGTGAAGAGTCAGTAGAAGAAGATGTTAGTAATGACGTAATTATAGATAAAAGTAAAGGGAAAAAGGTAAAATTGTAATATATACTTAAATCTTTTTAATATATTATAATATAACAGAACATTTATTTTATTAATTTATTTTACATAATGAAACTATTATTTAATAGTTGAATAAAATATCAAATATAGTTTAAATGAATACTCCAGACGCATACTATTATTGCAATATATAATAGGGTTATTGCATGATTTTTGAAAAATTTCTCAATGAATACATTATAAATAATTATTGTTAAGTTTTAAAAAAGCAACATATATATTAACTTATTAAAATTTACATTTATGAGTCTGAAATACTTGAATATATCTAAAGACTGTACATTTTATTTTTTATATATATTTATCAATTTAAAGAATGGTTTTTTCTTATTTCATGTTGTTTTTAGAACAATATAAACAAAAATATACAACAGTATTGCAATGGATTACATATGTTTAACATGGAAAGAAGATTTTTATAAGAAATTAATATAAAACTGCTTTAATTAAAACTTACTACTGGTGTTTTCTTATGACAGTAAGAATAATTTACAAGGAAAGCTTTTATTATTCCTGATAAATAATACACAAAAACAAAAAAGTGTTCAAAAATGTAAAGTTGCGTCGTTTTTCTATATTAAGTATTCCTTGACATCAAGATATAACATATTTGACATTTCATCAATACACATCGTTTACTTAAATTCTTAAATTATTTGAAATTTTTAATTATTTTTTAAACGTATTTATTATTGAAAATAAAAAATTCTTTTACAGAAAATTTTTAAAAAATAACAATCATATTTTTTTGGTTTGACAACTCTATTATGTATATATTGTGTTTGTGTTTGTGTGTGTGTTTGTGTGTGTGCGCGCGTGTGTGTGTGTGTGTGTGCGCGCATGTGCATGTCACACATAAAGAAAGAATATAGATTTGTTAAAAAAACTGATCTAAAGACAAATTAAGGATAATATTATTTTAATTTTTTGAGGCCTACGATGGCTCGATCACTAGAGCGAAGGACTAGTAACTTGGTGACCCGAGTTCAATCCCGGTCTCGCCCGATTGATACAGGCACCGCTGTAATAATTTACATGTGCTTTGTTTACAAACACATCGTAGACCAACGTCGCTGATTAGCACCGATATTTGGAAGCATAAATAGAGCAACGTTAAATAACATAAAAAAAAAAAAATTTAATTTTCTTTTTAGAGCAAAGCAGTTGCAAAAGCTGGTGCAGCTAAATATCAGTGGCAAATAATGCAGAGTCTGGGATTAAAAGATGAAGAAATTAAATATTTTGCTGATGCTCAATATTGGCTTAACTATTTTCCACCTCTTGCAGTTCAAGATTTAAAAACATTTGGTCTTCATGTATGTTAAAGATATTCATATTATTTTTTAATTTGTATTAAATTGAATTTTTTACAGGTAGATTGGCGACGTTCTTTTTTAACTACCGATATTAATCCATTTTTCGATTCATTTGTCAGATGGCAATTTTACCATCTTAAGGCTAGAAATAAAGTAAAATATGGTAAGAGGTACACAATTTTTTCACCCAAGGACAATCAGCCTTGTATGGATCACGACAGATATTCTGGAGAAGGAGTTGGACCTCAAGAGTACACTCTAATTAAAATGAAAATGTTGAAACCCTATCCTAAAAAGCTCCAGTATGTTTTAACACTATTGAATTGCAATATTTCTCATAAATTTTTTTATATAATTCTAAACTAGATCAAGTCACATGTACTTTGACATGCTGAAGATAAATTAGTATTGCTTTTGCTTCTTTATATTGTAGTATTTCATTTTACTTCAATTATTTTAGATCGATTCCTGATAACACTACTATATTTTTGGTTGCTGCTACTCTCAGACCTGAAACAATGTATGGTCAAACCAATTGTTGGGTACATCCAGATATGTCATATATTGCCTTTACAACTATTAATGAAGAAATTTTTATATCTACTGCAAGAGCAGCCAAAAATATGTCGTGGCAAGGTTTGACAAAAACTGAAGGAAAAATCGATATTGTTGCAGAATTAATAGGATGGGTAAGTACAAAAGATATTAAGAGTTACAGTTATAAAAAAATAAAAACAAACACTTGACTAAATATTTTTAGTGTTAAAAAAATTAGGAAAATAATGTTTAAAAATACAATAGTTTAATTAATATAATAAAATTATGGCTATTAATTATGGATATTAATCCATACAAGTTTGCAATACGTAAATAATATTTTGTGATATAGAGTTAGGAAAAAATTATTTAAAATTATTTTTCCATAACAAGTATTAAAATATTATCAATTAGCAAAAAAAAAACCAAGTTATTACTGGTCCTGTAGAGACATCTAACGAGGAACTAAACTAGAAAGCTAAGATGATCGCCCCTATCACGTCCATTTGAATACAAATTCGTTGTAAACATATGGCATACGTGAAATATTTCAATTTCAATTTTAACATTCTGTAATAAATATTCTAGTAATAAATCCAAATAATGATAGAAGAACTTTTAAACTGATACATATTAATATTGATATTATTTAAGTATTTAATATTGATAAATATTATAAAAAAACATAAAGCATTTTTTGTATTTTGTACATTATATTATAGGCACAATAATTCTTTAATTAAAATTTAAAACATTAATAAATTACTTATAAAGTTCTTTTGTGTATTTTATGTGTTAAGCATGTTGTATGCTGTTCCTTATAAATTTTATTGTCATCTGCAAAGATTATTATTTTATGTTTTTTATTAAAGAATCTTTGTTAATCATTGTACTATTGTATTATAACGGAAAAAAAAATTTTCTATTTAAATATATTTTTACTTATATATTATTATTTTTATGCTTCATGCTTTTATATAACATTTATAAATATTAACCACTTAAATCAAATCAATATTAATAATATATATCAGTTACTATATATATATTGTATTGTCTGTATTATTGTATTGTCATGATAATCTATTTACATATAATGAAAAGTATCTATTAAATTTTTTAAACCTTATGTCCTGCCACATGACAGAATCCATTTAAATTACAATTTTATTTTAAAATGCATAAAAAATTAAGTATAAAATAAAGAAGCAACAGAAAATGTAACTGTTAATTAAATTTTTTTTTAAATTTTCATTAAAAAGTGGAATTAGATAGTATGAGAATTCTCTATTGTAAATGAAGATTGATAATTATTACAATCAAAGAATATTTTTGTATTTGAAAATCTAATGATTTTTAGTGATATTATTTGATTTAATTTAAATTGATTTAAAATAATTAATAAATTTATTGATTTATTAATTAAATCGATTTAGTTGGTTTATTAAAAACAGAATGGTATCAGAAGTTTCTTTTTAGTTTATATGAAGAAATGTATATCTTATAAATTTAATTATTTGAACATTAATTTAAATTAAGTTTTATGTCAGTTTTATAATTATTTTGTTTTTATATTTATTTAAACATATTTAAAATTGTAGATGTATTTAAAATAAAATCAAATAAAATTTTATACTTTCTATGTGCTACATTTCTTTGTTATTCTTATTATATTCCCTTTATAATTAATATTAATTATATATTTATATTTTAAATTAAATAAATTTAGGACATTTTGGGAATATCTTTAGAAGCTCCAAAAACTTCTTATAATATAATTTACGCCTTGCCAATGCTTACAATTAAAGAGGATAAAGGTACTGGTATTGTAACATCTGTACCAAGTGATTCACCTGATGATTATGCAGCACTCGTAGATCTAAAAAAAAAGCAACCTTTCAGAGAAAACTATCACATTACGGACAATATGGTTTTACCATATGAACCTGTAAGTTAATCTGTACTTATACTACTATATAAAAGATTAAAACATAAAAATATATTCAAAATATACATATATTTTTTTTATCTTAGATTCCAATTATTGAAGTCCCAGAATTTGGAAAATTATCAGCTATTACAGTTTATGAACAATTAAATATACAATCACAAAATGATTCAATAAAATTACAACAGGCTAAAGAAATGGTGTACCTTAAAGGCTTTTATGATGGTGTTCTATTAGTTGGTGAATATAAAAATAAAAAAATTCAAGAGATTAAAAACAATATAAAAGATGAACTTATAAATAAAAATGAAGCTGTAATATACTATGAACCAGAAAAAACAATTATATCCAGATCTGGAGATGAATGTGTAGTTGCTCTATGTAATCAATGGTACTTAAACTATGGTGAACCAGATTGGCGAAATTTAACTGAAAAAGCTTTAGAGAATTTAGAAACTTTTCACGATGAAGTAAGAAAAAATTTCTTAGCTTGTCTTGATTGGCTTCATGAACATGCCTGTTCAAGAACATATGGTCTTGGTATGTTCAGATATAAATTTTTATTAAAATTATATTTATATTCAAAAAATAGATTAAGTTATAATTTTTTAAATTGATTAATGGGCTGTTAAATGTTTTTTTATAGTGAATGAGTAGAAGTCATAAAGAATACTATATATATTAGTATTCCATTTTTATCATCTATTCTACATTGCTGCAAAGTTTGAAGTATATTCGTCAAACTGTATATACATGAAAAATTTACATTGTTTTAAAAAATTTATTTATAATTTTTGATTATGAAATTTTTAACATGTTATTTCTACATAAATTCAATGAATTTGCTCAAACTTACAGCACTGTAGCATAAACATAAATATAATAATTAACTAAAACTTGCAGTGAGTCATTGTTATGTTGAAAACTCTCCAACATGGAGAGGTCCCACGATTTCGTTTATTTGTTGGATGGTTAGGTGTAAATAAATGATTAAACACAATTTGAGCCAGAAATTAAATTAATTTATTGGCTCTTAGGGAAAAGCCTAGTAGACATAAAAACCCCACGAAACGTGTATTTATTTTTTGATTGAGATTTGTCTGATGCGCATAATGTGCTGTTGCACTTATTCGTATTAGGCGCTATGGCGCTACGCTTGTACCGTATTGACGGTAAGCACGGGGCCCCGGTGGACAAACAGTTGTCCTTTATAGTCGTATAATCGTATAATCGTGTATATTGAAATGTATAAATGTATTGAATAAATTGTGAATGATTAAATATAAAGTAAATGGTAGAATTTAACAAATAAAAAAAATGATGTAATTAACGCGAACGTATTATTAGTATAATAATTTAAACGCGTGCAATCGCAAGTAAATCTGAACTCTACGAAAGATCGCGCTGAACTAACTCTTAAATTCGATGGGCTCGATCATCACGATCACGCGCTCTTTGTGAGCATATGAAACCGATATCTTGAAACAAAACAAACCCGAATTCGCTGAACTAAACTTCCGTCTACGGAACAGTCATTGTTTTATATGTATAGATATGTATAATATTATTTGAGTTTTTAAAAGAGAGTATTATTTTATTTTATTGATAAAAATGGACGTTAACAGCCCTTTCATAAAACAAAAATAGAATAATTTTAAAAAGTAAATATATGTATATATATATAAATATATATGCTTTACAAAATTTTAAATTCCTTCCAAAAGTATTTAAAATAAAATATAAAAAAAATTAATGATTTCTTACATAAAAAAAAAAAAATTTATGTAAAAATAATTATTAATATATATATATTGTAAAAGAAACTCTAATTTTTTATTGTGATATAATTTTTATTGCTTATCATTCAAATTTTCTATTAATTAAATATTTTCATAAATGGGATCTGTACTACATATTTTTTAATACAAATTAGAAAAATCATAACTTTTAATTAGATTCAATGGTAAATGTGCATCATGTGTATATCTATTATTACAGTTTGTTATGAATAAAGCTTTTTTATGATTTTATTAATAATATTTCTAAACTTGATTTATTAAAAAAAAAAAACTATAAATTTTTCTATTTAGGAACTAAATTGCCATGGGATGAGCAATGGTTAATTGAATCATTATCAGATTCAACAATATATATGGCTTATTATACTATAGCCCATTTAATACAAGGAAATAGTTTTAGAGGGGATCAACCAAATACTCTCAATATCAAGTAATTAAAATATTCTTCTTAATAATCAAATTATACATTTTCATATAATTCCAATAAATATTTTAGACCTGAAGACATGACACCTGAAGTTTGGGATTATATTTTCTTTAAAGAAACAAAGATTTCTTCACTTACATGTAAAATTCCAAAACAATCTTTAGAATTAATGAGAAAAGAATTTCAATATTGGTATCCTGTTGACTTAAGAGTGTCTGGAAAAGATCTTGTTCAAAATCATCTTACATATTTTATTTATAATCATACTGCTATGTGGCCAAATGAACCCGAGTTATGGCCTAAAGGAATTCGCGCTAATGGTCATTTGCTATTGAATTCAGCTAAGGTACCATTAACAAATTTTTAAAGCTTTCGTAATTTTATCATTTATATGAATAATTAATTTATCTTATTGCTTTTTTTTCAATTTAAAGATGTCAAAATCTGAGGGTAATTTCTTGACTCTTTCTGAAGCTATTCACAAATATTCTGCTGATGGTACACGTCTTTGTTTAGCTGATGCTGGAGATTCTGTGGAGGATGCAAATTTTGTAGAGCGTACCGCTAATGCTGGAATCCTTAGACTATATACATTTATTGAATGGGTTAAAGAGATAATAACAGTTTCCTTCCCAATAAGAAGTTCATGTACTTTTAGTGATAAGGTATTTTTTAGGTAATAAGTAAAAATTTTTGGAAAACTTATTTTTAATAAAAATAAGTATTATTGATAATTAGAGTGTATTACCAATAATTCTACAATCTACTTATATACTATAATTATTATTAATTAAATGTGTAATTAACATATAATACATTTTTAAAATATTTAAAATTAATATGTTTACAGTGATATAAATTTGAAGATACAAGAAACTCGTGAAAACTATTCTAAAATGATGTATAAAGAAGCATTGAGAACAGGTTTCTTTGAGTTACAGGCAGCAAAAGATAAATATTTACAGTTAAGTTTATTGGAAGGAGTTGAGTTTAGCATCCTTAAGCATTTTATAGTAGTTCAAACTGTCCTTCTTTCACCAATCTGCCCTCATGTTGCAGAACATGTATGGAGGCTAATTGGACAGGTAACTTTTTTAGTCTTTTTGGTGTAACCGAAATTTAATTTATACTTTTTTAAATAGTTTCTTACAATTTTGTAAATACCATATACACTTCTGTACTTCTTTATTTCAATATTTTAGAAAGGCAGTGTCGTAGATGCTTGCTGGCCTACTGTAGGACACATTGACAAAATGTTGATTAAATCCTCAGAATATCTTATGAATGCTGCTCATACATTCAGAGTTCGTCTAATTAATAGTTTGACAACAAAAACTAAAAAACAGCAAAAAGACCTTGTAACGAATGCAGAAAAGCCTACAACTGGAACAATTTATATTGCAAAAACTTGGCCTACTTGGCAAAGCTTGGTTCTCACTAGAATGAAAGAGTTGTATACTGTAGAAATTTAAAAAAATTAATATTTATTTTAATCTTTTAACAACATTTTTCAATGAATCATTTTCTGTCTATTTAGAGCAATGATAATAATCTTCCTGAAAACAAAATTATTGCTGCTGAATTAGGAAAAATCGCTGATTTGAAGAAATATATAAAAAGAGTTATGCCTTTTGTTCAAATGACGAGAGAAAAAATGGAAGTAGCAGGCGTTAGAGCTCTTAATTTATCTTTAGATTTTGATGAATTCGAAGTACTGTCAATAAATAAAGAATATTTACGTAGCACTCTCGATGTAGGTTTCAAATTAAATACAAAAATCTATATTATTTATATTTTATAAAATTTTAATTAGTAACTAATATTGTAGTTAGAGGATTTACAAATTAAATATGCGGATGAAGCAGAAAATAAGGCAATGGAAGAATGTTGTCCTGGAGCACCATACATAACTTATTCTATAAAACCAGGATTAGTTCTCAGATTTATAAATCCACAAATAAGTAATGGTTTATTTGAAGCAATAATCAAAATAAATAATAATGATACAGCTAAACAAGTAATCGCAAAACTTGCGAAAGAAAAAAATATACAAGGTATTTATTAATATTAATATCATTAAAATAATGAGTTATTTATTTTCATAGTGAAAGAATTATTAATAATTTCATTTAGATTGAAAATACCTATTTTTGAAATACAAACATTTTTGTTTTAGATTCTTCAATAACACTTTATTGTTATGAAGATCCAATTTTAGGCGCACGTATTATTCCAACAGTTGAGAATATATTATCAAATAAATTGAAAATATGTAATAATGCTGTATTTTTGTTAGACTTAGAAAAATCAATAATTAGTATTAAAAATGGGAAAGAGACTTACAATGTTGGTGATGAACTCATATATTGTGTAAAAAATAGGTGAATACGTTAATTATATAACATCCATATAAGAAATATGCTTTTAAAACTATGACTGTATTATACATACAAAGATTTCTGTCGGATGTTTCATTAATTAAAATTAAGCTTTTTGTATGTCTATGTCTTCAAAAAATACAATCTACTTTGTTAAAATAATACTAAAGAAATATATAAATTAGCGAAATATTTCAAATATTTCATTTATAATTTTTTTATAATTAACGAGGCAGTGAATTAAATTTTTCCAGATAGAGCACAAAATACTGTTTTAAATATTATATTTAAGCATTAAATTACTTCGATGCTTAATCAATCATACTCTTTATTTACATCTATTCTACATTGTTGCAAAGTGTCAAGATAAAATCGTTAAACTATATGGAAATGAAAACGCTTAAAACAATTTTATTTATAATTTTTGGTCATGAAATTATAAAAACGTTTTCATTTCATTGAAACTTGACAAATCTACTTAAAACTTTACAGCAATGTAAAATATACGAAAATGAAGGGCATAACTAAAATTTTGAATAATTTAATGTTTACATATTATATTCTGTAAAAGAGAATTCTGTTTACAAGCATACTTGATAAGTGTTAATTTCCATATATTTCAAAAATCAGAGAAACTCAGTCAAACCATTGTCTGCATTTATTTTGCAGCTTGATAACTGAAGGCAAATAAGCATGAGCAATTCATTACTAAATAGTACTGGGGCCGGTATCTTCCTGTTTGTAATATGTCCTGAGTAAAAGGCTTTTCTTATATATTTTACAAAATACGTATACAGAAGTCTTCTTATTTAACAGTGAAACATTGTTAAAACAAATAAAAAACTGTTAATATGATATATCGAAAATTCTTTTCTTTAAATATAGATCATTTTCAGCCAAAAGCCTGTAAGAGCATCCTCCAAGTCTATATTAAAAAAGTTATGGAACATAGTCATCACGCATCATTCATAAACAGTTTAATTATACACTTATCAGAGAAATTATTTTATTTTACCAAAATTAAAACTACTGTTTAAAAATTATAGTAATTTCAATTTAATCAGAATTAACATAAGAATTTGTCAATTCAAATAATTTGACTAATTTCTCAGCTTAATTCAATAACTTTCAAAATAGATTAGAAAATATAAAAATATGTTGAAAACTTTCATAGTATTTTTCATATACATATTTTACAAATGATATTAACATTTGTAAAATAAATCTTTATATATTTACTGAAAAACAAACTAGAAAAATATTTTTCTATTTTAAATATAAAAGTAAAGTATTTTAATTTTTCACATTGTACGATTTAATATATTGTACAAATGAAAAAAAAATGTACAATATAATATCCAATTAAAAATATAAAATAAATTAAATTTTTTATTATCTATTATCATTTGCATAAGGGTCAGAAATTCGTCTAAATACAGCTAAAAACTTGTCACCCTGATTTCTAGTAACTTTTTGACCTTCTTCAGTACTTTCATATAATTTTTCAATAATTGGATCTGAAGTCTGTAAAAAAAATTAATTAATCCTAAATGCATTATTTATTAGGAAATACTTTTATTAAATTCTTACCAATTGTTCTTCTGGAATTCGTTCAAATAATGGATGGCCTGTCAAATGCTCTACCATCCATTCATGTAAATCTTTAACATCGGTCATTGTGTACAAAATAGCCTAAAAATTTAAATATTGGGTAAGAGATAAATAATATACAATAATAGCTATTTAGTATATACACAAATAACTCACATTTTCTGCTAATACATAAGCATATTCTGCCAATAATGACTTATTAATTATCCGCCATTTATGCTTGGCTTTTTTAAAATGTGGATCAGGATATAAAAAAAACATTTTTTTCAATTGACCTTTATTAAAATAATTTGGCAAGTATTTCATAGCATTAGTTCTAATGCAAGCTATATTTTGATATTGACCTGGATTTTGAGAGCGTAGAGCTGCTATTCTATCCATAACATAATCAGATACTTTTACTCTAATTTCCATTCCGACAATTAAATTATTTGGAAACATTGGTGAAAGTGTAACTAAAATAATAATTTAAATTAATATATATAAATAATATTTTTGTCAAAATGACAGGCTAACCTAGTAAACCTCCATATCCACAACCAATATCTGCAAAATCAATAGACTTTCTCAACTGTTTTTCATTATCCGTTAAAACAGGTATATCTACATAATATGGATATAGTGTAGTCCAATTCATAGCATCAGGTTTAACTGGACTATGTACATAAGTTTATAATGAATCTTTATAATAAAAAAAAATTATAAAAATCAAGGAGTATGGTCACGCTCCAAAGGTAAGTATTGTTGATCTAACTTACTAATCAATGCAGTGGTCAGCTATAGGATTAGAATGAGCTCTTTGTCTATAAAATTTCTTTTGTGGCAAGGCTTTTAAAGAATCTGCCATTTTGGTACTTTCTTTTATTAAATTCTAAAATAAAAATAATATATTTGAAAATGACTGTGAAATCCCATTATCAAAAGATCTCTTATTAAATAACATTTGTAATTAAATAACATTAATTAATAAAATGGAATTAGTGTACTTTTTCCTAATATACAATTACAAAAAATTTATAAATAAGTATAGATGCTTTTAAATTTTTAACCTGAAACCTTAACTGTATAATGCAGTTTACTTCAATCTGTTGGAACCTGAAACAATTTACTACTACGCCTGGAATGTACTTATCTATATCTTACAGTCTGCAGCCGTACAAGATTAGCATTGACATTATTAAAGAGATGAAAGATATAATATCAAAAATTACAAATTATGAATGAAAAACAAAGTAAAAAGAAAGACACGTGGTTCTATGTACGTTTAGCTTAATAATTTAAATGAACGTGTTGATTCGTATCTGCTATTTCAATACACAAGCGGCTTCACAGCTAATTACTTAAATAAAGAAGAAAATTTATAATCCCTGCTTTTTCGTGAAAGTATTGTCAGTATTTTTATATTATTGATAAAAAATAAGGTTATTATCTGATTTGACGAGCTGAAAATTTCATATTATATAAATTATACGTATATATACTTACCTGTACTTCCTAAATTATCGCCCACGTGGCGTTTGTGGTAATATATGATTGATGTATTTAGTTGTGATCTTGTGAATTGCAAATCGATACATTATTCATAAAGGGAACGTAAAAATGAGCTATGTATCAACATCTTTCGCCCTGGCACCAAACAATCATCTGATTTCAATATCAACCCGAATTATATTAAATAGCGTGTTTCAAGTTCAAGCAGGTTCAGCATCACTAATGAGTGATGCTGTTTGTTGGCTGTCCTTGTTGGAGACGACGTTGTCAAAAGGTTGGCACAAAAGTAAATATGTAGTAGCAGCATCAGTAGCAGTTATTAGAGACGTATAATATAACTCTGATATAATAGCTGAAATCGGTATATAATGTCAGAGATAATGCGCGCGCGCGCGTGTGTAATATTGATAGAAAAATCATCAGCTGATGTTAAATCTACAGCGTCAGCGCCATCTAATGATTTAACTGCATAGTTATATACGTACTTTGTGCATATATCACGATCACGTGCATATATGCATGCTGTAGTAGCAGAGGTAGTAGTAAATCAGCACGTATCATGTATTGAAAGTAGAGCAAAGCAAGAATATAGAACCAGATAGAACCATCGAGATGTAGAGCGATATCATATAGACCTGGACTATGTCTGCACTCGGCATCAAAAGTTATGAAAGTTATATATTTTTTACATATGGCGTCATTGAAGTGGCAAACATAAAAGGTGTTTAGAATAAACAATAAAATCTTATAAAAGAACGTATTGCATGGTTTTCAATATTTGTGATGTGAAACACACCTTACGCCTCATTCATAGTCTGATCAGATCAATGCATTCACACGCGCGACATGTGTGCTGCAATCTTCAAGTTTAAATACTCTTCCTTCACCCCTTCATTACTATACTATCGTTATTTTATATATATATATATAGTTAGACACTCCACTTTCATTCTCCTTTGCCTAGTGAATGTCAGTAAATTTGTTTGTACTCCCTCTCTATTTTGCCTTTCGTGTCTTTCTCGCGCGGGTTTCAATCAGAACGACGTGTTCGTGCGTCTGTTCTTCAATTACTCCGATTCACTGAAAGGAAAGTGCTCCTTTACAGTTTGCAGTGGATCGTAACAGAGTATAATATAATATCGTAATCGTGATTTGTGCAGGTATTGTTCGTGTATTTTACCGCTTTATTATTGATAGGTTTACAGTGCGCACATTATAGCTTATAGTGCGTTCCCGCGATTTGAGTTTGTCCGTAAGAGGCCGTGTTCTAAAAGAAAGAAATGTGACTGCGAATGTGCGAATTCTTTCCCGTCTTCTTCTACGTTGGTGTCCAAAAAAGGGAATTGTTTTGTTAATCGAGTTTCGATCCTTAAGTCGCTTTACTCTTTTATGCTTTTAATATAACATAGAAACGCAGGATAGGTAGGGAAAGAGCGCGGAGAAAAAGAATTATCAGGTTATGCCAGAGAAGTACTGTACTTTGAGTTACCGAGAGAAACAAGCTTCTGCAGTTAGGTGAGTAACCCAGTGCACGAAAACTGTTTTTATAGTATTCTTAGTACCATCATTTTATAATATTAATTTTATTAACTTTCCAGCACTTTTACTATTGATTATATATCTCCTAAGATTATCTCTCACTTTTTGGTTTTTTATATCTTAGACCACACGTCTTTTTTACATTATTATCGTTGAATTATTATTTGTATTTTTTTACTATTTATATAGTTTATATATTGTCGCTTAAAAGTTTAGAACGAAATATGTACCAGATAATAATGATCAAGTCCTTATTAACTTATGCATATTTTTTGTAAATTTCTTTTCACCAATTTATATTAAATAAATATTAATTATTATACTTATAAGTTTAACAAATGACGCCCCTAAAGTGTTATGCTATGGCGAAGCATGATGAAGAACTCGGTGAAGAGGTTATCGATACGACATTGTAACATGATCGCAACATTCATCTATATAAAATCATCGTAATGACATGGTATATGCCCGAGTAGAAATAATCTCAGGCAGCCTGAGATTATTTTCAGGCATTAGTTAAGGTAACTATCGAGTTACTACAGGTTATTATACAGCCTCGTAACGAAGGACTATTCAGGGCCTGTACAGGTTACTTATATTTTAGGTTACAGTGCCTCTTACAGCAATTGCTGAACTAAATAACTAATTAAACATATTTACAATATGGAACTATCTACTTTTTTAACAATTGATAAATATACAAAGAAATATTGAAATTAAGATTGAATTAGTTCATTTTTACTATTTTTTTAAACTGAAAATTGATTATTTGAAGAAAGAAAATCTAGAAGTAAAACTGAGTATAAATGAATATATTTAGATACTGTTTACAAACAAACTTCATAGTGAATTATTTTTATTTAAAAATAA
Source organism: Sycobia sp. Sy_11 (assembly GCA_018907035.1). Lineage (NCBI taxonomy): Eukaryota > Metazoa > Arthropoda > Insecta > Hymenoptera > Epichrysomallidae > Sycobia > Sycobia sp. Sy_11. Next base: position 288,695 of record JACCIC010000071.1, on the reverse strand, counting down.
CATATATTTAAATTGTGCCTTATACAAGGAAGATTATAATAATTTTAACGATGGAGTTCATAGTAATGTTACCTTATAATTTACTTATAATGTCCATTTTGTTCAGATATTTGAATAATTTATATTCTTTTATTTTTAAATTTTAGAAATAAAATATTTTATAAAATAGAGTATAAAAAGTAATTTAGATAAATCGTTGCCCGTCCTAAACCTGACTGCAAAAAAGTTAATTTAAAAATTTTTAGTCTTAATATTTATATCATAACTATTTTGATATATATATATATATATATATATATATATATATATATATATATATATATCAAACATAACTACAACTCGCTATATCCGTGTAAGAAAAGCAGTTAATATTCGTAACGAAAATAAACTATATCTCCCTTTCCAATTATTAACAATTACACTTAATAAACTAGCTGTAAATTAGCTCATGAACTACAGGTCGCCTATAAATGGCCTATACAGGACCTGTACCTGCGTAATTTTAGTTTTTCCAGGTAACCTGTGCACTCTATGAATAACCCTAAATAACGCCTCATTATATATTCGTAGAGATACTTCAAGGTATCCGATCAAAACCTGCAATGCGCGTTCAATAGATTTTTACTTAGAATGAACTTGAAATTCTCACATTACTATAATGTAATGTTACGAAAAAATTACATAAACATTTCTTCTACGTACCGAAGTGGTTCAGAAGTATTTAGAAATAATTCTCGTATATATCATTTATATTTCGGTGGTTTGTCTCGATCATGTAAATTAAATGTTTAATATAATAGTTATATATGAAAGTTATATTTATGTAATATGAAATATCCGCACTCATTACAATGTAATGTATCTGACAGTTGACAGAAAGATTTTGTTTATATTACTACAGTAATTTAAAAATATAATTAAAGAATTGTAAAAAGATACACTTATAATTATTTGAATTATAATTTAGGATCCCTCAAAGAGGACTATTTAAGCGATCTTTAAAAAATAGATACAAATTAAAAGAACGCTTTGATCTTATGTGGAGAACCACTAAAAAGTGATACCTGGTGATACCCTTACTAGTATTCCATCATGTTCCATCCGTTCTAGACACTATAGGTAATTTGCTATTTATGGATACTAAAATGTCAGCTCCACCTAGCGAGTTCACTGTATATTACTAGTAATATTTCAAATATAATATATCTAAAAAATGGCATTTGTAATATTTATGTTATATTAGTTTCAATAATATATCCGCAATATTGCATTTACAATATTTCAAATGTAATGTTACAAAAAGATTTCAACTGAAATGCCATGTAAGGCAACATTTTAAATATATATCATATTGCGGTCCCTTACTTTTGAAATATTTCAAATGCAATGTTACAGAAATATTAAAATTGAAATGCTAGCGAAAAACAATTTTATTACTTTATACTATAATCTACAATTTGTAATATAACGACTAGATTACGATGGACATATTATCGGTATTTCCAAACTTGTAGCCTTGTAGCTGCTTATACTTAGAGAAATCGCGGAAATTTCGAATAGAAAAAGAATTTCGAGTATCGACCAAACATGCGATCGTATCCCGACATATGAAATATTTTACTCAAAGATAATATCTGCCTATGTATATAATCTACATATACATACTATATCTATTTATCTGTCTTTCATTATTTAGTACTATTTTTTTGGTATTAAATATAACTAAAATAAGCGATCGTAATGAATAGTTTCTTTTCTTTTGAGCAGTTCAATAACGATATAATTTTACAATATTAATTTGATTCTTGTATTTATTTCTTGTTAATCAAATTATCAACAATTCATTTAATATAAAGAAACAATTTTAATGATTCTTATAATTTTCAATTATATTAAATACTGTATTTGAGTTGAAATTGGCAGGAATTATTGTGTAGATATTTTAAAGTACACGCATTTCGTAACATAAATCTTGGATAATTTAGTTATTTTTAGCGTTTATTTTTCCCAGGATCTCTATTTTTGTTTAAAATAAAAATTAAATTTTTTTTTAAAAATGATTAGAAATTTTTTTTTGATAAAAGAGAGAAATTGAACTCGTATGAAAATAAAGTTATAGATCTGATTCTTAAAAAATTTAACGATTGTAATCAATTTGAATAAATTTATCTATCTATCTTGGGCAAAACGACAAAAAATAAAATATTTTTTATTAAATAAAAAACTATGATCTTAATTTAAAATAGAAATTTTAATATTTTTAATATTGAATAACGATTAATAATTTAAATTAATACATAAATCCGTGGTAATTTTATAAATATATTTAATAATACTAAATATATTTAGTGTTATTAAATAATCATTATTAGTGATTATTTAATAATATTATCTTAATCGAAAAACCGTCTAGGACTGAATCGTTCCTGCTATGACGCAGTAGTATGTGCATTTTTGTCTGTTTAATAAGCATATAGGAAACTATTATTTTATTCTTAAAAATTATTTTTTATAAATATGGTTGAAAAATGAAATCGTATAAAAGCAAATTCTAAATGTTTTTAGAAAATCCATATATTTATGATGGCTAATTTTGTGAAAAATGATGACAAATTTAACTTCGCAGAAAATTGATTAGTAAAAGTACTTTGTAAGTATGATCAGCTGATTTTGAGTAATGCATTATGCTCGTATGCTACATACTCAAGATTATCGAGCTATAATCATTTTTCATAGTTGTACAGATTAACAAGATATGGTTCTTGTTATTCGTTTTTTATTAAAATTATGAATGTTTCTTAACTTTTTATACAGCTTGCAAAGAAAACATCTACCAAAATACGTCATAGGGAAAACGTTTCGAAAGGCACGTTTCAAAACCCTTTACAATTATCTATATTTAAAATGCTTGTACAGAATAAATATTGTATTAAAAATAAAAAAAAAATTATATCATTTTACATAAACTTGATAAAAAACATGTTTTTAAACACAATATTTTTTTTTACAAAATTAATTTTTTCAATCCATATACCTACTAGTTTATATACTTAAAACATAAATAAATTATAATATACGTTTATTAAGTTAATTAACTAATATACATCTTTTCTCACAATATAAAAAAAAATATAAATACACTAACTAACACTTAGGATATCTTACTCATCACATGACGTAGTTCTGATCAGACTTATTACACAGTATTTAAAAAACTGTACTTAGAAAATTTTTGAAGATGTTATAATACGAGGTCAGATAATTAAATAATGCGACAAAATTAAAAAATCGAGTATATTTAAAAACTAACCCTGGTAGAAATGCTAAACATTTTTAAGCTATAAACAAGCTATTTATATATGGGGAAACCTAAAAATAAGGTCTTAATATTCGGCAGTGACTAGAAATATATGAAACGTTTTTTCCGGCCATTTCGGCCGATGTCTAGATACATTTTCTAAATCTATTTTTTAGGTATTTAAGACCCATAACAATTAGTTTCGTGTCAATGTATTTTTGTTTATGACTAAGATTTCTCTTCAAATAAGGTTGAAACTAGGTGTAATATATAGCATTGCTAAAAAATTAATATCATTGTTATGCATTATTATAGAAATTCATTAACTTGGATAGTTACTTAATTAATAAATTGCTAATTTATATCGAGTTCTTTAATTTTGAATATTGAATTCATTTATACACAAGCTGTAACTTATACATATATAATACATATTAAACACATCGACAATAGTTTACACATTCGCATACAATGTTATATATATGTATACGAAGTCTCAATCGAGCTTATATACTAACCAAGGTAATTTTTTGTCACTTGCGAGAGTCTCCAGTCACCAGACATGCAGTGTGTTCATTCTCCATAAATTAAAGTTCCGATATAAACTCAAATTCACACGAATTTTAAAATAATTAAAAAAATTATATTATTTATTAAATTATTTATTTTATAAATAAATAGAATAATATCTTTAATTAATCACCAATAATTGAAACAGGTATAAGATAAAAAAACATAATATTTTTGAAGGTCTTTCATCAGTAATATTGTCATAATTTAAACAGTGAAAATTATTTTTCAATAAATGTGTACTTTTGATCTTAATATTAGTTATTTCTTGAGACGTTCTAATGTGCGTGAGTATGCTGTCTGAATAGCCAAAGCTTTCTGCAAATTGATGTAACAGTAGCCTAATGTCGCAACTCTTTATCTTCTAAATTTAATTTATTCATCAAATTGTATATAAATCTACTTCGTTGATATTGAAAAATGCCAAATCACAATATTGACGAAAACCAAAAGAATAACGATCAAAGAAAGTATATTGAATAATATTTACAGTTTCTATCTGAATAATAAACATCTTTTATATTCTTTCAATTTGAATTTTCTAATGAATATTTAGAATCACGGTGGTTATTTATTTGAAATTCAATTCTTTTTCTTAACGTTTGAAGTATTTTTATGTGTTGTTTGTCATAGTTAAAATAAGAAAATGTTCAAAGCCACGTTGCTTTATAAAAATTTTTCTACAACACCTATGTATAAAATACAATCACCCTGATATAATATTATAATAATAATAATAATAATAATTTATTATAATAATAATTTATTATAATAATAATTTATTATAATAATAATTTATTATAATAATAATTTTTGTTATAATACTTCATATATCTTATGCTGTTTTAAATTACTCGCGCGTTGCATTGTAGAACATCGTCTGTCAGCTCGCCTGTACGGCAGACATTGTACTTCAAGCAACACACGATATCACCTGATATCACCGCTTTTTTATTTAAATATCTCCTCAAAATTACCATTGATACTTAACTTTAAAGATATCATTAAAATTTTTAAGAAATAATCACTATGCGTCTCATTTATGAATAGGATCTCTCATTTTTTTAAAGAATTATTAATAAAATAAATTCATTTCCGGCAGGTCTCTCATAAGAATTAATGCGAAACCAGGATAAATTATAATTTTATAAATCTGTATAATTCTTTTAAACTATTTACGTATCTTATGATGTTCCGTTTATTCTATAAACAACATAATAATATAATATTATATAAATATTAATTATTTCAATTATAGTAATTGAAATTTACATTCGAATGAAAATGTTCATTTACTAGCCCGAAACAATGTTCCAGCTTCAAACTTAGTTGCTACCTATTTTTTAATTTTATAGACAATGTTCACATTTTTCATTCTAAGACTTTCCTAGTTTTAAGCTATGATAAATTGATTCTATTTTTAATACCTAGTAACTACTTTCCTGCCTATTGAAAATTGCTAGATTTCTACCAGGGAAGTTATATCGCTGCAATTCCCTCCAAAATAATCCTGTCCCACATCTATATATTTCTTCCAGCGAATTTTTCAGATTTTGTAACAATTCTGAAACACTTCTTGTAGGACCTCTTCGAGTACCATCGTCACAGATTCCTGAATGTCTTCAACGGAGTCAAAATGTCGACCTTTGGCGAATTTTTTGAAATGGGAGAATAGGAAAAAGTCAAAGGGTGATATGTCCGGTGAATAGGGCGGTTGTGATAACGTTGCGATGCCTTTAGATTCCAAAAACTGAAAGACACTGAACGTACTGTAACAGGGAGCATTGTCGTGATGCAGCATTGCTCTGAGCACCCTTTTTCGTAATTTTTTGAGCACATTGTGGTAGAATACTTGATTTACGGTTTATCCAGGTGGTAAAAACTCTTTGTGAACCACTCCTTTGCTGTTGAAAAAGCAAATGAGCATGGTTTTCACTTTGGACTTGCTCATTCTCGCCTTCTTTGGCCTTGGCGCCCCAGGGGACAGCCACGTTGGCTTTGTCGTTTAGTTTCGGGGTCATATTGAAAGAACCAACTTTCATAACCAGTAATAACTTAATCGAGAAGAGTAGGATCATTTTCAACTTGCTCGAGACAATCTTGAACGATTTTCATTCGATGGGCTTATTGCTTATCTGATAAGGTTCTTCGGTACCATCTTCACACATATTTTATTCATGGCGAAATCTTCAGTGAAAATCTTTCTAACTGTTTTCCGGTTAATATTCAACTCGTCAGCCAAAATTCGAATGGTTAGTCGCCGATCTTGACGAATAAGGGCGCGGACGCGCTGTGCTTTCGCGTAGGTTCGCACTTGAATTGGCCTTCCGCTCCGCACCTCGTCTTTGACGCTCTCACGGCCTTTTCTAAAACGGGCATGCCACCGAAACACATGACTACGACTCAGGGCATCACTACTATACACTTTCAGCACTTTTTCATAAGTTTCTGTCTCGGTTTCGCCGAGTTTTGCACAAAATTTTATCATGCACCGTTGCTCTAAACTTCTCTGTTCCATTTTAGTTACATCTACTACTCGCATATTGTTACAAAATCCTGAGCAGTTGGCGAAGAAATGATCGTACAAAGGTCGTCAAGATCTCAATCGAGAGAGCAGGGATCTACTATTACGGTGTCGGAGTTACAGGTTCGCAGTGTTACCACTGGTCGAGAAATAAAATCGATCGCATTACTTAATTGCCTGACCTTGTATGTTAGTATAAAATCAATTACTATCAGACAAATTACACTATATTTAAAATAAAAATCATTAGGAAAAGAACAAATTCAATATTCTAATTGAAATAAAATCTAATATTATATGAAAGTATAATAAAAGTTAACAAATATTTTTTCATTGGTATCATAGATTAATTAAGTCAATCAAAAATAATAAGTAATAATATCAATATATATTTATATTAACATTAATACACCGATACACAAAAATAATAAAAATAATCAAAATTAAAATTAAAATTAAAAATTATAATGACAGTCAGACTGTCCTTGTATACAGTCACCCCCGTAGACTAATCTGAAAATAAAATATTAGCTGAACAAAATTTTGTTAGTAAAGTGCAATCTGACTGTTCCCAACACCCTTACCTAATCGAAGACCTAGTCCAACGTTTCGAGCTCGCTACGGCTCCCCATCAGGGACTAAACTAAACCTTATATTCTAATCTATATATACCGTATCCCCACTACCAAATTTAGTCAATTAAATCTACGAGTGTGGATTGATAAGTTTCCGGCCTGACCAAGAAAAACAACGTTTTTAAGAATTTTTTTTATTTCTCAACATAATCTCCTCCAAAACTGATACAATTTCTCATAGCGGTGTTCTAGTCTAGTAATGCCATCTCTATAGACTGATTCGTCAAGCTCCTCAAAATAGCCATTTACAGCTTCGATTAGTTCTTCATTGTCCGCAAATCTCTTACCACCAAGCCATTTTTTGATAATAGTCACTCGGGGCTAGGTCTGGAGAGTAGGGAGGGTGCGGCATCAATTCAAACTTCAGATCGTTGATTTTAGCCATCGCAACGATTGACGTGTGCGCTGGTACGTTATCGTGATGAAACAAGATTTTTTTTCTTCGCCAGATGAGGTTGTTTAATTTTCACTTCGTGGCTCAAACGTTGCAATAAGTTTGCGTAGTATTGACTAGTGATAGTTTTACCCTTTTCAAGGTAATCAATGTATATAATACCTCTTGCATCCCAAAAAACAGTAGCCATAACCTTGTTCGCCGAAAAAATTGCTTTTGCCTTCTTTGGAGTTAGTTCCCCTGGTCCTATCTACTGTTTAGACTGTTGTTTGGTTTCAGGAGTCTAGTAGTGGACCCAAGTTTCGTCAACGGTTACGAATCGGCGAAAAAAATCGCTTGGTTTACGCTTATACAACGCCAAATTGGGGGTAGAAATGTTCTTTCGAATCAATTTTTGGTCGACTGTTAGCAAACGCGGCACCCATCTTGCACAGATCTTTTCCATATACAAATGTTGGTGCAAAATATTTTGTACACGTTCATATGAATCTTACAGGTCTCAGCTATCTTACGCACTATTAATCTGCGGTCTTTCAGCACTATTTGATGGATTTTTTCGATCATATTTGGAGTTATGACCTCAATGGGGTGTCCTGAGCGAGGCTCATCAGAGGTGCTCACACGACCCTTTTGAAACTCGGAAACCCACTGCTTAACGGTTGAATATGATGGGGAGGATGTACCTACTGTTGAGTCCATCACTTCTTTAATTTCCTACGGCATTAACCCCTTCAAATAAAAATATTTGATGACAGCACGATTTTACAGCTTTTCCATGGTTACGAAAAATACAGAGACGTCTTGTTCAGCGTGCTCTTAAACCTAAACTAACATGGCGATCGGACTGAAACTATAGCTATAAGCTATCTAAGGATGATACAATAGAACGCCACCTCAAGGTAGGTATAGTGGCGCCATCTCTTGGTCAGGCCGGAAACTTATCAACCCACCCTCGTAAATTCCCCCTCTATATAAATTGTTCAAAATCAATCAATTTAATAAGGAATGATAAATGTTGTCTAATTTACTAGACTCTAACATTAAATTCACATTATTCCGATTCCTGAAAATGTGAATAGAATTTTAAATTACATTTCTGTTAATAAAGTTCTTTATAAATAAGATTGATAATAAAGTTTAATTACTATTATAATTATATTAATGTATAAAAAAGAGATTTATTTTTAGTATTATAGTTGTATATAATTTGTCCATATAATAAAAAATATATATTTAAAATCCAAATTTTCTTTATGTCAAGGCACTTTCACTTTTATAAAATGTAATTCAAAAATTTATTAAAATAAAGTAAAAAATAAATTAAATATATATGTTTTAAAAATATGGTTTAAAACAATATTGGTAAAAATAAATAATGTCAATGTTCAAGGAATAGTGAGCAAATATACCGTTCTTGAGTGATAATAAAAGTCCCTTCACTACAGAAAAAGCGTTGTCTTATATTTCTAGCCACAATCAAGTTAGCTTATAATATCTATAAGCAAGCCATGCATTCTTGATTATATCACGATTTTTTAGAGAATTTTATGTGGCTTGAATCATAAAATTCTTTGCCGCTTGTGTCGTTACATTTTATAACTCTTGCTTATTTGTTGATATCGTTCTTGGAGATTTTATAAGCCTATGATTTGCTACGATATTGACTTCTTGTCAATAGCTTTTGGGGACTTCTATTAACCTGTACAATTGAATAACGTCAAATTCTTGAATTACATAATTTTCGTGAGTGATTATTTTCATCATTCGAAGATATAGTCAATTTAGATCTTCAAGGAAAAAATATCTAATTCTCATATTTTCTAAATCTTAACGCGTGGAATTTTTAGAACCTAATGTAATTTCAATTATTTATGAAATTAAGAGCATTTATTAATTTACCAGTACATAAAGGAGTAACTGCTAATTTATTAATCATTGAATTTACTCTAGGGGCGATAAAAAATACAGAAGATGACATGGACACTCAAAATAGAATAAAAATGTAATTGATTATATTATGAATAGATCCTTATATTGAAAAAATTTACTTTAATTGTTATGATCTTAATATATGTAATTGTAATTATGTAATGACGATACGATCACATATGTTAATCATATATGATCGTAATTTCATTTTATATAATAAAACATCATAAATATTTATATAATTTTTTATTTAACCTATAGGTAATTAAAAAAATAACAATTTTTTATACAGGACTCTTGTTTGATTATCAAGCAATAATAAATCTGCACAGCTTCAACTACATTTATTATAATTTATTTGACAGAAATAAAAAGAATATGTTTTTATTTATATAAACACCTATACTTGTCTTTTACACCCAAGCACGAAATTTTTTTTATAAAATTAAGGTTTCAATTTGTTTTTTTTTTTTTTTGTTTATAGCTATTATAACTTTTCACCCTGACCTATTTCTATTACTTATGAAATAAGTTTTTACCACAAAAATAATACATTCGTTCAATATTTATTATACTATATTAACTTGTTTACGCGTTTTAACTTTACTCGATAAGTAAAATGTAAAAGGATCTAAAGCATATGAGCCTGCAACCTCAAAGAATACTTAAAAATAAAATAAACTAATTTAAATTATCAAATTTTTAGCTTAATAAGTTTTAATATTAATTTTCTAGCAACTTGTGTATAGAGTTACTATTTTTGGTATGCTACAATAATTCTTGTCGAATAATAATTTCTTTCATATTAGTTTTATAGAGATAGTATAAGACTTTATAATTATCTAAAAATCAATATTTATCTTTTATTCATCAGACACAATGTAAAATTATACGTTAAAATTTTGTTTCTTATTGTACATGTTTACTTTACTATTTATTGACGGTATTCAAAAGCTTATATTACTTAGTATATATTATATGCATTTTTTTGACATAGGATTGAATACTATTTAATGTCAGTAGAACCACGTTAATATTCAGAAAACATTAATCGAACCATTTTCTCAATCGTTAAATATCGATTAATAATTTGAATGCATAAGCATATAGATTTAGGTATTAGCTTTATATATTTTGTAGAAATTGTAGAATTCAAAAGTGAGTCATATATAAATCCTTGCCTGAATTAAAATCATATATGTACAGTCTAATTTTAAAAGTCAAAAGATTCATTATTCACTAATATGGAATATATTGTTCAGTTTTATTCCTAAATATTTTCTTAATTTGATTATTTTGTGTGTGTGTGTGTGTGTGTGTGTGTGTGTGTGTGTGTGTGTGTGTGTGTGTGTGTGTGTGTGTGTGTGTGTGTGTGTGTGTGTGTGTGTGTGTGTGTGTGTGTGTGTGTGTGTGTGTGTGTGTGTGGGGGGGGGGCAAAGCAGAGTTAAGTTTTCCCGAAAATGTATTCCAGTATCTTTCGTAGTATATTTTTTAACATCCTACAGAAATATATTTAAAAATATGCCGATTTATTTAATACTATCAGAGGGTTGACGTCTAGAGGTTGCGCTGCTAAGGCGTGTTGACCCAGCTAATATGCATGGTGACACAAAAAAGTTGAGTGCGCGCACAGGAAGAAAAAAATGGCGAAGAAAAAGAGAGTCAAGGGGATTTACGTATATTTACAGCAAAATTTGAGGGGCTCGGCTTTAAACCAGTTGAGGCCTCTAAACCCATAGCTCATGCGCTCTGCGTATAACGATTCGACGCTTAGTTTTGTAATTTGTGAAAGCATGTCTCATAATTTCAGAAGAGAGAGATCGCGTTTGCACGATCCTAAAATTTACTTTGCTCGCTGTAGACTTTTTTCTCTGTGTATCTAATACTGTGTACACTATGTACATTAGATTTATACTTTTTTAAAGATTAAAATGAAGGTCGAACAAATATTTAGTTAAAATTGGACGGTCATAAGAAGGTGCTAATTACCGTGCTTGTCGCATGACATCTTGATTGAGTTGAACTAAAAAAAATAGATGTAATAATTTATGCGGTTTCCCACTCAAACCACTAATTTACTACAATGGAAAACTATATTATAAGAATAATTCAAACGTACGATTAGCAAATCCTAGCAGTTATAAGCCCTCGAGGTTCTACATAAATGATAATTAAGTTTTTCATTCAATTGCTTAGAATAATTACAGCTAATTTTAAAGATATTTAAAACAGTCCAACTAATTTCATATTGTTAATAGATAAATAAATAATTTTAATATGTTTATTTAAATGTTAAAAAAAATTGATTGGTAATTCAAATAAAAATAGACAATTTCAATTTAAAAAAGAAAATAAGAACATTACAATTAAATTCGCATAAAATATTTTGATTTTTTGATTATTACATCGATTTCTTTATATATGTAAAGTGGCTTATTTACTAAAGTATATTAATAGTTTTAATTAATTTTTTTTATTGGAAAACTTCAAAATTAGTTTAATTCATTGAAACTCCTATTTTTCCTACATATTAAAGAAATTTATTCGACCATTTCTTATGTTTTACAAAGATTTTTATGATATTTCCCTATTATGCAAAAAAACTGTTTTAAAAAGAATTAAAAATTAATTAAATATTTTATAAAAGTCAAATCAAAATAATATTTTATTTTTTGAACGTATTATTTAGTATTCTAATATTTTTTATACACACTAGTATTGGAAAATAACATTATATTCACAAAAATATGCATTAAGTAATTATTGTATAGAAAAATATTATCATAAAAGTTCAATTTTTAATACTAATGAATTTTTTAAATCTTAATTCAAGAATAAAATACTACAAAATAACCTTTACTTAAAGAAACAAGATCTGAGATTATAAATTCTATAATCATTCTTAAAACATTGCTTAATATACAGAAAATTATCAATGATATGAAGTAATAGTGTATAATATTTAAACTGTTTTTTCATTATATATTTAAGTTATTGTACGTTATGAACATTATTGGAGTTATTATTTGATTTCTTTGAATATCATATAGGTAAATATTTATTTGGGCGACGCAAAAATTATTAATTTTATACCAGACAGATATGTATATGTATATCAAAATTTTTAATAATCACCGTATCGTATACATCACACTATCTGTCTCTGTCTCTCTTGTCTTTTCTCCTCTAGCTCTCTTCTCTCTCTCTCTCTCTCTCTCTCTCTCTCTCTCTCTCTCTCTCTCTCTCTCTCTCTCTGTCTGGTCTGCGTGCGCGCGCGCGCGCGCGTGTGTGTGTGTGTGTGTGCCCGCATATAGTGTACTAGGATAATTCAATAGAAGTTTTGGAAGTAGACCAAAGTCTAGATTTAAAACAAAATCGTTTATAAATTATATGAACGGGTGAGGGGTGCGAGCGCTTCCTTCTTCTTAAGCAGTAGGAAATTTATTACAAACCAAGCTTGTCAGTACATACCTTGGATAGAGCATCAGTCTCTCTAGTAAGTTCTTTTCTTCGCTATCGTATATCAACGCGATCGATCGGTAACGGCTGATACATGTGCCTTTGTCGTACATTCGTAATACGTTCGTATATAATAATACCAAATAATATACATGAAGCGACTTCACGAGAGTGAACTATATATATAATATATATATATATATATATATATATATATATATATATATATATATATATATATCGGAATATAGAATAATAAGGAAAAGTGCGCGTGCAAACTACCGGGTCCGTGGTGAAAAGTGATTGGCGTAATCGTTGTACGCGAGAACCGTTATGAATTCATGGCTGCTTCACAGTCCGAGGACATGGCTGAACTTCGATGTGGGCTCAAACTCGGTAATTATATCATTGAAATCGAAGAGTTTTGTTTTTATGTCCGATAAGCGTGCCGCTTGCTTTTCACGATTACGTGGTTGATTATCGTTATGCATGAAAATATATTGTTCGTGGTCGCTATATTACTGTATACACCTAGGTATATACTGTAATGTAAATCATGCGCGGTGCACTAATAGCCGTTGATATACACGAGAGTACCTGGTATATTACATGCATATAATAATTTAATTATAGGTCAATTTAATTACCGATCTAACTCTTTTTTGATATAGATATATATATATGTATGCATATGTACAGAATGATGAGCTTTTTTTGAATGCTCTGTACACATTTTCAATTAAGTCAAGTAGCAAAAAAGAGACTTGCGTCATTGTTACATCAATCATATTACATGTGCACGTAATATGCAAAAATAGTGTAAATTGACTCTTTAATTTTAATATAAAAAACAGTAAAAAACAGTATACCTATGCTGGCGCAGTAAAAAAAAAGAATAAAAAATTTGAAGCTTCAATAATCTTGGCTTATTTAGATATACGATCAGTTGCGTGCAATTTCATTTTCTTATAAAAAATGCAGATGTCAATATATGCTTTTGTATATAATATTATATATAATATTTGTATTAATTGCAAAATATACTTTACATATACGATATTACATATACAAACAAAGAAAGGAAAAGTAAAACAAAATTTAAAAAATGAATATTACATGACTATTACACTAGAAGAAATGTTAATGATCTTAAGAGTAAAGCACAATATTAAACATTTAAAGAAATCAAAATAAGAATTTTAATTAATCAAATATTTTTTAATAATCAAAAACACCAAATCGTCTAGAGGAGGTATCATATAAATCGAGTCACAGCAGATTTAAGAACTCGTTTAAGAACGTAATATATAATAATTAATGCCGCGCAAACTCTCTTAAAACAATAACGAAATAAGTAGTATTTGTCCTATAATATCGTGCTTTTACTATTATTAAAGCAAAACAAACTTTAACATTAAGTGATAATTTTCTTGTAGAGAAGTTACCCTGTATGTATAACACAAAAACAATTGTCGAGAATTCCTTCGTATGTATAAATGTAAAGCATGTGATGTGTGTATAACAAGTACATGTATTTTTATGCACAATTGGTGCGTTTTAAGTTTTGCATTTACTTCATAGCCACATCATTCGAGAGCACCAAAAGGGTATAATTGCTGATATATATTGTACTGTTCAGATCCACTCTCTTTTTATTTTATCTTCTTTTTGCACGCCTAGTACTGGTACCATTGAGATATTTTCGACACTAATATTAGTTTAATAACGGATATTAATTTTTATCCTTAAAAAATATGATTAATTCTTATTAATTATTATTGTTAATTTATTATTATTTCAAAAATACGCAAGTAAACTCAAGTAAATTACAAAGTGATATTGAAATGTTATTCATGTAACGTTGTCAAAATATGTTCAATCAATTTCAAAAATTCTTACAATATTTTTGATTGATTTTTTATCATTTAGTTAAATTAATAAATATTTTTATCGGTCTTAAAGTCTTTGTAATATAACTAGCACCCCCCGTCTCGGATTCGCCCGAGTTAATAATTTAACCGATTTCTTAAACAATTCAATAATATCTAAGTAAAAAGTACTTTATATATAAAAATCTATATTACTATAAATAATTGATCGTAATTTACATATCGTCGCTACTGTATATACAGTATGTATATACAGAATGTACAACCGTATTTAATACACATATATATGCATATTACATACGGCTTCTATGGGGAAAATTGTTCTTTTGATTTCGGGCTGTTGAAAAAGATGACCAAGTATCTCGAGACGACATGTACGGAGTATCATGTGCGGAATATAGGACATGTCACGGGACGACTGCTATAGAGAGTTTTGTGTTGGGGAGGCAGAATACGATGACCATGTATCCCGGGACGACTTTTACTGGGAGTATGGGTGTTCGAATGTTAGAATATGAATCTCTTTATAGAAGTCTCTTAAACACTCCCCGTAAATGTCGTTCCGTCATACCTAAACATCGTCTTCTACCGTCCGAACACGAAATTCCCCGTAAAAAACCATCCTGTTATACCTAACATCGTTTTTTATCCTCCGAACATGAAATTCCCCGTAGAAGTCAACCCATCATACGTGAACATCGTCTTCTACCGTCCGAACACGAAATTCCTTGTAGTAGTCGTCCCGTCATACCTGGACATCGTTTTCTATCCTCCGAACACGAAATTCCCTGTAGAAATCGTCCAGAGACACCTGGGCATCGCATTCTATCATCTGAACACAAAACTCCCAATAGAAATTGTCCTGAGCCAACGGGATATCGTATTCAACCGCCCGTACACGCCAATACAATATTTCTCAGTAGAAACCGTATTTAAAATGTGTATATATATATATATATATATATATATATATATATATATATATATATATATTGTATATTTCCGTTTTTTTAATTAAATACCGTAAAAATTTTAGTAGTGGTGCCAACTGCAATTCAAACAAAATGTTGGTATGCGAATAGCGTATATTTTAAACGAACGCAAATATTACCTTTTTATTTATGCAGAAGTGTCATGCATTATATATATATATATATATATATATAGTTCCGAGATATTGATTAAGAACCTATATATTGCCATCATTTCTTTTTTTCAAATTAAAAAAAAATATAGTCTATTGTCAATTCTGAAGTTAGCATAATGTATAATAACAAAAATATACAATAATTTATCGTCACAAATTATGTTCAGTATGATTTGGCATACAAAACTATTTTATAAGAGAAGACGAAGAAAGAAAGAGACAAAGAGAGAGAGAGAGAGAGAGAGAGAGAGAGAGAGAGAGAGAGAGAGAGAGAGATATTTTCCCACATAAGAGAAAATAAAATTTACAAAAATCAAACGATATCCATAAAGTGTGAGAGTAGTGTTAGACAAACCTGAAGAACAAAAAAGGTAATACCGACTAACGTCACACCTTCTTTAGGATACGAATCCTAAAGCTAGATATGATCATTTGTTTGAGTTATTATTGATCGTGTACAAACAAAAACACGCTTTGTCTTTATAAATTAGTATGATATGATATGATATGATGTGATTGGTTAGCTAAAATAATGACAGTCAGGCTGTCCTTGTTTATGTTCACTCCCGTAGAATCTGAAATAAAACTTATTACTACATTAAATTATATTAAAACTTAAAAATAAAAACAAAATTAGTAATAAAATAAAAATAAAAATAGAAATAAAATAATGAATAAAATAAAATAAAAATAATAAAAGCAATATTCTATGTTAGTAAAGGACAATCTGACTTCTCCCACTACCTTAAATTTAGAATCACCTTGGTGTACGACAGTTCGAACTGCTACGGATCATCCTCAGTAACTAAACTGTAGTAATTTATTTTATTTCAGGTTCTACGAGGGTGAACGTAAACAAAGATAGTCTGACTGTCATTATTTTAGCTAATATATTATATTATAAATGCTGTTAAATAATATTATAAATACTGTCAAATACCGATAAAAATATTTATTAATTTAATTCAGAACAGTTGACATAAGTACAATTTTTAATTCTAATTTTATTATTAAGGTTGAAACCCTAAAAAATGTTTAGTTGAGTACTAAAAATATGTGCATAATAATTTTAAATATGATATGGTTTCATAAAAAAATGATTTATTTTTACAATAAATCATATTAGAGTAACGCAAAAAAGCTTATAAAAATTATCCTGTAATGTACAAGAAATTATGGAAGTCAAAAATTTGAAAAATGAATTGAATTTTAGTAGTGGATGGCGATTGATATAATAAACATTACTGAACAAAAATATAATTGTCACCCTATTTATTTTAAACGTTTTAGTTTATTGCTTGTATAATGTTATATTTTAAAATTGTCTAAAATAATATCATTGATAGAATTCATTATAATTCATATAATGTATAATAAACTAAAATAAAGTACTTCTAAATTTAGTTAGAATATAATACAAGATCTAAATAGTCTTAAAACGTTGAAAGTTCTTTCAATATTTACAGCATACAAAAGAACACTGCGTCACAACGAATTTCAAAACTTCACTTGAAACTTCCGTAAATCCTTGAAGCAAAAAAGCGACAAAACTTTTTCTTCATAGTCTGCGTTTTGCAGTGTCAGATAGCCAGCTCAACGATTGATTGCTCAATTTTCTCAGCTGTTTTAACACAATTCATGACACCGATTATAAGTTATATGATAATTGTACGCACCTCGACTGCAATCGAAAGTTGGTATTGGGAAACAAAAAACTCGTCTATATTAAGCGAATATATATATAAGAAAAAGCCGCAGCTGCTCCGTATATAATTTTTTTCTCTCATAGTACTCCCGAAGTTGCATGCGGTGCTGCGCGTGAGATCGAGATCTATTGTGATATATGTGATCCGTGGAGTGCATGCAGGAGAGCGAAACGTTCTCGCGTAATATAATAAAGTATGTCACTAGGCGAAACTTTTACCCTCTTCTCCGCAATGTGCGCGCGCGCGTGTGCGTGTAGTCAGTGTAACACCATCACTGTTCTCTTTTATCCTTGGCTATCCGCGTGGCGCGTGAGGCTCGTTTAGTCCGCGCAAAAACCTCTTCCGTGGTGGCTGCGCGCGCGATCTCTTCATTGGTTTTCGCTCTTCTTTCTTTGTGTTGTTCTTCTTTATTAGCTCTTATATATATATATACACATATATGTGCAATCATATGCGTAGATCCGTACCCGTAATAAGAGAAGACAAATCGTGAAAAGATAAGCAAGTCAGCGCGGCACTTTTAATTTGTTATATATGTGCACGGTCTTTATTACCCGGAATAAAAACCGAAGCCTTTAACTTGTCGACTTTTATAATCGCGGATTCATATATATATATATATATATATATATATATATATATATATATATATATATATATATATATATAAATTGGAGGTATATTTTCCTTTTTTGATTTTATATTATGCTTCGCCTGCGCTGAAGCATCCAGTGGACGATCAACCCAATGCACTACACATCGGCGAGCTCTTGATTGGAGAAACGCACGCGCGTGCACGCATCAGTTTATCAAGTTGCGTGCTGTGACTCGAGAGCTTCTCTATAACTCGTGCTTGCGTTTCAAATCGAATTTTATATTATAGAAGCGCAGTCCGCGCGAGTGCCGGACTTGCAAAGAGTCTCAACTGCGCAGCGTCGGCGCGATAATACGTTTCAATTGTCCGCGACAGAGTTGGAACTGTCCTTGTCCGATACAAGTCGCGAGTGTACAGTGAAAAGTTATAATTCATGAACAAGTATAAAATTGCAGACGGCCATGTATATATATCATTGCCTTATGTAAATTATTGTGTCTCCGATATATCAAAAAATAAATTTGCTTCCTCAAAGTGTATATATGTTTGTGTTAGTTTCTTGTAAAGTGCATTGAAAAGAGAAAGCGATATAAATCGCACAGCTGCATATATATATATATATATACATATATATACATATATATATATATATATATATATATATATATATGTGTGTGTGTGTGTGTGTGTGTGTGTGTGTATATATATACATATACATATACATATACATATACATAAATGTTTCGGAGTGTAGCATAAACATCGGCTGAAATACTTTTCGAACATAATTACATTCCTGGACACTATAGTAAAGCACAAGTCTTTCAACTGTATAGAGGTACCTTGATGTTGGCTATGTACAATTCGAGCGTCAAAAAGATTGGTTTATATTTGCCCCTCCAATTGATGTACAAGTTGACGTTTCGGGCTATTTTTCATTTTTTTTCCTTTCTGAAAATTAAAATTTGCATGATGCTATGCACGTGTTAGAGTGTGAAATTCACTCCGATAAACTTCATTTATATATAAGGACCGGCACTGGAAATAAACGAATTGATAGCGGTGAAACCCCGCGTAATTATAGTTCTTCAGATGTGCATCCGAATCACCGATGTTCGAGCTTTGTGAACACGTGTTTCCTGTCTACCGCATGCTTATCGTAGATGCGGATGTTTCTAATTCAGAGTGAGAATTTTCTGTAATCTCTTATTCGTAAAATAGAAAGACGGTCAAGATCACGAGAGGGATAACGCAAAATTAAAAGTATTTTCATTATACGTACATAGAAAAAAGCGAGTAAATGTCGCACCTGCAGAAGAAGACCGATGGTTCAATGAGCTTCGCCAGTGGTAGGAGTTATCGCAAATTAGCCTTGCTCGGGAATGGACGCCAGAACATTTCGATTGTACGGCTAGCCGAACATCGTTTGCACGAGGTATTGCTGACTATAATTTTTTCTTCAATGCCCCGTTTTTGTCAATTCCGCCAATTACCGTTTTTGTGCGATAAATATAATAAATTATTAAATTGCAAGGAAAGGCGAACTAAACTACTTCAATTTTTTTTCTTTTTTTTTTAATACTTTTTCCTTACAGATTTATTTAATTTTTTACAAGATTACGCACATTTATTTATTGTAGAATATTTATTCTTTTGTGTGAAATTTAAATTTATCGCACATAAAAATTCCTTATTGAGCATCATTTGTGCTATCCAATAATTTTTAAAAGAAAAATATGTTATCTGTATCATTAAACTTTCAATAAGTAAATCAAATATTATAAATATATTAGTCCGATATATATCTTCAATTTATATTTTAAGACAAGTTAAGTAATTAACACACTTTACAAATAAAAATTTCATAAATATTTTAAAAATAACCACAGTTATCAAATTATTTTATTATTATGAAACGAACAAAATATTCATATATAAAACTATTAAAATAATTTGTTTTAATAGCCTGATATTCTTATAATTATGATATAATATATATAGTGAACGCCGAATGGTATGAGAAAATGACAATAAAAGCAATAAAAAATAAGCTTTTTTTCATAAATATTCTGGAAATTGTTTTTGGATGCATTAAATAATAAAATATTTCTGATTATCGGGGTAATTTTTATACATTTCTTAATACATATGTTTTAAAATAATACTAATAAGATAGATTTTGAATTATGGAATTATGAAACTAATATTTTATGAGACCAATATGTGACAAGAAAATCATATAGATAGCAGATTTCACGTCTAATTTTTAAATTTATATTTTATAATATTTTTTAATTATTTTTATTTTCATTTATTATAACTTTTTAATATTATTCTTCATTAATAGTTTATATCCGTTGCATTTTGTATAAGATAAGTCGCAGGAGCAGTCTATTATCGCGCTTTAACCTCTATTTACTAGGATTTGGTGAAAATAGAAATGACGGAATAGCTAGCATCTCGATATAATGAGAGAATTAGTATCTTTCTTAACCGGTTTCACCAAAAAATCTTTTACTTAGAAAAAAAAATTACTTATTTGGATCTGCATTTTGATCACTCTTATGTATGCTATTTGTTAATGTTTGCGAATCTTGACCTTCTTTCAGTCTCATTAATATTGTAGTTCAGTTTACATAGATCTGCTCAAGAAGTCTCTCATTTAAATAAAATTTCTCATTACTGATATTCGTAAGTCACCTGAAACATTCCTTCAGTTCAATAAATATATCTCTATATATCATCGCTTCTGTATAAGAAGGTGCTATCTCAGCACCTGCTTTAAAAAGGTTCTATCTGAGCTCCCGGTTCAAGAAGGTGCTATCTCGCAGACCATTTTTTTGTTTCAATTTCAGTTCGCACCAATAGTTACGTATTCGCGGTATTGAATTGAAAATTAAAACATAAATGTTATATATATATATATATATATATATATATATATATATATATATATATATAGAGAGAGAGAGAGAGAGAGAGAGAGAGAGAGAGAGAGAGAGAAGAAAAATATATAGACGACTTTTACGGGGAATATTGCGTTCGGACAGTGGAATACGGTGTCCAGGTGTCTGTAGACCACTTCTACTGAGAGTTTTGTGTTCGGATGGTGAAATACGGTGTCTAGGTGTCTCTGAACGTCTTCTACAAGGAATATCGCATTCGGACGATGGAATACAGTGTCCAGATGTCTGTGGGCGACTCCTACGGGGATTTTTGCGTTTAAATGCTGTAATAGGATATCCAGGTGTCTGGAGACGACTTCTAATGGGAGTTTCGCTCTCGGACGGTGGAATACGATGTCCAAGTGAACGATATTCAGGATTGTCTGTAGAAGTCTGTCAAAGACACCTGGATATCATGCTTTACCATCCCAAACTCTCCGAAGAAATCGATCCGAGATGCCTAGACATCGTGTTCTACTAGCCGAATATGAAACTCCCTATAGAAATCATCTACAGACACCGAGAAATCGTATTACTGCATATAAATGCAAAAATCCCCGTAAAAGTCGTCCCCAGACATTTCGACATCTTATTAGAGCATATAAATGCAAACATCCTCGTGAAAGTCGTCTCCAGACACCATTATATTCCACCGTCCGAACTCGATATTCCCCATAGAAGTCGTTTAGAGACATCTGGACATCGTATTCTACTGTCCGAACGCGATATTTTCCGTAGAAATCGTCTATATATTTTTTGGTATTTGGTATTGGTGCCAAGTGAAATTGAAGAAAAAAAATTGGTCTGCTAGATAGCACCGTATTTAACTGAACGCTGAGATAGCACTTTTTTGAAGCGGGTGCTGAGATAGAACCTTCTTAATCCGGGCGTTCAGATAGAACCTTTTTATACGGAAGCGATGATATGTTTTTAATACTTAGGAAAAAGCATTTATCGGTACAATAACTTATTTTTTGTATCGTGAAACGATTATAAGACTTATTCAAAAATAAAAATTACCAACTTTATTATAGTTCTTAATAAACCTTAGAGTTTGTGAAAACTATATTACAATCTTAAAACTCGTTTGCTCTTGTTTATATATAAAAATTTAATTAGTTTTTATTGGCAAAAAGTTTGCACTGTTATTGAATAATTTTTTGATTGTTATTAAAATTTTGTTAGATTCTGAATGTGACTTCCTCTTTTAATATAACTCTTATATTCTTGAAAAATATTGTTAAAGAAATATTTAATTTTTTACAGATGTTATTATATAATTTAAATAGATATTCACAATTACGTGAGATAAAAATTAAACGAAATATTTTTAATTATAAAATAATATTTCTTGAATATAGCAAATTTATAATATTTGGTCAATCATTAACTATCATACTGAAAACACTGCTTATTGTGTAATACTTCCTTACAGATTTTCATAAATTTTTTAAAAAACAATACGTTACTTAAAGCGAGTGTACCAATCGTAGTTTTAATAGCAATAATCAATCATTTTGATTCAATTTTAATTAAATAATTCAAACTTTTTAATAAATTGAGCAGGGGACATAAAAAACCATTTTGGCTTAAGAATTTGATCGAAAAGATAATCTATGTAGACAACTAAATGGATGACTATAAAATTATCACTGCCGAATATTAAACATACATATAAGTAATTATAATGTCTGTTTTTATTTTAAATTAATTATTATGTTGTTTTTGTTTATATAAATAACTCTATTTTAAAAGTATAGGCAGCATTGCAAGTTACAAACTCCTTAACCTTATATACACCTTAATATTATATATTGATAAATAAATGTTCTTATCAAATACTTATGCAATAGATTAAATTAGAAAAACTTCGATTAAACAAAAAGTTACTGAAATTTTAAAATATGACAAATATAGAATGGTGTTTATTTTAATTTATTATATAATATAATGAGTTAATGTATATGTAAGTATTATTTTTTAATGGCAAATGTTTTTAATAAATTAAAAAGGAAATGAAACTAAACAAATGAAAATCGCCATTTATTTTCCAATAATTTTAACTAAAACTTGATAAAATACAATGAGTAAAATACTAGTACATATATATGTATTCTTTAATAAATTTAAATTAGAGATATATTCACAATAGAATACCATTGATTTCTGAAATGTTTTCTATATGAGTGAATACAGGAGTTATTAACATAACAAATGCTGAAGTGAGATAGCTATAAGCAGCTATAATAGAAGGAACATGAAACATAAGCGTTTGTTTTTAAATTACAAAAAGTTCTTTCAGATGTTAGTTAAAAAAATAATGCATGACTTTTACGATAGTTCGAACGTTTGCTGCCGTACCAAGTTTGGGTTCCGATCAACTCAACTCGAATTTTTCTTAATTTATAAATATTGGAAAATACAGAGATGTAAGCAAACATATCAAATATATTCAAATATATTCAAATATTTTATAAATATAATATATATATATATATATATATATATATATTAAAAATATCAACCCTTTTTAGATTATTTAATAAAAGTTTTAACAAATTTGACTGCTAATCCAAGCCATTTTTAATTCTATATTCATTTACAAGCAAATACTATAATTTTGTTATTTTACTGTAATTTTATTAGAATTTGATACGTAGAAGCAAAATACGAATCAGTAATCAATTGTAAGCCGTTTAACTGAAAACTGTATATAAATGTTCACTTTTGACCAACGAGAATTCAGAATATGACTGTTAATCTCGTTTTTTTAAATATATTTGTAAGCTTAATGGAGTATCTTATATATTTCGTTATAATTTTAAAGAGTAACTCATAAAAACAAAAGACGTCCCTGCCAAGTTACAACGTTAAATCTCACTGTGTTAACTTATATTTGTACATTTCATTCCACTATGATAATCTTATTATCAACTATCGAATATTTAGTTTACTGGAGAATACTTATTTTTATCAGTCACCAATCAAACTATAATAATTACGTAAAATTAGTTCAAGATGGACTTTAATTTTATGAATTAGAAAGACGATCAAAATAAGTACTCCAATATAACTCTACTATGCAGTATAATGCTCAGTCTATTAAAAAAAAATTTTATATTTTTTTAAGGATTGCGACGACCTGATATTTCAGCCGTACAAAACTCACATTAATTTATATACTATGTAAAATAATAATATATACACTAAAATAGACACTAACAAATAATAGACAATACATGCCACAGAAAAAATTATAGCGGGAAACCGAAAACAGACGCGACTAATACTATACACACACACTAATTAACCCTTAGAGTGTCGGTATGACACATATATGCGTTAGAAAATAAACCATTGTAAAACATCTATTTTGTACCGAATAATGATTAAGAATGATGGATATGTGTTAATAATAGTTAGCAATAATAATAATAATTATTATTATTCATAAATATATAGTTATATTATCAAAAATTAAAATTATATTATCATATTTTATTCATCAAAAAGTTCGAATTTTTCAATTTTGACTTCAGAATCGTAATCAGAGACCCAAAAAACCTATATATATATATATATATATATATATATATATATATATATATATATATATATATATACTTTTCCATGCGTATAGAAAATTTTTTTTCAATTATGAAAAATTTAACATGAACATTATCGTCCTGGACCAGCATGACACATATATGCGTGATGCTCCGACTCGCAAACATTTAGTCTCAGTTTGGATTAAAATTGGAGACTTATGATCACTTTTTCATACAAACAATACGCATTGAAAATATTTAAAATCCCGGTACTCTAAGGGTGAATATATGAAATTATACCGGAAAACCCGAAAGAGAGAGAGAGAGAGAGAGAGAGAGAGAGAGAGAGAGAGAGAGTACGCGATATCAACTCTCTCTCTCTCTCTCTCTCTCTCTCGGCCTACGATGGTTCGATCGCTAAAGCGAAGGCTAGTAACTTGGTGATCCGAGTTCAGATCCCGGTCTCGGCCAATTGACACAAGCACCGCTGTAATAATTTACATGTGCTTTATTTACAAACACATCGTAGACCTCCGTCGCTGATTAGCACCAATATTTGGAAGCATAAATAGAGCGACGTTAAATAACATAAAAAAAACTCTCTCTCTCTCTTTGCCACTGAATAGAAGATGCGATCCACCTCCAACACATGACCGCACGCTCTTGTTCTCTTGCACTCGACTGGCGCGAATATCGAAATATGTACCGCAGTAGTAGGAACTTAAGAGTCTTTATACCGCCGTACATACAATAATTTCTGATAGAATCCTGGCGCAAGCGCCCTTATATAAATTTTATAATATTTTCCATATAATGTATATGTATGTATACATATATATGTACGTATATGTGTACATGTCTTATGTAGTAAAATATTCTTATTATTTTTGTTATTATTATTATACATTATTAGTTATTGTAAAATCAGCAGTCCGCCATGAGCGACAGCGAAATAAGCCGAATAAAATAATATAAATTGGCCTGTAAAAGGCAAAAGTACAAGTTCGTCCGGTAAACCGACTCCGATAAAGTCGGTTCAAGCTAACTCCTCCTGGAGCTAACAACCTATCCAGAACTCAATAAAATCCTAACAAACATCCGTTTCCAAAATAAAAATTATTAGTGCGATCTCTGTTGCGAGACTCTCCTCAAAAGATAAACGATTAATAATTTTCTTGCCTTGAAAGCGATCGTGATGCTGGTTGTGAGGCGCTCTTCAACAGACCAGTGAAATCAAGCATACCTCTTTTTACAATCCTGTTTAAAATCATCCTGAGTTACATAAATTTCCCGTGTGAAAACTAGCACCGGGTATTCGTGCGATAAATAGCGCCGAACAATTAAACAATTATTCTATTACAGAAAGAGTCACCTATATAAAGAAGTTTCTACAAATAAAATTTAACTTTTGTTATTGTGTTAATTTATAATTACTTTACCCGATTCGCCGTCAGCTCCTGAAAATTCTTTCTTCCTTTTCAAACGACCCTGGAAAAATATCGCGTAGGATATTCCGAGGAGCATAAGGAACGTTACATGGCGCACGAACAGGAACTTGTTGAATACATATTAGTAATAAGTTCGTAAAAGCAATGTTTGTATAAAAATTTATTCCTTGAATAGTAAAATAATTTCTTTTGACGGAAAAATAAAATTTATTATTTATACAAAGATGTAATATTGGTGTGAAAAACCTGTTGACGTGTTGAGCTATCAGGTGCTAAGGCGGGTTGTGGCAAAGTACCAAGTAATATACATAGATGTTGCATTATAAACAAAATCCGCTACAAATATGAAGAACTGAAAACAACACTTTTCACCTAGAGAATAAAAAAGAATGATTTTTTCCTATAAAAATAAAACACAGCATATTTAAAATCTGAGTAAAGTAAAATCTCGGTAAAATGGCAAAACCTGCACTAAGTAGGAAATAAGAGTGAGCAAAAGAGCAAATCGAAACTAAACGTTCAAAAAATAATTTGCCTGTTGTTGGAATAAAAACATATTTGAGTTAGTCTTTAATATCACATATAAGGGCTCACCCGAAACGCTATAGTGATAAGCCGAAAGACAAAAAAGAGTTCAGTGAAGACCTGTACCGTATTCAAGATTTAGAAGAAATAGAAGAAGAATTCTGACAACTTCGTCTGCAACTTCTTTACCAACAAGCAGTCGCTTCTATTTTCAGTCCTGTCCTCGTATGACCTAAACTGAATACATCATATGGAACTCCGCCTGTTACCGTATATGTACAACAACCGATAGTTATACAAGAGAACGCCAAAATAATAGATCAGATGAGGAGGTGGAATTGCCACTTCGATGGAAAAAATCTACATTCATTTCTAGAAAGGATCAACGAGTTCCAACGATCTTACAGTTTGTCAGGTCAACAATTCGGAATGGATATCCTGAATTTCTGAGAGGTGATGCATAGTTATCGCATCAAAATTACGTGAATTTACCAGCTAACGCCGTCATTTAGATCAACAGATACATAATCGCACACAGGAGCTGAATGAAGATATTCGAACATTCGACCATACGTTAATTACGCTTACGAGACATCGGGTAGTTTTCCAGAAGACGAACAAACCGAAATGATGCATTATAATATGCTCGTCTAATATTGCTGAAATATACGTTTTTAAGAATTTTTTTTTATTTCTCAACATAATCTCCTCCAAGGCTGATACATT
The DNA here is from genome assembly GCA_018907035.1 of Sycobia sp. Sy_11. Classification (NCBI taxonomy): domain Eukaryota; kingdom Metazoa; phylum Arthropoda; class Insecta; order Hymenoptera; family Epichrysomallidae; genus Sycobia; species Sycobia sp. Sy_11. Next base: position 261,357 of record JACCIC010000071.1, on the reverse strand, counting down.
TCTCATAGCGGTGTTCTAGTCTAGTAATGCCATCTCTATAGACTGATTCGTCAAGCTTCTCAAAATATCCATTTACAGCTTCGATTACTTCTTCATTGTCCGCAAATCTCTTACCGCCAAGCCATTTTTTGAAGTTAGGAAACAGATCACAGTCACTAGGGGCTAGGTCTGGAGAGTAGAGAGGATACGGCATCAATTCAAACTTCGGATAGTTGATTTTAGCCATCGCAATGGTTGACGTGTTCGCTGGTGCGTTATCGTGATGAAATAAGATTTTTTCTTCGCCAGATGAGGTCATTTAATTTTCACTTCGTGGCTCAAACGTTGCGATAAGTCTGCGTAGTATTGGCCAGTGATAGTTTTACCCTTTTCAAGGTAATCAATGTATATAATACCTCTTGCATCCCAAAAAAACAGTAGCCATAACCTTGTTCGCCGAAAAAATTGTTTTCCTGTTAATATTCAACTCATCAGCGAAAATTCGAATGGTTAGTCGCCGGTCTTGACGAAAAAGGGCGCGGACGCGTTGTGCTTTCGCGTCGGTTCGCACTTGTATTGGCCTTCCGCTCCGCACCTCGTCTTTGACGCTCTCACGGCCTTTTCTAAAATGGGCATGCCACTGAAACACCTGACTACGACTCAGGGCATCACTACCATACACTTTCAGCACTTTTTCATAAGTTTCTGTCCCGTTTTCGCCGCGTTTTGCACAAAATTTTATCATGCACCGTTGCTCTAAACTTCTTTGTTCCATTTTAGTTACATCCACTACTCGCATATTGTTACAAAATACTGAGCAGTTGGCGAAGAAATGATCGTACAAAGGTCGTCAAGATCTCAATCGAGAGAGCAGGAATCTACTATTACAGTGTCGGAGTTACAGGTTCGCAGTGTTACCACAGGTCGAGAAATAAAATCGGTCGCATTACTTAATTGCCTGACCTTGTATGTTAGTATAAAATCAATTACTATCAGACAAATTACACTATATTTAAAATAAAAATCTTTAGGAAAAGAACAAATTCATAATTCTAATTGAAATAAAATCTAATATTATATGAAAGTATAATAAAAGTTAACAAATATTTTTTCATTGGTATCATAGATTAATTAAGTCAATCAAAAATAATAAGTAATAATATCAATATATATTTATATTAACATTAATACACCGATACACAAAAATAATAAAAATAATCAAAATTAAAATTAAAAATTATAATGACAGTCAGACTGTCCTTGTATACAGTCACCCCCGTAGACTAATCTGAAAATAAAATATTAGCAGAAAAAAATTTTGTTTGTAAAGTACAATCTGACTGTTCCCAACACCCTTACCTAATCGAAGACCTAGTCCAACGTTTCGAGCTCGCTACGGCTCCCCATCAGGGATTAAACTAAACCTTATATTCTAATCTATATATACTCTATCCCCACTACCAAATTTAGTAAATTAAATCTACGAGTGTGGATTTATAAGTTTCCGGCCTGACCAAGAAAAACAACGTTTAAATAAAATAAAAATATTTGATGAATTTGAAAACAAATAAAAATATTTGATGACAGCACGATTTTACAGCTTTTCCATGTTTACGAAAAACACAGAGACGTCTTGTTCAGCGTGCTCTCAAACCTAAACTAACATGGCGATCGCACTGAAACTATAGCTACAAGCTATCTCAGGATGGTACTATAGAACACTACCTCAAGATAGGCCTAGTGACGCCATCTCTTGGTCAGGCCGGAAACTTATCAATCCACCCTCGTATGATGTAAACTCCACGTTAGATATCGTACAAAGAGTGAAAGAATATCCAGAGATGAAAAACCGTATCAAAAACGGAAGAATTTAAAGAATAATCCGTCTTTATACAAATCAGAATTCAAACCCAGAAGACCGGGTGCAAAATTATAAAAACAAGATAGCTATCGTGTACGGCCGTAAAAAGGTTGTTTGAAGTATGAACAAGCCCGAAATTATCGATTTAAGTAAACAAAACTTTAAAAGATTTTTTCTTCGCACTCTATATTTATGATTGTAAATGTGATCCGATAGGAAACGCTCTGCGGGCCAGGATCACATCGAACCCAGTTTGGCCCACGAACAATTAAAAATAGAAAAAGGCAATCAACATTTTGTGAACGTGATGATCGGCGAACATGAAGTGGCCGCACTCCTAGACACTGCTTCAGTGAGTTCTTATGTAATTCAGCAGTTAAGTGAAATCTGTATGAAATTTGAGTGTTATAGTGAACCAAGTAACCGTATTTTAGTACTGGTAAATTTTTGGAAATCAACATTGGAAAACTGTATGCGGATCGATATTTGTACAAGGGATAAGATTTAAACAAACATTCTTAGTGATGAACGGACTAAGTCATCCTATGCTTTTACTTATAAATACTCTTAAGAAACTCGGTATTCATTTAACCCTGAATAAACATGAATTTGCCAAAGTATGAATTAGCTAACTGTATCAAGTATGTACTATCGAAGCACTCTGTGAACTTCAAAATCTTCATGCGGCCGATCAACAAAAATTAAAAGCTTTTATAAAACACGAAATGGAAAAGTTTAATTACATCAACTTGTATCTTCTCCTGGAACATGAAATCGTTTTAGAGGAAAAGATACTGATTAAAAAAAATACCGACTACAAAATCCAGCTATGCTACAAATCTTAACGAAGAAGTCTATAAAATACTAGCAGAAAACACTATCAGACCATTCAATAGTCCATGGAGTTCACCAGTTGTCATAGTGAGAAAGAAAGATGCAAAGCTCGATTCTGCATTAACTTCAGAAATGTGAATAAGGTAACAAAGAAAGATACTTATTCCTTACCACAGATTAATGCTACATTGGATAAATTAAGAGGAGCACGTTATCTGTCGACACCCGACCTAAAAACGGCTATTGACAAGCAGTATTAACGCCTGCAAGTCGCCTTATCGCTGCCTTTATTGTGGCAGGAAAAGAGCTTTTTCAATTTAACGTAATACCGTTCGTCTGCACTCAGTACCAGCTACATTTCAAAGATTTATAGATAGAGTAATTATACAAGAGATGGCGCTATATGCATTTGCATAGTTAGAGGACAATGTAGTATTGCAATGTACATTCGAAGAGCATCTAGAAAAATTACAAGTTTTCGACCGTCTGAAAATGTCAAAATTACAACAAAATTCGAAAAAGTGTCATTTCGCTCGTTCGAGCCGGAAATATTTAGACCATATAGTAGACAAAAATGGTTTACCGACTGACCCAGAAAAAGTGGCTGCTATACTTAATTTTATGCCACCACGAAATCTGAAGGAAATACAATGGTTCATGGGCCTAGTTTCTTGGTATGGACAATTTCTGAAAGATATCTCTAACATTACCGCACTGTTACATCGCCTCATTAGGAAAAAAGCAAAGTGGATATTGAACGAACCAGAGCAAAGTGCATTTAACAAAATAAAGCAACTTCTCATCAATACGCCCGTCTATACCTATCCAGACTGGAGTCGGCGATTTATCCTGTAAACGGATACCAGTAAAGAAGGATTGGGAGCAGCGCTTACACAAGCATATGCAAAAAACAAAAAAGTCATTGTTTTTGCGAGCAGAATGCTCACTCCTGTCGAAAAGAATTATTCCGCCACTGAGTTAGAGTACTTAGCGAATCAAATGGGGCATATAGAAATTTTGTGACTACCTCAAAGGATATCATTTTATTCTCTTAAAAGATCAGCATACTTTAAAATGGTTAAATAATACAAAGGAATCCGTCTCGTCGTTTAGCCCGCTGGGAACTCATTTGAGCAAATTTGAAGTTAAATATCGTCCAGGTACGGATAATTTACTTGCCGATACATTATCTCGCTAGCCATTAGCAGTTGAATATATGGAGATAAAAATAGAAGACTGATACGAAAAATTCTACAAATATATGAAAAGCGATCCTGAAATCTATTCCGGACTTTTGTATAAAAAACAGACGGTTGTATAAGCACATTTTACGTAGCTTAGATTTCAATGACACAAGTGAAAATATGCAATGGAAAGTTTATTGGCCAAAATCCGAGCAAAGCAGAGTATTCAACGAAGTACATAATGACCCGACTGTTGGAAACCAAGGAATCATCAAAACACTAGTAAAAATTGGAAAAAATTATTATTGGCCTTGAATGCTGATTATGACCGTAAAGTACGTAAGGAACTATGAAAAATGTCAAAAGTTTAAAACAGAGCAACAAGTACCATCCGGAAAACTACATGTAACATTAGTAAAACAATCATGGAAAACAGTATCCGTAGATCTCATTGGATCTCTTCCTGGATCGACAAGATTAAATACCTGGTTGCTAGTAATGCAAGATAAGCTTACCAAGTGAATAGAAATAAAACTTCTCCGAAAAGCAACAGCCGAAGCAATATCCAATGCTGTAAAACAATAAATTATGTTATGTTTTGGCTGTCTAAAAAGTATTATAACGGACAATGGGGGACAGTTTATTTCCAAAGAATTTACAACTACGCTGCAAATAACCGGAATTCAGCATAGGAGAACACCACCGTACACACCGCAATGTAATCCGTAGAGCGAGTAAATAAAGTAATCAAAACCATGGTTTAAGAGAAGTATTTTATAATCTTGATATTATATCACTCTGAACTGACAGTATAATAAGCATGAACCGGAGGCCCATGGATTCAGTCAAAATGAAGCACCCAGAAGAACCAAAACTCTGCCACAGAGCATTGGAAATCCACGTAGCAATTAAGTGCTGCGGCTTGCCATTTTGTACTTTGATGAACACAGCAGCCTTAGTGACTACAGCCTCAGCTGAAATCAATAGAATTCTTGAGGGGCGAGCAGCTTGACGTCTCTATGGAAAGAACGTATTACATCTCCACCGAGATCCATTATATACGGTTGATCCAGTGACAATAACATCATCACACACCTTTAAATTTAGGTATACCTGCAAAACCTTTTGGATGTAATTCTAAAAGACAATTATATATATATATATATATATATATATATATATATATATATATATATATAAGATATAGTGGTTTCATAGGATAGAAAATTAAAAAATTCTTTTGGATTTTTAATTTTTAACTTTTACAAATATATTTCCGCTATTCAGTCAAATGTATATTAGTTTAGATGGAATATTATTGAAGATTTTAATAACACGTTATTAAATTGTCTTTGAACGTTCAATATCTGTGATTTATTAACTTATATATATATATATATATATATATATATATATATATATATATATATATATATATATACAAACCATCAGATATAAACGTAATTAAATAACATAAATTAACTATTGGTTTATAGAAAAAAGTTTAGTTTCAGCTAAAACACGTCACAGATGTCCAAGTGTCTCGAGACGACGTTTACGGAGAGTATCGTGTTCTAAATGTAGAACATGTCTCGGGACGACTGCTATGGAGAGTTTTATTTGGGGGGGGGGGGTAGAATACAACGTCCAGGTACCCCGGGATGACTTTTACTAGGAGTGTGCGTGTTCAAATGATAGAAAATGAATCTCTTGATAGAAGTCTCTTAAACACTCCCTGTAGAAGTCATTTCAAAACATCCTGACATCGTAATTGAAAGTTCCAACATGAATCTCCCCATAGAAGTTGATTTCCTCGTACCTGGACGTCGTTTTCTATCAATTAAATACAATATTCCCCCAATATTATGTTTTTTATTGAAAGTTATTTTACTTTCATCAATAAAGTAAGTTAATAGTTTTAACAATCAGTTGCATAAGCGGCCACTAGGTGGCACCTTGAATCACGAACATCAACTCAAAGTAGTCCACTTAAAGTATTAATACCAGGCCAGTTCAAACGAATGATCATATCCAATTATGGGATTCGTATCCTAAAGAAGGTGTGACGTTAGTCGGTATTACCGTTCTTGTTCTTCCAGTTTATCTGATACTACTCTCACACCTTATGGATATCTTTTGATTTTTGTAAGTTTTATTTGCTGTTACCTGGGAAAATCTCTCTCTCTCTCTCTCTCTCTCTCTCTCTCTCTCTCTCTCTCTCTCTCTCTCTCTCTCTCTCTCTCTCTCTCTCTCTCTCTCTATCTCTCTTTCTTTCTTTCTTTCTTCGGCTTCTCTTGTAAAATGGTTTTGTATGCCAAATAATACTGAACATAATTTGTTACGACAAATTATGTTTTTGTTTTTATACATATATTGACTTTTGAATTTATAATAGGCAAATTTTTTTTTAGTTTACACAAAAGAAATAATGGATACATAGGGTTCTTTACCAAGAACCTCGAAACTAAGTGTATATATATATATATATATATATATATATATATATATATAATACATCGTCACTTCTGCTGAAAAAGGCGGTATCCAGCGTCCGCTTAAAAAATACGCTATTCGCATACCAACACTTTGCGATTGAACACGATATTTCTTTGCCTCAGGACGATTTCTACTGGAAGTTCAGTGTTCGTATGATAGAATGCGATGTCCAGGTATCTTTGGACGATTTCTACGGGGAATATTGTATTTAGTTGGTAGAAAACGACGTCCAGGCATAAGGAAATCGATTTCAATGGGAAGATTCGTGTTGAGACGTTAGAATACAATACTAGGTATTTTCGAACGACTTCTACGGGGAGTATTGTGTTTAGTCGTTAGGAAACGATATCTAGCTTGCTCGAGACGTTTTCTATTAGGACTATTGTCTTTAGTTGGTAGGAAACGTTGTTCAAGTATGTCGGGATAACTTCTACGGGGAATTTCATGTTTCGACGTTAGAAGACGATGTCCAGTTATGACGGGATAACTTCTACGGGGAGTTTCGTGTCCGGATGATAGAATGCGATGTCCAGATGTTTTGGAACGACATTTATGGGGAGTGTCTAAAAGACTTCTATGCAGATTCGTATTTTATTATTCAAGCACACACTCCCAATAAAAGTCGTCCCGGGACGCCTGGACATCGGTCAATTATTTATAGTAATATAGATTTTTATATATAGAGTACTTTTTACTTAAATATTATTGAATTGTTTAAGAAATCGGTTAAATTATTATCTCAGGCGAAGCCGAGACCGGAGATGTTAGTGTATATATATTTATCTATTTATAATGCGCAGAGTCGCACTTGAGAATTGCGGAGATGTAAAAACTGTGTGAACACAAAATAGTATATAATGCTAAGAGCAGACAATCTTCAGTTGAATATATTAATCAAAAGGGGGGAGTGAATGTATTATTCTGACAACAGATACGCACAAAAAGGTGCAAAAATGAGATCAAGTTCAAAAAAAGATTTTTCGAAGCTTGCGAGACCTCCCCTACTTATGCATTGTAGGTATAGTTTGTTCGCCAAAGTGAGCGCTTAATTACCGGTAACGCGGCCTACCGCTAAGTGGAGTAACTGTGCCCTATATACCGCTATAGCGGGAGCGCTGTACTATGCGTATCATATTGATTTCTCAAACACTTCTATTATGATGTGAATAATCTAACACTAATCACCTACCTTTGCAAAGAATGTTAAAATAATAGAGGGTCTCTAGTATCCATTTTGCCAATCGAAATACCAATAATCATCTTTTTCTACGGGTATCTATAACTATAGAGATTGCACGATTACATTTTTCAGAAGTCATGTCGCTTTAGAGGCTTTGCGAATTGATAGTTTGCCATTGCTATTTTTTCGACGCTCAGTGCTTGTAGAATAAATATATTTATGAATTTCTTTATCTTATATTTTTGGGTCGAACCGGCCTTTCGAGAGCACCGGCCTATCGGTGATTTCACCGATCTATTTACGTTGCCAATCCGCCCGTGTCTAAAGGCATCGCAAAGTTACCACTACCGCCCTATTCATTGGGCATGTCACCCTGCGACTTTTTCCTATTCTCCCATTTGAAAAAATTCGTCAAAGGTAGACATTTTGACTCTGTTGAAAACATCCAAGAATCTTTGACGAGGATACTCGAAGAGCTCCCACAAGCAGCGTTCCAGAATTGTTACGAAAACTGAAAAAATCGCTAGAATAAGTATATAGATGCGGGAGGGGACTATTTTGAAGGGGATTGTAGTGATGCACCTTAGTTTTTTAATATACTCGATTTTTAATTTTGTCGCATTACTTAATTGTCCGACCTCATCTATATTTTCTTGAGATTGTTGGTTAAATAACTACTTTTTTGTCATCTTTTTTTTTGAATTTGCAAAAAATAGCATATCATCTAATCCTGACCATGTAGAATACGTGGTTAAAAATTGTAGATGCAGTAATTTCGGTGGCTATAAAGGATATACATGCAGGCATAATTCTCATTTATATATATTTAGATTAACAGAGAAGTTTTTTTTCATACTATCATATTTTTTCATTAAAAGATGAAATAAATAAAATTAAATGCTAACCATTAATAAAGAAGACAATTTTTAAATAATAGTAATAGTAGTACTGTGGTAAAAAATTAATAATATTAAATTTGTATTTTTACGGTCAGATTCGTAAAAAGATTCGATTACTTCTATTGAAGTTCTATAATTTTGATTCACAGATTTATAAACTGATTGAATCATATACTGTATTAAAATAATCCTGAATCAGCAAATTATTAAGTGACAGATATAAAAGTATTCATAGCCATATGTCCACTTGATTCTTCTGAATTTACATCATGATAATTAATTTCCTCTCGAATATATGAAATGTAATGCGAGACTTTTGTGTAAATGTCAGGATATCCGGAATTATCACGACGAGAACCGCTTGACATAATACCTACAATAATTGAGTTAGTAGCATCAACCAATGGACTACCACTGTCACCCTAAAAAATTATAAATTATTTATGAAATTATGCTGTAGTATTATATTACAAAACTTGTTTCATTACGTCACCAGTTGCATACAATAACACGTTGGCGCATCAGCAAAGCAAATGAGCCATCGTACCCAAACAGCGCCATTTTGGCAACTATATCAAATAAGTTTTCCGCACCATTTCCTTTTATAGGTATTAAACTCGATGCCATATACCTGAGAGTTTTCCAGTGACTAAATTGTATGTATTAGTACGAGGGCGGTTCAATAAATACCCGTGTTTGAAAACAGAGGACGATCCTTAGGGAAGCTAGTGTTATTATTGTGTGCTGCCATCTATCAAACGACGCCAAAACAAATTTCAGACTGATTGATAGTAATATTTTACATTATAAGTTGGCTATGGACGCTTCGACAAAAAATTGAAGGATAGATGGCCATATTTGACGAAAAGAAAGGTATTATTTCATCACGATAACGCACCAGCACATTCATCTGGAGTTGTCGCCACTGAACTGTATGAATTGCGTTATCAATTGCTGCCACACCCCGCACCCCCGTATTCACCCGATCTGGCTCACTGCGACTTCTTGTTCCCTAACATGAAGAAATGGCTCGCGGGAAAAAAATTTTACTCAAACGAAGAAGTCATCGCCGAGACAGAGGTTTATTTTGGAGACTTCGAAAAATACTTTTTTTGGAGGGCTTAAAAAAGAGCCAGAATGTTGGGAGAAGTTTATTTTTTCAAAAGGGGACTATGCTGAAAAAAAAAATTTTTGAAAAAATGGTGTCTTCATTTCTAATACGAGTACTTATTGAAGCGCTCTCGTAGAAGTATCAATCAAGTTCTATGACCTTTGAAATTTGCACGATTAAACCAAAGTTTTTGAAACATATTTTGAGCTTCTACACGTGAATTTTGAAGATGAAATATCTAGAAAATGGTAGATAAATTTTTATTCACAACTTATTTATTTGAAAGGATGTAAAAATGAGACTAAAAATTAAAGTGAAATTTATAAACTCTAGAGAAGTTACTTTTTTCTAGAAAGTTTCTTGATTTTCTAAAATCCGAAAATATTTATCAGCGATTGATTTGCAATATGCAAATTTACTGAACGTAAGGTACAAAATTATACTGGATTATCACTCTTTTTTAAAAAGAAGTTTTACGTTTTCGTTTTTTATCAAACAATATTAAAAAATTAACTTTTATTTATTTATAAGGTCTTTTCATTGGCTCTTATTCTTTTTAATCTATGTAAAAAATATAAAAAATATCCTTGATTCATAATAAATAACTTCATGTATATATAATAAAATAAAGTAATATTATAATTGATATGAGGAAACTTATGCAAAAACTTGCGCATTATCTTGACTTCTATATTATCTTAATTGTATAGACTAGACAGATTTGCGCAGTCTTTTTCAAAAACAAGAATCCGTTAAAGTTTTTAAAATCTATTTTGGCCACTTGAACGTCTATTTTGAGGATGTATTTTAAACAAAGTCAGATAATTTCTTATATACACATTATTATTAAACATTTTAATCTTGTCTTCATGCACTCGGAATTGAAAAGGTACTCTACATTTTTTTCTAGATTCAATTTAATTCAATTTAATTTAATTCCATTTAATTTTTCAGAAAATCAAATCTTATTAATTCTAACAAAACACTGGTCTTTATTAAAAATTCATTTTAATTATATTAATTAACTTAAGAATATAATTCAAGTGAAAAATATGAAGATTTGTGTGAAATGTACTTGATATCTGATCAATTCGAACGTAAAAGATTAAATTGTTTGCGCTGTTTTCTTGACCAACATAGTTGGGGAAGAAATACCTTAAAATCGATAAATTAATTCCTATGTAGATATTTAATACTATAGTATGTGAAATTTTTTGTAAAATATTCCCTCAAAGTTATTCCAGGTTTGTATATTTTTTTCGTTATACTTATTTCTACTTAAATAATAATAATAAAACAAATCTAAAACATAAACTTACAAAACTACATCCTGTATAGTAACCATTTAGAGTACAAATCTGAGTGTTTCGAAGCATTCGTAAAAAAAATGGTTGACATTGGTCTAAAGACACTGTCTTAATACTCAATTTCCATAACAATATCGACACAGGTCCTTTTATAAGAATACTTCCAAATCCTACAACCGTCACTGGTGTCTGAACAGGAATTTCTAAATAAGGTTCCGGTAATCCAATTGGTACTACATTTGAAGATATCTCAACTGAAATTGTAAGCTAAAAAGATGAGCAATCAGCATTGCTTTGCAATGCAAAGCAAAAAGGGAGCCAGCGACATATTTTAGTGACCAATTTATCCTCGTCCGAAAATTAGTTTAAATGATTCGTTTCAATGTACTGAAGTATAAAGTGAACGTCCGCTGCGGCACCTAATCTGGATGTGGTAACGCCAAGGACCCAAACATGAAAAAAAACATTTTATCAGTTATTTATCCTCGGCTCAAATTAGGTCAGAATAAAGTTTAGATTATGTATTCACGAAAACAAAATGTCCGCTGGTTCTAACCATCTGTATTATACGTCCGTTGTTCGCCTGAACATAAAAAATAATTTTAAACTCTCGAAAAAAACGTAGAAAAAAATTCAGAAAAAAATCATACGTATATACTTTCAGACGCTGGTTACGAATATAATTGAGAAAATTTATGAAATGAAAACTCTAATTGTTAAAGTGTTAAAAAATTATAAATATCAAGTTTTTTTAATAATTTTCAATTTAGACAAAAATTGTTCAAACAAAAGTTAAAAAAAAATCAGCCCCAGTCCATGTCAATACGTCAGGAATCTACCTCGACGTTCACATGATACAGTGTCTGAAGCGATATAAATACTTTTTTGCTCACCACATTCGAGTTTTAAAGCAAAAATATATTACAATATAAAAAATTATTTTTGGTAGATATACCAATTTTTAAAAAAAAAATTTTTCCGAAATTTCAATTGTATCACATATCATTTATATGTTATTATATATTGAGTATTTTATGCTTTTCACCCTGAAAATATTAATATGGAAAATTTTGACTACAATATTTGTATTTCTAATTTGTTCGTCACCAATATATTAAAATTCAAACAATAAACAATAGTAATACAATTTATTGCAAATACATTTTCCTATTGTGTTATATTGGCTTAGACGACGCAGTATTTCAAAATGGTTTAAAATTTACAATTGTAAGCACTCGCATCAGAATCTGTCAGATAATAAAATATCAGATAAATTTTATAATAATTGAAATTATCACAATAACATTCTGGGAATTGTATTAAGTGACTCAATGACAGTATACCACGAGAAGTATTTCAGGACACCCAACTGTACTTTTACCCATCGGTCGACATTTATCTTCGCATAATTCTTATTTCATTACATTCTATACTACATTCCAGTGAATTTGCACTAGTTTTTAGCACTGCAACAATCTGGAATATATCTCAGCTGAAGCAATGAAAAGAACGTTCATCAATACATAGTCTAAACTTTATTCTGACCTAATTTGAGCCGAGGATAAATAACTGATAAATTTTTTTTTCATGCTTGGATTCCCGGCGTTACCATATTTAGATTAGGTGCCACAGCGGACGTTCACTTTATACTTCAGCACATTCAAACGAATCATTTAAACTAATTTTCGGACGAGGACAAATCTATGACATAAAAATGTCGCTGGCTCCCGGACTATTATATTATAATAAAAATTATTAAATGCTTTGAAATAATAGATATATGCGACAAGTCATCTGTATAACTTTAATACAATATATTATTTTAATTAAAACTTTTAATTAAAAAAATGTATGATGTTGATCAGTTAGAGTCAATAAAAGACAAAAACAAAGGTTGTGTAACAGTGGACTAGATTCAGCTGTTATATCGTCGCTTCCGTATAAACAGGTACTATTACACCGCCTGGTTCAAAAAGATTCTATCTGAGCATCCACTTTGTATAATAGTTTGTAAAAAAACTCTGCAGATAGTACTTGGGATATTGGCCTCAGTCAAATCAAATAATTCTTATTTGATTTGTTAATTTTTGATTCGTGGATTAGAATTTTCCATGAAAAGCCTTATCAGATAATTTAATTTTCTGATATAGAACGACACTCAACGTCGTATAGTTATCGGTACTTACCTTATAAGATATATGTTCAGTATTCAATATATTACTGTGTATAAATAAGAGTTAGACTTTATTTATGACTTTTGTAATCTTTATTTATTCTTCTAAATCGAAATCACCCCCCTTAAAATAATCCCCTCGGATGCAACTATGTCAACGCTTTTTCCAATTTTTGAAACATTTGTTATACTCGTATTCCGGAATGGCCATCAGTTCCTTCTTCGATTCGGCTTTTATTTCTTCAATCGAATCAAAATTGTGTCCCAGAAGTCACACGGTGCTAATTCAGGCGAGTACGGTGGTTGCGGAACGATATTGTCTGAATTTTTAGCGAATTGTTCATGTAAAATCAATACAGTAAAGAGCTGGTGCATTATCGTGATGCAAAAACCAAGAGTTGTCTTTCCATAAATCTAACCTTTTGAGACGAATACCTTCAGACAAACGACACATAACACTCAAATAATATTCTTTGTTAACCGTTTGGCCGGTTGGACAGAATTCATATTGCACCACACCACGATAATCGAAGAAAACAGTGAGTATAAACTTGATTTTTGAGCGACTTTGGGGTGATTTTTTCGGTCTCCGCTCTCCTTTGGCACGATATTCGCTCGATTGATCGGTTGTTTCTGGATCGTAAGCGTAGTCCCAAGTCTCATCTCCAGTTATTATGCATTCCATCTTGTCCTAAGATTCCGAAAGCATTGTTTCACAGACCTCCATGCGACTCTATTTTTTCCAAAAAATTGAGTGTTTTTGGCACCAATCGAGATTTCACTCATTTCAGGAACAAAATATCTTGCAAAATTGTGTTGACTGACCCATTTTACATTCGAACAATATCAGCATGCACTCTAGTAGTCAGTCGACGATTTTGGATAACCAATTCATTGATTTTATCGACGTGTAGCCCATCAGTAGATATTCTTGGTCGTCTTTGGTCTGGCTCGTCTTGAACGCGTTCTCGTCCTTCTTTGAACAATTTGTGCCAATCAGAAAAGTTCGAATTGAAAAGACTTACTCATATTCGTACACAGTAGTATGCACTGAAAAAAATATCTGATATCAAGTGAATATTTGCTTGTTTGGTATCGAGTAAGCCATTTTCTTAAATTAAGAAAATATTTTAGATTTAAGACAACGTGATTTGATTTAAGTGGAGTCTTCTTGCATCGAGTAAATACTTTCTTCATTTAAGAAGATACTTTTTCAATTTAAGAAAATAATTTACTTTGTACAATGAAGCAAAAAATATTTACTTAATAACAGTCCTTTTTTCAATATCTTATTATTCCTTTTTGTATGTAAACATAATTAAAAACATATTTATTTTCAAATAAATGAGTATGTCTGAAATGTTTTAGTGTGTGTATAATATATGTAACCTAGTGTGCATTTTTGTAGAACATCGTTGTAATATATTTGCAATGATATCTATTATAAATAATAGAAATAATTGAAAAATAACATATACTGTACCAATGCAAGAAGTCATCAAGTTCATGCTATCCCGAGATTTTCGAGTAATATGTTAACAGATAAGCAGCAGAAATTGTAACTTGAAATGTCTTATTAGCATATTGTCTTTTCTGAGAAGAGTACCCCTGGAGATCTATAATCCACAAATCAAAAACTACCCACAAACTATTAATTTTCATCCAACTCAACTGTGACATAGGGAATAGAAAAATCTGTGCTACCCTTTAATAAAATTTTAAGATCTACGTACATGTATTATACCAATGTCATCAGGATAAAAGTCTACATGAACTTTTGAAAATCCTTTATGACGCGACATTCGCTTAACAGCATAACTTTTGCCTTGGCCAAGATGGATCGAGCCAATCAATACTGCTACAGACAATGTTGGCGGGAAAAGATTATCAACGCAGTGTGCAGCTGTAAGTACGTGTTTTGTTGAGATCAGTCCACCTCCGCATTCATGGATTCCATTCAGTGTTAACGATACATAATACGGGAATTCCCCTTCATTTGCTCTGCACCCACCTCTTATTCGTTTTTGAATAATTCGAGCATTGGTAACTGAAAATGTTTAATATAATTTTTATAGATTCGAATTATGTTAATCTTTAGGTTTTTATAATTATTTTGATTATTAAACCTAATAAGTACAGTATATAATAATAATAGTAAATACCTTTGGAATCTTTGTATAAACTGAATAAATTACTGAATTATTTTTTAAATATAAGAAAAGCTTTAACGTGAGAAAGTAAAATAGGGCCAGAAATACAAGGAAGCTTAAAATTTCTTATTTCACTCTTATATGCTTAGCCTTTAGACGATATATAATAATTTATATATACGAATACACTTATCTTAATTCTTTCCTATATCTTTCAATTATTTTTCATTATGTACATATCTTTTATTTACATATATGTGTTCAATTACAGAAAGAAATTCTAATTTTACTTTTTTATATTTTATAATTCATATTACCATGTATCATCCATGATTTCTTTACATTTATCTATATTTATATTTAATTTAGTCATTTACAATCCAGTCTTATACAAAATGGTTATGTTTATTTCATTTTCTTATCGATATCTCGCTTTCAATTTTTGCTATTTTATATTATTAACGTTTGAATACGGGACTACTACTATTTTCCGTTATTATATTTTTACTCAAATTGACTATTTAAAAGTTTGTATGAATATGAAAATCATGAACGAAACATGCAAACTGGTTTAATATTATTTTTCTAAATCAGACGTATGATTTCGTTTATAAGATGTGATTTTTTACTACTGTGTACAAATATGAGTAAAAGTTTATTTATATAGCATGAATTTATAATGCACCACACCACGATAATCGAAGAAAACAGTGAGCATAATCTTGATTTTCCAAAATGTTTTTCCAAAAAATTGAGTGTTTTTGGCACCAATCGAGATTTCATTCTTTTCAGGCACAAGATGTCTTGCAAAATAGTGTTGGCTAACGCATTTTAAATTCGAACAATATTAGCAAGCGCTCTAGTAGTCAGTCGACGATTTTGGATAACCAATTCTTTGATTTTATCGACGTGTAGCCCATCAATAGATGTTTTTGGTCGTCTTTGATCTGGCTCGTCTTGAACGCGTTCTCGACCTTCTTTGAACAATTTGTGCCAATCAAAAACACTTGCTCTTGACATTGAGTTCTCACCAAAGACCTTCAATATTCTGAATGTTTCGGCGGCTGATATTTCATTTCGCGCACAATATTTAATGCTATTTCTTTGTTGAATAATTTCAGACATTATAAAAACCGAAAAGACAACTTTTCTTTGTTTATAAAACATAAGCGTATCTATATGACAAATAAAGATAATTGCGTGGAATTTTTGCACAGATAACTCTGATAGTACTACCAACTTAAAAATAAAAACAAATTGTCTGCATCGATAAACTCGGGAAGTTTGAATTGAACAGCCTTACTCATACTTTTACACAGTAGTACGTATCAATCAATACATTCTTTATTGCGATTTTTTAGAGGGCATGTTATGTAGCATGATGTACATTAATTTTCTTATAATTATTATATTTTTCCAATCCTTAAAATATATTGAAATTTTATGTAATATCTTTGCAATTCCTCAGATGTATTAATATGGTCAGTAAGGGATATATAATTAATTCAGTAACGTCAGTGAAGATATCTATAATTATAATTATGAATGCAATTCATTGGTTTGCTTGGTTTGTGCATAGTATAAGATGGGCTTAAAATTCTATCTTGTATCAGGTATGTGAATAAGTCTTTCCCGTTTTTTTTCAAATTTTGAGCCTTTATTGTGAAAAAATGGTTACAAATGAATTATTGAAAGTATTGGCCATCGCTAGCTACAACTTTTTCCCATCTTTCTGGCAACATACGAATCCCGTTGTGAAAAAATTCGACCGGTTTGGCCTCTATCCAGTCATCCACCCATTTTTTGGCTTCCTCGTAGGAATGGAAGTGCTGGTCAGCCAGGCCATGCGTCATCGATCTGAAGAGATGGTAATCAGACGGAGCAACGTCTGGACTATACGGCGGGTGGGGTAGGACTTCCCATTTGAGCGTTTCTAAGTATGTTTTCACCGGCGGTGCAACATGTGGGCGAGCATTGTCATGTTGCAAAATAACTTTGTCGTGCCTGTCGGAGTATTGTGGCCGTTTTTCTCGCAGTGCGCGGCTCAAACGCATCAATTGTCGTCGATAGACCTCGCCTGTGATCCTTTCATTCGGTTTCAGAAGCTCATAGTAAACCACACCTAGCTGGTCCCACCATATACAGAGCATGAGCTTGGCGCCATGAATATTTGGCTTGGCCGTCGATGATGATGCATGGCCGGGTAGGCCCCATGATTTTCTTCGCTTCGGATTATCGTAACGTATCCACTTTTCATCGCCAGTCACGATACGATGCAGAAAACCCTTTCTTTTATGTCGCTGAAGCAGCTGTTCGCAAGTGAAAAAACGCCGTTCGACGTCTCTCAGCTTCAGTTCGTACGGCACCCAATTTCCTTGCTTTTGGATCATTCCCATGGCTTTCAAACGCTTGGAAATGGTTGTTCGGTCAACTCCCAATGCTTCAGCAAGTTCTTCTTGCGTTTGACAAGAATCTTCATCAAGCAAAGTCGCCAATTCTCGATCTTCAAAGATTTGCGGCCTCCCGGAACGCTCCTTGTCTTCCACGTCGAAATCACCGCTTTTGAAGCGTCGCAACCATCCGCGAACACTTGAATCATCGACACAACCTTCTCCATAAGCCTCCTGAAGCAATCGATGCGTCTCGGCAGCAGATTTCTTCAAATTGAACCAATAAAGTGAAACTTCCCGCAAATGACGTCGACTCGGCTCAAATTTCGACATTTTCACGATATCAAAAATTTATGATGCGAAAAAATTTTAACTAATGTGTTAGTATGGAATTGTTGACATATGAATAAGCTTTGATTATGACATATGTAACCATTGAATACTCGCACAGTATTGGTGGCGCCATCTCTTACAAAAAACGGGAAAGACTTATTCACACTCCTAATAGAATTCATGTGTTTATTGAAAAAAAGAGTAACAGCGTTGTTTATTTTAACATGAAAATTTCTATTTTCTAGATAAAATTTTAATAATTCCAAGAAATTCACAAGTACAAGTACCTAAAATTCATTTATGAAGTCCATTTTTCATACATCAAATACACATTTCACATGAAGAAAAATCATTATCTATATTACAATATCTTATTTTTTAAGTCGTAGCTTACTTATTAGTAACTCTATTTAAATTTTCAATTGTCAAATATGTATTTTGGAATTCCAATACATAATCAGAGATAAATTTTTTTAATAGGTTATGATTGAAGTTAATCGATTTAATTTCAATTTTTAATAAAATAATAAAAACTATGTCGGTCTATAAGAAGAAACATTCTCTGCTTTCTTCACTGTCTTTCGTAATCGTAAAATTTAAGCTACAATATTTTCCATTAATCTGTAAAATAGCGTAATCGAACAGATCGATTTTTTATTATTAGTACAATTTTAATCTCTTACGAAATTATTGTGATGTGCAAGAATTCAAATAAGATTCTTTACTATAGAATGCATTTTTCTACATAGTATTTTGTTCTATACATGTAGGTTTGAATCTTTAAAAAAATGGTGTAAAACTTTAAAATGTATTTGTTACGTTTACTCAGTATACAATTAACGTAGAATGAAAGATAAAGGTGTTTTTGATGACGCTTACATATTAGTTTTTTATATTGGTTTTCAAATTGAGGGCATTGTCATTTTATATGATTTAAATTTTACATTTCGCATCCGAATTCACCACTTGGATTTTCTATTATTCCAGGCGTAGATCAGAAAGTGATTTCTAGAATAAATTCTATTATTTTCAACTATAAAACATTTGATGCCAGAAAACAGCAATCGTTTAGATTTTTCAAATATTACAAATTGTACGGTTTAATCTATTTTGAAACTTTTAATTTTAGAGTAATTTAAAGATTTTATTGGATAACATTTTATAAAGGTAGTAATTTAACAAGAATCTTGTACGTTCTCTATCGTAAGGATTTTGGATTCAACAAATAGAATATTTATAGAAGTCGAGTTTCTGTATCTCATACAGAATCAAATGGCAGAGTTTTGAATTATTTTACTTTCATCAATAAAGTAAGTTAATAGTTTTAACAATCAGTTGCATAAGCGGCCACTAGGTGGCACCTTGAATCACGAACATCAACTCAAAGTAGTCCACTTAAAGTATTAATACCAGGCCAGTTCAAACGAATGTTCATGTCCAACTTTGGGATTCGTATCCTAAAGAAGGTGTGGCATTAGTCGGTATTACCTTTTTTGTTCTTCAGGTTAATCTGACACTGCACTCACACCTTATGGATATCTTTTTGTAAATTTTATTTTCTCTTACGTGAGAAAATCCGTGACTCTCTCTCCATCTCCCTATCTCTATCTCTTTCTTTCTCTCTCTCTCTCTCTCTCTCTCTCTCCCTCTTTCTTTCTCCTCTTATAAAATGGTTCTGAATGCTGAATCATACTGAATATAATTTGTGACGACAATTATATTTTTGTTTTTATACATTATATTAACTTCAGAATTGTAACAAGAGACTGTTTTTTTAGTTTGAACAAAAGAAATGATTGCAAAATAGGGTTCTTCTACCAACAACCTCGAAACTATACATATATAATATATCGTCACTTCTGCTTAAAAAGGAAATATCCATCATCTGCTTAAAAAATATGCTATTCGCCATACCATTTTATTGAATTTCAGTTGGCATCGCTACGAAACTATTCACGGTATTTCATTAAAAAAAGCGAAAATACACGAAATATGTAATATATATTGTATGTATATTATATATACACATTTTAAATACGGTTGCTACTGAGAAATATTGTATTGGCGTGTACGGGCAGTTGACTACGATATCCGGTTGCCTCAAGACGATTTATATGCAGTTGTCTGTTTGGATGATAGAATGTGTTGTCCAACTGTCTCTGGGCGATTTCTACGGGGAATATTGTATTTAGTTGATAGAAAACGACGTCCAGATATTAGGAAATCAACTTCTATGGGAAGCTTCATGTTCAGATGGTACTCTGTCCGAACGACTTCTACGGGGGACTATCGTCTTTAGTTGGTAGGAAACGATGTTTAGGTATGACAGATCAACTTCTACGGGGAGTTTTGTGTTCGGATGATAGAATGCGATTTCCTGGTGTTTTGGAACGACATCTATGGGGAATTTCGTGTTCGGACGGTAAAAGACGATGTCCAGCTATGATGGGACGACTTCTACGAGGACTTTCGTGTTTAGTTGGTATTATACATTATGCATATTACATACGGCTTCTATGAGGGAAATTATACTTTCGAGTTCGAGCGGTAAAAAAAGATGTCCAAGTGTCTAAAGACGATGTTTATAAAGAGTAAGATGTTCGGAATATAGAACATGTCTCGGGACGACTGCTATAGAGAGTTTTCTGTTGGGAAGGTATAATACGACGTCCAGGTATCCCAGGGCGTCTTTTACTGGGAGTATGCGTGTTGGAATGATAGAAAATGAATCTCTTTATAGAAGTCTCTTTAACACTCTCCGTTCTTTTGTTCAAACTAAAACAAAACATAGGTTCTTGTCACAATTCTGAACTTAATATAATGTATAAAAATAAAAGCATAATTTGTCGTCGCAAACTATATTCAGTATGATTTGGCACACAGAACCATTTTATAAAAAAGGAGAGAGAAAAAGACTTCCCACGTAAGCGAAAATAAAATTTACAAAAATCAAAATATATCCATAAGGTGTGAGAGTAATGTCAGATTAACCCGAAGAACAAAAAAGGTAATACCGACTAACGTCACACCTTCTTTAGGATACGAATCCCAAAGTTGGATATGAACATTCACTTGAGCTGGCCTGGTATTAATACTTTAAACCGACTACATTGAGTTGATGTTCGTGTTTCAAGACGCCATCTAGTGGCCGCTGGTGAAACTGACCACTAAAACTGTTGATTTAATTTATTGTTGAAAGTAAAATGATTTTCAAGAAAAAACATAGCTTATGTCCTTCCCAAAATAATATAGAATCTGTATGTCAACATTTAAGAACAATCGGTTCAGTAGTTTTTTCAGTTATCGCGTACAAACAAAAACACGTTTTGTCTTTATAAATTAGTATAATATATATATTGTATAGAATGGTCGGCAAAATATCAACTTTTTGAAGTGGACGCTATAGATAGCAGTATAGATTTTTATATATAGAGTACTTTTTACTTAAATATTTTTGAATTGTTTATGAAATCGGTTAAATTATTATCTCGGGCGAAGCCGAGACGGGGGATGCTAGTATATATATATATATATATATATATATATATATTCGTATATATATATATATATATATATATATATATATACGAAGTATGGTTTCTATTTATATACCAAAATAATAAAATTTTGGTATAAAATATGATATATACATTGTGACGAGCGTCACAGGGCGCTCGCGCCGACTTGTCCAGGGAAAAAGACGACGCGCGCGCCATCCCGTGGACAAGAGAACCTCAAGGCGCTCGCGCGCGCCGTCGCGCCTTGTGCTCGGCACGGTCCCCCTCCTCCCTGTTCGTCCCGCACACGAACCAAGAGCCATGCCTCAGATTGTTACACATTAACATTGCTGAAGAAATAAGAGACATAAATAAATAAATAAAATGAATAAATAAAATAAATAGAAATAATTAGAAATAAGATAGACGTAAATAAGTTAATAAGAACAAATAATAGTATAAAATTAACGATAAAAAGGAGGAAGGAATTACAGAAGAATAAATGTACATAAAGGGAGCAAAATTAAACATAGATCATATAAATAAACATAAAATAAACATAGATTATAAATAGAAGTTAAATTAAATCAAGATAGACTATAAATAGAAACATGGATAAAAATAAACATAGATTATAAATAGAAGATAAATTAAATCAAGATAGATTATAAGCGAGATAATAGAAATGTAAATAAATTAGGATAGATTATAAGCGAGATAATAGAAATGTAATTAGATTTAGGATAATAAGACATAATGGAAAAATAAAAAAAAGGAAAAAAAATTTTTGATATAATAGAAAGATAAATAAATTTAAGATATAATAAGTGATATAATAGAAAGTTAAATAAATTTAAGATATATAATAAGACATAATAAAAAAAGGAAATAAACTAAGGTAGACAATAAGACATAATAGAAGTTAAAAAAAAAAAAATTAAGATAGATAATAAACGATATAATAGGAATTTAAACAATTAAGATAGGTAATGAGAGGAACCAATGTAGTCATAAAAAAGGAAAACAAAAAATTTTTTTTGTTTGTATGATTAATAAAGGAATATAGATTTTTGTATGTTTAATAAGGAAATTTAGGTTTGAGATGATTAATAAAAAGGGAATTTTTTTTGTAAGGAATAAAGAAATTTAGATTTGATATGATAAAAAAAAAAAAAAAAAAAAAAAAAAAAAAAGGGATTCTTTCCATTTCGTTGAAAGTGATGCGAACTGTTGAATTCGTACCACTACCGAATAACGGAGATTCATTTTGTAAAAAAAAAAGGAGATTCATTTTGTAAGCCGTATTCGGCACGTCACGGCCGCGATCGGCCGTCGTCGGCCGCCGCCGAACTTCCCCCCCCCCCTTATCTCATCCTTCTTCCCTGCGAGCAGTGAGACGGGGGGGACTCCGCGCTCAACCGCCGAGTCGTGAAGAGGAAGAGAAAGAGAACGAGACGAGGACAGTGCGTCGTTGACCGCCTAAAAGAGAAGAAGTTAGAAAAAAAGTGAGAAGAAAGTAAGAGAGATAGTGAGAAGAATTAAGAGAGATAGTAAGAAAGGAAGTAAGAAAGAAAGTGCGCAGAAGTAAGAGAAGAAGTTGAAAGATAAGAGAAGATAGTGCGCAGAGGTAAGAGAAGAAAATAAGAGAGAAGAGAGATAGTGAGCAGAAGAGATAGAACGGACAGAGCCGAGGAAGCCCAGCCGTCGAAAAGGGGCTAGCCACGAGGGCCGATACGGTGAGCTGGAGAGAGAGACAGCAGGACGGACGTCAGAGAACCGCGAATATCCTGGTGAGCGGTGAGCATCCACCGCGTGTGCTTTCCCCCCGTTTCTCCCTTGTGTTCCCTGTCCCCTCTTCCCATCCCTCGACATCCTTCCCCGGGTTCGGTGGGCGCGTCGGGGCGCGGATCGCGGTCGGGGCGCGTCGAATGCGGGACCGGATTAAGATAGGCGCGCACGGATTGTGAACCACCGGACAGTGTAATTCAGTGTTGTGCAATAAAGAGAAAGAAAAAAAAAGATGATTTCGCGTTGTTGTGTTTTTTTGTCTTGTTGATTTGACGCCTTTCCCTCCCAGACCGGCGGGACCCCCTCTGCAGCAAAGGAGGTAAGTGAGTGGAGGAAAAATTAAAATTTTTTTTGTGTGTGCGCGACCTCACCGGGATCGAAATAAAAATTCAATTTTCGGAGAGCGGATCGCGGCATCACAATATATATATATATATCACTATTTATTTACTGGCTCTTTTATGTTTTTACTATTTCATTTATTATTATAGTTAAATAAATGCTTGAAATAAAATTCTGATAAAATTTGTCAATATATTTATAAAAAAATAAAATGAATCATTTGGTTAGGTACTATTTATATTTATAGTGAGTTAGATATTATATAGTACTGTAAGAAGCACTGTTAAAACTACGCCACTCCTAACTCCTGTCACACGAGTTTCCTAAGAACTAACGTAGAATCTACTTGACTTTTAGGTTACCGTAACGTTTCTTTTCGCTCAATGTAACATTGGAAATAACTATTCTGTTATTTTTTTCAATGAGTAGTCTAATATTCAGTAGAAATTCTTTGTCTTTGATTTTTTATGGATAAGCTATTCTGCTCATTTATCATTACTTAGGAAGACATAGGCGCGGTTTCCTGAAATTGTGTGTGCGTGCGTGCGTACGTACGCGCGTGTGTGTGTTATTTTATTTAAGGCTATTAATTTTTAAAGGCCTATACAGTCTATAAGTCTATACAGTCTATACAGTCCTCGTTGAAGCAACCAGCAATAGTTTCAATAATTCTTGCTTACTATTTTCGTCTTGAATCGTAGGAGCCGTAGTAATTGGCCATCGATAGCGTCAGTGACTGCAATTTCGTTATGATTACAAACTGCATCCACAGTTCGGTTTTTTATTTCAAAATTTCGCTATGAACGCTTAATTCACTATAGCACTTTATACTTTCAGATATTTTCTTGTCACTGAAAATCAATATTTATGTCAATTACAAAATGCTCTGAAAATATTATTTATTAAGATAGTTTACAATCTTATTTTTTTAGATTGTAGCTTTGAAATTTGAAAGTTCAAAAACTTTATCTATGTAAAGATTACTAAAATTTTCTGTTTAAATTATCATAGATTGATAATGATCTAATTTTAATAAATTGTATAATTCATTCAATAGTGTTATAATATATTTTTTATTGGTAACATGACAGTGACATTACTGCATAAGCTGTAAAAAACAGATTTCACAAGTGTGTGCAGTAAAAGCATTACTAAGGCGTTCAGTAAAATCGTTTGATTTTTCAGTATCAGTGATGGTCCATTTATTATTTGAGAACTATGTTGGACGTATGAAACCTTTAAGTAATTTGTTTTTAAATTATTATAAAAATTATAAAAAAAATTATATAGAAACCTAATATGCCAGTATATGTACCCTACCCCCACCCATTGCCTGTCGTTATATTATCATAGTATTTTATTGTATAAAAACTATAAAACCGATAAAAAAAGTTACTAATTTTATCAGTGACTGAACTTGCATTAGTAATTTAAATATGTAATTATTTGATTATATCATCGATTATATAATTACATGATTTTCTATACACTTATATACATACTTATATATGTCAGCAATTAATCTTAGATACGCGTATCTAATTTAGCTTCTTCAAGATATTTTATAACATCTGGAATCATTTGTACATTGTTTAGGCATACTTGTATAGACGATGGTATTTTATTTTTAATCCTGGCGTTCCTGTATATTGGACAGTCAATTAATAAATGGTTTACAGTATTCTGATATCGCAATCTGATAGTGAAATTTTTTCTATTACATTCGAATGTGTGATTTTAGAATGTCCAATTCTTAGCCTTGTAATTAAAATTTGCTCTTTTCGTTCCATTCTTTTAGTAGCAGGTTTTAAATATATATTTTGTCTGACTGAGTATAAAATTGTTTATGGCGATTGTAGCCACTCTGCGTTCCAGCTTTTTTGCGGGTTTTTTCCACCACATTTTTGAGATTTGGTTCTTCGAGCTTTATGTTTCATTTTTCTAGTATCTTTGTGATACGTTCTCCGATTGGATCGATTTCTCTTGTTTCTATTTTATTTTTGTTCTTGTTAGGTGCCATTATTATGGCTTGAATTTGGTTATTTGGAGTTTGGGCTATTTATATGCATAATTTAGGGCCAGTTTTTTTTGTTCTATATTTCAATAGCATCATTCGTCTTTCTGCTAAAATGCTGATTATAGGACTGGTATAATATAATACGCTCTTATTGCTATTTTTAAGCAGGTATTATGGATTGGATTTGGCTTACTTGCTGAGACATATGTATTGTAGATTATTGAGTCATAATGTCAGAATGAAGGTTTTATATATGTTTGGCTAACGAGTTGAATATTAAACGTAAAACAATTAGAAAGATTTTCACCGAAGATTTCGCCATGAAAACGCTGTGTGCGAAGATGGTATCGAAGAACCTTTTAGATGAGAAAAAAGCCCATCGAATAAACATCGCTCAAGATTGTCTCGAGCAGGCTGAAAGGGATCCTACTCTTTTCGTTCGAGTTATTACTGGTGATGAAAGTTGGTTCTTTCAATATAGCCCCGAAATTGAACAGCCAAGCCAACAGTGGCTGTCCCCTGGAGCGCCAAGACCAAAGAAGGCAAGAATGAGCAAATCCAAAGTGAAAACCATGTTCATTTGCTTCTTCGACAGCAAAAGTGTCGTTCACAAAGAGTTTGTACCACGTGGGCAAACCGTAAATCAAGTATTCTACCGCAATGTGCTTGAAAAATTACGAAAAAGGGTGCTCAGAGTGCCTCCAGAGATCGCGAAGACTTAGGTTCTGCATTATGGCAATGGTCCCTGTCACAATTCATTCAGTGTTTCTCAGTTTTTGGCGTCTAAAGACATCGCAACATTACCACAACCGCTCTATTCACCGGACATATAACCATGTGACTTTTTCCTATTCCCCATTTGAAAAAATGCGTCAAAGGTCGACATTTTGACTTCGTTAAAGACATCCAAGAATCTATGACGAGGGTACTTGGAGAGGTCACACAAGAAATGTTTCAGAATTATTACGAAAACTGTAAAATTTGCTGGAATAAGTGTATATATGCGGGAGAGGACTGCTTTGAAGGGTATCGCAGCGATGTACCTTAATTTCTAAATATACTCGATTTTTAAATTTTGTTGCATTACTTAATTATCTGATCTCGTAGTTTTTTTTTAGTAGTTTAGTATATTATTTATGATCTTTTCCATTAGCTTACAGAAAATGCAAGTGAGCACAATAGGTTTTTAGTTTTTGGCTTTTATTTTATCCTTTCCTGGTTTGGGCATCAGTATGACTATTGCTTTTTTCCATCGTCCTGCAAAGATATTATTTTGTGATATCAAATTGAATAACTTGGTGATGTACTGAAGGTCTTTAAGTGGTAGTTTTTTAAGGAAAATATTTGGTGTATTATCTGTCCCAGGGGCGGAAATGTTTGTTAATTTATGTGTGCTTTTACTTCATGTACTATAATTTCGTTGTTTACGTGAAAATCGTTATTCGTATCAGCGTTTTCCAATAAGTTAATTTCTGGCTTATTTTCCGTATTGAATTTTAAAAACTTTTTACTGTAGTCTAAGTCGCTGGAATTTTTTCGCGAATGTATGAGCCAAACAGTTAGCCATTTCTTCCTTCTTTGAAATGATTTGGTTTTTTTCATCAAGTAGATTAGTAAGGTTTGAGCTTGTTTTGTTTCTTTTTATTCTTTTTATCTTGTTGTAAATGGTTTGATATGACGTAATTA
Source organism: Sycobia sp. Sy_11 (assembly GCA_018907035.1). Taxonomy (NCBI): domain Eukaryota; kingdom Metazoa; phylum Arthropoda; class Insecta; order Hymenoptera; family Epichrysomallidae; genus Sycobia; species Sycobia sp. Sy_11. Next base: position 234,130 of record JACCIC010000071.1, on the reverse strand, counting down.
TATTCATTGTAGATCTAAATTGGTTCCAGTAATTTTACTTTGTTTCTTTCAAGATAGATAGGTCAGCCGATTTACGTATTAGTTCTATAAATTCTTTTAGAATTTTATTTATTTTATTTTTGTTATTCTTAACTAATCTGAGCACGAATAAATCTATGCCTTTTTCTATGTCATATAAATCATCAGTTACTTGCCATACTATATCATTAGCTATACTTCTTGAACAGATTGCCAAATCAATCGCACTTTCTGTGCCCTTAGAAACATTGAAATAAGTAGGTTTGTTATGTTTTAATAATATTCAATCAGGGTCATTTAAAAATTGTTCCACTATTTTTCCTCTAAGATCAGTTGGTTTTTGGCCCCATATGGACTATGATAATTGAAGTCTCCTATAAGTAAGAAGGAGTGGATAGTTGCTTTTTTAGGTTTTCAAGTTCATTTCGATTTAACTTTTGGGTGTTGAGTAAATCAATGCTGCATATACAGATTTTTTCAGTGAGTAACAAATAGCTCTGCATACTTTTAGTGAAGTTTTAATATGTAGTTGCGTAAAATTTATATTATTTTTTATATACAGTGCTGTACCTCCGCTGACATAGTTTGTATTAGTTCTGAACAGAAATCATTTTTAAAATTTGTTTGTTGGAGAGCGACAATGGAACGTTCTCTTTCGTGAATCAGTCGCTGCAAATTAGTCATCTTGAAAAGAAACCTTTAGATTCCATTGGATGATGCTGTTTGTCATTCTTATTGTTGTTTAGATATTATGTGTATTATTTGGCCATTACGTTTCTTATTCAGCTTCGTATTTCGATCCTTTTGTTAAACTTATTCGGGTTTCAATTACAGATTCTTTTTTTATTTTATTTATTATTTTAGTAAACTTTGATTTAGCTTTTTTATCTTGCAGATAAAGATATAAATATCGCATTATTTCGGGAATTTCTGATATATCTTCAGCATATACTTTAGCTGTTTGCGTAATGTTTAAGTTTTCATATATTTTGTCAAGAATGCTTTTAAAGATTGTGTAATTTAGAGGATACATTGAGTTTGGGTCATCTAATCTTGATTTAATGGGCTGTAGCATCTCTTCAAGATACCTCATTTGCTCTTGTTCTTTTTGAACAGTTTTGCTCCATTTCGTTTTTGGTTTGAAGTCTTTATTTGTATTTTTTATTAAATTAGTACATTTTATTTGGCTAGTCTGCATTAAATGTATACTTGTTTGCGAAGTAGAAAGACTTTCGTTACTTGGACTATTGGTAGACTTAGTTGAATCAGAATATGCTCTTTTTGATCTTATTATTGGTTGATCAGTATTTATTTGCATCGAAGTTTCTTGGTGTTCGCTGTCAGTTAAAGGAAATTCCTCAGCTTGTGTAAGGTATTTATTTGGTTTGCTTCATTAATAGCCGGTATCTGTGTTTGTCATTGTGATTCGTTCTCAATGTTTTGATTATTGTCGATGAATTCTTTGTTTTCATTTGGTAGTAATGAAATTTGTACATTATTGGATATCTTACTCGGTGTGTTTGACAATTGACTTGGCTGAGTGCTGTAAAATATTACATTGTTTATAATTTGATTTTCGGAGCATTGCTTGGCTATGTGTTCTTCAAGCTTACAGATAAAGCAAGTTACCGTGTCTGTAGAAGCAAATATCGAGTATTTTCTTCCTTTATACTCCACTTAAAATGATTCCGGAATTAGATGTACATTCTGGGTCTATATATACTTGACGTCTAAAACTGAAAATGTGCGTGCTGCCTGCTTCGGATAGTCCTACTTTGATATATGATACCTGAAATTCAATTTTAATTTTTTGGACTGTTCAGGTTTCCTCGAGAACAGCGTGAGGGATTACAGGTCTAACATTTGATAAAATTATACGCTTAGCTCGTATTTCTAGCGGTCTGATTAGCAATTGATTATTTTCTAAGTGTATGCATTTTTGATTGTCGATTAGATCGTTAGCTATGTTTGTGAAAGCTAGATAGGCATATATTCTGTTATTAGATATTCTCGAGATAAATCTAATGTTTGTCGAATTTGTTAATTTACTTATTTGACTGACGTAGTTTTTGATTGTATAGATTGTATAAGGATCGCTTGGCCATTCTTAGGGAAAATATCTGTTTTTGCCTGAATGCTGTTTGCAAACGTTTTATAATTTTTACGATTTTCTTCATTTTCAGGCAGATCCTTATAGCTAGAACTGTTCATTATCACTATTTAGGTTTCCTCGGAAAGCATTTTAGTGCTGCTCGGGGACAATGAGATTTTTCACTATAACACTTATAAGAATGGTACTCACTTACTCCGATACGTATATAAACATAAACGCGTTTGTACTCAACGAGAGCTCACGAGAGACTTAATTAATTTTATAGTATAGCTCTTATTCTCTAACGTAATGCATCTCTGATAAAGAAATGACATATGTAAACTAATTTCTATTATATCGATCTGTACACTACTTGTCTCTTCGTGATCTGTGTAAATATATATAATGAAATTATAAAGATCTTTAAAATAAATTAAAACTAGGTACTTTACCTAATACTGCAAAATAGAAAATAACAATACTAATGATGAATTTCATGATTTCAGCTAATGAATAGGGATTATTATCAGCAGATTTTAGACTACTTTGTAAATTATGTTTTATATTTTTAACTTTTTTATCTTCAAATTTAGATTAATAAATATATTTACTTTATCTATTTATATACATAAAACATTTTATGGCGAATTTCAAATATGACTGGCTCTGTACACTGATCAGAATTAATTAAAGTATAAAGGTCAACTTTCATTTTTTTATTTATACAAATTAAATAAACTCGAAATATATAATAATTCGATCTCTACAAAATATATATTTTGTATTGCTTCCTTATATGACTTTAGTATTTAAAGTAATAAATAGTTTTATCGATCTTACTGTGTTTATACTATAATATATTATGTTAATATAATGATAATCAGACTGTCCTTGTTTATAATCATCCCCGAAGAATCTGAAATATAAATTATTACTATAAATAAAATTAAATTAAATTAATAATTAAAAATAATAAAAATAATAAAAATAAATTATATTCTATGTTAGCAAAAGGCAACCTGACTACCTCCGTCACCTTAAATTTAAATGTACCTTCGATGCTCGATGTTTCGAACCGCTACAGGTGACTTTTAAGGAAGCTGTTTAGTTTAGACCTTGAAGGTGAACTGAACTGGCTCAAAATATCGGGCATCGAAGTTAAATTTAAAATTAAGGTAGTAGGGCAGTCAGCTTGTCCTTTGCTAACATAGAATATAGTTTATTTTTATTATTTTTAATTTTTAATCTAATTTAATTTTGTTTTTAATAGTAAGTACTATTTCAGATTCTTCGGGGGTGATTATAAACAAGGGCAGTCTGATTATCATTATATTAACCTAATATATTATAGTATAAAGACTCTAAGTGCGATAAAAATATTTATTAATTTAATTCAGAATAGTCGACATAAGTACAATTATTCATTTTGACTTTATGATTTTTTATCATATGTATATATACTGCAGATTCAACACTTTAGATATCAGTTACTTAATAAAAATTGTACAACTGAGCCCATTCATTCCAAATTATTAGAGATATACTATTTTTCCACATAGTCATTTTTTCTTATAATATTAAATTCACTCTTTCCTTATTTAATAATGACTATAATTGTCACTGTTATAGCCATTTTTGTAATTTTCCTAATTATGTCAATAAGTATTTAAAATCATTTTAAAACTTTTAAGAAATGTTGCCATAATCATCTCCTGAAACTATAATATTAAATATTATTTTCTAGTTTTACCTAAATATTACTTCAAAATGTATTCATACTATCTGTAAAATACAATTCGGGTTTTAAATATTTTTTATAATACATTTGTATGTCAACTAATGATGTTCAATAAATTTATCTATATAATTCCCTAAATGAATCTTGAATTTTAACAATCTTTAAATTTCTAGTATATCAATTATATGTAAATTATTTGTATATTATTTAATATTTTTTCTTCTTTTTTAAAGCTATTTTCAAATTGGATACTTTTGACGTTGTACTGCTAATTTTTTAAATTTATTTATATTACAATAATATGTACAATTAATATTATATTACCAATACTTACATCCATAAATTCGTAATAGCTATATGTTCACAGAAGAAAACATTGAATTGTGAAAGTATCAAAATTGAAATCTTTATACCATTAGGGAGATTAAATATTGCAGATTGTACAAAAATAAATCCGATTCTGTTTGATATAATTCATACCTTCTAAAAAATCAAGTGATGCGATGTTTCTGAAATGAAATTGTAACAATAAAGAAGTGAGTACATAATATTAATCTAGTAGTACAAAGTTGGTAATTATTAGGAGGCACATTTAGTTTCCGACCTTTTTGAACGGAAAAAGGACATTCATGATGAAAAATTGATACGCGTTGGGTTAATTAAAATATTTTCATATATACACACCTTATGGATATTTTTTTATCCCTCTCTCTCCCTCACATCTCACTCTTTCTCAATCTTCTCTTATAAAATGGTTTTGTATGCCAAATCATACTGAACATTATTTGTGACGACAAATTATATTTTTGTTATTATACGTTATATTAATTCCAGAACAATTGACTATATTTTTTTAGTTTGAACAAAAGAAATTACCAACGTTTACCAACACCTCGAAACTGTGTGTGTGTGTTTTTTTTAATAGGCGTAGGCATTAGTGCCTCTGGCATTAGTGCCACTAGGCATTACTGCACTAGTGGCCTCTCGAAACCAGCATCCCGCCGGAACTATCCGGGAATCTTACTTCGGCGGGGCTATTAGTTAGCCTATACAGCTCCTCTTCTTATGACATTATCCTACGTCCCCCATCCACACAAGTGATCAGGGGTTCGGTGTTCGTCCTCTGCAACTTAAAATAGAATCAGCTAGCCTAATTCATCTTGGGCCATTCGCCTAATTCTATCGGCATTTCTAAATTTGGTCATCACCTCTTTTACGAAACTGGCTACTGCCTTCCAGTTTTCAGAAGATTCCAGCATTATTGATAGGATGTTCTCTGGTTTTATTGGCTTATTGATGGTGTTCATCAAGTGCTGACGTTGTGTTCTAAAACGAGGGCAGCTCACTAATATGTGCTCGGAGTCCTCAACCAATGTCGAACAGGTGGGGGCAGAAATCATTATTATCCAGGTGAAAACGGTGGAAATAGAACCTAAAACAACCATGTCCAGTCACCAACTGGGTTAGGTGAAAATCTAGTTCCCCGTGTTTCCTGTTGATCCATCTTTGTATGGCTGGAAGGATACGATAAGTCAATCGGCCTTTGTTAGAATCGTTCCATCGTGTTTGCCATTTTTCTATAGAACGATGACGTTTCACGTTTTTAGCACCTTGTAGAAAATCCACTGCGGCCTTACATATGTTGTGCAGTCTAGACAGATTATCTGCAGCTAAATCGAAAGAAAGAATTCCGGCAAGTACCTCTGCAGCGTCGGTGGATACTGTCCTGTAACCATTAATCATACGTATACAGGAACGGCGGCGGGTCGCAATGGCCAGCTCACAATACGATTTAATTCCACATGCATGATGCCAGATTGGCGCTTCATACATGCTGGCAGAATTAACAACATAAGCTAATAGCTTCCTCTGGGGTGAGCGTGGGCCACCAATGTTAGGTATGAGCCGATACAAGGCAGCTGCAACTCGTTGCGCTTTTGCACCAGATATCTTTAGATGCTCTTTGAAGTTTAACCTGGCATCAAGCTGTACATCCAAGTATCGTAAAGATGGCGCAGAACTAATGCGGCAGCTACCAACTTTAAGAGTAATACTATCTACCTTCTTACGACTGCTGACAAGGACTACTTCTGTCTTGTGCTCCGCTGATTGTAAACCAGCCGACTTAATCCATCTACTGATGTTGCTGATTGCCTCATTGGCATTTTCAGTGAGTTCATTAAGGGTCTCAGCCGTCACTACTAGTGCGATATCGTCGGCGTAGCCTACTGTTATTGAACCAGGCGGTTGTGGAATCCTCAACACGCCATCATATATAATATTCCATAATATAGGTCCCATAACCGAGCCCTGGGAAACTCCCGCAGTAACCTTATACGATACAATGCCTTCATCCGTTCGGTATCATATTATCCTATTCTCAAAGTAGCTGGCCACAACATTCTGTAGATAAGCAGGTACTCCGAACTCTTTAAGAGAATTCATAATAGAAGACCAGCGCGCTGAGTTAAAGGCATTCTTGACAGGTAGAGCGACAATGGCGCAATACTGTTTAGTGCCATCTTTCCATCTAGTACCACTGATTATTATCTCAATGTTAAGTTAATTTTATCAAAACGATTTTGTTGCAATATAATTGTTTTTGTTAAACAGAAAAAAATTATAAATTAAATATAATACATTAAATATTTTAAGTATGAAAGAAGACACAAGAAACTAATCCGTTTAAAATATATAAATATACAATTCTAGCAAGTAGACCTTCAAATATACATTTTTTTATTTCTAAATATTTGCAAGATAGAAGATACTTAATTATACACAACAAAAATCCACACTGGCGTGTATATATATATATATATATATATATATATATATATATATATATACATTTTAAATACGGTTTCTACTGAAAAATATTGTATTTGCGTGTACGGGCCCGATATCCCGTTGCCTCGGAACGATTTCTGCTACGGGGAATATTGTATTTAGTTGGTAGAAAACGACGTCCAGGTATGAGGAAATCGACTTCTATGAGAAGATTTGTGTTGGGACGGTAAAATACGATACCAGGTGTTTCCGAATGACTTCTACGGGAAGGATTTTTTTTAGTTGTTAGGAAGCGATGTCTAGCTTTCTCGGGATGACTTCTATTGTGACTATCATGTTTAGTTGGCAGGAAACGTTGTTCAGGTATGTCGGGACAACTTCTACGGGGGTTTCGTATCCGGATGATAGAATGCAATACCTAGGTGTCTCTGGACGATTTCTACGGGGATTATTGTATTTAGTTGATAGAAAACGATATCCAGGTATGTAGGAACGACTTCTATGGGAAGATTCGTATTGGAACGGTAGAATACGATTTCCAGGTGTTTTGAAACGACTTCTATAGTGAGTGTCGTGTATAGATGGTGCGAAACAATGTTCAGGTATGTCGGGACGACTTCTATAAAGATTCGTATTCTATCATTCGAACACACGCACTTCCAGTAATAGTCGTCCCGGGATACCTAGACAGCGTATTCTATCTCTCCAACACAAACCTCTCTGTAGCAGTCGTCCCGAGACATGTCTTATAGTCCGAATATGATACTCTCTTTAAATGTCGTCTCGAGACATTTGGACATCTTTTTCTGCCACTCGAACTCGAAAATATAATTTTTTCCATGAAAGCCGTATTTGATATGCATATACATATATATTAAATACGGTTGTACATTCTGTACATAAGGTACTGTATATACAGAAGCGACGATAGGTAATTACGGTCAATTAATTATAGCAGTATAGATTTTTATATATAGAGTACTTTTTATTTAGATATTATCGAATTGTTTAAGAAATCAGTTAAATTATTATCTCGGGGGAAGCCGAGACAGGGGATGCTAGTAGTTTAATATTATGAATATGATGGTCTCATAAATTAAAATACTACAGTTCCTTTTTATGTTTTGTCGAACTATACGATATTAAAATATTGTGTTTTTAACAAATATTTATTTACATCAAATAAGTAAATTTTTCTTTACTTCGAACAAATATTTCAGTATTTTACATATATAAATTATTTATTTTGACTAAATGGTTAAATAATGGTATACCGATAAAACATTTATTTAATTAAAAAAAATTTATTTAAATCTACAAAAAAAATTTAATTAAATAATGTATTTAATAATTTTAAATTAAATAATTTATTTAAATTAAATAAAATCTGGCTTGATTTTTTTGTAATTATATTTGTTTTTTAAGATCATAGAATTAAATTTTATTTTTTCGATATGACTAAAACGTTAACAGTACTGATGTAAATTTTTGAATCACATTGAATTTTATTGATTTGTGTAGGGGCGTGGGAGGAACCAAGAGTTTCGTACAGTTCTTAGCTTTACACTTATTCAGGATATACTTTCCATTCTATAGTAGTACATTCAATACTGTAAATGTGAGAATCAGCAAAAATATTCTATATTTTATAGAAGTTTATTGCCATATAAATTTAAAAAAAAGAGGTATATCATGAAGGTATAACAAAACTAATTAAGTAATTGTAAATAATAATTTTCAGCGCTGAGTACATTACAGACAGCAGCGAAAATATGTATCAATATTAAAAATTGATTATCAGAAAAGAGCAAAGTTAATATTGAATTACGTTAATATTTATAATATAAAGACAAAACATGAAGTAAAAGTAATTCGAAATTGTTAAGTAAACCAATATAAAGTTTAAAAGAATAAATTTTTGTTATTATACATTGAATATACTAGAATTACCATATTAGAACCAAAAGCACTATGAAGGTTAGAAAAAATAAAGTTAAATTAAAAAAAAATCATCGAAATAGCTGCTTTTATGGGAAAGATATTCTATTTTACAACTAAGATCGAAAGCGACGTAACTGGAGCTGTCTGTGACGTAGTGCGAAAATGTGCGCATGCTCAGTAGGCGGCGCCGCGATGCCGACGCGACGAGAGATAAACCGCCGCTAGCCGTCGCTAGCCGTCGCTGATGACACGTGTAAAAACTTTTGATAAATGTTACATTTTAACATAATTACTAATAATGTAGAATGTATTAATATATGTAAAGATAGATTAACCTTTATACTTTCACCTTGCCAAATTTCAAGTTAAAATGTTAAATGGCAAGTAATAAACCATAGTTTAAACAAAAATTTTCTCAATTTTTATTGGTCGTATGAAAATGTGCGAAGGCTCAAAATTTTTCTTTTTTTAAACGTAATAAAATGCATTTTGGTTCAATATTTTAGCGTCAAAAATTTCCGAGATATCATTCTTAGCACCACGTTTTTCACTTTAAACAATATAAATATTTAGTTTAAAAATCTGGTCTTTTCAGCTTTGATTACCATTAATATTTTCTAACGATTGCATTTTACTGCATTAAAAAACTCCCAACCGTTGGCGAACTACGCAATGGTTAAGTTGCAAATAAATAATTTTGCAACTGGTCACCATATTGAAAGTACACTTTGCAATTTAGAATACATTATAAGTAGATAAAACAACATCTATTTGCGCCATTATTATTGAATGAAATCGTTTAAACAAATTTTATAGCTCTTTGAATATCGAAAATGTTTCCATTTTCATTGTTTATTTAACAATAGAAAAATTGACTTTTTAAGTTTTTCATGTACGAGCTTTTGTGCAGAATTATCTCCTGCACAACTTTTATATGAAACGTTTTTCGATTAGAGCAATATTTTTAAACTATTGAAGAAAAGTAAAAAAAGAGCATTTTTTGCTATTTTGCAATAAATAAACACGTCGCCGATGGGTTACGAACTCGATAACTCAGGGTTTTATTCTACACATCATCAGCTATCATTTAATGCAAAAAAATAGGCGTTGGAGAAAATGTTGGTAAGTCGGCCATTTTGGACCTAATTCGCCTGGACTATAGCGAACAGTTGGACAAATGTTCGCAGCTTCCATCGCTATTCTCACTCCCTCCCCCCTCGCCAATTTTCCTCGATAATGATATACAAAAATGCTTGCATTTGTATCGTTTGATTTTAACCGCGAAGCTCAGAGTTTGGATAGAAGCTATGATAGTCCATATGTAACTAAACCTTTTATAGACTACTATACACGAAGCATGATCATAGATCTAATAGAAAATGAAAAGCTTTGATAATGATATTTCTCTCGATTAACATTAATAGATTAAATCTTGCTAAAGCATATCATATATATTTATATATATAAATATATAATATTAAATGCTTTGGTCCCGTAAACCTCTCCATAATCTCACTACTTCTCATATACCCATAGTGGAAAGTTTTTTTTGTACAATTGTTTAAATTTTTCTAACATTGAAACCCTGTAATCGATTAGGTAATCTTTCAGAGCAGTCGATGTAATAAATCCTTTTACTGATTTGTTTCTTTCTCGCTTTCTATATTTCTTACATTTGTTTTATATACCTATTACGGGTGTCGAAGCGCATGCAAAATCGACATACTTTAACGCATCCTCGCTCGTATATGGCACGTACTACTCAGATCTATCGATAAATTATTTTAGTTGGCTCTAGATGTAAGCGGCGGATGAGGCAGAGTGTCTATATGCACTTTGATCTGTCATCTGAAGAGATTTATAGGCCTCCCACATGAAAACACTACTTGGCTTCTATTTATTGCAATTTCGCTTTTGATAGTTGCATTCTATAGCTCGATTTATTATTATTTTAAATGAGTTTGTTCGTCGCTGACTCTTATAGTACAGTACTTACGCTTGAAGTAGAAGGCTGATGGTAAGAGAAAATTTTACTAAGTAATCTAATATACTAATTACGAGCATTGTATAGTAATTGCAATTTAAATAGTTGAACAGTCAATCAATATTATTTTTTGTTTTGAAAGTTTCTGATTTATCTATAAGAATATAGGTACAAAATTATGGTCAATCTAATCAAGTTTGCGTGTATTGTAGGAAAAATACTTTTTTCTTTTTTTTACTTTTTTCTCTTAAATCGTTTTTAAGTATAGAATAATAATTATAGCGCGGGCATGATATAATTATGTTTAATTGGTGAATCAAATTATATTAAATTAAACAAAATTTAACAAGTTCTCGTAAATACACGCATTAAATAAAGGTCGTAAAGCCGTAATAACTTATTATGTCAAATTACGTTTATATATTGTAATTAAAATTTTGTATTTATACTAATTAAAATTAATTAATATAGATATTAATTCATAACTTGGACAGTAATTCACAGTAATAAAGATTTTCAAGTTTTAGGTAAATTGATAACGGACAATCAAATTTATCAAGTATTGCAACAAAGATCATATTCGCTTCTTTCAGAATTTTCAATTTTTCCAAAGTTCCTTTAGAAATCTTGCTGTCGATTTATTGGTCAAATAAAATCTTCATCACAGGAGAATACTTATTTTAAAACATTTATAATTCAAAAGAAGCGTAGAAGATATATGATTAAATAGTCAAAAACTTTCATTTATACGATGGAATACAACGTTTTGTTTCATCTAATTAGCGTATGTATAAATAATTTATTGATAAAATGTACAATATGTAGTTTATCAGAAATGCTTCTTCCAAATCACTTTCTAATATTTGGAAGATATCTTTTCTATACGTATGGTTTTACCGGTTTACGACTTTAAACTAACAATTTCTCGAAAGTGACTTTCGGTTGTTACATGAATAAACTATTAGTTTCCTAAAAAAATTTCTAGAAAATTTTCTTAACGATTGAAATAAATGTACTAATATTATTAAGAATTAAATATATTAATAATATTAAGGAGTAAAATTTTTCTAACAATTAACATAATTTTATTTACGTTAGTCATAGGAAATTCAATTTAAAAAAGAAAAAAAGTATGAGTTTTTCTTTCTATAAATTGTTTTATATGCTGATTTGTTTATCGGAATCCTAAAACACACTAAAATTAATATATGTCCAAAGAAAATTCCAAAACCTTATTTCACTTATGAATGTCCTTACATAATCTTCCAATTACCTTAAAAAATAGCACCTAGGAAAATTTTTAATTATGTCTCCGATAAAGTCATGCGACTCTTTTCTCAAATACTTTTTTTTGCTAACCGCTGCCCTTATTAAATCTTTTAGATACCCACAAATATATAAGAGTTAGATTCACCTTTTTATGTTCTTATAGAAGACAAACGGAATCCATATGTAATAGGTCATTCAATAAGTCCCGAGACTAACAATGAAAAGACCATTTTTTTTCTACAAAAATCATTTTTATTCATCAATATAATCTCTTCTTAGAGTGATACAATCGTTCCAACGCCTTTGCAACTTATTTATGCCATGTTTATAAAAGGATTTATCCTTTGTTTTAAAATGGGCTTCAGTTTCGTCAATAGTGGCACGTGGAACAAAATGGATTTTTTCATAATAATTATTTATTTGAATGATATATTTTTATAATGTATAATTATTGGATGAAATAAAACACAGTTGTTTTTCTGCTTAAAAAATTATAAACACATTTTTACAAATACTTAATTCAAAAATGATGAAATTTAGCATATTTTTAATCAATAAGATGCAACTATTTATACAATGTTTTATTCATTCGTAATTTATATTATCTGATTAATTATCCTTTCGTAAATATTTTCATTTCTTAAAAATTAATATCTTCTCCACCATCTTCAAAACGATTAAATCACTGAAATACACTTTAACGCTATAAACATTTATTTATAGACACTTGTTTCAATAAATTATAAGTATCAGTTGCAGTTTTTCCAAGTTTCGTGTGAAACGTCACAACAATCCATTGCTCTATTGTTAGATCGATTATTTTTCGACAAACCAATAAAATAACCCCTACGCAAACAAAGGTGAAGACTAGACTAATTTGTTTACAGATATAGTATAGTTCGTGTGCCAGCGACATATTTTAGTGACCAATTTATCCTTAACCGAAAATTAATTTAAATGATTCATTTGAATGTACTGAAGAGTGGAGCGATCGTCCACTGCGGTACCTAATCTGTATGTGGCAACACCAGGCACCCAAACTTTGTAAAAATGATAAAAACCAAGTTTTAAGGAATAATTTTGAGTTTAGAAAAATTAATAATAAGCGTTTTCAGCTACTTTAATCATCCGAAGTTACAGTCGATACGTCAGAGATCTACCCCGCTGCTCAGATGATACATTATACAAGTACTTTTTAATTTGTAATTTTACTCATAAAATTATAGTTTTAAAGCAAAAACATATGGTATGTAAAAAATTTATTGTAGGTAGGTCTCCGTATTTTTTAAAACAATATTTAAATAACTCTCTACTGTTTTATATATCGCCATTGATATGTTATATACAAAATTTTTAATGCTTGTCGCCATAAAATTCAGAGAACTTTGTCTATAACATTCATAATTCTAATTTGATTATCACAAATATATTTAAGTTAGAAACATAAGATATACAGTCTCTTTAATTTATTAGAAATATATTTTCCTATTATAATATGTTACAGTGGCTTGGAAGGTGCTGTATTTAAAAGTAGTTTCAAACTTACAAAAAATTTTACATTCGCATCACACTCTGTCAAAGAATAATATAACAGATAAATATGACAAAAATTATTCAAATGACAATAAAATTCTGGAAAATTTATTAGATGATTCGATGACAGTGCACTACGGGAAATATCCATCGTGTTTCAAGTCCCTCGAAAGCGCGTGCTACAACTGCAATTTTACACATCAGTTGGCATTTATCCTCGCAAAATTCTTTTTCCATCTTGTTCTACAATACATGTAAGTTCATTTATAATAATTTTTAGGATTGCAACAATCTTGAATGTATGTCCGATGAAGCAATGTAAAGTACGATCCCTATAACAGAAACGTGAGTATAGTGCACTCGAAAACGTATGCTTCAACTGCAGTTTCAACTATCAGTTGCCATTTATCCTCGCAAAATTCTTTTTCCATCTTGTTCTACAATACATATAAGTTTATTTGGAATAATATTTAGGACTGCAACAATCTGAAATTGAAGCTGCAAATTTTAAACTGCAGTTTAAGCACGCGTTTTCAAGTGCACTTTACGCACGTTTCTGTTATAGAGAACGTACTTTTCATTGGTTCAGTGGACATACCACGGACATACATTCCAGATTGTTACAATCCTAAAAATTATTATAAATGAACTTACATGTATTGTAGAACAAGGTGGAAAAAGAATTTTACGAGGATAAATTACAACTGATGAATAAAACTGCAGTTATAGAACTCGCATTCGAGGAACCCGGAACACGATGGATATCTCGTGTAGTGCAGTGTCATCGAATCACCTAAAAAATTTTCCAGAATCATATTGTCATTTGAATAATTTTTGTTATATTTATCTGTTATATGATTCTCTATCAGAATGTGATACCAACGTACATAATTTCTGTAATTTTGCAAGCACTTTGAAATGATTGTTATAAAAGTCGAATGTTATTATGCGTATGCGTAGTTAACGGTCGTAGCAGTCAGTTCTACCAGCGGCCAGTAAGTGGTGTCTTGAAATATGTCGAATATCAACTCAAAGTAATCATCTTCAATTATTAATAACAACCCAGCTCATTTGAATGATAATATCCAATTTTGAGGTTACTATCCTTAAGAAGGTATAATTTTAGTCTACGGGGAGTAGACATATACGGGGAGTATTATGTTTAGTTGGTAGAAAACGATGTGTAGGTGCCCGGAACGTCTTTTACCGGTAGTTTCGTGTTCGGACAGTAGAATACAAAGCAGAGGTATATCGGAACGACTTCTACAGGGAGTTTCATGTTTAGTCGGTAGAAAACAATGTCCAGGTATCTCAGGATGACTTCTGCATTAGAACTATTTCTAGAAGCAATCATATCTAGTGCATTTGTAGATGGTAGAAAATAAAGATAAAAAAAAATATGTATAATATATAAACAAATTATTATGAATCAAGTTTCTTCTTTTCGCCCCAATCATTTGTATTAGAAATAGCTGCCCATCATGTATTGTGGAATTGTGATTCCGAGATGGGGTCTGTATTACCATTGCCATGATAATTATAAGTTGTTTCTGCAAAAACATATTAATATTGAATGTTTATTTATTGTGAAAAGGAATAAAACATGATTACCTTTTAAAATTTCGTATAAAGTAGATTTCGTGAATAGATATATTAGGTTGTCAAATATCTCCTTTCCGCTTTTTTGCTCTTCATTTAATGCTTTATAAAAAGTGTTACAGTAGTCGGATTTACTTCAAATATGCGCTGTTTTGTTCGATAATCTGTTTCCATCTAGACGGCAACTTCATAATACCCCTCTCGTAGAAACCCCTCTCCTTATTTGTGATGAACTCGGACAGCTACTTTTCACAAGCCTCTTTTGAGTCCAACTTTACACTACCAAGGGCGTTCGACATTGACAGGAACAGGTGGTAATCACTTGGCGCTATGTCCAGGCTATATGGTGGTTGTGATAAAACTTCCTATACAAACTCCCGTAGCTTCTGGCGAGTCATCAACGAAGTATGTGGTCTGGCATTGCCCTAGTGGAACATTACACCCTTCCTGTTGGCCAATTGTGGACGCTTCTGGTCGATAGTCTGCTTCAAGCGATCCAGTTGTTCACAGTAGATGGTAGAATTAAGCGTGTGGCCATATGGGAGCAGCTATTAGTGGATGATCCCCTTCCAATCCGACCAAACACACAGCAAAACCTTCCTGGCCGTCAATCCCGACTTGGCCACTGTTTGAGACGGTCCACCAGCGTTGGGCAACGACTGTTTTCGCTTGATATTGTCGTATCTGATTCATTTTTCGTCACCAGTCACCATCCGGTTCAAAAATCGGTCGAGTTCATTCTGTTTCAGCAGCACATCGCAGGCATTGATTCGGTCCAGAAGGTTTTTTTGCGTCAAATCATGCAGCACCCAAACATCAAGCTTTTTTCTATCCAGCCTTCTGCAGATGGTTTAAAATGGTTTGGTGACTAACTCTTAGCTCCTGGGCAATGTCACGAGATGCCACATGACGGTCTAACTCGATAAATTTCATGATTTGATCGGTATTCGTCGTCACAGGTCTTCGCCGGCTGGCTTATCCATGGTGTCGTTTTCACCGGCTCTGAATCGTCGAAACCATTCCTCTGCGGTTCGAAATGAGAGCGTGCCATCCCCCAAAACACCATTAATCTCACGAAACGTCTTTGACAAAGGAATACTCTAAAATAGCGCGAATTTCTGCGTTAGTGAGCTCCATGTTTACACATCTATAACTTTTGAACGCAATATCCATACTAATCATGCATAGCGTCGTTTTGTACAGCGCTTTGTACATAGCCGCGAAATTCATAAGACAAAAAGGTGGAAGGGAGATATTTGACAACCAAATATATTTTCGAACTTTTTTAAAACTGTAAATCTTGAAATGAACTCTTTGATAACAAGTTTTTTAAAAATATTAATCAAATTTAACATTTTATTTGTAAGTACTATTATCTGCGATTCAAGAATGGCTTACATATATTTAATAATTGTGAGATTAAGTGTACAAATAAGGTTTTAGAATCGTACAAGATTCTAATGTGCCTGTCGAAAATACGGATATCGTATAAGAATCGTACGTAAATGTGGGGATGACTTAGGGATATTTCTGCACGGGGAATACGATGTTCAGGTGTATCGGAACAACTTCTACGGTAAGTATTGTATTTAGTCGGTAGAATACGATACCTAGTTGTCGGGGGAATGAGGGAGAGAAATATGAAATATTTTTTTTCTCACACCTTCATTCCATGCTAGTCATGATGATATTAAAAATACATGATGTAAAATCGATGTTGAATTTTTTAGGCAGAGCTATATGTATAATTCGATATGCCGCGTGCCAGAGCGCGGGCATATACCTCACGTGTTTTATTTTTATTGTACGTACCGGACATAAGTTTATCACTGAAATCCGACGCAACGAAGAACTGAACGTACGCCTCTTTTACTCTCTCATCATGATAAGCTTCCTCGCTATCGAAAAAAAAACAATCGATGCTCGTTTCCTCCCATTTCTTTCAGAGTCCGCGAGATTCTACGCTGAATTTTTTAGTTCCAGTTATTTCCATTATTTATTATTTATTTATTATTATTAAATATTATTAATTATTTCTATATTATTTTAAGTATAAATTATTTTAATAAAATTTATTATTAGTATAGCAAAGAATTATATATGTAATTTATATTAATTTAAAAAATTCTATATTAAAACATAATCTTTTCCCTTTTATATTATTGATTAATTTATTCTTAATTTAAGATAAATTTTTCGAAAGTATAACGATAAAAAATTAAAAATGTATAAAAGAAAAATATGGTTCTGTTCACTATCAAATATTTATCCGAATTAAAGATTTTCTTATATTAACTTATATATTAGAAATATGAGACAAGTGTTTACGCCTGTATAAGAATTTATTTTTTCAAAAATAATTTTTACTTTTTTTAACATTGCTCTACAAAACTAAAGAGAATTCCTAACAAAATTAATGGAACAATAAGTATTAACATTTTGGGTATATCTAAATACATGAATGTTTTAAAATTTAACACAGCTAGTGTAACATTGACCTATGTCTTATAAGAAATAACTTTTATGGTTATTAACGCCAAAGCATGTTTTAAGTATATTCAAAAGTGTCTATTTCCAAACATTTAATGCTAATTGACTAAAAATATTTCAATGATTATTTATAAGTTTTATCAAAATGTACTTGGTCCTTATATTTTCCATCAACTCTATTCATAAGTAAATAGCATAATTTTGAATTCAAAATAAAAAAATTGTGGAACTTTAAGTTTAAAAGAGACTACACAAGTAGATTTTACTTTGTCATCATCAATTGTTTCAAATTTCAAATAAATAAAATGGAGCCTGTGCAAATGCGAAAGTCACTGTATTTTAGTGACACTAGTGACATTCGTTGAATACCTGCCATTACAATTTGTCCATGTTATCAAAATCAAAGTAAATATATATTATCAGATCTTGCTATACTGATAAGCCGATTTATACGATTATATTGTTATATTTGCTAGGAAATAATGATAATAAATAATTTTCTTTTAATTGTAAGTATTTTTCAAGGACTTTTCTTCTTTTACTGCTAATTAATTTTACAAAGATTCAGGCATTGCTACACTAAAACATTTCTGTTGTGCAGTATACAATACAAATATTATAGAGTTATTATAGTATTATTATAGCAAGTGATCATCATCATCATCATCATCATCATCATCTTATTATTATTATTATTATTATTATTATTATTATTATTATTATTATTATTATTATTATTATTATTATTATTATTATTATTATTATTATTATTATTGAGTATTATTATAGTAATTAGCGTTATTACTATGGAGAAGGCAAAAATTAAAGCTGTATCATCAGTCGAACTAGAATAAATAGATAAATAGGTTTCTCTCTCTCTCTCTCTCTCTCTCTCTCTCTCTCTCTCTCTCTCTCTACTTTGTAAATACAACAGAGATTAATCAAAATACACCATACAATAGTCTTAAAGTCTCCATGAAAAGCTTCGATTTTTTTCACCTGATTATTGCGTATGCATAACAACTAAATGATTCTTATCTCTCACATACCTATCTTTATGTCTTCTTTAATCAGCTAATCTTTCTTATAAGCGATAGCGTTTTCGAGACTTCACTCGCATATAGATGTAAAGAGGGGAAAAAATGAGCCAACGTTGCCCGGTGAATATTATCGCAATTATTTTGTTACTCGACTTGTCCAACGAAGGACGCTATCTAGTGGCGTCAATATCTTGTCTCAGTCAAGCTCACTTTATTTTTCATTGAGTCGCAGAAATGCAGTCTTGCATCTAACGCTACCACGCGTATACGACTAGTGAATAAGCGTAACAACCATGAGAACTAGAATTAGGTTAGTTCGCCAGGTTGAAAAATCTTGCGCGGACAGGAATAACACTAATCGCGTACGCCACTGCTGAGATAATGTGTGATATTTCGTATTAAAAAGGTCTAGGGAAATGGGATTTTTGAGGGGATTTTACTGTTAAAAGAGTGTATAAGAACTTTATTATCTTGTTTTATCTGGCTTTAATGTGTGACTTCGGAAATGATCGCGATAAAGTGTTGCCTTTATTATATATTTGATTTTTTAGATTGTAAAACAATTCGATCCAGATTAAATCTTGTTGAAATTGAATTGACAATCGAATAATAGAATTATCTGTATAATTAAGTTATTATTACTTAAATTTTTAGAGTAATCAAATTTTCCTTATAATTGAAAGTATAATGTCAATTTTGTCAATGTAAGTATATACTTTTCTAATGTCCAGTATGTGATACGAAGTAGAAATAGGAGGGTTTTGCATATGCTACGACTGGAGTGTCATTAATCTATCGGAATATATAATATCACTTATTACCATTGCACTTAGTATTTAAAATTCTACTTTAATATGAGAAAAAACAATCCAACAATTGATTTTTGATCTAATAACTTCTATAGCCCGTTTTTAGTTACTTTTAAAACATGTAGTATTACATTTTTTTTCTTTATTCCTCCTTTATGATCAGCAAATTATTAATCAAAATTGTAAAATGATTTCTTTAGAAGAGAATTAATTTTGATCTTATTATTTTAGTCTTTGTTTTCAATAAATGTAATATTTCAAACACTTTTATTTATACTTATTTTCTGCTTTAAAGTGAAAATATTTGTAAAAAATATATTTTTTAATTTCTTGAAGTATATTAATTAATAATATATAAATGCAATAGCGAGAAAGGATAAAATAAGAAAATAAATAAGAATAGAAAATCATAAAAAAGTATGACGCTATCTAAAGAGCGAAGTTAAGCTCGATAAGCATATCTAATAATTAATTTATAAAATAATAAAATGTAATAATTATTTTATAAAATAATTATTACCATTTATTTCACGTGGAATTTATTACTATAAAATTAAATTGTAAATAAAATTTTCATGAAATCGACAATTTCTCTTTTAAGGTTTCTTTAATATTAGTTAAAACACTGTCTATATTTTTTTGATCGATATTCAACTCTATAATCAATATAGAATCCATTTTCTAAAAATTTTTTGTAAAATTTGTAATATATTTACATGTTCTTTATTATGATATATTAATCATCTATAACTTAGTCTTGTGATAATTTATTCAGTATTTTTATGTTTTTTAATCGAAATTTTTGCTTAACTGTAATTTCAAACTAAACTTTAAATTTTGAAATATGCTTACCATATATGAGTATCCGTAGACAAATTTTAATTTATAACTTTTATACATTTTCTACGTTTTTAATTTTATAAAATACTTCAAACACAGTAAGAGAAGATATAATATATAATCTTAGTTAATAATAAAGTTTTTTAAAAGATAAGTAAAGAAGGTGCGCGCGCGCGCGCGTGTGTGTGTGTGTGTGTGTGTGTGCGCGCGCGTAAGGATAGTACTATTATTAATTGATTCTTGGATAAAATGCTACATTAAATAATAACCATTTTAAAGATATTGGCAATGATTCGGCTTAAAAGATATAAAAGAAGATGATAATCAGAAAATATGTTGATAGACAAAATAATAATGAAAAAAGTTTTATTGTTAAACGAAAAGCAATAAGAGGTCCATCAGACAATCAATTTCACATGGCAGAGAGGGTTAATGAGAAATCCGGACTTTTAAGCCCGATAAATCTGAGTGCGTCTACATCATCACTCACCAATAGTATAACCAGATCATATGGTTCACTCTTAGATAACTGCCAGCAAGCTGTAAAGACATTTTGGAATAGAAGCAGACAGGTATTAAATAATTTCATTTAAGACTGTTGTGGAAAATGGAAAGACTACATATATAACGAGTAGTTAATGAAGGTTACGCGAGATAATTTATTGGGTCATCAGATATGGCAGTTAAATTATATTTTATCATGTATTTTTATTCTATGGTTTTTTATCATAGTATAATTCAAGCATATAGCTTATAGATTATTTTGGTGAATTGTGGTAACTATTAAATATAGTAATTGAAATAAACGCACGTAACTTGATTTCATAAAATAAATTGGCATAATATTTATGAGAACACGAATTCTAATGAAAGATCAGGTATGTCATTAAAGATTGATTTGAATTTGAATATGAAATAAACTTTATATTTATTGTTATTCTTAAATCATAGATTTCGATGTAGACATTTATATACATATATATATATATATATATATATATATATATATATATATATATATATATATATTTTATGTTATTAACGTCGCTCTATTTATTCACTGTGTTACAACTTTTTTAACTGCTTAAAAATCAAATTATCCTTTTTTAATTATCCTCCATATATTATAAATCGAAATACCACAAATTTTTGCAAACAATTGACAAGCTTTTGCGACTTTTTTCAACGTGTATCAACCAATGTAACATTTAGAAAAAGATATACAAAAAAATAATTCGGTGAGTTATATATTTTACGATAAAAAATGTTGACATAAATCATTGTTTATCCTAATTTAATTCTATTGATATATAAACAAATTCAAACCAGAATGTGCCAAATGTCGTATAAATGGTCTTTACAATTAACTATATCGGGATGCAAAATTAGATGTAATTTAAGTTCCGTTTCGAATATATAATTCTTTTAATGAATCAAATATTTTTTAATATACAGTGTGATTATATAAGTCAGAGTTTTAATTTTAAAAGCATAGCCGCAGTTGTTTAATATACGATCTAGTTTTTTATCAGTAACTTCAATTCTGTATTCTAATATTCCTTGTCATTGAATACATATATTACATATAACATGAAAAGATATATTTTTTCAAACTTTTTAAGTGCAGTTGTCATTTTATTGCGTACAGGAGTAATTTTTCACATTCAAATAATTTGAAGTTTTTTATGGTATGGCGATGGTTTAAATAAATTTCATTTTTTTAAAAATGCAATAGTATATTTAGAGACATATCTTAACGTAACTTTTAGAATTAATAATTATTTACATATATATTAAGTTTTCAATAAAAATTAAAATATTGCTGTATTTTGAAATATTAAAAAATTTTAACATTCATACATCTGCGCTCATGGATCTGTTTACTTCTGATAATCAAGCAGCACACCGATTCCTTCATAAAATATTATGGCGAAAGGTATATAATTCAATCATTTTCATTAGGAATATATTCTTCATATTGTCAAAAAAGCTTTCGAAATATATAAAGAAATACATGCAAACAAACGTTGGATTTTTATCAAAAGATCATTTATTCTTTAATAACAAAATTAAATATGTGTATACAGATTATATAATAAAATTATGCATACTTGTTTAATAAGCAAAAACTTACTTGTTTAATATTTTTAGAAAATATCGAATATATGTAAAGAAGCTTATAAATATTGATAATAATTCTACTATTTATTTTTTAATAACGTTTTGAAAAAATTTAGTTAGGCGTAAAAAATTCATAAGGCGGTCTCATTGTTATATATAAACCACTATTATATCGATCCATAATTAAATTATAACTCCCACAATTATTATATATATAGTTATTTAAATGATAGATTGGAATTCAATAGTGAATAATTAAAGTGGAATCAAGAGATCTATTATAGATTTTATAGCTTGCTTTAAAAGCAAACTATATACTTTGTTTTACCAAAATAATTTAAATTAATTATATTATGTACACTTTCGGAATTATTATTTGTCTTGAACGTTTTTAATATTTTGATCATTGAATAGTTGACGTAAATTAGAATAGAAAAAACATATATATGACGTACAGTGACATTTTCTCTTTATAAACACAAATTGTAAAGAGATAAGTACTATCTATTCGATTGAAAACTAAAAACAAGTCAAAATTGTAGTACCCTTATTCTTTAAAATTTTATGACCCATTGTCGGTACACGCAGCTTAAAGATGGCATGTGTGAGACTTATGACTATGTCTCCGTTGTTCGGAAAGATACAAAAACGCTGTAAGGCTATAGATAATATACCTGATGGGAATTGGCAATCATCTATTTACCTTTCTCCTTAAACCAATTACCACTCAAGCAAGCGATGCGTCTCAAAATAGAAAACCAAATTCAGTAGTCGAGAAACCGTTAACCAGCTTTTCAGTAGCATTGCACTTTATTGAATAAAGTATACTAAATTTGTACTAAGAAAATTTTAAATGTTCTTATTTTTTCAGTCCTATTACTAACAGATGAAGTTATATACAAATATATATATATATATATATATATATATATATATATATAACATGCATAACAAGAGGATTTTAAAAAATTACTCGTAATATCTTTTTAACTAAGTAGTTAAAAAGAAAGAAAAATTTTACCGCAATGAAAAAGTATTTGAATAAGAACTACATAATATATATGTAAAACTTCTGTTAACATTTGAAGTGTTTATGAATTTTGAAAATATAGTTTCGAGAAAAATGCGTTTAAAGTTTTGAAACCATTTTAAGGACGTATAGGCCATATACTTAAACGATCCTAGCACCTTGAATTTTGTATTGTAGATAGATATAATTATTAAAAAGCTACACGCAAAATTTCAGATGAATTTATAACTTTTTTTTAAAGTTATAACTATTTAAAATTAACATGTATTCTTATAGCAATTCGTATTTAGTTGAAGAAAACGTCACTTTGATTTAACAAATAATGTAGAAATAACCATAATAAACTCTTAAAAATGGTTACATAAAAGCGCTTAGATTTTATGTATAAATTGCACTTAAAAAAATCATAGTTCATGACCTATTAAAAAAGTTATTGAGAAAAATATAATAGAAAATGATGAAATTCTTGGTAAGAAGATACTACTATGGCAACGAAGAATTCTACATAGATATGTAACTTACGTATATATACACGAGAGCATTTCGTTCTTGTAGAACAGGAAAGTGGAAAAATAGAAAGGTTATGACTCCTATGTTTCAAATATACATTTTATTATTGAATTTTGAGGTTACTTTTATGATTACTTTTGTGAAATTGTGGTATTGCAAAGGAGCAATAATATACAATAGTGCGTTTTCAGTTAATTAGTATGAAATAATCAAGACTCAGTATTAAAAAATAAAAAGTTTATTTAGTTTACATAATTTATAAAACAGTTTACCAGTGTTGTTCATATTATACATCAATACATCATATATGTATTAATTGTTTTTTATTTAAATAAAATTAACATCTTTTATTATTTTTATTAGAAATTACTGAACCGATCGCGTTCAATATATATATATATATATATATATATATATATATATATATATATAGTATTATATTGTATATAAGATATATACACATTTTAAATACGGTTTCTACTGAGAAATATTGTATTGGCGTCTACGGGCGGTTGATTACGATATTCCGTTGCCTCAAGCCGATTTCTATAGGCAGTTGTGTGTTCCGATGATAGAATGCAATGTCCAGGTATATCTAGGCGATTTCTACGGGGAATAGCGTATTTAGTTGATAGAAAACGATGTCCAAGTATGAGGAAATCAACTTCTATGGGAAGATTCGTGTATGGACGGTAAAATACGATATCTAGGTCTTTCCAAACGATTTCTACGGGGAGTATTGTGTTTAGTTGGTAGGAAACGATGCTAGCTTTCTCGGGACGAGTTCTACTGGGACTATCGCGTTTAGTTGGTAGAAGATGATGTCCAGGTATGACGAGACGATTTCCACGGGCAATTTCGTGTTCGGACGGTAGAAGACGATGTCCAGATGTCTCTGAACGACTTCTATGGGGAGTTTCGTATTTGGATAGTGGGATAAGATGTCCAAGCGCTTCGGGACGACTTCTACGGGGAATTTCGTGTTCGGGCGGTAGAAGAGGATGTCCAGATATGATGGGACGACTTCTACAGGGAGTTGTCTGTTCGGACGGTAGAAGACGACGTCCAGGTATGACGGGACGACTTCTATGGGGAGTTTTGTGTTTGGATAGTGTGATCAGATGTCGGGATGTTTTGGAACGACTTCGTCGGGGAGTGTTTAAGATACTTCTATAAAGAGATTCATTTTCTATCGTTGTAACACGCACAGAAAAAGTAAACTTCGAACTCCCAGTAAAAGTCGTCCCTGAATACCTGGAGGTCGTAATCTAGCTTTCCAACAAAAAACTCTCTATAGCAGTCGTCCCGAGACATGTTCTCGATTCGAGACATCTTTCCGAGATAATAATTTAACCGATTTCATAAACAATTCAAAAATATTTAAGTAAAAAGTACTCTATATATAAAAATCTATATTTCTATAAATAATTGACCGGAATTTACCAATCGTCGCATCTGTATAAAAAGCTATTTCAAAATAGCGTCCACTTCAAAAAGTTGATATTTTGCCGACCATTTTATACAATATATATATTATACTAATTTATAAAGACAAAACGTGTTTTTGTTTGTACGCGATAACTGAAAAAACTGAAAAAACATTTTATACAATATATATATTATACTAATTTATAAAGACAAAACGTGTTTTTGTTTGTACGCGATAACTGAAAAAACTACTGAACCGATTGTTCTTAAATGTTGACATACAGATTCTATATTATTTTGGGAAGGACATAAGCTATGTTTTTTCTTGAAAATCATTTTACTTTCAACAATAAATTAAATTAACAGTTTTAGTGGTCAGTTTCACCAGCGGCCACTAGATGGCGTCTTGAAACACGAACATCAACTCAATGTAGTCGGTTTAAAGTATTAATACCAGGCCAGCTCAAGTGAATGTTCATATCCAACTTTGGGATTCGTATCCTAAAGAAGGTGTGACGTTAGTCGGTATTACCTTTTTTGTTCTTCAGGTTAATCTGACATTACTCTCACACCTTATGGATATCTTTTGATTTTTGTAAATTTTATTTTCGCTTACGTGGGAAGTCTTTTTCTCTCTCCTTTTTTATAAAATGGTTCTGTGTGCCAAATCATACTGAATATAGTTTGCGACGACAAATTATGCTTTTATTTTTATACATTATATTAAGTTCAGAATTGTGACAAGAACCTATGTTTTTTTTTTTTAGTTTGAACAAAAGAACGGAGAGTGTTAAAGAGACTTCTATAAAGAGATTCATTTTCTATCATTCCAACACGCATACTCCCAGTAAAAGACGCCCTGGGATACCTGGACGTCGTATTATACCTTCCCAACACAAAACTCTTTATAGCAGTCGTCCCGAGACATGTTCTATATTACGAACATGATACTCTATAAACGTCGTCTCGAGACACTTGGACATCTTTTTTTACCGCTCGAACTCAAAAGTACAATTTTCCTCATAGAAGCCGTATGTAATATGTATACGTGTGTGTATTAAATACGGTTGTACATTCTCTATATACATACTGTATATACAGAAGCGACGATAGGTAAATTACGGTCAATTATTTATAGTAATATAAATTTTTATGTATAGAGTACTCTTTACTTAAATATTATTGAATTGCTTATGAAATCGGTTACATTATTATCTCGGGCGAAGCCGAGACGGGGAATGCTTGTATGTATGTATATATATATATATATATATATATATATATATATATATATATATATATATAATAAATATTCTGAAGCAGAAGCAACGTATACTATAGTAACATATGAGCGGATGCTTCGTTTCTAATTCAAACATAACATCAGACGCTAGCATTGCATTGTAGCCAACTGCAGAAAAATAACTTCTACCGCGCTGTGTTGCCATGTTATTTTTTTTAGGATATAAGATTTTTCCTATACCATTAGTACATGCTTTTTTATTTTTCTACAGATGAAAGCCTGCAGGATTCACTCTCAAAAGTTAGTGACACGAAAGTAATAAATTTAACGTTTTAAGCAATTAGATAACTTTTTACATTGTAAAAACTATTTTAACAATAAGTAACACTTTGCTTTAATGCAATTCAATGGGTTTTTTGGGATTTAATTTAATAATAAATTCTAAAACCTAGATATCACAATTGTACAAACTTTTGAGTAGGACGGTATAGCCTATACATCCTTAAACATATTGAGAAATTTGCTTGCAACTTACACGCTGCCATCTATTCTAAGATCATATTTAGAGTTTCTATCTCTTCAGCAGCGTCTAATAGTTCAATAGTGAAATCTTTCTATCATGCAAGATGCCGACGGGAATAGATGCAGCTATTTGAACTACCTTAGAGACACTTAGACGTATTTTCGGCGCACCATTCTAATAATTTCTTATTACTTAGATACATGTAAATAAGTTTTAAGTCTTGAGTAAATTCCTTAATTAACAATTCATAATAGTGTTTATAAATTTATAAATTATAAAACACTCCCTAATTGCTAAACGATGTCGACCGTCTTTGCAAATTCTAGCAAAGTTTGGAAAATATTCCTCGGATAATTTTGCAAATTGTAGTGTATATGAATTTGAGTATATTAATTACAATTTTGCAAATTATAGTGTATATGGTTTTGAGTATATGGATATTTCTAAAAGGCAATAAAAAATCGATTTTTGGAAATGATAAAAACGTATAAAAACTCCTTAATAATTCATTTTTTGTTTTATTAACTAGAATTGTTCAATTCTATGCTTTTAACAATAATAATTCATTAAAAAAATAATTAAATTTTTTTAATGTGAATATTGAATTTTCTCTATTTTAATAAAAGATATTTTAATTAATCAAATGAGAATTTGATAGATAAATTTTTTTTCTTTTTTTTTTACTATTTTCCTGATTAATTCATCATTCAAGGCTCATAGAAGTTCAGGTTTGTATCGAAAAGAAAATGCACGACTACAGTTTCAGATCAAATTTTATTATTAACATATGTACTATTAAAATTTTTGCCAATATTTCGGAACATGAATGTAATTGGATTTTGACTTGAAATTTTATTTTCTACATACTGTTTTCATTTTTCGGATCCACCCCATCTATAATCTTAGCACGTCGATTAGATCATGTGTTCAGTTAATAGTCAAGCCAATACAGATTTCATTTTTGGACAATCTCAATTTTTATAATAATTATTAGAACAAATGGTATAAAATACTACTTTAAAGAGTGATTTAATAATATTTTTACATTGAAACTATATTGACAACTAATTTTAAATAAATTTTAGGTGATTCATGTCGCTTGCTTGTATTGTTTATGACGGTCTTTTGAAGTAATGCATAGATTTTAAACAATTCCATTGATAACTATAATGATGTTAAATATTATTATAATACACAATAAGGAACTATTGTTTTAAATTTTATTTTTAAATTAAGGTTTATATTACAATTAAACAATGTAATGCACAGTTTTACTTATCGCCAATATGTATTTTTTAATTAATTTTTCCTACACGACATTTTAAGAGATACACAAACATTGAGTATAAATAAAATCACAAGTACACCAATGAAAGGATTGTAGAAGTTATGCATTAGTTTAGGGCAGGTTTAGGGTTTAGTTTAGGTCAGTTAAGAAAACAATATTTTTACATATTAATAGCATGGGATAACTTTTTTTTTAGAAGATAATTAATTAATTTTTAGTTAAAGCATTGTTTTATAGTTCTTGATCTTTTGTTATCTATATTTATTATACAGCATACAAATATAGAAGTAATTAGAGTTTATATACATTATTCTGTTCTTTGTAAAATTTACTTTTTTTATAGTTCCATAAAGTGCCTAGAAATTAAATATTTAATTTATGAGCATATAAGCGTAGGCGTAGATTTTATATATTATTAATAGACAATACTTATCCTTTCTTATATTCAATCTTATTTTAAAGTTATCTTTTGAACAAGACTTTTTCATTTCAGGAAATTGATTTTGTTTTAGGTTATTAGATATTTCTTGTGTCCGCAACACCCCAAAAAGTAACATTATGATTTCTGCTATCTGTTTGCTACGGCAGACACTATTTATGCAATTCTTATGTGTAACTCACGATTCGCGTTATTTTACCACGTGACTTGAATTCAAATAAAACTTTAATTTGTAGGCTACTTAAATATGTAATAATATTTTGATACGAGATATTGGTAAATACTTTCAAATTATATTTATCTGACTAAGGTTATAGTGTACAATTAATTGTTTATTATAGTTATAAGGTTCGTGTAGATATATACAATAATATTAAAAATATTACTGAAATATGATCGTGAACTTAATTTTCATAACGTATTTAATTATAAAATTTAATGTGTTAGTATAACACTTCTAAAGGATGTTACTTAATAAAATATCGTATAAAATGTTTCGATTGAAAATTTGTCAGTGATTATTTTAGATTAAATATAAAATATATTATTTCAAATTATTTTATGGATTGTATCAAGTATTTTCTCATATATTTTTTATATTAATGTTTTTAGAATGACATATTTCATGTTTCTAATATATTTACATTTTTTAATCTTTATAATTTTTGAAGTCTTTTAAAATTAAAGCTACATCTACGTACCGCTTTTGTATCATGTCATAGTAATATTGCCGGATTGCATCGTGTTAAATGATTATAATAGTAAAATTTTCTTTTAGATAGAGGTAGCACTTGTAATTCTCGAAACTACTGAAAGTAATAATCAAATGGCTTTGTGTATTCTCGTTGAGGTCTCATACCGAGAGCGGTTCCTAGAACCGAATCTTTATTAATCTGTTAAGAAATCCAATTGACTCAAGTACTGCCAAGACATGCGGGTTCATAACGGAATTTTTGTTTTTATTAATATATACCTATGTAGAAAATATTGCGACGGCAATCATACTAATAAAAATGCAGTTGAACAAGAAAGAATCTTTAATGCTTTATTATTATATATTACAGATCGAATAGATTGTTGCTCTATGTTATTCGACAAAGATAAGCATTAGAAGTCATGGGATGATAAATAATACAGGTAAATGGAAATTCGAAAATCTAATTGATTTATTTTATTATTATTGAATTTTTATTAAATATAGTAGGTGGAATGTTAAAATAATGATACACGAAATAATCTTTTAACATGAACTTTATTTCAAACGAGGAAAGAAAAGACGTCTGTTCAAACGAAAGGACGACACAAGACTAACTACAGTACTTGAAATTGAAAACTCTGCAAGCCTTTGTGAGAAACTTAAAACCTATAAAAAACATCAGGCATCTAAACAATAAACTCATAAATCATTTGCCGCGCAGGGCAGCAAAGACGCAGATCGTAATAAGATTCATGGACACATGTTTACATCCTTTTACGATACCGTCCAATATTTAATTTCAAATATTTTTTGCTTTATTATTTATAGAAGGCTAAAATAATCTAACACGCCCCCTCAAAAATTTCTTGAGTAAATACAATTATAATAATTCTTGAGTAAATCAATTATATAAATTGTGTAATTATATATAATAAAATTATATAAAATATATAATAAAATAAAACTTAATATTAGATATACGATAGTTCCTTTCAGTATATTGTTTCCTCGTTTGTTTTGGGAAATTACACACGGTCCAACATTTGTTGCAAGGAATAGGGAAACCCAGCAAAACCTATTCAAACCGTCTCTATTATTAGTATAAAATATATTTATGAAAACAATATTAACTATATTTTATTATTTCTTCATACCCATTCCTTTTGTGGGTTCAACGAATTTCACAGTTGGCAATAGCTTTGTTAGTACATCAGCAATCTGCACCCCTGTGGAAATATGTTTTAATATTATTACATTTTTCTTTATTTGCTCTGTCGAGAAATGATATTTAATATCTATAAGTTTTGATCCCTTATGATTACTTGGGTTATTTGCTATTCTTATACAACCGATATTGTCTTCATAAATTACAATCGGTTTCATGATTTTAATTTCTATACTATTTATTAAAGATTTTATCCATAATATTTCTTTAACACCTTAAAGTGAAGCCATATATTCTGCTTCTGTTGAAGAAGCTGCTACAGATGCTTATCTTTTAGTATTCCAGCAAATTGTGTATTTTTCAAATAACTTAAATAAGTAGCCTGTAGTCAGAATCAACATAACCACTTAAATTATTTTTACTGTTGCCTTTTTATAAATTAATTTTTAAATTCATCGAACCTTTCAAATATCCTAAAAGTCTTTTTAGGCATTTCCATAGTTTTGTATTATTTTTACTTGAATATCTACTTAGAATATTTATTGCTGTACTCAAATCTGGACGCATACAAACCATTACATACATTAAGCATCCGATAAGATTTTGTAAGGGGCGTCGTATTTGTTATCTGAATTTAAATCAATATAATTTATATTATTTTCAAGTGCTGTGCTTACAGCGTCACAATGACTCGTGTTAAATTTATGTAAAATGGTTTTTATATATGAACTCTAATTAAGAATAAGTACATCATTATTATATTATTATTTCATTATATACATCGTAATTACATCATATTATATTTTTTATTCCAAGAAATAGTCTAATTTCTTTTAAATCTGTCATTCTGAATTTATTCATTAAATAATTTTTAAAATTATTCATTGTGTAAATATCGGCTGTAACGATTACTAACTCTTCTACGTAGAGTACAACATATATATTCTTAGATATTTCGCCTTTATTTAAAATATATATGAAACGATCAACTAATGAATTTTTAAAACTATTTTCTACTAATGTTTTATCAAAAGTTTCAAACCAACATCTTGCTGCTTGTTTCAATCCATATATAGCTTTTATTAATTTACAAACTTGATTTGTTTTGTATTTCATTTCTTCAAATATTTTCATGTAAATTTCCTCCTGCCATGAACCATTTAAAATGCAGTTTTTATATCCATATGGTGAATAAGTAAATTATATTGATTTGCAAACGCTATAATTAATTTAAAACTTGTAATTCTTGCTACAGGAACAAAAGTCTCATGGTAATCAAATAAATATTTTTGATTGAAATCACGAGCAACAAGACGCATTATATTTAGATGGATTTCCATGTTCATCGTTTTTAATAGCGAATACCCATTTGCAAACTATAATACTTTTGTTTTGTGGCTTTGATACTAGTATCTAGGATATATAAAAAAAATATGAATTTAATTCATCTTTAATTGCTTGTTCCTATTGTTCATTATGGACATTATTTTGAATATCATTGAAATTATTGGGAATTTCACAATTTACTGATTGTGCACACAAAACGTAATTTATTTTCTCATAAGAAATTCTTAGTTTATCTATTACTGTATTACTGCTTAGATTATTTTCTTTGTAATATATTTACCATTTTTGAAATTCTGACTGATTGCAATTATGTATTTCTATTATAAATTTATTAGACTTGTTCAAATTTTCATTTGAATTTCTGTCTATTTTCGAATCTGGTTCATCTGAATCGTTTTTCTCAGATTGGTCTTCCAGAAATTTTTCTGATTTTTCATTATCAGATTACTGAGGCTCTACTGATTTGTTTCGAATATAACGTTTATCAGTTTTCTTTGAATTTTCTATTACAATTCGTTCAAGAAATTTTTATAATTTTCCATTATCAGATTTCTGAGTCTCTACTGACTTGTTACGAACATCACATTCATCAGTTTTTTTTGTTGGAATTTTCTATGAGAATTCCTTCCAGAAATTTTTCTGATTTTCCATTATCAGATTTCTGAGGCTCTACTGATTTTTAACGAACATCAAGGTCATCAGTTTTCTTGGAATTTTTGATTACAATTCCTTCAAGCCTCATTTCGAATTCAAAAAATTTATTTCATCAGCTATCACATCCATTGTTACAATAAATTTTTCTGATTCTACATTTCATTATTTTATATCCATTTGAATCGTAACCATCTCAAATACCTTTTCAATATTTATCTTTTTAATTTTAATTTTTGTTTTTCTTATTTTATTATGCACATATATTGTACTACCGAAAACATTTAAATATTTTGCTTGAGGCTTTTTATCATGCCATAACTCATATGGTGATTTATACTGTTTTAACCGTTAGTAGGGGTTCGATTTATTAAATACGTAGCAGTTAAAACTGCTTTACCCCAAAATATTTTGTTCAGTTTAGCCCCATTTATCAAGGTACGTGCTTTTTCAGTAATTGTTCTAATCATTCTTATTGAAATGCCATTTAATGATGAAGTATAAGGAACTTTTAAATGATAGCTGATTCTATTATCTTTGCAATAGTTCTTCATTTCATTCGATAAATACTTTCTACCATTATCACAATATAAATTTACTATTTTTAAATTAAAATGAGTTTTACTATTTTTTTTTATAAAGTCTTTGAAAACAGAAAATACATCTGACTTGAATGCTATTAAATATGTAACGCAATAGTGCGTAAATTCATCTACAAACAATACAAAATAATATTTACCATCTATTGTCAAAGAGTGATTGGTCCGGAAACGTCTGAATGAATAATAAAAAGTAGTCTTTTTATATGATTTTTATTTTTCTGAACAGGTAATCTTGCTTGTTTGCCAAAAATACAAGCTTCATAAATATAATTATTTAGTAGAATATTATTAACTAATTTAATACCATCGACCATCTTATTATTTTTCATTTCAATAATTTTCGATTTTCCCATATGTCCAAATCTTTTATACTACCAACTATAATTACTGTTTATCGCATTAGAGACTTTTTATTATATAATTTATTAATAATGAATTCTGTAGAAATTAAATTATTTATGGGCTTAGCGATAAAAATTATTTTATCACTTTTAGTAACCTCATTTGGGTTGAAGTGAATAGTCACCTGTGCTTTCTGAATCTTGCTGATAGATACTAAATTTTGCGGCACCTCCAAACAATATAAGACGTCCTGCAGAACACCTTTAATCCTTCCTTGCTGGTAATATTCAGGATACCTCTTTTAAATGCAACTGTCAAGTTTTATTATCTCCTGAATATTACTGTTAATTTTTCGTATAGAATCTGCGATCCTTTATAAGGTGATTATCTCTACCATATTGGAAAACTATATCAAGACTGCAAAACTGTTTTTGACGTATCATTGGTTTTTACAAAACCGAGAAAAGAATCTTAAAGATATTCCACTACTACACCTTTAGCAATCTGTTCAGACTTTTTTCACTCTTCTGCCATTACTGCAGGGACTTACGTACGTAATCAAGTACTTGCAATAGATCAAGATCTGATAGAAGAGAGCGGATTCTAAACTTCCAGACACTATATTTTTCACCGTGAAAAGGCTTAATATAAAAAACTTAATATAAACACTTAATAGAAAAAAAACTTTTTTTATTGTGTATTTGATACAGTTTTATTTTATTACTAGATTGCACTATCCACAAAATCACGGAAAGTTTACTCGCAAAATCTGGGCCCATAAACTATTAAATTTTTATTAAATATAGTAGGTGAAAGTTAAAATAAAGATACACGAAATATTCTTTTAACATGAACTTTATTTCAAACAAAGAAAGAAAAGACGTCTGTTCAAAGGAAAGAATGACACAAGACTAACTACAGTACTTGTGAGAAGCTTAAAAGCTATAAAAACCATCAAGCATCTAAACAATAAACTCATAAATCATTTGCCGCGCAGGGCAGCAAAGATGCAGATCGTAATAAGACTCAGTGGACACATGTTTACTACTTTTACGATACCGTCCAATATTTAATTTCAAGTATTTTTTGCTTTATTATTTATAGAAGGCTAAAATAATCTAACAATTATGAATATTTAGTTATGGCAAGATTTGCGTACTATATCTGTGTATATTTAATCTAATTTAACTATATTATAATTTTACATTAACAAAAATATAAAATAAATTTTAATTCTACTTTTAACCAAATAAATGTTGTACATAACATAAAATGTCAGCACTAAATTATCTATCGATAGCAAAGGCAAAGAAATATTATGTTTAACAGTTACATTTATTTAAAATTTCTTTTACAATTATGTCGAATTAAAGAGCATAGTTTCTGGAAGAGTATTTTATTGATATGATTTTTTTTATTATGAATGTAATGCGTTGAAAGCAGATTAGTAATTTTTTATGCTGATCTAGAAATCTACAGTAAACCAGGTCTCAATCAATCAAATAGACCCTGCTATCCATTTTAAGTATTTCAAAAGATCTTGAAATCTTGAAATGATATTTACACAAAAAATATATATGTTCTTAGCAATGCGACAACGATAAATTTTAAATTTAGTAAAAGCGATTTTTTTAATACATTTCATGAATTTTCTTTTAACGTATATGTAGACATAAATAGCTACCGAGGAAATGCGTTCTTTAGATATATAAGGATAGAATTTCTTAATGGAAAATTAAGTTTTATTTCTATAATCACGCGAAATTTTACTTCAACAAAGTAATATCGCAATCTGGTAACTTTGACCATTTTATAAAATTCAAATTGCACTTTGATATATATATATATATATATATATATATATATATATATATATATGTATATATATATATATATATATATATATATTTGAGATTAAAAGTTATTCAGATTTGTAAAAACATGTTGTTCAGACTACCTGAACGCCTGCAATACATCGACGACGATCATGCAGGCTCGTTGCCCCTCCCCTCTCCACACCCCTCTGTCTCTCTACCTGTCTTGCCCTTTCGCTGTCTCTATTTCTCGCTCTCTCTCTTCCTCTATCTGCCTCGCTCTTTCGTTCTCTCCCCCCCCCCCTCTCTCTCTCTCTCTCTCTCTCTCTCTCTCTCTCTCTCTCTTGCTTCAATGAAACTATCAGCCCATTAATAGCTTCAGCCGGTCGAGCGCACAATTTTATGAATATGGCCGATATAAACCTTTTCTACTGCGAGCGGGTGCCCCGATGTTCGGCATGTGCGATTGCCGACCTTTCCGCAAAGGGACGCTTCGTTTAGAATTAGTTTATAGCGTGGGACAAAGGTTTTCTGAGGTTGAGCCCTGTCTCAAGTCCGAGTGCACTTCTCCCCCTCCCTCTTCGAGTCGCTTTTTCGTGATGTAAAATATAAGCGAAACACTTACTTCGTTTTCGACCTTCAGCCGAATCGCTTCTGTTAGCTTACGCTCCGCCGTCGTAGTCGTTGTCGTTTTTAAGTGTATATTTTAGTTTATATTTGTCTTTGTCTCTATTCGTGTGTAGAGTGTTTTGGAATGTGTTGTGCGTGACTTTGCGTTTTATATGTGTGGATTGCGCGTAGATTGTGTGTAGCAGTTTATTGTGTAAATTGGCGCATCAGCGGGACGAGGGACATTGCCCTTGTGGATATTCGTTCGACACGAATATCCGAGAGTGCTCCCGGCGGCATTTATGCCCGTTGGCTGCCGTTGCGGTTAGGAGAAAACCGTGCCCGAGACGTCGGGGCCGCAGCGCAGAGTAAGAGGAAACGCGGAGCATCTCTTCCCCGAAGGTTCCTCTGCGAGCAACGTGAGCGATAGTGCTAACGGCTGCTCAACCCTTGCGCAGGAGTACTCCGTATATTGTATGCGATTATTTGGTAAGAGCGCTTAATATTTAGCAGTACTCGAGTACACGCGCGTTTGTTGTTTAGCGTGGTTAATAGACTTTAAGCTTCTTATGTAATCTTTGTTTATTATTTATTTGGGCTTTTTCCTCCACTCACGGAGTGGAGGTTTTTTATGCCATTAGTGTTTAATAAATAGATTAAGTACACTTAAAAGTAATTTCTAGACCTTTCATTAATCATACCCGAACACACATTCCCCCGACATAAGTACGAACTCACTTTTCTCATTTCTTTTTTTGTAATTGTTAAGAACACATGTATATACGAAAAATTTCACCAAACGAAAGACATTTTGTTTATATTTTTAATCTTCAACATGTGTAGTTTACGTATTTATTATTTTTTCCGAAATGTGTGCAATCACGTAGCTTCATTGAATTATGAACTTGAACTATGATCATTTCAAACTTTTATATCAACTAAGCAATGCCTGAAGTTCAACAGCTCGTAACCTTCACTGTCTGGGATAAAATATGTAGAGAATAAATATAAAGTCAGCAGTGTTCAAACAGCCTTCTCTGTTTTACAGCTATAAGCGGTGGTCATATAAAAAACAATAAGGATAAGCATGGCCGGCAAAACGTTAAAATTACATTGCTAAGTCATTCCACATGTTAGAAAGTGAACGCGATTGTACTTCTACATTACACCTGCTGCAACAATTAAATATATATGCTCGCTTGTACGCCCCGTATCTCTACCGATTTGATAGACGTGCTTTGGTGCACACATAGGCACATACTTGTATGATCATGTGTGTATATATACATAAATGTATTTGCATTGTGCGCGACTCCAAGGAAGAACGATATATATCTTCAAGCAAGTCGAGCTCGTGTTGCAAGAAGTGCCGCCGGTCTTTAAAGCTACACCAATTCTTCTATGTGCTCGTAATCTGCCAGTCGAGGCTTTTTTAATGCGCACTTTGGCCGGGACGCGCATCCTCGTCGTGTATGTATTTGCGTGTGAGCGTGCGCGCACGCCGACTCCTACATCTTCGCGGGCAGCTCGCGTTTCATTTCGCCGTTCATATATTAGTACTATATGGAGGTGCCGCTTGATTCTTTATACTCGTATACTTCATATATATGTACGTATACTTCATATATTTCATATACTTCATATACTTCATATACTTCATCTACTCCTCCCGAGGAAATGAGCTGCAAATATAAATAATAGAATTGGCAAGCATCGAAGTGTGTTCACGTTTTTGTGCCGAACAGTCGAGGTCTCTCGAAGAAAAATAAATAAACCCAGTTGTAGCTTATCGAAAAGATGCTCAAACTTACCACTCTCTCAAGGGTTGGTACCTTTTTATATAATACTCAATTGTTTTACAATATTCTTCTATTTTGCCCTGCAATAGAAGATGTACGTCGGTGGAATAAATAACGATTTTATATCTATTTTAATTGCCTTTTAAACTTCTTAATAAAAAGTATTCCAATTTATAATAATGTGTATATGTACGAAAATGCTTTTATAACAGTAATATTACCTGAAGCATTTTGTTAATTTTATCTTTTGAAATTTACACCGAATATGTTATGTTATGATCTGTTGGTTAAATGATGTTATTTGAACAATTTAGTACCTTGACTTAAAACTTTACACGAAAAGCTAATACTAAAGATTATATCATACAATTCAAATGAAGCCAAATTTTGTATAAGCATTTGTTATGATCAAAATTAATGAATAACTTAACGATATTTAATTATTAACGAACATTCTTAATGCATTAAATATTGAATATGTATAGAATGATAATTCTGAAGAATTTTTGTGGTACTTTTAATTGTTGAACAATTATGTGAGTACTTTATTGTGTAAAACGCAAATGCTACCAATAATAAAAAAACTAGATTTTTATAACTTGAAATAAAAATAACTCGAAAGTAAAATCTTTATTTTTATATAACTTCCAATTTTAAATTAGGAATAATTTTACCTTATTATAGAAAGTTATTTCAGATAATATAATTTAATGGAAAATAATATTTATAATTTAAAAAAATATTTAAAAAAATATTTACTCATAAATCGCATATAATTAATATTTTTAAAAGTAATATACTTAATATACTTTTAAAAATAATTATATGTAAATAATATTTAATATATAAATAATTTCCTTTTTTAGTTGAATCACATTTATTTTCAACATTTGTATTATGTTGTAATTATGTATCTAATTTTAACACATATTTTGTAGGAGATTATATAGGGTATTCGGGTACAAAATCAACAATTTTCCTGCATTAGTTTTATATATTATTATTAACATTTAAAGAATATAACTTTAAATATCTGTTTAAATAGATAAATTTAATTATCTGTTTCTATTAAATAATGTTTTAATTTATTATGAAATAGAATACAATTTTAACAAATCATGTTCATCGCAATATTAAAGTGTAGCTGAACACTGTTGAACTGTTTAATATATTTTTCGTCATTCTAACCTACAAATTGCACCTTCACCGCTTGATTCCGGTTCTCATGAGGAAAAATATAGTCCTTACCTAGTACGAAAAGACTTTTTTAAGAACATCGTTACAACCCTCGGCTTCGCCTCATTGAGTTAGGTATTCGAGATTTTGAAATAAAATAAGATTTATATTCTATGTGAAATTTATTATAAAAATTCTTACAATGTTTTTTAAGTATTAAAAATTATCTATTTCTTTTTATTAATTAGATTTAATTTAAAATTCTATTTATTATGCGATTACCTTTTTTTTAATTTTAATTTGAGAGTAGATTATTAACAAACTTATAATCTTCAATTGATTAGTCTTATTTATTTTTAGGAAAGGGGGGCTCCGTCCTCCAACCCCCGGCGGGGGTTTCACCCCCTGCACCCCCACCACCCGATCCTACATCTCTTCTTAACATACTTTATCAATTTCCAAATAAGAGAAAATTATTTAATTTAATGCTATTCAATTCAAATGAATTGTAGAAATAATCTTAAGAGAAAACCGATAATATTATATTTTTTCAAATCCAACAAATTATATTTTATGTTAGGGCAACTTATTTCGGATCGAGTATCATCTGGACCTTTAGATATTATACCTGCTCGCTCTATCTAAGCATGACTAATACATGGGGGGGGGGGGTTGACATTGTTTGATTCTATAAGTTTTTCATTCAATTTTTTGTACATTTCTTTGAGAAAAAGCGCCCTCGTATGGGAAAATAGTATGTGACACAATGTACTATAAATTCATACACAATTGATACCATAATCCACAATATTCTGAAGTCGCGTATTTGTAAATAAAAAGTTACAATTAAGTTTCTTATCTACGTATGAATGTAAATGGAATGATTGCCTGCAATCGAATTTTTTTCTTAAAAAAAAAGAAAAAAACTGTATAATTTTTTGTGAGAATGAAAGATATTTATTATTAGTATATTTTTAATTTTTTATAGTCTTTTTCAATATAAAATTAAATTAAGAAATATTTTTATGGGTCTTGCAGTAGTTATATTTGAAACTATAACTATATTTTATAAAAAAAAAAGTAATAAATAATATTATATTATACAATTCAGAAATTTTCATAAAATTCATTAATATTATGAATGAATATATATTAAAGGGTTTTTTTACTTTGAGGTATGTATTTTGCATTAGTTTTTACGAATTTTTGTAAAGAATATAATATTTATTATAATTCTTCATAAATCATTAACATGAGGCCTACGATGGCTCGATCGTTAGAGCGAAGGATTAGTAACTTGGTGATCCGAGTTCAAATCCCGGTCTCGGCTAATGGACACAAGCACCGCTGTAATAATTTACATATGCTTTGTTTACGAACACATCGTAGACCTCCGTTGCTGATTAGTACCGATATATGGAAGCATAAATAGAGCGACGTTAAATAACATACAAAAGAAGAAGAAAAATTATTAACATCAGCAACGGTACGAAGTAATAATGTTTTCCTCATTCTAGCCTATAAATTGCACCCTTGCTACTCGAATCCGGTTTTCATGAGAAAAAAAATAATCCTTACCAAGTACGAAAAGTCTTCTTTATGAAACTCGTTATAATTCTCAGCTATGCCTGGGGCCAAAAACCTCTCGTTTTGTAAATAAAGCCTTTCCACATCCATCATTTCCAGTTCTTCTGGAAAAAATTTCATTTAGCTTATGTATATATGGCTATAGTATGAACTAAGAGAAATATTTATATTTGACTTGTGGGGAATATTTAGAACAAAACGATTTTTAGAAATTGGTTTGTTATAGTTATGAAGCTAATTTTTTACGCCCAAGTAGTTGTTTTGAGAACGCTTTTGATTCTCTTATTTATTTCATCACTTTTCGATCCTTTACTATCCCTATTTTACAAAAAAAAAAAAAAAATACTTTATGAAAATATAAACATTTTCGAGAATTAATTACAAACGTATTTTTTAAAATACTCAAGCGGCACTAAAAAATAACCAGCGTTTGCTTCCGAACACAAAAAACCAAGATAAAGGCCCAAATAATAAATCTTAACATAGTGACCTCGAACCACGAATTTTGAATTGTTACTCCATTTACTCGTAATATAACTATCTAACCGCATCAACTTATTAACAACTCTTTCAGCCACGAATTAGATTTGTAAGCAATTTTCAACGATGCCAGTACAGGATATAACATATTCAACATTCCTAGTAATTTTTTCGGGTGTCAAATACAATTTAAAAAATTCTAAATTATCACATTTTAAATTCAGCATCAGGATCGCATTGACTGACATAATTTTATGCGTATAAACAGCTTGCATGTCTGCATATATGCTACATAAAAAATCAAATTACAAAACGAATAATTAAATATTAAAAAGTATTAAATTAAAGCTTCCTGTAAATTATTAACTCTTTTGTCCTGTTGTGTATTATATACACACAAAAAATTCACCTGATGAAGTTGTTGCGTACACTTTACAAAATAAAAATGAAAAACAAATTTGGTATATAAATGCTATAACCTTGTTCAGCATCCAGATACGCTGGCAAATTCTGCTATCGTTTATGTTCAACAGTATAATCCGATTTTCCATTCCATTTATGTTTTTTTTAATATTCCGACAAATGAAAAATGACTTTTTAATAATAATTGAATTTCTTAAATTTGCAAGACAATATTTTTTAATAAGATACAGGAAGTTTCCATTTAAAATTTTAACGTTTGATTACATGTTTTTTATTGATTATTCTGTATAGAGTGATATTTCTATACAACAGGATGATTTGTTTATAGATCCAAATATTATATTTATTGTAAACCCTTAAAAAGTCATTATTTCCGAGTTTAAAAAGGATTATATTATTGACTAAAAACTATCTTATTCAAACTTTTAACAATTTAAAAGAACAAAAAGAAATATAAAAATCAATAAATCAATTTCTTTAACCCTATAATCTTTCTATTATACTTTAATTATTAATTTAACATAAACTTTTTTATTTCTATTAATAAAGCTACGATTATTAAAATATCCTGACCAAAATAGGTTTTCATTAAAAAGATTAATTTTCTTTACTTTTTACAAAAAAACTATTATTACTTTAACTATTTTCTAAATAGTTCAAATATAAACGACAAATAATTGTCGTTTTATTCAGTCTTTATGAATAAAACGTTCTTACGATTTATATATATATAATCAAAAAGCATGCAGTTAATTTTGTAGCATTTATCATTTACATGTTTAATTTAAATCACGTCATTTTATCTTACGAAGATACTAGAAATAATGCAATGCGGAAAGCAAATTACACACCTCAGCGTTTCCAAATCGAGTTCGGTATTACTGAGGAAAATGAAGATGAATTGGAAGATACCTCATTACCATCCCTGCTTCAAGATATTGCCTTACCTATTCCGTCTCTCCCGTCTATGGAGGATTTAACACAAAATATAATAGAGAATACCCAAGAGAAAAGTCAAATAATTAATATCACATCTGCAATACAAAATGAAAACATATTAGATAAAGAATTTCCCTCGATTCGACGTCAAACGCTACCGGATATATCAAAATCTCTGCTAACACCTCCCATTGAAACAGTTGATGTCAGAAGATCCAGCATTACGAACATGGCAATCAGTTCAAGTATAGGGCCAAGTCTTGCAGGTATTTTTTCTGGCGCTCCCAGTAACTTTTTCATTGAGACTGATCATAAAAGTGGATTAGCAGTTCCAATACTGACATCCAGTATACAAAGAAGTATGGAAATTACACCTATGAATGGGCCACTAAATCTAGAAGAAATGGCAAGAGATGCTAGAGGGCGTAGATGGTCTTCAAAGCTGCCTTTCTGGAGAGGTATCCAACACCAAGATTCTAAGGAATCTTACATTTCTGACAATACCGAAAATCAATTGGCCGATCAACCGCATGAGTCACGAATCTCGAAGTCTCATCAACATCATTATTTTCACCACTACCATCACCTACCGCATTTACATGTGCCGTCTTTCTCAATTTCCGGACCAAGTAGCGAGGGTACCGGCTTAGGCACAGGTCGCAAGTTCAGCTTTGGCATTCGAAGACATTCGCAGATGGTTTGTTTCATGGCTTTATTAAGCATTCCTTTTTCTTCTTACCATTTGCTGAGAGTGTTAAGATTTAAAGTATTTTGTAAATAAGAACAGTGGTTGCGAATGTGACAAAAACAATAAATTTTATAAAACCATATACATTCTATTATGTAATATAAAATAAATTAACTGTCTATAATAAAGCTGCTTCTAGAATTAAGTTCGTAGAGGAGGCATAAATTTACCAATAAAAGAGAAGGAGTAATGGTATTCTATATTATAAATGGAATATTTTGTAAATATAGGGCGTATAGATGTAAAAATTTTTGACATAAAATATAGTAATTTTTCATTCTCTTTATAAAAATTCTATAAT
The DNA here is from genome assembly GCA_018907035.1 of Sycobia sp. Sy_11. NCBI lineage: Eukaryota > Metazoa > Arthropoda > Insecta > Hymenoptera > Epichrysomallidae > Sycobia > Sycobia sp. Sy_11. The sequence continues at coordinate 190,725 of JACCIC010000071.1, read as the reverse complement.
TTTATAAATTTTTAGTTAAACTATGCTTATTGATTATCAGAATCATATTAAATAGATAAAGTTAAAAAGTAATTTTAGTTTTTAAATGAATTGGTGCAATAAATTCAATTTTTTATTTTATAGTATACGTATACTTATTCTCAATTATTATAAAGAATCGACAGTAACGATTTTCCAACAAAAAACATTGACGTTCACTATGAATGTAAATCAATTTCAAGTTGTCTCTCTAATCGCAATCATAAATTGTTTACCCTAATGTTATGAAAAAGTTTGCGTTATCAAACCATAAAGCAGCAGCTATCTTAACTTTAATACATTTTTATAAATACTTTTTTACCAAAGAAGAAAATCTTTAAACTATAATCATTGTATTTATATATAGAAATGATTTTTTTATATAAAAAAATACTAATACAATAATAATTGTATTGTGCAGTCAAAAATGGGCTATTGTTGATTTCAAGTCTGAACATTAAAAAATTTTACTCTAATGACTCTTTTAAAAATGTTACTTCTGATTTAATTCTTACTTTAATAAGAAAGAAAAATATGTACAAAAAAAACTTAAACTTGAAGTTCAAAAAGGGTAGGGAAATCGTCTTGCTGTTGCTATTGAACTATTGAAATGTTGGAAGCTAAACTCTAACTTGTTTATGCTTTTATATATATATATATATATATATATATATATATATATATATATATATATATATATAATTATAACCAAATAACATATAAATCCAAGTCGCAATGTTAATGATCAAAATATAGGCCGATGATTAAAAATTCAACCGTTTGGTTTCTTTATTTTTTAATTATAATATGCAAAAAGCTATTTTTAAAAAAATCCTTGATTATTTTCATTCAGTATTTTAAAATCTAAACATTTAGTTATAAAAGATTAGTTTAAATAAATTTAGAAAATATATTTATTGGATACTTTTTGATTATTATATAAGTAATGAAACATTATAGGTACAAAGTAAAAATAATTATAAATCATAAAAATGTTATTGAAATGTTACAGGAACATATGATGTAGAATACATATTTCAATCTATAAACCACTAGCATATTTGTCTTCGTCATGGAATTAACCTATAAGACTAAATGTTTTAATAATTATTGGCCAATGTTTTTTTTGTTGATTATATATTGATTTAATATAGAATACTATATACACGAAAATAACATATGCATCAATATTGATTCCGAAAATAAATTTTAATGTACTTTTTAATTTTTATATAAGCATGGAATGTCGCTTTGTGTTAACTTGAATGTTCTAAAAAACACCTAAAAATACTTTCTTAGATAAATATTACCGATTCTATCGATGTTTAATTAATTAAGTCTTATGCCTGACCTTATACTAATAATATTCTGCATTAATTTATCTGCATATTGTATGATAAATATTTACAACATAATACATTGCAAATACTAAAGGGTACCCTTATACTTATATATTTTTTAATTTTTAAGATATTTGGTAAGTCATCGATGTAAAAGACGTAAAACATTTATTATTTATGTCAATAAGTTAAATATTTGGATAAAAATGAATGAAATGTTAAGATTTTTCAGTATAATTGATTGCAAGGAAATAAATGAAACAAATTAATAACGTGCTCATTAATATTACAACAGTAAATATACAGTGTTAAATTGGAAATAGATAATTAAGAATCTTTTACATTGTAAAAAAATTACACTTTTCAACGTTTTTTTAAATAAATGCTTTTCCTTTTAATCTATATACTATACTATATTATATAAAAATAAAGTATAAATAAATAAATATTTAGTAGGCTTATAATATTACCAGTATGTGATTTTATTTGAAGGTATAGTATTTCTTTACAATAAAAAGAATAAATTGTCCGTTGTATGAAATGTTTTACAAAATTGTAATCCCAAAATTTTCATGATTTATAATCTTTCTTCTGATCCTCATATAATTAGGAAACGCTATATAGTTTTTAAATTTTCTTTTGTTGTACGGAAAAGTCCGACATTCTTTTACCAAACAAGAAAACTCCGCAATTCAAACGATGGGTTCATAGAGCGGTATGTCTACCCCTTGTCTTGACAAGCGAGAGCTATTGTGCCCTGATGCGATGGTGCAAATTGATATATATATAAAGCCATTTATAAGAACCATCCAATAATGGTAGACGATCCGTATAGAATAACGCAAGCGACCAGCTTAATACTTTCGCGCGTATAAACCCATGCCGTATATCATAATAGATGCGTGACAGGGTATTGGCGCCGCATTCCGGTTTTCTATCTACTTCATGGTACGCACCATTTATCACATACATATATTCATACCGACGACGATACATTATCTGACGCCGCGGGCGCAAGCTCACGCATCAAAAGAGCTTAAAGGCACCGCGTTCACCGTCCCATCGCACAATGCAGAGAATGATTATATGAACCATATCGCGCTGGCCGATGCGGTACCTGCTGCAGGCGCGCGCGCATCGGGCAGTTCTTCCGCCGTCTTCGGACAGGTTGCATCTCGCGCCGTGTGACCGTATTAATATTGTAAAGTATTGTTAAATATATATAGTAAGAATCCTTTGGGGTCGCCGCCGCTGCGGCTAGCGCTACCGCGCGTACACTCGGAACCATGCAGCTCGCCGTCATCTCCTGGTTGAATACCGTCGCCTCCACCTACAGCCTTAACGTATCCATGACTGTATAAATATATCTTTCTCACAGTTTTTATTTTTTTTGCCGCGCTCTGTTTATCGGAATTTATATTATGACTATAATTGCAAACTTTTCGGAGATTTCGAGCATAAATTTTTTTCGATTTAGCTTTTTTTCGAAACGCAGAGTGGATCATTGCGCACTAAAAATCTATTCTTGCAGTCTTTATTGTTTATTTTATTCTAGATTTTAAATATGCTGTTAATATATATATATATATATATATATATATATATATATATATATATATATATATATATATAATTTAATAAAGTATTCACGAAAAGAACAATAAATGTCATTATTTCTTTATTACTAACATGATATTTTCAGCTCTAATTTTATGTAATTAAATTTTGTAAATAGTGAACAAAGCTAATATTGTATCTGTTTGTTCAACTAATAAATAACTGGAGTATTAAATTAATTTTGATCGTATATTTGTCTTTGAACAGTGAATAAACTACTAATCATTGTTTGTACTACTGTGAATTTATTATCGGTAAAATAAACACCGATTTTATGTTATGCCTATAAATATATATATATATATATATATATATATATATATATATATATATATATATATATGTATTTGTTACAAACATCGCACACGTCTACTATCTTTTCCAAAGCCTATTAATAGTCGAATTGTTCATATATAAAGTGTGTAAATAGTTGCCACTTTTCTGTAAAAAGGAAAAAATTTCTCTCAAATCGAATTCTAAGTCATTTGAGAAAACGACCGGGATTTCGTGAAATGTAGAGCTTTTCTCTAGTTTCCTGCTATCATCCTCACGTTACGAGCGTGTCAGCTGCAACTTAGAAAATATATTTAAAAATTGTATTTTCTAATGCTTATTTCTACGCTTAAGTAACTGCTTTTGACGTATGATTAAACTTAAATACCTTTTGTTTTTACCTAAAAGCCTTATGACTCAAATATTTTACTCAAAGTGTCAAAATTGAGGATATTTGATTCTTTTCTTTTATTAAAAATAATTACTAAATAACTCAACTTTATAATAAATTTGAATTTACAAACGATATTATGAAAGTTGAAAACGTGAAGTAATTCCGATCAACGCAGAGATTGCGATTAATTCCTTCCTTATGGTTCGATAAAATTGGAGCGACAAGCGCGTAAAACCAAATTATCGTCTGCATTTTTGAGCAACGTATTCTTGTTTGGACTAATGTTGTCACGTTTACCCCCTTCTTCCTTTCCATTTGCTCATTTTCTTTTTGTCTAACATACGCATCTGCATTATAATCTCTCCCAAGGCGCTCGATTTGAACGTTCGTCTCGGATTGAGGCACAATAACGCAGCCCGTGTATATATACGCATTTATAGATCACACTAAAAGTTAACAATGCGTATCTCTTCTCTCACCGCAGACTCTGCATCGGACCGACTCGATGGTATCGCTTTGCTACCGAACATTGGCCAGTTACGTCAGCGATGATAACCTTGTCGGCTTGCAGAACTACCTCGAAAACAAAAGGGTTCAGATCGACGATCGCGACGAGGTGAGTATTTAATGCTTTATTCGTCGCATTTCTCTCTTGCGATCCCATTATTATTATATGTATGTTTGTGTATATATATATCGTGTGTATATATATATATATATATATATATATATATATATATATATATATATATATATATATAGTTAAAACAAACTAAAAATTCCGCTTTATAGGCGTGTGTGTGTTTATATTCTTCCTGATATCAAATACTACATTGTTTATAAACATTTTTTTGATTTACTATATAAAAAAATTTTCATTCGTAGTAATAGAATAACAAATCCAAAATTAACAGTATTATTTGTTATTTTTATTACACCTTTTCATAGACAATATTATAAGATTCTTATTAGCTACTGAAAAATAAATATCTAGTTGAATATACATTTGCAATTTTTCTAAAGTATGTCAATTAAGATACTAAGCTGTAATCACATTCATCTTTTTCCCGAAAAATATACAATATTTTTTAAGTTCGATTTAATTGCTACTTTACAGAATGGCAGCACGGCCCTTATTCTTGCATCAAGCAGAGGAAAAATTCACTTTGTCCGCGAACTCATCAACCATGGAGCAGATGTCAATGCCGAGGACGCGGTAAGTATACCTACTGCGTCACTATATTTATGTATAAGTTTTTCTTATAAACTGGTACTGCCGCTTTGCGCGACCGCAAGTATAGGCTATAATAATGTCTTCGCGGTATTGACGATTCACAGGACAATTGGACAGCTCTGCTTTTTGCAGCCAAGGAAGGCTTCAATGATGTTTGCGTCGAGCTCCTCGAGCACGGAGCTGCACTGGAGCACCGAGATGCGGTAAGAAATAAGAAATACATACATAAAACTAAAAGGACTTACCATCAGAATGATACTGTAACCCTAATATTTTTTATAATAGATATAATAATTTTCAAATAATAATTTGATGGCGCTTAAGGAATAAAATAATATACAGTTATTATTTAAATTATAACAAAATATTCATTGTATACTAAGTTACTGACATTTATAGTTTAGTTTAGCCATTTTTAAGCTTATTATGATGATTTACAAATCATTCATTAAATATAAAATTTTTTTCCTACATATCAATCTCAATCTCGCTAACAACTTTGATGATGTTTTCTGAAACTGTAATTTCTAACAAATTATATAAAGAATCATTATTTGTATGACTAAATCTTTTATATTTTCTTAAATCAAGTAATAAATTTAACGAGAAAAATGGAAAAATTAAAATAATTTAGTTAATCGTATAGCATAGTAGATTCAATAGTGTTTTAAGTGAGAATAATTATTCCTGCTTTTTATTACCACGAGAAAAAAGAAAAAAAAAAATTTACAATTCGCGATTTTTTGTATAATTTTTTTAATCTATAACTTTTCTTAATAAAAGAAATCTAGATATATGCAAATGAAAGCTATTAATAACCTTTCAGGGAGGATGGACTGCACTTATGTGGGCGACATATAAAGGTCGAACCTCAACGGTGGCGTTGTTGTTGGCGCGAGGTGCCGACGTCAATGCTCATGGGAACTATCATATATCCTCGTTATTGTGGGCAGCCGGCCGAGGTTATACTGAAATAGTTAAGGAATTACTTGCATATGGTGCTAAAGTCAATGTCGGAGATAAGGTAATACGATATCTCAACCTAAGTTTTTTTTTTGTGAAAATCTGTAAAAGGCCAAGCTCTTAAAAGAAATTTTTTCATCAAGATCTTAAATTTAATATATAGATTTCATGTGTATAAATAATATATATATATATATATATATATATATATATATATATATATATATATATATATATTAACGATCTGTATAAAGTTGAAAATTGAATAAATAGTCAAAATAACTTAAGTAGATGTGAGAAAAGACGATTTAAAAATTGTTCTTATAATTAAATGAAAATAAATATCGTGAAAGCAAAAGAAGCAAATAAAAATTGTTTGAGTATAATAATGTTAAAAACTTTTATTTAGTATGGCACAACAGCACTTATATGGGCCTCGAGGAAAGGAAGTGTAGAAATTGTAGATGCTCTTCTTAAGGAGGGTTCCACTGTTGATACTGCAGGCATGGTACATGGATTCTTTATATTTTCTGCATTGTAAAAGATGTAAAAGTAAAAATTAATTTATTTTCCATTGGCAGTATTCTTGGACGTCCCTCTTAGTAGCAACTCTCGGCAACCACATTGATGCTGTACTACTTCTATTAGAACACAAACCCAACGTTAACGCTGTTGACAAAAATGGCTGCACTGCACTCTCGATAGCTTGTCGCGAAGGTTTTCACGAGATCGCTAACGCTTTATTAAATGCTGGGGCTTACATTAACATCCAAGATAAGTCTGGGGATACAAACCTGATTCATGCAGTGAAGGGTGGTCACAGGGGTGTCGTGGAATCCCTATTAAAGAAATACGCTGATGTTGACGTTCCGGGAAAGGTATTTAAAAATTAACATCATACCTGTATCCTGCTTTTACAATTGGTCTAAATTGACTTTTATATATATGCTATAATTGGTAGCTATTTGTAACTGTTGAATTTCAAGCATATTATGAACTGTGATTATATCTTAGTAAAACATATAGTATATTGTAATTATTTTATAATCAGCTAACTCTATGACCTGAAATCACTTTAGATAAAGTAGAAAGGAAAGTTCAAAATCTTGATCCTAATGAATGTTAGAAAATTTTCCATTCATTTTACTCATGCCTATTCACAATGAAATTAAATTTTCCACTTACATTTCAAAGAATTTCAAATAATGATTTGGTAAATTTTTGATTAATTGATCTTTACATAGAAATTGAACGAACAACGATTAATATATTTTTATGTGAATGAAATCAGCAATCACTCGATTGGTTATACATTTAGGATAGAAAAACGGCGACTTACATAGCGGTGGAGAAAGGTAATATTCATATCCTCAAAATGCTACTAACTGCAAATCCGGATCTCGAAATTGGAACGAAAGATGGTGATACTCCTTTACTAAGAGCTGTAAGATCGCGTAATTCCGAAGTTGTGCAATTACTGTTGGACAAGAAAGCAAAGGTATCGGCATCGGATAAAAAGGGTGACACTGTATTACACGTAGCCATGCGAGCTCGGTCAAAGGGCATTGTTGAGATTCTATTGAGAAATCCAAAAAATAGTCAATTGCTGTACAGGCCCAATAAGCAGGGCGAGACTCCTTACAATATTGACATCAATCATCCAAAGACAATACTGGGGCAAATATTTGGTGCCCGTGGGTCTATTATTTTAGTTTGTTTTTTTAATACGTGTAACCGTTCTAAAATTAATTGGTTTTATTTTTTTTTTGTTCAAAGGTCGTTTAAATACTAATGAAGATAATGAAAATATGCTTGGGTATGATCTGTATAGTAGTGCACTTGCAGACATACTGAGTGAACCGTCACTTTCGACTCCGATTACTGTTGGTCTTTACGCGAAGTGGGGTTCTGGAAAGTCTTTTTTATTAAATAAACTTAGAGGTAAGTTTTTAAAAGTCAGAAGTCGTTAAATTGTTATACGAGTTTCTAGAATAAATTTTATTTTTAGAGGAAATGAAAAATTTTGCTCGACAATGGCTTGATCCGCCTTTTCAATTTTCCTCGTTGTTATTTCTGATTGTTACGCACATTTCACTCTTAATTGGAGTAACTATAGGTCTTATCTGTCGATCGTGGATAATAGGCCTTATTTCTGGAGCAAGCTTAGTTATAGTTGTATATATCTTCCTGTTACTGGTCTGGCATGCCAATAAACGGTAAGTATTTTATTATTTATATTTAACGAGTAAAAAATTAAGAGAATTTTTTTTAAACATTAATTGAAAATATTTACATGTATATTATTACTACGTAAATAATATTCAATCTTAAAGGTTTTTTACAATTTGTCTTCTGGACAGTATCCATAGACTAACCATAAAAATGAGCAATTAAAAAAGCTTATGTCTGATACGTCTCCAATTCATATATAAATAAACAAAGAAAGAATAAATTGATCTAAATTACAGGTGCGACTGGTATTGGCCGTACAATTTTACTGTTGCACTCACGACCAAATTGAACTCCTTAAAACTGCTGCTACAAGTGACCTTCTGCCATCCGCCCGGTAATCAAACGCATGCAGGCATTACAATACAACCGATTAAGTTCTACTTCACCGATCAGACACGGGTGGGCACTACTACTGCAGGTGAAAACTCGGTTGTGCAAATGGTGGGCTCCCTGTACGATTCGATAGAAAGCCAATTTGGATCGCTACCCACTCGTCTTTATCGAGCATTCAGACCAAAACCAGTTAAAACGACTACCTCCTGGAAGTGGAGACATCTATGTTGTCTACCCTATGTGGCCGTATTTGAATTCTTTTTCTGCAGTTTACTCGTTGGCATCACTATTCTGACTATTTACCTTATCGATCTTTCTAATGACGCGTAAGTAGCTTTACTTTTCATTGTAAATATTATTGTAAAATTAGACTCTTCTCTACAAACCAAGTTGAACAATTAATACATAATAACATAATTAACTCATATAGTAAATTAATATCATCATTAAATGAAAACTTTTATTCATTAAAAAGGTTTATTTTATTTTAGAAACTTCATAATAAAAGAATCAATCCCTTGTGGAAATACTCTTATAATTAATTTTTTTTTAATTGATTTATTTATTTTTAAAGGCCAGTGATTGAACGCGTGACTGCAGAAATAATCTTAATCAGCATAGCTTTATTTTTGGCCGTCAGTGTTATTGCAAATTTGTACACTTGGAGTAGAATTTTTCATTCGATTGTTTTCTCGCAGCGGAGACAACTGAGACGCCGCATCGCTAAGCTAGAAACTTTGAAAAGTGAAGGTTTTTTACAAACACTGAGAAGTGAAGTTAATTTAATGACAGAAATGGTAAATTTTCGTTTTAAAATAAAGTAATTATATTTGAATAATTTATTATATAATCATTATTCTTGTTAATTAAACAGGTGAAGTGCCTAGATAGTTTTACGTCTCAAAAAAGTAGACTGGTCGTTATTGTTGATGGACTTGATAGTTGTGAACAAGATAAAGTTTTGCTAGTGTTAGATGCCATACAAGCTTTATTCAGTGATAATGGATGTCCTTTTGTAGTTATTTTAGCGATTGATCCTCATATTATATCTAAGGTACATTTTAAATAATATAAATGTAAATGAGATTGATATTCTAAATACATAAAACTAATACAATTTATTGTATGATATTTATAAAGTCATTTTCGAGATGATAACATTTTTTAAATTTTAAAAAAGAAATCTAATTTACAGATTATTTAATAATCTATATATTTATATTTGAAGGCTGTAGAAGTTAATAGTCGAAGGCTTTTTACCGAGTCAAATATCGGTGGTCATGATTATTTACGAAATATGGTGCACTTACCCTTTTACTTACAAAATAGTGGTTTACGAAAAGTCAAAATAGCTCAGCAAACAGCTCTGCACAGCAATAAAAAAACAGTTTGGAATGATGCAGAGGAAGGTGTCAATTATGCAACGACAAATCCAATACAACGCTCAGTATCGAATCGAAGATTAAGTACGGAATCCGGCGTAATGAACAGTAATGAGAAATTAAAGCCTCCAAGCCGAAAGGGTAGCAGAAAACTAAGACTCAGCGAATCGATAGCTAGTAGTATAGGCAGCAATTTAAATCGTCTAGGAGGTGCTCAAGATTTAAATAAAATGCTACTAACTGATGATTATTTTAGCGATGTTAATCCGCGAAGTATGCGAAGATTAATGAATGTGGTTTATGTTACAGGTGATACTTTAGCAAAAAACAAAGTCCATTTTTAATGCATTTTTTAACGTATTTTTTAAAAATTATTTAAATCTATTTTTTAATGCATTTTTTAAAAATTACTTAAATCTATTTGTTCCTTTAATCTAATTATGTATTTATTCTATTTTTATAATTTTATTTAATTTCTGTATATTTTCATTTAATATTTAACATTTCTTTATTTAAAATAATTTTTTTATAATTTACTATTAGTTAATTATTCAATATTATTTAGCATATTTTTTAAAAATAAAAAGCTAATTAGTAGGTATTTAGAAAACTATTTTATTATTGTAGTATATAATTTTCACTCTAAATAATTAAAAAATTCTTTTTTGTTTATAGGAAGATTATTAAAAGCATTCCAAATCGATTTCAATTGGTATCACTTAGCTAGCTGGATCAATATTACTGAGCAATGGCCATTTAGAACTTCATGGATGATTTTATATTATGATACATGTGAAGATAATTTGGATGATGCCATGTCATTGAAAAGTCTTTATGATAAGTAAGCTAGATTAAAACAATATGATGTTTACATATCAATATTTCTAACTTCTGTTGATTTGTCCACATTCAAAAGAAAATATTTTAATTCATTTAGTTTAAATATACTATTGCAGGGTAAGACCGCAAATTCCAGTTTTCAAAGATGCTCAACCACTTTTGGAAATGGATCGCGATGAACGAAAATTAGATGTCTTTTTAACTTTTCATCGTTCGAGTCTTCTCGTCAGTGATATGAAGATTTTTTTACCTTTCACAATAAATCTCGATCCTTATATTAAGAAGAAGATAAAAGAAGAACAACAAAGTATGGATGAAGAATCAAATTTTCATAGTATGTACAAATGGAGCAATCCGTTATCAATGAATGCAGGTTCTGCAAATTTTGATCCTAGTTGGTCAGTAAATCGAAACACTCCTGTCACTAGACAATCAAGAATGCCAAGACCGAACGTTAGTCACCTTACTCCAGGTCCATTACCTTTACCTCCCGCAGCTGATATATGGTCTAACGTAAGGCCGGGTTACGAATGGCAGTTACCACATTGGTCACAGATACCACCCCCAATTGAAACAATGCATAAACCTCTTTCAGCAGTAACTAATTTGCCGGTAAAAATTAAATCTTTAGAAAACTGATTTCAACTAAAAATTATGAAAAAATGTTACATTCTATTCATGTCTCCTTGCACTTTTCTATGAATGTGATTTACAACAAAACAACTACAAAAAGATTCTTTAATTTCCAATTTTATAATATAATTATATATAATATTAATTACCGATTCGTTGATGTTAATTTTATTTAATTAAAATAACTTAAAACTTTAATAGTATCATTAATATATTTATGAACTTTAAAAACTCATTATGATATATTAATTTTCAAATAACTAGCATATTTTTTAAGTTTTTTCAAGTATCTTTGAAATACGTTGTATATTAAAGTTTATTTTTTGCGCTTGTCATATTTTATTATGATATTGATTTTTAGTTACATTATTGATAAATAAGATTTCTTTATTTCTTTTATAGATGAACATATTGGATATTAGACTTTCTTTACTCACAGTGGATGGGTTGAATGAATTACTTGATAAAATTCAAGACCTCAATGTAGAACAAATTCCTCGTTATAAAGAAATCATTAAAGAAAGTAATATTTCTGGAAGAGTATTACTTCATTGTGATTTACATGAATTAAAAAACGTTAGTATTTTATACTTCTAATTTAAAGTATAATAAGTTTTGAAATTATATAAAAAAATTGCCTTTTATTAGATATTAAAAATGTCTTTTGGAGATTGGGAATTATTCCGAATGGTAATTGTATCTTTAAGAGAACAGGAACTAACTACTTTAACAACTCAGGAAGAAGGACAACGTAGTGTTCGATTTATTGTTGGTCCAGATGAAAATATCAGAAAAGGTATAACTTTTATTTTAATTTAATATTTACTACTTTTTGATTAGTTTTTTTATATAAGAACTCAACTTGCATTACTATATTTGTAATAGATCATACAACTACAAATACTTCAACAAGGGTTCCAATGATTATTGAAAAAGAAAAAGGTTTATCTAGACCTGATGGCCCTTCCAGAAGAGATCAGACTAAACAATCTATTATGGAAAAACAAGTAAGTGCTTCAAAACTAATATAATAATTTATAATTGCGTAAAAATAGTTTGTTAAAACATTTATTATGAAATTATCGATAATTAATTCCAAATAAATATAAAAACCTTCATAATTTTATAATATAGTTATTTATTTACATACAAAACAGTTAGCACTAATAATTCTTTGCATTTCAAATTTTACATAATTGATAATCTTTTCTAAATATTTGATATAATGAAATAATCGGTAAAGATATCAATAAAAAAAACAACATTTTAATTAACTCACAAAATTATTTTATTAATTAAATATATTTTGTTAAAGACTATTCCATTCTTTTTCAATTATAATACAATGAAATAATAAAAACATTATAATACAAAAGTTACATTATAGTGTATTTAGCATTTTATTTATATTTACAATAAGAAAATAATTTAAAAATTTTTTTATGAGTTGTCTATAATTTTATTTTAAAAGTCACTATTAATGATTTGTCTAATGTATTATACCAGAAAGAGCTTTATATGATAAAATAATTATATTCAATTTTCTATTTTATGAGAGTAAATCTAGAAAATTAAGCAATTTGAAAATTCAATGTTTAATTTTATAATGTTGATAATTTTATAAAATGAACTGACAAAAATATAAGAACGAAAATTTATAGCAAAATTTCTATCAAAAATTCACAGAAAAATTTACTATTTAATCTGTATTATATATCGAGCATGGCTTTGCATTCGACACTATAATTAAAAGGGAAAATAAGTTTTAAAAGAAATAAGTGTATAAACATATATTTTTATCATATAGTCGTCATTATATTTGATTATGATATTTTTTTGATTCAATGTGTATTAAATTCGTTCAACACTATATATTTATAACTCTATAGTATTGTTGTAATTTTATAGTCACCTGTTAAGTATTTTAAGTTAAAGCATATTACTGATTACATATTCTATTTACTTTCCGCACTCGTGGAATTTTTAAAATAATATTTGCAAATTGCAGCTTCAGGTAAGAATACAATGAATTCTTTTTTAACATTATTATCACGTTCTTATATATATTTTAAAGTGTGAAATCTATGTATTTAATAAAATACGTTTTATTTTTCAATGTATTATTTTTTTACTATAAAAGTATGTATGAAATTTCAGTGACTCAGCATAACCGATCTTTTTTAATTTTTATTTTATTTATTAAATTGAAATGCCCAACTGTCTTGTATCTTCTATTCATATTATTCCATTTATTTTAAATAGTAACATTTATTATTATTGGGCATTTTTTATTTATTCTTTTTGTTTGTTATTGATTATTTATAATAATTAATGTATCAAAAATGAAATTTTTGCGCCAATCTATATACACATGAACAACCAAATAGGACCTGAAGTCCGTAGTTTAAATATTTATCTGTCTAGTTATGAAATGCATATAATATTAAACTATAATGTTTTTTTTTTATTCGTACTAAAGTAAATAAATGAAATCGATGTAATTTATAAATCAGCAAATAAAAATATTTTGCAGGTAACGTTAGAGGAACAAATGATATGTGGTGCTTTGCAGACGTTGAACGAAGAGGCTTGCGAAGACGTGTTGGACGTCCCGGTTTCACCGGCGATCGTCCCCACGGACTCACTCCCAGGTGAGCCCTGTTCTCTTCCGCTTGCACTGCCCTTGGTTATAGTCCAAGAGCCTCCGAGGTCCGATCAAAGCCCTGACTCCGTTAATGAATACGCCACAAAACTTTAGACTCGAGAATTTTTTTTAAAAATATATATATTCCACAAAGTGCTTCTCATTATTAACAAACGATAAAATATCTATATCTTATTGTTTTGAATGATTAGTGTGCCATTTAATATTATAGTTATATACCAATCTTCATTTTTAAAGCATGCGTAAACAAGTACAAAGAATTTTGTTTAAAAAATTTTTTATAACGTTGTCGTACAAGCATAAGTGATTTTTGATAGTTTTATGAATTTAGATAATCGTAGTTTCTCTGCTCTTCCTATTTTACACGCTTGCATCTATTATATTTACAAGAAAAACAAAAATATCTTTCTACTAAAAACTCTTCTATTATTTTTGTTACAATTCCCATTGTGAAGATACTTTTTGTATTTGAGTACTTTTTACTTTTTACTCTTATTGTTCTTAATACTAATTGATAATTCACTTATGAGTTAATTATGTACTAGCGTTATGAATATAATGAATGTATATTTATTGAAATGAAAATTTAAGACTGTCAAAAAGTTGTTATTTTAGAAATTGTAGAAAGAAAATGCTATTAGTATACTTTTAATTGTTAAAAATCTATTGACTATTACAAATGTATATGCGATTAATTAATTGATTGTGCCATTTTATCATATAGAAAGCATTGATATAATCAAGGATTAATAATAATTATTTTTATTCATAAATCTATGTACTTTCGATGGTTGAGATTGATAAATAATAATATAATAAACTATTATAGCATTTATGCAACGAAATCAAAATGGAAACAACAGCTATTTGTATTGCAGTATTTTATAGCTAGTAAAAATGTAATTACTCTTATACATAAATTTAAGTTTGCTGACCTCTTCATTTGTACAAATTGTAATTTTTGTACAAAGCAACATATATGTTGCACTACAAAGTTTAATTTTATGAAGATTACAAAAGAGAAATTGTTGCCATTGATATAATTGTTCACTTTGTAAATCTGAGTGATAGTAGTTTTTATGCCTTGTAAATACGAATGTAAAAAGTAAACATTGTAGTTAAAGAAAAATAATAGGTTTAGCGAATAATTAAAAGGGAATTTGCAGATGTATTTTTGATATTAATTTATTGATTTATGAATTAATTGTTATTATAAAAGATGTATAACTTTTTTATATGACTCTGTTTATAATACGATAAAATAATAATATAAATAAAGTTCATTAATTATTATTATTATTAACTAATTTCTTATTGGATCAACATAATGAATGATTAAAAAATCACTACATTTTATAATAAAATAATTCTTAAACGTTCATATGAGTAAGAGAAGAAAACTATGAATTAGTAAAATTATCGATTTATTATGTATAAAATAAAAAATAATTTCACATAGTATTATATGAAATATCTCTTTTATTTATACTTTTATTTACATTATTTTATAATCATCACATTGCCAATGAATCATGATCTAGATTTTATAAATAGAATTAAACTATACAAACTAATAAAATAATAATGTCATATATTTTTGTCACAAAATATATATATAGACATTTCAAACAAATTTGTAATTACAGTATATTTAAACAGAAACGTTATATATAGTTTACTAGATTTGAAAAGTGTATATATATTGTCAACAAATCCTCTTAGCTTTTGTAACTCATATTTATTACATTTTTAAAAAGTATACATTTAATTTCTGTATGATAGTTTAACACACACGCGCACACGCGCGTGCATTTACGATGTAAATATATATATTTACATTATAAATAAAGAAAATAAATAAAGAAATTTTTTCAACAAAAAAATTTTAAAGTGATAAATATATTTCTTAGGATTATCTAAGAATATGTATTAAGATATTAATACATCTTAAAATTAGTTTTTTTATTATTTTATATATATTTTTCAAGTCTTCATAAAATTAAACAATATCTTTTTATAGTGTAATAAAAATAAATGAAGTTAAATAATTTTGAATTGTTTGGATAAATTAAAAAATTTGTAAATTCCTTACTTCAGTATTCAGTGTGTGTTTACTAGATCAGACAGTATATGTGATCCACAACTTAGTGTATTTTCCATGAGCATTATTAATATACTGAAATAATCAGTATAAGCTTGAAAAGCACTATATTAATTTATGGAACTGTGATATATAAATTTAGTGTTCAGAAATAAATTACAATTGTCTTCAAAGATTTACGTTTCTTCTTTTACCGATTTCTACATGTTCGTATTAAAATAAATCGGGATCAGTTTCTCTCTAAAACATATTATTATATAATGGAAAGCATAACCATTGTTATTACGCGGATATTTCCTTTAAACCAATAAAACTTTATCCCGTGTACTTATATCTACGACTATTTCACATTCTTGTGCATGATAAATTTTTTTATACCCCACGTAATTCTCGTCTCTTTTGCTGTTTAGACTTTTTAGACTTTTTTAGACCACTATAATTTATATAAGTATATACATATATTCACTATAAATTGATGGAGTAGAGCCTGTGAGTAAATAATTTATTTTAAATAAAAATTTTTTTCAAATCCTTTAAATTAATAATTCTTTAAATACTATTAATAATTTTACTATCCTGTTTAATTATAAATACACACCCGACAAATGCCTACATGATTTCTCCTCTGATAAATCTCTTATTAATATAATTTTATTTATCATTTCTACTATGAAAGTATAATTTTTCTTCATGTTTTGTTCAAAACGAAAATTTTGAAGTTTTTCTATTCAAAAAAAATATTTTTATAAATAAATGGTTATCGTCTGATTTCTATTACTATACACAAAACAGTTTTATAATATGTATTCTTGCAAATTGAAGTGATTCAATTATATGGCAACTATCTAGAACTTTGAGTTGCTCCATGTTAATTTGTATTTTTGGAAATGTGATTAATTTCTTTATTTATATTTATAAGGCCACCGAAAGAATTAACTATAATAGATTTTTATGTATTTTATTTATAATAGATTTATATCTTTCATTTATAGTAGATTTATAATAGATTTTTATATCAGGGATTGGAATAATAGGTGTGGTAAAAATATCAGTGCTTCTATTGAGGCCATACGATATATATATATGAGAGACAGAGAGAGAGAGAGAGAGAGAGAGAGAGAGAGAGAGAGAGAGAGAGAGATATTTTATCTGTATTTAAATATTATAATTTTAAATATTTTGAAATTATGGAAGCTTTGTAAAAAAAAAACATTTTGTGAACGATTTTCATAGTGGTTTTAATTTTTTTTTTTTCGATGAAAATGTATGATGATTTGTGTATTGTAACTCTTCAATAAATTATACATATTAAAATAAATAGTAATAAACCATCATTTCAAAAATAGTAAAATAGGAGCAAAAACTTAGTGCACTTTTACAAATTTGTAAAAAAACTAGATTATCTCTTACTATATCAATTTTATGCCATATTGCGCGCTCTTGCAAGCATTGTAAGCAGCTTAATTCATATCCATTTGTACTTATTTATATGACTGTAGCAATTTTTTTACTTCCAATATATGAAGAATTTTGTCATAATTTTTTTATGGAAACGTAAATTGCAACGGATGTCAGGGCAGGTCTTAAAGGCAATGGACTGTTGTGGTAGTCTATTATTGTAGTTTTTAACCCATTTCTGGTACTTTTAAGTCACTTTACAGTTTCACCTATATACGTATACCAACTGTTTCTAATAGCATGATATAACAAATTCACATAATAAATTTATATATGCACGTTGAAGAGGGTTTTATTATATGTAGTATCAAATAAAATTAAGAAATTCTTAAAAATGATAGCTCAGTAATTTATCAAGATAATCAATTTTTATTGATTTTAAGAAAATTTTGTTAAATTAAATTAAAAATCAAGGATAATTTATTTGAATAAAATTGAAAATAAATTACGTTAAAAAATAATAGGACCCTTGAGAAATCTTAATTCTTTATAGTAAAGAATATTAAAAATAATGCATCCTTTATTATTCCTCTACAAATAGCAAAACTTTATACTTAATATGAAAGTAACGAAATCCGATTCGCTAAGAGACACTTTCACTCCTTGGTACTCTGTGACTAAATGCACTAAGCATGTAGTGCCGCTTATAGCAAGAGCCTTGTAAGCACCAACTCGAACCAAATCCTAGCCGTTCAAACTGAAGATTGATGCACGATTATCTTCAAAAATTTTAAAAGTAAAACGATTGCGCTAAAATAGCCGGAATGATACGTGACTGTAGAGCCTTAATTTTCAGGTGACCGAGCAAGATCGAGAACGTCCAGCGTCTCGCACGACACGGACTACGTGCTCCTGCAGTCGAATCCGCTGCTGCACTGGGTGCCGGTCTCGGACGATCCTGAGGATACGAGTTCCGATAGCTCCCTCGACTCGACGATCCTACCACCGATACACCGTACGAGCTCTCAGCGCAGCATCAGCTCGCGCTGCAGCATTATCTCCAGCTGCTCGGCCAATCACTACAAAACTCCGCCAACGAGCGTCGTCCATCAAAAGGGCGCGAGCAGTAAGCAAACGGCGGTGGTGCGCAGGCCATCCTCCCTGTTGGTATCGCCGCCGACTTCCCCGAGGCCAGCCTCAAGGTCAAAGTCGACCGACGACTACGGGAGCGGCGGTGACATCCCCATGATCGCTTCCTCTTCTGTGAGGCGCTCGGTCAGGTCGCGCCGGTCCACCCTCTCCCTCAGCGAGGAGGTCACAATCTCCATTCCCGTACCAGTCGCTGCGAGCCAAAGCAGTTCCTCCGGTCTTAGCAAACTGGGCCGGTTGAAGGAGCGGCTGCTCAGCGGCACCAAACCTCAGGGCGAGGCGGGTGCTTCGGTGTCCGCGTTGTCCGCGAGCCCGACCGCCGAGGAGAGCGACGCCGAGTCGACGCCCCTCGTTTCCGAGTTGTCCAGCCCCTCGCACTCTAACTCGGACAGCGTCTTCAAGGTCTTGAGCCCGGACGAGAGCAGCGCGGACTCCCTGTCGCCGAGCTCCAGCAAACACGTCCTGAATCTGCGCGGCATCGGGGGTGACGACCACTCGAGCCTCGAGGTGCTCGAGCATTGCGCGGATTCGATCGGTCTGGTCGTAAACGAGTCGGCTTGGTCGAACGGTGGACGCTCGCTGTCCAGACAAAACGCTCAGGACTGGGAGAATCCGGAGACGCCCGTTTGAAAGGAGACTGCTATACTAGATCCACGAGGAGAGTCCCGCGTATTGTTTCACATTTTAACGCTGCCTGTCTTTATATTGTATACGCATATATTAATATAATGGATCTCGCGGCGCGTGAACTTGTGAGCTTAATTAATTAAAATTATAATCTTGCATATATTTTATGGCAAGAAGATATCACAAAATTAAGAGAATGTTTATAATAGCTGTAAGATTTAATATGGAAAGTGCTATTCGGACAATTATTTTGTAGATAAAACGAGTTTTTATCAAGGCAATTTGGTGACAATTGCATAACATTAAAAAATATATATTTGATTAAAGCAGCCGGAATATTGCCTGCGTTTTAACAGGTTTTGAAGGACTCGCCAGATTTTATTCTATAACTTTTATCAATTTTTAAGTCTTATTACTTACATCATAAATTAATTGAGTTAAAAATTATTTTAGTAGTGTTTTATAATACAGATTTCTGATGGGATTGTACTTTGCTACATATAGAAGTGATGTAAGTTATGAAAGAAATTTTTTTATTTCAAAACTATGTTTGAATAAGTGATTTTACATTAATATATATTAAAAGAAATAAATAAAGAATGCTATTATTTATTATTATATTTTACTTCTCAAATGTGATGAAAATTTAACTTTAATCCATGGGACGAAGCACTCGAACAAAGGTCATCTACACTGTACATTTAAATTATTTAAAATTCATGAATAATGATAGCGTTATTTCTATTATAAAGGATACTAAATTCATGCAATTTCTAGATACATAAATAAAATTATGTTTACACTTATGCAAAACTAAACGTATTTTGACTTAATCTTTACTATATATATATACTATTAATTTTAGATTTAAAAGATGATGGCAGTATTACTTAGTGAGCAGTTAGTGCCTTACTTATAAATATAATTATTTCACAATTTTTATAATATTTTTAATACCATTGATTGATTAACATTTCTTTATTTTAATAAACAGATACGTTTTTTTTTATTTACGATTTATTGCGTAATGATTTACTTTTGAATTAAAATTGAATATAACTTAATATTTAAGCATGGGTTATGGAAGGAAATTAGTTTGTATTTTATAAATAGTAGTAAAATTTTACATCTAAATTTATGAAATTTTAAATTCTTTTATTCATTCATAACAAAATCTAATATTATTTCCGTGTGAAGAAAATATATAACTTTAAATTAATAATATATATAATAATTGAATTTTATTTATAGACAATTAGTACAAATATTAATATCAATATTATGATTACAAAATAATAAAAATTAAATTGAACTTAATAGCTTTCATACAACATTCATTTTTGTAATTACATAATTCTATTTTTGTCTGCTAATCTGAAATTTAAACAATCCCGCCTAATTCGCTTATGGCGCTGCGACTGTTCGAAAGTTTTTAAAAATTACAGTTACAGTTCATTTTTTACCAAACGATTTCATAAATAATTTAAGTATCTTGAAAATTTCAATAAATAAGTTTATAAAAATAAAAATGTCCAATGTATCTCGACAATCGATAAACTCATTAGAACCAAGAATGCAAAACTCCATAATTATTGGTGTTATTATTCGAAGTCAAAATCCAAAAGTACTCGATCCAACCAGGACAAGATGTAAGAAATTACTTTCAATTTTTTTATTCTTGTTTGAATTCTGTAATACATGTTAATAAATTAATAAATTTTTCTTTACTATTTCTCGTTATTTATAAGTTTGATTTCATTGATTTTACAGAATTTATAATAAATTTATATTTAAAAAACTATTTATATTTAGAATATAATATGTAAATGTGAAAAACAATTAATAATAAAAAGTAAAAGGGATAATCAAGAAAAAACTAAATAAAAAATTTTCAGATAATTTTGGGTCGAGGGCAGTATGGAATTTTACTCTAAGGGATTCGATAAATGATTTTATAAATGCGACAGTTTGGGGTGCTGTTGATTACATAAATAAATTATTTACTACTTTTAGCATTGGTTGTGTTGGTAAGTATATATAATTGTTTTTATGTATTTTTCATATCTTCTCCTATTGAATATCGTAAAGCCCTATCATGCATGAAGAATATTTTTATCAAATTCTTTTTACTGTAATATATATATATATATATATATATATATATATATATATATATATATATATATATAGGAGTGCCAGATTCTTCTGTGTAGTGAGCTGAGCTAGGAATCCGGATTCCACTATTGAAAAATTCGATAACCATTGCTCAGAAATAAGCCTTAATTAATTTAGACATTGTTGTTAGAAAATATAAATATTGATAAATATAATGAATTTTTAAAAAATTAAATTACAAATCATATGATTATATTTATATTATATTAGATCCTTAAAAGGAATATAAAACCGATAAAATATTTATTAGTTTAATATATAGCATTTGTTTAAATGTAATATTTGTTTATTTCAAATTTAGTTGAAGTAATTAGTGCCAAAATATCTGAACGTAAATTTGACGATCCAAATGAAGTTTATGTTCCTTCTGTAACAAGTCCTTTAACTTTGACATTAAATCAAACTTCATCTTTAATGCAAATGCACTGTAGTCCGGCGGTAGAACGCTATAAAAATTTACTTCGTTTACCAACAAAAAATCCTGCTGGAGCTTGCGATTTAGCATATATTTTGAAAAACAGCGAATCATTAAGAAATCAATACGTTGATGTTATTGTAGCTGTTACATTTGTACGTATATTTCATTTTTTAAATAATTTGTAACATTTTTCTAATATATAATATCGACGTTAGTCCATATTTAAAAAAATATCCTTATAAGAACATTTTTAAGAATGAAAAAGATTAAATTTATCTAATGTTAAATAAGTATTAAAACTAATCTTTGTAAGAAGTATGAATTTGTGTAGTGTGTCTGCGGTAAATACTTTTAAAAATAATACACGAATGCTTAGAAGTCTAAGACCTGAATATAAATACAATCCTTTTTTTAAGTAACTTTCCAATTTTAAATATGTTTTATACTAATTTCAGCGAAAATTGAAAATACTTTTATCTTTAATAAAAACTAGAATTAGAAATATTAAACTTATTATTTCAATTCTTGTATATTTAATTATAATGTTACAAGCTCAGACAATTAAGTAATGCGATCGATTTTATTTCTCGACCTGTGGTAACACTGCGAACCTGTAACTCTGCCACCGTAATAGTAGATTCCTACTGTCTCGATTGAGATCTTGACGACACTTGTACGATAATTTCTTCGCCAGATGTTTAGTGTTTTGTAACAACGCGCGTAACAATGTTGGAACAGAGAAGTTTAGAGCAACGGTGCATGATAAAATTTTGTGCAAAACTCGGCGAAACCGAGACAGAAACTTATGAAAAAGTGCTGAAAGTGTATGGTAGTGATGCCCGGAGTCGTAGTCAGGTGTTTCGGTGGTATGCCCATTTTAGAAAAGGCCGTGAGAGCGTCAAAAACGAGGTGCGGAGCAGAAGGCCAATTCAAGTGCAAACTGACGTGAATGCGCAGCGCGTCCGCGCCCTTGTTTGTCAAGACATATTCGTCAAGACGTTTCGAATATTGGCTGACGAGTTGAATATTAACCGGAAAACAGTTAAAAATATTTTCACCTAAGATTTCCTCATGAAAAAGCTGTGTGCGAAGATGGCACCGAAGAACCTTTCAGATGAGCAAAAAGCCCACCGAATCAACATCACTCAATATTGTTTCGAGCAGGTTGAAAGGGATCCTACGCTTTTCGTTCGAGTTGTTACTGGTGATAAAAATTAGTTCTTTCAATATGACCCCGAAACTAAAGGACAAAGCCAGCAGTGGCTGTCCCCTGGAGCGCCAAGGCCAAAGAAGGCGAGAATGAGCAAGTCCAGAGTAAAAACCATGTTCATTTGCTTCTTTGACAGCAAAAGGGTGGTTCACAAAGAGTATATACCACCTGGACAAACCGTAAATCAAATATTCTACCGAAATATGTGCTCGAAAAATTACGAGAAAGGGTGCTCAGAGTGCGTACAGAGATCGCGAAGACTTGGATTCTGCATCACGGCAATGCTCCCTGTCACAATGCGCTCAGAGTCTCTCAGTTTTTGGCGTCTAAGGCATTGCAACGTTATCACAGCCGCCCTATTCACTGGGCATGTCACACTGTGACTTTTTCCTATTCCCCCATTTGAAAAAATTCGTCGAAGGTCGACATTTTGACTCCGTTGATGACGTCCAAGAATGTGTGACCAAAGTACTCGGAAAGGTCCCACAAGAAGTGTTCCAGAATTGTTACGAAAACTGGAAAACTCGCTGGAATAAGTGTATAGATACGGGAAGGGACTATTTTGAAGGGGGCCGCAGCGGTATACCTTAATTTTTAAATATACTCGATTTTTGAATTTTGTCGTATTACTTAATTGTCTGACTTCGTATCTTTATACTTTTCTGTCTTTCTCCTTTTCTTGAAAACTAAAAATGTTATTCTTATTGAAAAACCCTCTACTAATACACTTTTCATATACAATCATTATACAGGTGAGTCAAACCCGTGAAATAGTTACTCGTTTAGGAGAATTCTCTAAAATTCGTGAATTTGAAGTGGGAGACATATCAATAAATCAAATTGTCTCCTTAACTCTTTGGGACAGTGAATGGATAAAATTAGCTGATAAATGGCAGCCAAGGCAAACCATTTTATTTTTAGCGGATGCTCAAGTATGTTTCAACGAAAAAGTCAATAGATCATCGTTAACTATAGGTATGTCGAATATCGATAATTATCTAATAATATTAAATAAGTATACATTCATATAACTAAAATTAAATTATGGTTGAATTTTTAGTTAGGAAAACTATTATTACAGAAAATCCAGATATTCCTGAAGTTGAACAAATTAGAGTTTCAATTCAAAGCCAACCAGATATTGGATCCAAGTCTCCATTTTCAATTCCAAATCGTAAAAATTTTACTATAAACATAAGATATTTGAACCTATGTTAATAATTAATAATAAAAATAAAGGGACTATTGTAGTCGATTTTTACCCATCTGAGTAAAAAGTACTTTATTTTAAAAATATAATATATAAATATTAAATTATTATACATTTTCATGCCTTGTGTCTTTTCTTTACGTTTTTTCTGCATTACTGTAAAAATGCAACTAAATTTTTGTTAAATACTAATTTTTTGTTAAGTATTTTCCGGGTGAAGTGTTTAAAATCGGAGCAAAATTTCTTATGTCTAAAATTTTCGAGGAGGTCATGGTTCTGAACTACAAGATCATAACGGTCAGTTATTTCAGTTAAGTCGCACGACATTTATTGTAGTGCAGTGCACACGTCCTGTTCATAAGTATAAATATATATCTTCTAGCGTGAATGTGAATGTTTCTGCATATATACGAATAGACGAATGCACGTTTATGATCTACATAAATATATTTCTGTATTAAAGCAAACGACACCTGAGTCTGAAGGCTAATTAATTTATGGGCGTAAATGTACGAATGCGCTTGATGAAGATAGATCTAAATTCACCTAATTTGACTAGTAGAATATATAATACTCATTAATAATTCGTCGTTTAGCGTAATTTATGTACACCGTAACTATGTATTCATTTAGTCTAACATATTCAGAAGCTAAGACATACACGCAATAACATAGATGCATGTATACCACCATTATTGTGCACTACACTACATTCACCGAAATAACTGGTCACTGCAAACTTATCAAAAGCCATCTATAGTAAGTTCTGATGGTTATGAAAAGTTTCGTTTTAAAAAAATTATTTGAATCTAGTTTTTGTAAAAATTTTATTGATTAAGTTTTAATTTCCTAGAGAAAATTATATTTTTTCATCTCTTATTAGCAAAGCTTTTTTGATGAAGGAAAAGGTTTGATTGCTCCTATAGTTATAAATAATTAGAGATTATTAAATTATATATTTTTTGTAATTTAAATTAATTTTTATGAGAAAAATGAATGCTATATAATGATTATAGAAACTCCTGATCGAGATATTTAATTTTTATCATATTTTATAGTTCAATAAGAATCCAAGTCAAATGTGATTTTCTCTGAAACATGTGTTAGTATGTTAAAACATTTCTGCATTTATAATAGTTAAAATTAGAATTCAAAACTGTTATTAGGTCATTCTGAAAATAAAAATTATAAATCAAATATAATTTATAATAATAAAGCCCAAAATTACATATTTTAGCTAATTCCATAACGAAACAGGTAAACATATGTGATGTGACAAATTACCTAAACCATATAGCAACAAGTACTTCTAATGATAGAGCACAATTGCTGGTTATCGTAAATGCAGTGGTTGACGATATAAATCTAGATACGGATGATTTAACTATTATTACTGCCAGATGGTAAAAAAGCATAATTTTTGTTAATAATTGAATTTTGTCAATTGATAATCTTTTAATTTACAGTGCCAAATGTAAAAGAATAGTTTCGGGCGGAAGTGATTCATGTATGAATCTAGAATGTCCTTTTGGAAGTGGTATGAAAAGTCCTACTAATATTGTTAGTTTAAATATTTTAGTAAATTTAAAAGATGATACAGGATATTTAGTTGGCTGCCGGTTAAAAGACACAGCAGCTGAAGAAGCTATTGGCATAACTGCTGACCTACTAAGAGTATGCTGACAATTGTATTACTAACAAATAACAATCAATTTCAGATTCATAAAATGTAAAATAAAACCTATTTATGTTATTTACAGGGTTTACCTCGCGAACAACGTTCACGATTGAAAGAAAAATATTATAAAAAACTTTGCAGTGTTCGCATGCAGATCTTGGGACCTTCGACTTCGTTCCAAAAACCAATTTATAATATTCTTGCCATTAATGTAATTGATTTCGATGAAGATCAATACGAACCATTAAATATTGATGAGCTAGATTTAAATTTTGATTAAATTAATTTTAATCATTTTTTAACAGCTCCATGAGAAACAGGAAGAAAATTCATATGAATATAAATACATTTATAATAAATTTAGTGTATAAAAATTTGTTATTTGTATTCTTTAGCATTGTAAAGTTATTTATTATATTTAGTTTATTTTGTAATTAGAATTAGATAAATCATGAATAAAAATATGATATAAGATTTATTTATTATCATACATAAGCTTATTCAAAATCGTCATCTGACTTCAATTATTTACTATCTAAAGGCTTTACCATTTCCTCTTGGTCGAGACAAATACCATTTTTTCTCCGGGTACTTCAGGTAAGCCTTTTACACATTGAGGTTTGGTCACACTAAAGTACAGACGTCCTATAAATTTTGCTGTCCATCCGTTGTCATTCTTTAGACATTTATAGAAAGATTCATCACACATGCAGTGGGATCTTAAAAAATTAAATCACAATTAAACCAAACATAAAAGTAAGATGATGATTATATATTATATTATGTATTATGAACTCACTTTGTATAGATAGCAGTATTCGTAATGTTATATCGAATGTCTTTTGAGAGAACCTTAATTGGGCAAAAATCATGAGATCGACAACACCTTAAATAGAGAATCGTTTTCATAAATAATTAATATGTATATAAATTTAACTCATAATACTTATTACTATTTTAATTATACCTGTCAACATTACGAAGTCGACCTAAATCGTGATAACCGTGTGCTATATCTCCAAAACCACACCAATCGGTTCCTATAAAATGAATATACACTTATTATGATTTTGGTTATAATTATATATTAGGTTGTCAAATATCTCCCCTCCGCTTTTTTGCTCTTCATTCAATGCTTTATAAAAAGTGTTACAGTGGTCGGATTTACTTCAAATATGCGCCGTTTTGTTTGATAATCTGTTTTCATCTAGACGGCAACTTCCTAATACCCCTCTCGTAGAAACCCCTGTCTTTATTTGCGAAGATCTCGGACAGCCACTTTTCATAAGCCTCTTTTGAGTCCAACTTTACACTACCAAGGGCGTTCGACATAGAGAGGAACAGGTGGTAATCGTTTGGCGCTATGTCCGGGCTATATGGTGGATGCGATAAAACCTCTCATCCAAACTTCCGTAGCTTCTGATAAGACATCATCGAAGGGTGTGGTCTGGCGTTCTCCTGGTGGAACACTACATCCTTCCTGTTTTCCAATTGTGGACGCTTCTGGTCGATAGTCTGCTTCAAGCGGCCCAGTTGTTCACAGTAGATGGTAGAATTAAGCGTCTGGTCATATCGGAGTAGCTCATAGTGGATGATTCCCTTCCATTTCCATCAAACACACGGCAAAACCTTCTTGGACCACGACCGTTTTCGCTTGATATTGTCGTATGTGATCCATTTTTCGTCGCCAGTCAACATCCGCTTAAAAAATAGGTCGAGTTCGTTCCGTCTCAGCAGCACATCGCAGGCGTTGGTTCAATCCAAAAGGTTTTTTTGCGTCAAATCATCCGGCACCCAAACATCAAGCTTTTTTGTATTTAGCCTTCTGCAGATGGTTTAGAATGGTTTGGTGACTAGCTCTCATCTCTTGGGTGATGTCATGAGACGCCACATACCGGTCTAACTCGATAAATTCCATGATTTGATCGGTATTCGTCGTCACAGGTCTTTCGCCGGCTGGCTTATCCATGGCGTCGTTTTCACTGACTCTGAATCGTGCAAACCATTCCTTTGCGGTTCGAAGTGATAGCGTGCCATCCCCCAAAATTCCATTAATCCCATTAATCTCACGGAACGTTTCTCTAGCGGATTTGCCTTTGACGAAGTAAAACTTTAAAATAGCGCGAATCCGGCGTTAGTGAACTCCATGTTTACATGTCTCTAACTTTTGCACGCAATATTCAAACTAATCATGCATAGCGTCGTTTTGTACGTTATGTCAAGACCTTTCAAACGATGTATAGTATTGTCAGATACGAGCTTTGTAGCGCTTTTGTACATAGCCGTGAAATTCATAAGACCAAAAGGCGGAAGGGAGATATTTGACAACGTAATATATATATATATATATATATATATATATATATATCTTTGCCTATTTTAATTAATTATCTTATTTAAATTTATTTTGTCATATCACGTTATGAATTTTCGCAAGATTATTTTTGTTGATCACAACCTGGAACAACACCATTTAAAAGTGGATTTTCTTTCTCATTTTCTTCGATTGAGTTTTCATTATACTCTTCATTAGTTTTTCTTATTCTAGTATTATCCACTGAATCACAGTCCCTCATAAGGCTCATCATTTTTATCATATGAACTTCTTTAACTTTTTTTTTAATGCTAAAGCTAGCTGCTCTAAGATTGGTTTTATTTCTTCAGCTTTGCTGAAAAAGAATTTTGAATATTTTATTAATTCAAAAATAACTCTCTTTCTCTCTCTCTCTCTCTCTCTCTCTCTCTCTATATATATATATATATATATATATATATATATATATAGAGAGAGAGAGAGAGAGAGAGAGAGAGAGAGAGAGAGAGAGAGAGATAGACATACCTGCACAGTCTTTCCCACCAACTATGCACGACACTACCCGTAGAAGTCGTTCCAAATCATCTGAAAATCGCATTCTATCATCCGAACAGGAACTCCCCGTAGAAGTTGTCCCGACATACTTGCACATCGTTTCCTATCAACTAAACACGATAATCCCAGTAGAAGTCGTCTTGAGAAAGCTAGCATCGTTTCTTAAGGACTAAACACAATACTCCCCGTAGAAGTCGTTCCGAAAGACCTAGATCTCGTATTTTACGATCCCAACACGAATCTTCCCATAGACGTTGATTTCCTCATACCTGGACGTTGTTTTCTATCAACTAAATACAATATTCTCTGTAGAAATTGCTCAGAGACACCTGGACATTCATTCTATCATCCGAACAGACAACCGCGTCTAGAAATCGTCTTGAGACAACGGGGTATTCTAATCAACCGCCCGTACATGCCAATACAATATTAATCAATAGAAATCGTATTTAAAATCTGTATATATAATGTCTACAATATAATCTACATACCATATATATATATATATATATATATATATATATATATATATATAAATATATCGTATATTTCCGTTTCTTTTCAATTAAATACCGTGAATATTTTCGAAATGATACCAACTGAAATTCAAGCAAAATGTTAGTATGTGAATAGCATATTTTTTAAGCAGACGATGGATTTTGCTCTTTTATGCAGAAGTGACGATATATTATAATATACATATATATATATATATATATATATATATATATATATATATATATAAATATATATATATATATTCATACTTTCCAGGTTGTTGATAAAGAACCCTATTTTGCCATCGTTTCTTTTGTTCATACTAAAAAAACATAGTCTCTTACCATAATTCTGAAGTTAATATAATTTCTAAAAACAAAAATATAATTCGTCGTCACAAACTATATTCAGTATGATTTGACATACAGAACCATTTTATAAGAGAAGGAGACAGACAGAGAGAGAGAGAGAGAGAGAGAGAGAGAGAGAGAGAGAGAGAGAGAGAGAGAGAAAGAGAGAGAGAGAGAGATTTTCCCACGTAAGAAAAAATAAAATTTACAAAAATCAAAAGATATCCATAAGGTGTGAGAGTAATGTCAGATTAACCTGAAGAACAAAAAAGGTAATATCGATTAAACGTCACACCTTCTTCAGGATATAAATCCCAAAGTTGGATATGAACATTCGTCTGAGCTGGCCTGGTATTAATACTTTAAGCGGACTACTTGGTGTTGATATTCGTGATTCAAGACGCCACCTACTGACCGCTGCTGAAACTGACTGCTGAGACTGTTCACATAATTTATTGATGAAAGTAAAACGATTTTCAATAAAAAACATAGCCTATGTCCTTCTCAAGATAATATAGAATCTATATGTTTATGAATTTTTAATTTTCTTGTAGAAATTTTTCTGATCGCGTGAAAATTACGCGTTTGCTCAATACTCTTTTAAAAGAAGATCCTAATCGATAGAGAAACATGACAGTACATTGCTATTTATTCAATGAATCGCACCTTCGTTTTCCATACAATAATATTATGCAACATATCTAAGATAAAGACTTATATTTATCATATACTTATATTTATTAATACATATATATTATGTATTAAGGAACAATTATAACTTTTTATACATCGATGCAAATTCGAATCTTTACGTATGTTCGTAGACACTTGAAAGCGAGTGAGCTTTATGGAAAACGGATTACGATGCATTTAGTTTACAGAATTTTGGTAAATAAGAATTTAGGATAACTGTAAGATCGTAGGGGCTTATATATATATATATACGAATTTATAAAGACAAAGCGTGTTTTTGTTTGTACACGATAGCCGAAAAAACTACTGAACCGATTGTTCTGAAATTCGATATATAGATTCTATATTATCTTGGAAAAGAAATAGACTATGTTTTTTATTGAAAATAATTTTACTTTTATCAATAAATTAAGTTAATGGTTTGAACATTCAGTTTCACCAGTCGACCACTAGGTGACTCAACTCAAAGTAGTCCGCTTAAAGTATTAATACCAGGCCAGCTCAGACGAATGATCATCTCATCATCCTCATGAGCGGATCCCCCGCACATGATGATCGCATGAGACATCATAACATAACATCGACACATCAATTCTCATTTATCTCTTACATAACTTGTAATTTATAATTTATATAATTTATAAATTATAAGTTTGTAAGAAACTCTTAAAACTTTTTAAAACTAACCTCAAAAATTTTAACATTAATTTTTAAATTTTTTTAATTTTAATTTTAATTTTAACTTAAATTCTCATGTATCTTAAACTCAAACTAACCTCTCTTAAATTAAACTTATATAATTTTTTTTTTTGACTTACCTCATTTTTAACTAATTCTATAACTAATATATATATATATAATATATACATATATATATATATATATATATATATATATATATATATATATAGCTATATATATATTGATTTAGAATTTAATCATTCCTATATTTATATTTACATCTTTAAATATTTCTTCATAGCCATAATCTCCCACACCCCACCTTTCCTTCTACCCTGAACCCCCCCCCCCCAATCACAAACTGGAGACAACCTTCCTCCACTCATTTGTAAGTCCGACTCCATGGACATGGACACCGGCCTTACCATCGACCTCGACGGTCTTCCCCCGCAAAAGCTGATAGAAATTATCATCGGCCTTCGGGATCACATTGACCGCCTACAAAATATAATAACCACCACCACAACAGACCCAACCTTCTCTCAATCGGTGGCAACATCACGCCACACCACCGGAACTTCTATATCATCCTCGTCCGCCACGGACTTCTTTCAGGAGGCAGCAATTTTCTGCACCCCCGCTACCAAAATAACCGTCTCCGAAACAACTCCGATCTCCGAAGAAGCCGAGTTCATAAAGCAAGGCCGTAAACGCATTCGCGTTGCCAAATCTGCACTAACGCTCTCCGATCTGGATTCTGACACTGAAAAAGAATCCACCATCGCTGTTCGACCCCCACCCCCAATCATCATCCTCCAAAAAATGATTTGGCCAAAACTAAAGATCGCCATAGAAAATGCCGGAATCTCCGTTCGCCGGGCCGTCAACACCTCTGACTCGGTCAATGTGTACGCGGCAACGGTAGACGACTTCAAGCACCTAACGGCCCGCCTAGAAAATACTAAAATACAATATACCACCAACTAACTTCCCGAAGAACGGGACTTGGTTGTAGTCATTCGGGGTATAAACGAAGCCATCAAAGATGAAGACATCCTGAATGAACTAAATTCGAAAGGTTACACCCCACGACGAATTCACCGAATGCGTACCGGCGAAAAAATCTGTCCGCTAGTGGCCGTTCACCTAGACCCCTCCTCACCCGCCGCTAAGTCAATCTTCGACTTAAGCACCATCGGTGGCCTCAACATAAAAGTGGAGGCAAAGAGGAAGTCGAAAGGCACGCCGCAGTGCCGGCGTTGCCTCAAATATAATCACACGGCAAAATACTGCCACACTGCATGGGCCTGCGCTTTTTACAGCAAAAATCACGCCACCCCGCCATGTCCTCTAAAAGACAATAAAGACGCGCGCCCCACCTGCGCTAACTGCAATGGAGAGCACAGGGCAACTTACAGGGGCTGCCCCAAAGCGCCAAAGAAGGACAAGCTCCCCCAAAAACTAGTGAAGCCGGCAAATGTCCCCAAAACCGGTAACACCCCCCCCCCCCGCAGCTCATACAGAAAAAGAGCATCACCCCCAATCCTCATAAAAATCCGGCAAACCCCACCCGCACCACATATGCGAGCATAGTGAGCAACAGTGCAGCATCAGCGGCATCGTTGCAAATCAACTCGCCTTCCATTGCGTCCGAACTGCAAAACATCATAATGCAGTTCGTCACGAACATTACCGCCGCTCTCTGCAAACCTAATAATGGCTAATTCCGAGATAAAGATCCTCAACTGAACGCCAACGGCATCCTCTGCAGAAATAGATCTCTAGAACTCCTCCAACTCTTGGAGGAGGAAAACATCGGGATCGCCTGCATCACAGAGACCCACCTCAACCCATCCCACAAACTCTTCCTTCCAAACTACATCACGTATAGGAAGGACAGAGAGCACTCTAACGGTGGGGGCGTGGCAATCCTCGTCTACAAATCCTACCGCCACCGTAGAATTACAACTACCTCCATCTGCGAGACAATAGGGGTTGAAATTTCCCTCCAAAAAGGTCCCTTGAGGGTAATTGCATGCTATAACCCTCTACAACTCCAAAACAACTTTAAAGATCTTGCCTTGCTTCTCAGCAGCAACACCCCCACAATCATCGCCGGGGATCTAAATGCTAACCACCCCTCTTGGGGCTGCGGCTCCAGAAATAGCAACGGCCGCGCCCTCCTCAGAAAAACAATTCGGCATGATTTTACAGTGGAAGCTCCTCCCTCCCCTACTCACTTTCCGGGCTCCCCACAACACGCATCAGACATTCTCGATATTTTTCAAAAATATCACACCCCTAAGTGAACCCCGGGTTATCTGTGCACTGAGCTCAGACCACAGCCCGGTGATCCTCGCCTTCCATGCATCACACATCTCTCTCCCGTCACACACAGAACACATCGACTGGCTACATCTCAAATTCAACCTAGAGACATCAGCCTTTCGATGCAGACCCATATTATCGATCTCTCAAATCGATGAAGAGATCACCTCCCTGTCTAATAACACTACCCACGCTGTTAGAATCGCTACATTCTCCCGCCCTCCATAGGGCACTAATAATAACCTCCCCGACGGTATTTTGAAGCTAATTAAGCAAAAGAATAGAATCCGGAAGAAATGGCAACATCTTAGGACTCCACTTTTCAAAACCCAACTCAACTCCTTACAAAGGGACATCCACTCTCGGATAAACGAGCTAAGAAACAGCCGTTTCAACGATTTCATTACTGAAGCCGAAACTCACCCCAAAAACGTCTGGAAGGTGATAAAATCTATACGATGCAGTCGCCCTTGCCTTCCAGCACTCAAGCAAAACGGCCAAACCTTCTCACTCGCTGAAGAAAAGGCCGAGATCTTCGCATCATCTCTCAGAAATCAGTGCTCACCTCTACCCAGCGCACCAGAACTCTCACGCTTTCATGAGCATGCCACCCAGACAGCTCAACACTTCCTCCCTTCAAACAGGGACATCACCCCTACCTCCCCCAAAGAGATACGCGATATCATTCGCAGTCTTCAAAACAAGAAAGCCCCTGGCGCTAACAAAATCAATAACAACACACTAAAAATCCTCCCCCACAAACACATCATGTCCATCTGCAATATCGTAAACGCAATGATGAGACATCAATACTTTCCGAAGGCCTGGAAAACGGCCATAGTGGTCTGTCTTCCAAAAGCTGGGAAGCCCCTCAACGACCCCGCAAGCTATCGTCCCATCAGTCTTCTAAACTCCCTAAGCAAAGTGGCCGAAAGCGTTATCCTAAAACGCTTCTCCACCTCGATCACCAGAAAAAACCTCATACCTGACTGTCAGCATGGGTTCCGCACAGGGCACAGTACCTGTCACCAACTTCTCAGAGTTACGGAATTCATTGCTGACAATATGAACAGACGGCTGCACACAACGATGCTGCTGCTAGATGTACAGACAGCCTTCGACAGGGTATGGCATGACGAGCTCGTCTTCAAGCTCATTGCCAATGATATCCCCCATTATTTGATCGGGATAATAAAGTCGTTCCTATCAGACCGTTTTATTCAAGTTAGGGTAGGCAAATCCCTTTCCGCTCCAAAGGCCATCTCAGCCGGCGTTCCTCAAGGGTCTAAGCTCTCCCCCCTACTTTTTTCTGCCATGATCTTCCCATACACGATACAATTACCACAGCACTCTACGCGGAGGATATTGCCCTCATAGACGCCACTAAAATAATCTGCCACAGTACCTCAAGGCTAAACAGATTTCTCCCACACCTCATCAACTGGTACTCACGGTGGAGACTCTCCATGAACAAGAGCAAGTCCAGTGCAAGACTTATCTCCCGTAGAAATCGCATCCTCCAAACATAACGATCAAAGGCTCCTCCAACCCGTGGAGCCAATCGGTCAAATACCTCGGAGTCACGTTCGACAGGAACCTATCCTGTAACAAACATCTCCGCCTCACCAGGAGCAGAATGCTAGAAGCCTTCTTAAAGCTCAAACCTTTCTTCCATAGCTAAACCCTGTCACCCAGAACAAAGGCCAGAACCTTCTCCGCCATCATCAGGAGCATTGCCACATACGCCATCCCCATCTGGGGGTCCACCCCCCTAGAAAGACTTCAGCGACTCCAAGGCATCTACATGAGGCTGCTACGCTCTTCCCTGAACACCCCTTGGTACTTAAGGAACACTCAAGTACTTAAGGAAACTAACCTTCTTGCTCTCAACGATTACGCGAACAAATTCGCCAAAAATCTGAGAGAATCAATTAAACAACACCCGAACTCAGGAATCCAATCCCTGAGTAGAATCCGTCCTAAATCGACGGATCGCTACAGGAGGCCTTGCCACCTGATCAACGATCCGTAACCATATCAGCCACTATCGGCCACTCCGTGCTTCGTTTTCGTACGTAAGTCTCTGCCCCCAAATAGGCAGAGCCCCTAAACTCACCAATTCCTCCCCTATCCACATCCCACTCCTACTCCCCCACCCCCTACACCGTTCCGTTTAATAATATTTTATCCCAACAGGTAAAGGGAATGATACCTCAGGGTAGGAATCCCTGCGGGGAGGGGTTTTAGTCAGCACGCATGCGAGCAAAGGCTCCATGAATCCGACACTACCTCTTTTGCTTGAAATTTCAGTTAGCACCACTTTGAAATTCAAGAAAAATTTTGCTTGAATTTCAGTTAGCACCACTACTAAAAATATTCACGATATTTAATTGAAAAAACGGAAATATACGAAATATATACATATATTGTAGGTATATTATATTGTACATATATATATATATACATATATATATATATATATATATATATATATATATATATATACATTTTAAATACGGTTTCTACTAAGAAATATTGTATTGGCGTGTACAGGCGGTTGAATACGATATCCCGTGGTCTCAGACGATTTCTATTGGGAGTTTTGTGTTCGGATGATAGAATGCGATATCCAGGTGTCGTTGGGCGATTTCGACGGAAATATTGTATTTAGTTGATAGAGAACAACATCCAGGTATAAAGAAATCAACTTCTATGGGAAGATTCGTGTTGGGACAGTAAAATACGATATCTAGGTCCTTCCGAACGACTTCTACGGGGAGTATTGTGTTTAGTCCTTAAGAAGCGATGCTAGCTTTCTCAGGACGACTTATACTGGGACTATCGTGTTTAGTTGGTAGGAAACAATATGTATGGGGGGACAGTTATGTCGAGACAACTTCTATGTGGAGTTTCGTGTTTGGATGATAGAATGCGATTTCCCGGTGTTATGGAACGACTTCTAAAGGTAGTTTTTTAGTGTTCGGACGGTAGAAGATAATATCCAGATATGACGAGATGAGTTCTATGGGGATTTTCATGTTCGGATGATAAAATGTGATTTCCAGGTGTTTTGAAACGACTTCTACGGGGTTTTCGTGTATAGTTGTTGGGAAATAATGACCAGGTATGCCAGTACGACTTCTATGAAGAGATTCGTATTCTATCATTCGAACACGCACAATCCCAGTAAGAGTCGTCCCGGGATACCTGGACATTGTATTCTACCTCCCCAACACAAAACTCTCTATAGCAGTCGTCCCGAGACATTTCCTATAATCCGAACATGATAGTCTCTGTAAACGTTGTCTCGAGACACTTGCACATCTTTTTCTACCGCTCTAAAATGGTCGGCAAAATATCAACTTTTTGAAGCAGTCGCTACATTGAAGCAGCTTTTTATACAGAAGCGACGATCGGCAAATTACGGTCAATTATTTATAGAAATATAGATTTGTATATATAGACCAATTTTTACTTAGATATTATTGAATTATTTATTAAAATCGGTTAAATTATATATATATATATATATATATATATATATATATATATATATATATCTAGTTAGATAGTAAATCCAACGTAATGCGATGACAACAGTTTTTAAATACTCTTAAACTAAAAAGTTACTACGGTAATTCAAATTACATCATCTGACCTTTTGGTTCATTTTATTTATGCGGTTGTAACAATTTGCAGAATACTTTTTTATAATTCGTATATCACTTATACACCAGAGTAAATGTATTAAATTCAGAGCTTTTATTCTTTATTTGTATTGAAATTAGCTGTTAGTTGATAAAATATATTTGTGAAACAATTGAAATACTTAACTGGCTTTCAGCAATAATTACAATTTGAAGCAATAATCAATAACTTGCTATCATATAATATTTGTTTATAATTACACGGATTGGCACAATTACAGTACTTACTAAATAATAGTACTTACTAAATTTCAATTAATTCACATCGATGTACTGTATTATCTAACTCCGAGTCTCTTATAACAACGGTTTGTTCGTAATGATAAATGTCACGTTTCTCATTATTTCCGAGTGGAGATAATTTTGGTATTCCTTTGAATATATATGATTCAAGAGTTCTGTATTGTAATGCTCCCTCAGATTGAATCACCTTTATAGAAAATGGCTGCTGCTTGCTTAGAACAATAATTGAAAAAGAAAAAAAAAAAAAATGAAACACTTTTAAAAATGCCATATCAAAATGAATATTTAAAAATTTATATTAAAGTTATATATAAATTTTTATATATTATTTGATTATACTGATTAAAGATTAAGTAATAATAAAAACGATATTAAAATAAATCTGAAATTTGGGAGCTAATTTATGCTGAAACTGTTCTTATTCGTAAGCAGAATGCAGACTCAAACTACACCAGACTTGAAATTTAAATAGCTGCCTTTTATAATCAAAAATTCATTCGCCTTATTATTTAACTTCCATAATTTCTTTAAGTATGCATTGCATTCGTGGAGTTGGCGGATTTAGGATCAACAAAATAATGCTCAACTGTGTAAATGTTTTTAAAAGTCTTTCATCGTCTACTCTTAATGCAATAAATTATTAAAACAATATTCTGTATAATTTTAGAAAGCAAGCATGATATACTTAGAGTAAAAGTTTTCGAATTTTCTGTAAGGTAGTTTTTATTTTGATTAATTTGTATTATTGTTAATTTTCACTTGCCAAAACAAATGACTCAGTATTTTGTATCTGATTTCTAGACTTACCATAAAAAATCTATAGTTATTTCAGAATCTGTCATCAATTGTAAATAGCAATTCTATAATAGCAATTTCATAAACCTGCGTGGTAAAATAAGAATTTGTCAGAAAGTATTTTTTCAAAAATGACTCCATAAATGATAAATCATAATGCAGATAAACTTCTGTCTTGTAAGTGATTCATACATAAATTATTTATGCTATATGCAATTTCGACTTTGATTTTTTTTGTTACTTCATTAATATTGTAAATGGGTACATAAAATACTTTTTGTTATCTATATGCATATACGGATAATTTTTTTTAAATGTATATATAAAAACTGAAGGTACAAATCAAATATTCGAATGAAGTTATAATTATTATTGAAAAATAAAATTTAGCAGTTATAAAATTAAATTATGTTGAATTCTTCAACCGAACTAAAAAAATTATATGGGATGTAGTAAATAATTATTTAAATATATAAAAGAAGGTCTACGATGGCTCGATCGCTAGAGCGAAGGACTAGTAACTTGGTGATCCGAGTTCAAATCCCGGTCTCGGCCGTTTGACACAAGCACCGCTGTAATAATTTACATGTGCTTTGTTTACAAACGCATCGTAGACCTCCGTCGCTGATTAGCACCAAATTTGGCAGCATATATATATATATATATATATATATATATATATATATATATAAAGTCTATATTTCATAAATATATCATATAATGTATTTTCTATGGATTTATATCCTCTGCTTTCGAAATAAACTATTCACAGAAGAAAACTGTATAGATTAATAGAATAATATTTTAACAAAAAATTCTATTAAATATATATATTTTAAAATGCATAATATTTTAATAATTTCTTGTCTACTGAAATTTAAATTGATTTTGTATGGATAGCGGCGAAGATATACACTAATATTTTATTGATTAATTTTAATTATATAAAAAATAACTATAGCAAAACTACATATTTTGGCAATAGGTATAACTTCATTTATTGTTAAAATGTTATTTTTCATACATAATGTTACTCTATAAACTGATTTCGGGGACACCGCTTATGATCAAATTTAAGAACATTTTTACATTTTATTTGATTTTCGTAAAGAATCAAAAAACAAAATTTAAAATATGCGTATTTAATATATGCGATACCCAAAATATCCAAATCGCTTAAAATTCATAAAATCACAATCAATAAAAATGTATGTAGTTGTTTAATAAAGGTAATGATTATTTTTAAGAATTCAGCAGTTATGTACATTGTCTTCTTCCTTGCCAATACATACAGTTTTAATTAAGATATAAGCTATCAAAAAAGTTACATAATTATTCATGTACAAAGCCATAAATCTTTTTTAAATCACTGCTTTAGGAAGAAAATTAAAAAGTTTTTTACAAAAAAACATTCAATTTAATTATATTGCAAAAATAAAAGCAGGGTATATATTAGATTTAAAAAAAGATTTATTTTAAAAATAATACAAGAATAAAAAAATACAGTAAGATCTACTAGTTAATACAAACCTTATATTTCATATAACTCATTAAAAAAAATTGCTGAATGCATAAAAGTAAAATTTAAAAAATTTGTAATATTTATATAAATAATTATAATATGTTAAAATTAAAAATTCTACTTATGTTGACTGTTCTGAATTAAATTAATATATATTTTTATCGGTCTTACAGTTTTTATAATATCATAAATTAGCTAAAATAATGACAGTCAGACTGTCCTTGTTTATGATCACCCTCGTAGAATTTGAAATAAAATTTATTACTACAATAAATTATATCAGAAAATTAAAAATAAAAAATAATAAAAGTACTTATTCTATGTTAGTAAAGGGCAACCTGACTGCCCCCACCACCTTAAATTTAGGATCACCTTCTTGTCCGATATTTTGAACCACTACGGTTTATCCTCAGGAACTAAACTCTTATTATCTATTATTTATTATTTTTTATTTTATTATTAATTTTATTTTATTTTTATTTGTAATTTTCTGATATAATTTATTGTAGTAATAAGTTTTATTTCAGATTCTACGGGGGTGATTATAAACAAGGACAGTCTGACTGTCATTATTTTAGCTAATATATGATATTATATTGACTGTAAGGCCGATAAAAATATTTATTAATTTAATTATAATATGAATTATAATTATTTAAATAAATATTACAAATTTTAAAAATGTTACTTCATGCACTCTGTAAATATATATATATATATATATATATATATATATATATATATATATATATATATATACACATATATATTAATCGTAACAAAATTATAATTATTTTTTATTTAACACATGGAAGATGTTAAAGTTATGTTGGCATTGTTCACATAATCTATGAATTTTTTTATTTAGTTTTTCGATAAAAATAACTCCTAGCTATCATTTCTTGAGTGTGTGGTACTTTGGACTATTTATTACTGTTTTTGTTTCTTCAAATCAAATAAATTTATTCATATCAATAAAAATCTATGAAGTAAAACGTGTGATCTCATTTTCAAAGATTATTTTTTAATTTTTTCTAAATCTTTGTAATTGATGCATATAGATACTAGACACGATTAGGGATAGAATTTTTTTTAATAAATAGAAGAAGATTTAAGACGAGATATTATTACGCAAAGCATTTAACTTAAATTTTTCTTAATTTTTTTTTGGTAATAATTATTTTATAAATTTGAAATATTGCGCATACGTGTATTTATTCATAATTGCTTATATTTTGTTCCTTATCTATAAATGTCAGATTTCACTTTTTCGTTAGCATTGTTCTTTTACCACTCAAGCGAAATTATTGAAAACATCAGTTTATTTCCATATCTATTTCGAGTGTGTTAGAGTATACGATAATTTGACTTTGCGCACTTAAACTAGCCTAATGAACAAAGTAAATACTTTATACATTATTGGACATGTTTTTTTTTCTTTAAACTTAGATTAGACTTAAAAATTTGAGAAAAATTCTAATTTCGTTCCATTAAGAACAGTACATACTCTTTCTTTGGCAATAATGATATTTTTAATGGTAACAGGGATAATAAAACTTTTGATTTAATAAGGCATAAAATCCAAGATTTTTTTAATATTCTTTTAAGTGAAGTGGTAATTGAAAATTGATAAGGAAAATCATCAATCATTTTGCTGGTATTTTGATGAAGCTTATTGTAAGATTTCCTTAGTGCGAACACTGATCTCAGCACCTTCATACATTTGCGACAGATTATTTTAACTTTGGAGCACTTAATATAGCTAATCTAAAATATATTGAATAATAGTCTAATATTATAAAATTGTATCATCAATAAATTTGTATATAAAAATTCTTTAAAACATAGTACGTCTATTGTACGTTGAAATAATATATCACGTCGTATCTGAGTATGATCAAACTCTCTGAAAGTATCATAAACAATCTTATCACTATCACAATAAAATTATATGAAAGAAAAAGTTTTGTTTTAATTATAAAATCTAAATGTATAATACGATAAAAACTTATAATTATAATGTAAATATATATGCTAGCTTCCAGTATCATGTAGAAAAATCATATATATTATCTTTTCAAATGATATTTTGTATAAAATAAATTATATATATATATATATATATATATATATATATATATATATATATATATATATTAGGTTGTCAAATATCTCCCTTCCGCTTTTTTGCTCTTCATTCAATACTTTATAAAAAGTGTTACAGTGGTCGAATGTACTTCAAATATGCGCCGTTTTGTTTTATAATCTGTTTTCATCTAGACGGCAACTTCCTAATACCCCTCTCGTAGAAACCCCTGTCTTTATTTGCGAAGAACTCGGACAGACACTTTTCATAAGCCTCTTTTGAGTCCAACTTTACACTACCAAGGGAGTTCGACATAGACAGGAACAGGTGGTAATCGTTTGGCGCTATGTCCGGGCTATATGGTGGATGCGATAAAACCTCTCATCCGAACTTCCGTAGCTTCTGATAAGTCATCATCGAAGGATGTAGTCTGGCGTTCTCCTGGTGGAACACTACATCCTTCCTGTTTTCCAATTGTGGACGCTTCTGGTCGATAGTCTGCTTCAAGCGGCCCAGTTGTTCACAGTAGATGGTAGAATAAAGCGTCTGGTCATATCGGAGTAGCTCATAGTGGATGATTCCCTGCCAATCCATCAAACACACAGCAAAACCTTCTTGGTCGTCAATCCCGGTTAGCTCTCATCTCCTGGGCGATGTCACGAGATGTCACATACCGGTCTAACTCGATAAATTCCATGATTTGATCGGTATTCGTCGTCACAGGTCTTCCGCCGGCTGGCTTATCCTTGGTGTCGTTTTCACTGTCTCTGAATCGTGGAAACCATTCCTTTGCGGTTCGAAGTGATAGCGTGTCATCCCCAAACCACCATTAATCTCACGGAACGTTTCTCTAGCGAATTTGCTTTTGACGAAGGAAAACTTTAAAATAGTGCGAATTTTGGCGTTAGTGAACTCCATGTTTACACATCTATAACTTTTGAACGCAATATTCAAACTAATCATGCATAGCGTCGTTTTTTACGTTATGTCAAGACCTTTTAAATGATGTATAGTATTGCCCGATACGAGCTCTGAAGCGCTTTCTACATAGCACAGAAATTCATAAGACAAAAAGGCGGAAGGGAGATATTTGAGAACCTAATATATATATATATATATATATATATATATATATATCGAAAATCTAATTGATTTATTTTATTATTATTGAATTTTTATTAAATATAGTAGGTGGAATGTTAAAATAATGATACACGAAATAATCTTTTAACATGAACTTTATTTCAAACGAGGAAAGAAAAGACGTCTGTTCAAACGAAAGGACGACACAAGACTAACTATAGTACTTGAAATTGAACACTCTGCAAGCCTTTGTGAGAAGCTGAAAACCTATAAAAAATATCAGGCATCGAAACAACAAACTCATAAATTATTTGCCGCGCAGGGCAGCAAAGACTCGGATCATAATAAGACCCTAGTGGACGCATATGTTTATATCTTTTATAATACAATCCAATATTTAGTTTCAAGTATTTTTTGCTTTATTATTTATAGAAGGCTAAAATAATCTAACACGCCTCCTCAAAAATTTCTTATGTAAATACAATTATATATAATAAATTTATATAAAATATTTAATAAAATTATATGAAATATATAATAAAATTATATAAAATATATAATAAAATTATATAAAATATATAATAAAATTATATAAAATATATAATAAAATTATATGAAATATATAATAAAATTATATAAAATATATAATAAAATTATATAAAATATATAATAAAATTATATAAAATGTATAATAAAATAAAATTTAATATTAGATATTCGATAGTTTCTTTCAGTCTATATTGTTTCCTTGTTTGTTCTGGGAAATTGCACACGGTCCAACATTTGTTGCAAGGAATAGGGAAACCCAGCAAAACCTATTCAAACCGTCTCTATTATTAGTATAAAAGATATTTATGAAAACAATATGAATTATATTTTATTATTTCTCGATGCCCATTCCTTTTATGAGTTCAACGAATTAAACAGTTGGCAATGGCTTTGTTAGTACATCAGCAATCTGCTCCCCTGTGGAAATATGTTTTAATATTATTATATTTTTCTTTATTTGCTCTCTCGAGAAATGATATTTAATATCTATAAGTTTTGATTCCTTATGATTACTTAGGTTATTTGCTATTCTTATGCAACCGTTATCGTCTTAATAAATTACAATTGGTTTCATGATTTTAATTTCTATACTATTTATTTCAGACTTTAGCCATACTGTTTTTTTAACACCTTCAAGTGAAGCCATATATTCTGCTTCTGTTGAAGAAAGTTGCTACAGATGCTTGTCTTTTAGTATTCCAGCAAATTGTGCAGTTTTCAAATAACTTAAAGAATTTTCTGTCAGTACCATCATGGCCACCCCAACTAGAATCAACATAACCACTTAACAGATTTTCACTGTTGCCTTTTGTATAAGTTAATTTTAAATTCGTCGAACCTTTCAAAAATCTTAAAACTCTTTTTAGGCATTTC
The DNA here is from genome assembly GCA_018907035.1 of Sycobia sp. Sy_11. Lineage (NCBI taxonomy): Eukaryota > Metazoa > Arthropoda > Insecta > Hymenoptera > Epichrysomallidae > Sycobia > Sycobia sp. Sy_11. The sequence goes on along the minus strand of JACCIC010000071.1, from coordinate 146,558 downwards.
CACAGTTCTGTATTATTTTTATTTGAATATTTACTTAGAATATTTATTGCTGTACTCAAATCTGGACGCGTACAAACCATTACATACATTAAGCATCCGATAAGATTTTGTAAGGGGCGTCGTATTTGTTATCTGAATTTAAATCAATATAATTTATATTACTTTCAAGTGATGTGCTTACACAATCACTCGTGTTAAATTTACTTCAAAATCTTTCTTATATAAGTTTCTTATTATAACTCTAATTAGGAATAAGTACATCATTATTTCATTATTTCATTATGTTCATCACATATACAATATTTTTCATTAGATATTATAATTTTTATTTCAAGAAATAGTTTAATTTCTTTTAAATCTGTCATTCTAAATTTATTCATTAAATAATTTTTAAAATTATTCATTGTGTGAATAGCGGCTGTAACGATTACTAAGTCAGCTACGTAGATTTCTAGATAATTATCTATCTAGTATAATTCTTAGATATTTCTCTTTTATTTAAAATATATATGCAACGATCAGCTAACGAAATTTTAAAACCATTTTCTAATGTTTTATCAAAAGTTTCAAACCAACATCTTACTGCTTGTTCAAGCCATATATAGCTTTATTTAATTTACAAACTTGATTTGTTTTGTATTTCATTCCTTCAAGTATTTTCATGTAAATTTCCTCCTGTCATGAACCATTTAAAATGCAGTTTTTACATCCATATGGTGAATAAGTAAATTATATTGATTTGCAAACGCTATAATTAATTTAAAACTTGTAATTCTTGCTACCAGAGCAAAAGTCTCATTATAATCCATTAAATATTTTTGATTGAAACCACGAGCAACAAGGCGCGCTTTATATATCAATGAATTTCCATGTTCATCATTTTTAATAGCGAATACATACTTGCAATCTATAATATTTTTGTTTTGTGGCTTTGATACTAGTGTGCAAGTTTTATTTTAAAAAATGTAAATTTAATTCATCTTCAATTGCTTGTTCCTATTTTTCTTGATGGATATTAGTTTGAATATCATTGAAATTCTTTGGAATTTCATAATTTACCGAATGTGCACACAAAACGTAATTTATTTATTCATAAGAATTTCTTAGTTTATCTATTACTCTATCACTCCTTCTCAGATTTCTAATGACTGCCGTTGTATTATATCTATCATTTTGAAATTCTGACTGATTGCAATTATCTATTTCTATTATAGATTTATTACACTTGTTCAAATTTTCATCTGAATTTCTGTCTATTATCGAATCTGGTTCATCCGATTCATTTTTCTCAGATTGGTCTTCCAGAAATTTTTCCGATTTTTCATTATCAGATTTCTGAGGCTCCACTGATTTGTTACGAACATCACGTTCGTCGGTTTTCTTGGAATTTTTTATTACAATTCCTTCAAACCTCATTTCTGGTCGCGAATTCAAAAAATTTATTTCATCAGCTATCATGTGGCTTGCTACAATAAATTTTTTTGTTACTACATCCCATATATTATAGTAAATCAAAACGTAACCAGCTAAAATACTTTTCCAAGATTTATCTTCAAAATTTTAATTTTTGTTTTTCTTATTTTATTATTCACATGTACTACCGAAAACTTTTAAATATTTTACTCCAGGCTTTTTATCATGCCAGAATTCATATGGTATTTTATACGCTTTTAAAGCATTAGTAGAGTTTCAATTTATTAAATACGTTGCAGTTAAAACTGCTTCTCCTCAAAATACTTTGCTCAGTTTAGCCCCACTTATTAAGGTAGTACTTTTTTAGTAATTGTTCTAATCATTCTTTCTGAAACGCCATTTCATAATAGAGTATGAGGAGCTGTTAAATTATAGCTGATTCCATTATCTTTGCAATAGTCTTTCATTTCATTCGATAAATACTTTCTACCATTATCACAATATAAATTTACTATTTTTAAATTAAAATGAGTTTGACCTTTTTTTTATAAAGTTTTTGAAAACAGAAAATACATCTGACTTTAATGCTATTAAATATGTAACGCAATCGTGCGTCAATTCATCTACAAATAATACAAAATAATTTACCATTTATTGTCAAAAGAGTGATTGGTCGGCAAACATCTGAATGAATAATAAAAAGTGGTCTTTTTATATGATTTTTATTTTTGCTTTTTTGCAAAGGTAATCTTGCTTGTTTGCCAAAAATACAAGCTTCACAAATATAAGAATTTAGTAGAATATTATTAATTACTTTAATACCATCGACCATCTTATTATTTTTCATTTCAATAATTTTCGATTTGCCCATATGTCCAAGTCTTTGATGCCATCAACTATAATTACTGTTTATTGCATTAGAGACTTTTTATTATATAATTTGTTAATAATAAATTCTATATGAATCAAATTATTTATGGGCCTACCTACAAAAATTATTTTATCATTTTTATTAACTTCAGCCCCATTTGGATTGAAGTGAATACTGCATCTGTGCTTTCTGCATGTTGCTGACAGATAGTAAATTTTACGGCACATATAAGACATCCTCCAGAACACCTTTAATCCTTACTTACTGGTAATATTAAGGATAGCTCGTATAAGTACTGTACGACGAATCATTATTAATAATTTGATCCGATGCACCTGAGGCTTTGCATTCACACACTGTCCAGTTTTATTATCTCCTGAATATTGCTGTTGATTTTTTGCATAGAATCTGCGATCCTTTATCAGGTGATTATCTCTGCCATATTGGAAAACCATATCATGACTGCAAAACTATTTTTGCTGTATCATTGGTTTTTACAAAACCGAGAAAAGAATCTGAAAGATATTCCACTATTACACCTTTTCCAATGTGTTCAGACTTTTTCCACACTTCTGTCATTACTGCAGGGACTTGCTCATCAAGTACGTGCCATAAATCAAATTCAGCTAGAAGAAAGCGGATTCTAAACTTCCACATACTATATTTTTTGCCGTTCAAAGGCTTAATATTCCTTTTTGTTTTAACGGATTCCATTTTTCACTTTATGACGCCTACGATGGCTCGATTGCTAGAGCGAAGGACTAGTAACTTGGCGATTCGAGTTCAAATTCCGGTTTCGGCCGATTGACACAAGCACCGCTGTAATAATTTACATGTTCTTTGTTTACAAACACATCGTGGACCTCCAAGCTGATTAGCACCGGTATTTGGAAACATAAATAGAGCGGTGTTAAATAACATAAAAAAAAATTTCACTTAAAAGAAAAAAACTTTTTTTATTGTGTATTTGATACAGTTTTATTTTATTACTAGATTACACTATCCACAAAATCACGGAAAGTTTACTCGCAAAATCTGGGCCCATAAACTATTAAATTTTTATTAAATATAGTAGGTGGAATGTTAAAATAATGATACACGAAATAATCTTTTAATATGAACTTTATTTCCAACGAAGAAAGAAAAGCCGTCTGTTCAAACGAAAGGACGACACAAGACTAACTACAGTACTCGAAATTGGAAACACTGCAAGCCTTTGTGAGAAGCTTAAAACCTATAAGAAAATATCAGGCATCTAAACAGTAAACTCATAAATCATTTCCCGGGCAGAGCAGCAAAGACGCGGATCGTAATAAGACCCCAGTGGACACATACGTTTAAATCTTTTTACAATACGGTCCAATATTTAGTTTCAACTATTTTTTGCTTTATTATTTATAGAAGGCTAAAATAGTCTAACATATGTGTATATATATATATATATATATATATATATATATATATATGTTTTTAGCATATTAAGAAATTAATAACTTATAAATGTTATATGTATCAATTACGTATGGGTGGATCGGTGCAGTTGAATAACGGAACGCCAATTGAGATAATTATATTGAGTTCGTTTATTGAAAGAATGTTTAGGATTCCTGATGTATCAATCTTTATTGAGAGGTCCTTCAGCTTGTCAAATCTCCCTTTGTTGCCTGTGCTCCTTTCAACTCAAGCGAGATTTTAGTTTTCCCTTACGGTGCTGATCCCCAGTGTTTATCTCGGAGAACACCTTATCCCCTCCAGTCTCTGTTCTCCAATAGCTGTTTCTTGTGTTCTGCCCCAATTGAAGCGGAGCTGCGCTGGGTGTCAGTCAGGACAAGCGTAAGTAGGGTCAGTTTATCCTCATAAGGCGCTCGGGTTTTCCCCTCATTACTTGGGACAGCGGCGGCGTCCATGCTTCGCCCATAATTTGTACCCCCACATTCGGCCTCTCCTGATGAGCGGCTGCCCTCAGATGCGGTTTGAGCTTTCTATATGGCTATATTCACGAGATGGATAGTTCCATTTCCCGAGCCTTCGCATTTGGTATATAGGTGTATAGGTCTTCCTCAAGATCGTCTCGAAATCCTTTCCAGGGCTCCATGTTATCGACTGACGTTGTTTTTGCCGGTCCTTCGCCGTTCCCTATCCTTTCGTCCTCGAAGCGGTCGTGTGCATCGATCCGCAAAGCTCGATAAGAACTAAGAAATTAAATTAATTTTAGCCGTGGACCGAGCTCGGTCCGCCTGATTGGTACAATGTTGCCTATCTGATACACTATAGCAGATTTGCGACTACGGATATATTGACGCCGATTTTCTTCGGGTACCTTGCCCATTGCCGCCCTTGTGGATGCTCTGACTTCAAAATAGGTATCGTCAAATAGTTTCACCATCTCGAGCTCAATGGTTTCCTTCAGCTGGGCGTTTTCACGATAGCGCATTGTCATTCCAAACATGAACTCGAACGGATTATTACATTTCGAACGTTGATACGTCCCGTTGATAGCTCGTTGTACCTGGTTTACATGCTTCTACGATTTGCAAGGCTCGTCAACCGATAGTTTTGTCACCATTCTGGCAACGGTAGTATGAATGCGTTACACCTTTCCGTTACCACAGGGAAGCCTGCAGTTATTAGTTGATGCTCGATATTCTTAGTACGACAGAAGTCATCGAATTTTTGAGACTAGAATGATGTGCCACAATCGGTAACAATAAGATGCGGTTTGCCGAAATGCTGCTGCATTAGTCATACTCCAATACTTCTGCCGTTGTTGTCGATCACGTAGAAAAATCCATGTGTACTTCATAAAGTCATGTACTACGACTAACAGATGCTTATACTGCTTTCTTGTTGTCGACAATGGTCTTATGTAGTCTAAATGGATTGTATGCAGCGGTGTGTCATCCTTCGAAATGGAGTTCAGAAACCCTTCCCCTTTGCCCATCTTTCGTGCATCTAGGATATACAGCAAGCAGTTGTCAACGTAATCTTGGACCCTTTGTTCCATTTTACCCATCCAATAGTCTCGAGCGAGTAGCTCCATGGTTTTTTTCTTTCCAGTGTTGTTGATATCATCCACTGTCTTAATGATTTCTTGACCTTTTAGAAGCCCTTTCAGCACGACGAGCTTCTCCTCTTCGGTCGCTCCTTTATAAACTAGCCTGTGTTTGAGCCCGCAATCCTTGAACTCACCGATTTCTAGTAGCTTTTTTATCGCTCTGACGATGTCGCCCCAGTCTGGGCCCTTGTTAGTCGCTCCATCAATGAATATTCAATTGTACGAACTGATGGAGCTTCATCATGGAGCCTCATCCGCGTGCCTGCGCGATGCTCGATTTCATAATCGAAGGCCTCGACCAGCATAATCCATTGCCCCACTCGAGTTATAAGTACACGCTTCTACATGGTTTGCCTGAAAGCCGCACAATCAATCACTATTTTGAAACGTATTCTCCACAAATAGTTTCGGAACTTATTCAATAACCTCACTACCGTAAGGAACTAATTCCTAACTCCTATATCTCATCGCGGCGTCAGTGGTTTTACGGCTCATATGATAGACGAGATCTAGCTTTTAATCATCTGGTAACATTGTGCACACTGTGTGCAGGTCTATTTCGCACCCTTTTTGGAACAGCTGTAACACGGATGCTGCGATCAACGATTGCTTAAGGAGCATAAATACCTCACGTTGGTGAATACCAAATTGAGGAGTTGCTCCCTTCATTTAAAGCTTACCGAATGGTTTTGCGATCTGCGCATATCATTAAATCAACTTTAAAAATAACCCGCTAGTTCTAAGAATCATTGAATTTGTTTCATCGACCTTGGCTCCGGATGATTTACTAGTGCTTCCGTTTTCTGGGCGATAGTTCGATGTAGCCTCTTTTAACGATGTATCCTAGAAACTTGACTCTCATCCGTAGCAGCTGAAATTTCTTCCAATTTATATTTAGTCTGAACTTCGAAGCAGTCTCCAGTCACAGTTTTAAACGATCGAGTACCTCACTCTCATTTCTCCCTTTGACGATGCAATCGTTCATAAACAGAAACATTATTTTCCTTTTAATTATGTTTTGGAATACATATTGTACATAATGCGTAAACACTACTGGTAACGTTACCAAGCCAAACGAAATCATACTAAATTCATACTGACGGGTAGGCTTTACGAATGAAATATATTTACGGCTAGTTTTTTCCACTTGCACGTAGAAAAAGCCATTTTTTAAATCGATAGTCGAGAGTATGTAGGTGCCCGCCAATTCGTCCAAGACATCCTCGACTACTGGTATAGGTATACTTTCTTCCACTATCACTATCAGTTGAGATAATAATATTGACTTAGTTTAGTGAAAGAATCTCAAAGAAAAAAAAACCGAAACGGGACCTGAGTTCCCCCTTGCAGTGCGTTCCTAGCGTTCCTAGCGTCAGTTTACCGTCATAAGAGGATCGGGGTTTTCCCTTTATAATTTATATAAAATATTTGTCTAAATTCAGAAATATATTAAATCAAAAACACAAGCATAATCACAGATGTAATTATATAAAATATTTTTCTATTTTCCCAAATAGATTAACAAAAAATAAATTATACAAGGCAATTACAGCTTAAAAGAATGGATCGTTAAAACAAATGTATAGTGAATGGGTACCCAACATGCCAAGTCTGCCAACAGAGGGCAGCTTGGCACTTAGTTAACCCGTGAACGACCACGTAGGCCTCTGGTTAATATAAGCCCTTGACCCAGTCCATATGACCGCACGTCTGGAAGATGATAAAATCTATACGAGGTAGTCGCCCCTGCCTTCCACCACTCGAGCAAAATGACCAAACCTTCTCACTCGATGAAGAAAAGGCCGACATCTTCGCATCATCTCTAAGCAATCAGTGCTCGCCTCTATCCAGCCCACCAGAACTCTCGCCCTTTCATGAGCATGTCACCCAGACAGCTCAACACTTCCTCCTAAACAGGGACATCACTCTCCTTATCTCTCCTAAAGAGACAAGCGACATCATTCGGTAGGGGTTATCGACAAGCCTTACTGAGGAGTCCAGTGGGTACCCCCGAGATGAAACGCACCACATGCAATTGCTTGATATATAGGTGTGTACGTACGGGAGTATAGAAACCCATGTGATACACCCAAAATAGTTTTCGCAAAATATATCTAAAATTCTGAAACACATTAAGAAATAAATAATTGTAACGGAAATGCAGTTTAAAAAAGTAATAAGATCGTTTAGAAATAACTTATTTTATTTTCATTATTTAAATTATTTTATTTTATTATCATATTGTACATCCGGAGCAGAATCTGTGAGAATACTCAAAATTTTTCTGACAAAGTAATTGTACTACTATAAAAAAATAATTGCGGATATGAATAATGACGATGTCATATGCTAATGTTATTTACAGGATCATCTTTGGCGTTAATGTGGCTTGAGATCTACATTTCAGGGAACCTTATTAGAATATCAGCGTGTACATAAAACAAAGAATTTTGATTATGAAAAAGAGGATAATCATATACGTTATAATATCAATATTATAATATTTAACATTAATTAAGTACAATTAAGTATAGCAATATTTTCATTAAACATAAGTGAAGAAGTGAAAAATAATTCCAGTTAACAAAGCTGTACAGTTTTAAAAAAAAATTTAATACCAATTCGTAAATGAAATCTTCGAAGGAAAGTTTACTCAGTTCTATATATTATCAAAGGGTTATTCAAAATTGGATATATTTCGGAATTTGAGCAATTTGTTAATGAAATCGCTTACTTATTTAACCGTAGTTTTGAAGAATGAATCACGTTTCCATTAACAAAAAACTTCTAATGAACCCATGTCTACAAAGATATTTTTTCTAAATTATTACAGAACGTAGTTTGGTCGATTTTGCAATATATTAGCAAATAAATGGAATAATTCTGCTAAAATCTAATTGAACTTCAATCACCATTAAGATCTTATATTTTTACGGTCATGTATGTTTATGTTCGTTAGAATTAATTAGTAGGAAATGTTTTTTTCTTCTTCGAATTCGTGTCTGAAATTAGAGTATTTCATTGAAGAAAATTCTAGCTTCACAGTATATTCAGCTCATGTTAATTCAACTTAAAAAGGAGGAAAGTTTAAAGGATAAATGCAGACAAAATTCCAAAATAGGTTAACTTAATGTTTCGCAAATGATAGTCGAAATTCTATGATTTTAATATATATTTTTTAAATTTATTTTTATAATGTCACAGATATAAATCTAAATTCTGCATATGTGTATATAATATAATAATTAAAAATTAGATCATATTTAGTTTGCTCTTTTTCTGATTCTCTAAATATCATTTTTCTACATCACTTAGAAATTTATATGATTATATTATTTATTAAAATTCACCGGAATTTATACCCAAATCTATTCAAAAACTTACCTTCAGGTCCTATGGTCCTATCAAGTCCAACCTACGTTTGCGACATCATTTACTGCTTGGCTACCTGCATCTGCAGGTTACTAGATGTTACTACCTGTTACTACTGATTGTTGGTTTGAAATGTTTTGTCAAACTAGAAGTTTTAATATTTTTATTTGAAAAACATTACTCTTAAATTATAGTTATATTTAAACTATGATATTCGATTTCGAAAATCAAGAGAAAATATTAGAAAAAATATTAATCAGTATATAATTTTTTTTTGTTTTCCATTAAACTTGCATTAATAAGAATATTACTTTTTTTTAACAATTCGAAAAGATTGTTTAAATAATTTTGATGAAATATTTAGTGCTGTATTCACTTTTTTAGTTTTTACCTTTGTTTTAAAATTAATTGCAGTTTCTTATTAATAAAATATACTTGATATAACGATGGTCGATCAGTGGCCTTTTTATTTTATTGGTTATGTTTATGTTGGCGGACAAGTGTGTGCAGCGCATGAGAGCATAGAATAAACGTGTATTGTTTAAAAAAGTGAAGAAATTATTATAAATAACTATATCAATGGCTACGGCTTGGAATAAAGACGCAACAATAGAATTTATTCGTGATGAATTACGAGATGAAATTACTTTTAATAGAAAACAAAAACGATACACTAAATTAAATAAAAATCGTTTAGAGCTTGGTGAGTCAATTGATAATGATGTATGTACTGAAGAATTCATAACATCAATTGCAAAATGTCTAAAAAAAAAATCCCTTAATGTACAACAATACAGACAATTGCAAAATGCTTTATTGCAGGTAAGTTATTTTTTTTTTTATTCTGATAAATTGGCTATATTCATACAATGGTATGATAATAAAAAAAAAACATTATTTACAGAGTAAGAATCATATAAATGTATTCCTTAAAGTAGATAATGCAATACAAGGTTTAAGTAGAGATTTTTCAAGCTTGTCTTCTCAATCCAAATTAGCAGCTGCTAATTGCTGCTGTAATATAGCATTAGGTAATTCAAAAGCTTGTATTGTTCTCTGTAAATATATAGCTCCATATCTCATTGCTGAACTCGAAAATACCAATCAGCCCTTAGTTGTAAGTCAAATTGAAAGATTTTTATATTATTTTGACATTTTCTATTATTTAGTTATAGCTTAAATAAAATAACTAAAGAAAGAATTTATGTATTTAACTTCTAGGAAGTATGCCTTTGGACGATTGGAAACTTGGCTTCTGGTAGCAGTAAAGCATTTTCAATCCTACATGCTCAAGGTTGTATGAAATCATTAATAAACCTTGCTCAGAAAAGCTCAGATAAGCTATTGTCTGCTGTTAGTTATGCTCTGTTGCGGTATATCAATCGAGGGGGCAATGATATAGAGTAAGTTTATTAATAAAAACAATTAATTATAATAGGATAAAAATATAAATTAATCCTTATGATATATGTATATTAGAATATCAGATATTGTTATAACTGGAGAAATCATTCGGTTACGATATCCTAAAGTTTCGGACATTGACACAATGTGGTTATTAGCAATCCTGTCATCAAAATCAGTATGTATTGATCAGTTGATTAAATGTTCAACAACAGTGTTTAATTTTTTATCAGATACAATTTCCACAGAGGATGAAAATATTGTAAAGGTAGATTTTTAACATTTTTATTTACATTTGCTATTCAGAAATTATAATGATAAATTTATTATAGGTATCAGCTGCTTTGAGAATAATAGGCAACATTGTCTCAGAGCCATCCGGTCAAGTATCTCATTATCTAATTAAAGAAGAAATTAAAGGAAATTATACATTTTTGAATAAGTTGTTATGTCATCAATGTATCCACATTAGGAAAGAAACATTATGGCTTTTAGGTATATATTGAATTATTTCTGTTCAAAAAATTAATACAATTTATATAATATTTTTATAAATATATTTAGTAATTAATATAATTAAATAAAATTGTAAATTGTAAAAAAATTTGTAATTAAGAAATACTTAAGAAGATTATTTGTTCTACAGGAAATCTTTTAAATCATCCTTTAGATAGTATTCAACAAACAGTAAAACCAATTATTTTATCCTTGTCATCTTTGAAACTTGCTTTAAATTCATTCAATGAAATAACAGAATATTGGCATTGAGCTTATGTATGTACTTTATTAAAAATAATAAATAGTATGCTACTGGTATAGTAGTAGTTTAGAACAATTAATATCACTTAAAAATTAAAATACTCTTTTTACAGAAATAAAACTCATATTATTCTTGTCATTAGATGTGGATTCATCCTCTATACATGGAGGCTGCGCAATATTAAAGTATATGTTACCAATGATGTTTGCTGCTACATGATTAATACTTTTCAAGCAGTGATAAAAAGTCTCGTCACAAGTACAATGGGATCTGCAGTAAATAGAAAAATGTTAATAAAAAAAATGTTCTGTAATAATATATGCTAGAGTTTCTAGATTTATTCTATTGAATTTTTTATTAACTTACTTTGTAAAGAAAGAGTTGTTAGTAAGATTGTAACGGCTTCTATATGCCCGAATTTTCACTGGACATAAATCGTGTGCACGACAGCATCTGTAAAAATGTTCAGACCCTTAGATTATTTAGAAATATTTTTTAAAGTATTAACGACATTTTATAATTAAAATTGCTGACTATTGGTTACAATCCAGTGATTTATAATTTATTTGTATTTAAATCGAAAATTTATTAGTATTCTAATTGGTCGAATGGCCTGCCGTGATACATAGGGATAGATAAAACGTGTTGACAAATGTAGGAAAAACTTTCATCGGTCCAGTTATTAAAACATAATTGTAATAAATAGTTTTTTTTTTTTTAAATATAACAATCTGTATCAATTGAGCGACTTTACATTCGACAGGTTACAATCTAGCTTTGTATTTTTCTTTGAGTTACTTTGTTTTGATTTCTGTCCAAAAAGCAGTGTAATGGCTTACTTTAAGATAGAAAAAATTCTTTTTATAAGAGCGAAACGGACTGCTATAATGAATGACATTGATTGGAAATGGAATATGGACACTAATTCATTAATTTACTCGAATCAATTGATTTTGGCTTAATTTCGTCCAAATCATCAATGTTATCCTCATAGCCAGACCGAAGAATAGACATACCAACAGTTGTCGTAAAGATTTGAATTATAAACAAATATTATTTATAAATGATGCAGATTAATATTTTTGCAAAACAACAATTTTTTTTATAATTTTTTTTTTATTTTCCTTAGTTTAAAAAACCTAACGCTGTCATTAGAATAACTATACTTATTACTTTAGTAAAATAATTACAAAAAATAAAAAATGTATTATGAAACATAACTTGTATATATATATATATATTTAAGTAAAAAAGGCTTGAAATCGAGCATGAAAATGAAAAAACAATAACACTGTAATATACGATTTTCTTAAATCATAAGATTAAATAGCTGCTGATGATTAGCATATGTATTGTTTGCTATAAATATGTAGATTATTGTTTTAAAAAAATGAAAATATTGAGTGTCTTTCATCATGAATGCTTTACATTTTTCTAATATTGTAATAATATTACTAGAGAAATTAAATTCTTATACTAAAAATACACCTGTCAATTCTCGTTCTTGACCCTAAATCGCTATAACTTTTTGCTATATCGCCAGTTCCACACCATTTTGTTCCTGTAAATAAGATCTTTTAAATTATTTTATTCATTTGAATTTAAATTTTTTCTATATTCTCGATTCAACAAAGTTTTACCTGGTATAATACCAACAAGAAGAGGATTGCCTACTTTAGTTTTTTCTGTGCTTGTGCTTGAAACAGATATAGATCTTTCTGGATTTTCATCTAATTTATCACAATTATCCATAAGTTTTATAATATCCTTGAATGAAATTTTCTGTGGCTTAAAGTTTGTCGATAAATTTTTAAGTATGTCATTTACTTCACTGGCTTCGCTGAAATAAAAAGGTCTTTTATACGAAAATGCTCTTATAACTGGTGTAAATTTTTTATATAATATTTATTTGTTTATTTATTAATAAAAAAGAAAGTATTAAGCGATCATTTCATGTGAATTATTTTTCAAATAGGTCCTTTGGAATTATTTTTTTTTATTTTGCAAAATGAAAAACTATGAAATTTCAAAATTTTTACTATATATTTATTCACTATTTTACCAGAACTCTGAATTTTTCGTATGCAATTCTGCATTTTATTCCGAAATATGCTGTTCTTGATAATAACACTTCTATTAGGAACAAATCAACCGGTGTTTATTATTCCAACATACTGACTTACTGATTATTATCGGAAATCAAAAAATGAAACTCTGTATGCTAATCTGTATTATATTCACTATCATAAGAATTAGAGTTATTTGAAAATATTAAATATTGAAATTTTTTATGCGCGTTAAATATTTTTTGTTTTTTAAATAATTTTAGTAAATTTTATTAATTATTATTAGTAAATTTATATATATTTTTATATATATTTATATATTTATAAATTTTAGTCAATCAATCGCGATTTTTCTGAAATCACTGGAACTGGTAAAAATAATTTTGAAAAAATGCGTTTAAAAGTTGAACTTCGTATTCCGAAAACTATCGCCACATTGCTGTGTCGTTACATCGGTTTTAAATATCGAATAATTGCTTTAGATTTATATAAAAAATAGATTTTTGAAACCATATAACATATGATGATTAATAGCCTTTAATGGCAATATTGTAGATACATATACTGTATTTTTTAAAATATATGGTGTTTTAATTTAAAAAATAATTCAATTTCTGTATTGTGTATATCAAGTCAGCAAAATAATTACTCTACCAGAGCGATTATAAAAATTAGCAGTTTTGTTTTAAAACTTCGTATTTAAAATTAATTCGCCCTAGTTCAGCTATAATTGACTATAAAACTGTCTGTTTTAATTCCATCAATTCTAAATTACATAAAGCATTTATACTAATGTTGAGCTTATGAATTTTAATAAAAGACCTTATCAATTCAACTTGATACTGACTTTTTTTAGAGATTTTTGTATTTACTGTATATAACTTTACCCGAGACTTTATCACATAGAAATGTTTAACATCTTTATTTACATGAACTTAAAAAATGAATTTATTATACTAAAAATAATACTAATTATATTATTAGATTGGATACTTTAAAAATATGCAATTGGACTTTTTCAATTTTTTTTTGATAATATTTGTAAACAATATCAAATTATGATTCATACAGGTATAATGCTATTATTTAACAAATTGTTATTTAAAAATAATTAACTGCTTGCATATTTTTAAAATAGATGTAATAACACATTTTGTGTCATTTTTAGTCCAATAAATTCATTTTTCTGTTCAATAGTGGACATTTTATTATAAAATATTACTTAAAACACATTTTGTAATTTAAATCTACGAAAATTCAATGTATAAACGTTTATATTTGAATACTTACTCTTTTATTATCAATAAATCTACATTTTAGACATTTTTCACAGATCATATCGTTTAGAGCAAGCCTGAAAATATCTATAAACATTGGTCTCAAAATGAATGATCAGGACATTTATTAAAATTATTGGGCTCAAAGTCAGCGTAAAATTTTTCATAATTTATTGGGACTACATTAAATTTCCAATAAAAATAAATCAATAGTTGAATTTTATAGCGAAATTGATCATGAAGGTTTATTTAAAGATTCAATTCAAATTAACATTTATATAATTGAACTTTGACACTATAAAATGTTAGGATTGCAATAAATTTGAATGGAATAAGTCGTAAGTTTTTGGAAGTGAAAAATATTTTGAAAACTTTCAGATGTCCGCGTCGTGTAAACTCAAATTTACCATTTTATGTTACAAATCGTTATTACTTTGTATACGTCCCCATCATACATCTTATACATAGAAAGGTAAGCAACGCTTCAAGGTACGCAGAAATTTTTGCTGGCCAAAATTCGCAAAGCCAAGCCTATATATGAATATGTACACATCATGCATATTTTATAGGTACTCACTAGACTTCAATAAGCTCGCAGTGCAACAGTTTTTGGCCGCTGACGATGTCGACCACCGCGACGATCTGATCGTGATAGTAGACCGATCGCGTCAGACCAAGCGTCTTATCGACGATGGGCAATTCGGGAAGTCCCTTGAAATTGCTCGTACTTATCATAGATGAGGGTAACAACATTGGCTCCTCTAGGCTCGGTCCGCACGACACCAGTAGCACCAGGAGTCCGTGCAAAATCATTTCGCATCCGCGCTGCGCTCTTTTGCCGATCATATATCTATCTATCTATCTATCTATCTATCTATCTATCTATCTATCTATCTATATATTTATATATATATATATATATATATATATATATATATATATATATAATATATATATAGCCTCCGCTCACTTTCGGCTCTCGGTCCACTCAATTCACTACGAATGCGTGGTGCGTGTCGTCAAAGATTCGTACCGATAAGAGCTGAGCACGGCACGGCGCGAGAGAGCGCTCGTCGTTGACAGTCCGGTCGAGATCTCTCGAGGGAGAGACATGCACGACTCAGCGACTAAGTGTACTTACGAGATCGGCTGCGCTAATTCACGCGTGCTACACACACACGGGAACAAAAGTAAGAAACGTAAATGCGCGTGCACAGCATTATAAAATTTTTTAATCCAACAAAAGGATAAAGGAAAAATATTAAAAGTAGGACAAATGGCACGGTAACTGTTTTGCAGTATGTTGCAATTTAAAAAAACACAAAATCGGCCAATGTTATCGAGAAAAATATTCTAGAAACTGAAAGAAAATTTTAATTAAGCTGTTTTATATTTCATTGCATATACAGACACATAATATTTACACTATTATTATTAGAAATATAATATAAAAATCAAGTTTCTATAACAATTATTATTTGCAAAGGTAATATTTTTATGTATTTCTTTATTGCGTACTTTACAATATAACCCAATCAATTCCAGCTTCTTTGTAGCATAACAATTTTAATTCTAATAGATGACTTTTAATTAAGAAGATTTTTAATTTAATATAGATTTCAAAAATATATTGCGCATATATATTACAATTGATAAATAAAAGTATATTAAATTTCATTATGTATATCAAATTGAATAAATAAGCATTTACATTTAAGTTTAATATATAAAGGTATCTCAAATTTAATGTACTTATATACAGTATACTCTATAAGTTACGCTAACTTTTTCAAGCGCGGCAGTAAATCTCACGATGCCCGTCTTGGTTGGAAAGATAGCGTTATACAAAAAATACTTTCATTCCCCTTTGATTTCAATTCTTACTTTATACAATAATTTCTTACGCAATAAATAGCTTAATGAATGTTTAGAAATTACAAAAACAAAACCATAGAATAATATTATATTTTTAAAATTACATGTATAAAAATGTATAGAATTTGTGTGAAGAGTGATTAAATAGATTTAATCACTACTGAATAACGTCTTTTTTATACACGAGTGTATTTACTTGTTCATTAATTAGAATAAAATAATATCTAATATATATATATATATAATAAAATGTCGAAATTGTACAAGCACTATAATATACTGGCATTAATGTAATTGCACTGATACAACCGTGTGCATATCAATTAGCGTGAATCTACCAAGCCAAGCTTGTGAAAATATCATTAAATAGCATAAATGAGATATATTACATAAAAAATTATTGTCAATTAATGCGACTAACAAATTAATATATATATATATATATATATATATATATATATATATATATATATATATATAGCATTAAAGAAAAACAGCGTATACTAGAGGGACAATATATCTATATATAATTTATCAGTTTACCTCTCGGTGACTCTCGGAAGCCGCTGGGATCGCTCCGGATTATCACCGCGTGATTTCTCCAAGTTTTGACGGGCATCCGCATTAGTAAACTAGGGGCACTGCGCAGACCGATCAGCTTTCCCATTTCGTGACCTTTTCGTTCCGCGCAAGCGCGCGTTTACCAGCTTATAATGCTCGCGTCTCCGATCTGCGTTGCAGCGCGTGCCCAGCATCGGTGAAATCTCGGCTACTAATTATCATCGCTTGATCTCACTTTTTATTCTTCCCCGCACCCATCTTATACCCCGCTCTACGGCCTCGCAGTTTTTCGTACTTCCTATGATTATATTATATTGCAATTTACAATTTGCACATAATATTTAATGCCCGTCCATTTTGCACTGTACTATCGAAAGCATTCAATTATTATATATAAATATTAGAGAAATTTTTGTATTTATTTGTGTTGTGCATTAAAAACACTTGCTCAATTATGTTTTTAAAAAATTAAACGATAAGTTTTTTATTAGCGTTTGCGCAAGTTCCGTTGTTTTTCAATTGCTATTTTATATTAGGTGATTAATGCGTGTGTATATGATATGGTATGTTTTACATAAGTGAAATAAATCAAAAGAAAACAGTTCTTTTGTTCAATGTTCGTGTGAATTACTAGCAATGGTTCACGATAAAATACATAAAATTATAATTTAAATATACTTAAATATGTTGAAAAAAGCATAATTTAAATTTAAATATGTCACGGATTTTTATATATATTATGATGAGTTATTGGATACGACCTGACGTTATAACATCACGTATAAAGATTTTTAATTATCGAAAAAGTGACGATAACCACATAACGATCTTATATGAAGCACGACTACATCGTTCTTTGGATGCACTTAGCGATTATAATTATATTCTTATACCCGAATGCGCGTGATCTACTGACATATGTTCCAGGTAAAAAATGCACAAGCACGCACTAAATATTTAATTATTATATATTTCTATATATGCTCTGAACGTGAACGAAATTAAGCAATCGTTTTACAGAGCGATTGCGAGTGGGTATTCGTATAACGATCCATTACGGATTTCAAAACCATATACACATGTAACGTAAACTTTCAAACTTTTAAGTATTCGCACACTCGACTATGCGCATGTCTCTAGAATTGTGTGTGTGTGTGTGTGTGTGTGTGTGTGTGTGTGTGTGTGTGTGTGTGTGTGTGTGTGTGTGTGTGTGTTGTTACGATCGCTGTAGAAGCGAGCGCGGGATGACTATATTATAAATATACTGGCGAGCATCACAAACGCGATTTAATACACCATCAGCGGCTCTTTATTCTTGAGTTCATTGCATTCGACTGGCGGCTCTTGGCGTTTTCTTTGTGCGCTTCCGGCGCTTAAATGGGCCTTATATATATATATATATATATATATATATATATATATATATATATATATATATATACATTGATAAAGGTATGGTTGTAGAGCGTAATATTATAGTTTCAAATTTTCGTCTTTTTTCTCCCACGTTCGTTTTTGGTATAATTTTGAACGATTTTCAGATCCTCATCATCTGACATATGTGCATCCGCAGTAACGTGCTTTCTTTATACCAAAGAGAGAGAGAGAGAGAGAGAGAGAGAGAGAGAGAGAGAGAGAGAGAGAGAGAGAGAGAGAGAGAGAGAGATAGAGAAAAAGATAGAGAAAGAGAAGAACACTGTTATATGGTCTGTTACGTTATTGGCGGCTGTGCGCTGATTGCTACATGGTGGTATTTGTGTTGAGAAAACTTTTTTTTTACTAAGTTTAACGTCTCTCTATATGTTCATACATCTATCTTATTGCGGCATTTAGCAGTGACGGAAGATTGCAATGATTATTATTGTAAGCAATAACGGATCTCAATTTTTCTAGTAATGCATGCACGTGTAGTGTCAGTTGGAGAAGGCCGATATACGAACTCAGGGTTAAAGCATTGTACGCTTAATGATGTATAGACTAAATTTAATAAACGAATGTGGAATTATTTAATGTATTCCATCCGTTTTGATCTCAATGCAGGATGATATACTATTGTCATCAAAAAGGTCTTAGATCTTCACAGGCTTGTTTTTCGTATTTCGTAAAATGCTCTAAATTTTGAGATTAGAATGATAAAATTTTTAATCATTGTTTAAGATAATTAACGATATTAACTATTTTAAAAATAGTTCAGATTATTTTTGGACATAACTAATCTTATTGATTCTATTTTCATACTGATATAAATAGACTATAATATAAAGGGGAGACGACATGAATCAAATTCGATGTTAATAGATGAGGAATACAATTTTTAATCAAGGGGACAGTCAAACTGTGCTTTACTAATAAAATTAATTTTAATATTTTAGGTTTATATTACGAATTCTACGGGTGTGATTATAAACAAGAGCGGTCTGGCTATCATTATAATTATATTATATTACTTTGCTAAACGACTGTACAAGACTGAACAAAATACTTTTTACAATGTAAATATATAATTACTAATATTTATAGATGTTAAAATCGGTCTGTAACTATGCAAGATATAGTTTTATAAAGTTATAAAAACAGAATATTATGAGATTATTCTTTTTCATAAAAGTATAGAATTGGTGTATAAGACAACAATTTTGTAAAAGTAATTATATTTTTACTAATTTATGTTACCGTATAATTACACATATAGAAAACATATATATTTCAGAAATCATAATTAGAAAAGAAATATCTAAATTTCATAAAATACTACTCATTTTCTAAGTTATACTTCGTTATATATAAAACTATTTACAATGATTCAATCAGTATGCCATTCCATTAACTTGTTTTGTTAATGGTTTAATGAAATAATAGTAATAATAATAATTTCTTACTTACGTCATTATTCTTTAACAGACAACTCAAATTTCTTTTTATATTATTCTTTTTTGAATTCAATCCGAGTCAAATAAAAGTCATTGCTATATAGAACTTTTAAGTATAGATAAAGACAAAATATTTTAATCATATATTTTGTTGAAAAATTATATCTCTCTAGAAATTATGTAATAATTTATTCTATTTTTTGAAAGTAATATTATGTAAATAAATTTATAAATATTTATTTCATTTTTATTAAATCGCTCAGCCTATCGTACAATACCTCGTAAATATATTTATACTTTTCCGCAGCACCTATACAATTTACTATACTTTCCTAAGCATTTCGTTTAATTTTATTTTTCACAAAATACTTTTGCAATGTGCAGGTAAAAGGAATACGTTTTTAAAATTTCTCATTAATTTATATAAAGTAGAATAATTATTATATTAATCTAATTTTTAATCGGTGAATATTAATTATACTCTATTTGATTAGTTGTTTTTAATTTTTTTTGAAAATTTTATATACTTGGATCTATAGAATTAAACATTTATATTTCGAATATCAATTTTGCAGTTAACTATATATATATATATATATATATATATATATATATATATATATATATATATATATATATATATATATTATTGCTTAAATAACGAGTATAATATTGAAAAAAAATGAAGTCAAACTAGACTCGATGAGTGCCTCTGGCCCGTTTCAAGTTAGTTCTCTAATTGAATCGTCCAATACCAATGAAAGACTTATTTGGCGCGTTAAGTTTCTTTATATAGCACGTTTATAGGAATTAGTGAAGAAGGCCCAAAAGGCGCGCTTGCTATTATATGTCCGGCAGAAGAAGAGAAGACGTATATATAAAGAGAAAGAAAGAGAAAACTCTACTTGTGCGCGACTTGAGAGAACCTACTTTTATTCGTGGGAGAGAGAGAAGACTGGGCCAAAGAAAGTGGGACATCAGTCGCGAACGCCGCCTCGTCGAGAGTATAAAATATATTATATGAGAGTTGGTTGATGTGCGCGCGTTATCAGAAATGCAGCAGCGTCGGTCGCTTCTGATGCTGCGCTATAAATCCACTCATCGCCCCCCCCGTCATATTATGCCAAAATGTGTATGAGCGTGTACAGGCACTAAGAACTGCGAAACGTACATTAATTGGGAAAAACAAATTAAGCGAACAAGGTAGAAATGAGTGTAAGCGTACAATAAATAAATAAATAAATAAATAAATAAATAAATATATATATATATATATATTATTGTTTCTTTATTATTTGCACCTTAAAATTCGAGCACAATATGAAGAAATGTATATGTTTTTGGTCTTTTTCTTTTTTTCTCATTCAATATATTTATAATAACAATCACAATAACAATTATAATAGTCATAAAAAATAGTTCAACGACGAGTCACATGGTTGAGTCATCGTTGCAGGAATCTCGATGTGCAATAAATCTTGATATATATAAAAAGGGTATGTATATATAAAAAAGGACTTGAGATGCCAAAAATTTAATTCTTCCGATTCTCGCAAAAATCTTTCTCCATCTCTTTCTCTTTCTCTCTCTCTTTCTTTCTCTCTCTCTCTCTCTCTCTCTCTCTCTCTCTCTCTCTCATACTTTCTTTCGCTCTCTCTCTCTCTCTCTCTCTCTCTCTCTCTCTCTGATTATTTCTCTCTATCTCTCAATTGGATTGATTAGACTTTTGGCCCTGTGCGGTTGCTGGTGAGGTTGCGTTGTTGGCTCCGTTGCTGCCGCCGTTGGCTTTGTACGGAAATAGTAGCTGTGCCTGATGCGTGCTCGAGCTACTCAACCGATTGGCGTTCAACGTCAGACTGACCGGGGTTGCGTTTAGAAGCTGTAGCCGCACCGGGCATTGGCGGTAACCTTGAACGAATAAATCAGCGCTTTAGACGAAATCGCTACATATTTTTTTAAAAAAATTGCTTGTCGCGATCCTTTGAATATCGTTGAAATACATCCTTTTTTGACTCGAAATTCCTCAAAGCTTTCATTACCATAAAAAATGTTAAGTTCAGAAATTTAAGAAATTTTGAGAAGTTTGAGATGAATTGACTATGTATGAATTTTCTCCTTTCGTTAAAAAGTAAAGTAATTATAATTTAATCATTTCAGTTTCTTAACGATTTTAATAAATTCAATAACAAATCTGTATCGAGTATCCTCGCGGCTACAGCAAAAAGCCGTGAGTTTCTTAAACTGAAACTCGATACAGATTCAATTATGAATTACAGATTCGTTTTTTGTAATTTTTCATTTATACCTTATGACTACTGCATTTGTTCAAAATATGTATTTTTATTTGAAGCTTCTTTAAGTTTGAATTTTCAAAACTTTATTTAGCAAATTAACTAAAATTTTTGTAACACTCGCCAAAACATACAATATTATATTAAATTAGCGATTATATAATATTTATTTTACCGAATAAGTGATAAATGATTCATTTTGAAGTTTGGAATTTTAGATCTCACTGAAGAATATAAAAACTAGTAAACTAGAATCATTACAACTAAAACCTGACTAAAAAGATATATCATAAAAGTTATTATGATAAAATGTTCATTTAGTGCAAAAACGGACGTTATGTTACTCAAAATTGGACATTTATATTTATCTTAACTGTATTGTGCAATTATATTACAGCAACAGTATATAATTAATGTATCTATCCTCTTATATAATGTATCTATGGAATCCGAGACTAGTATAAGCCTAGTATAAAAAGAAGAAACGATATATATATATCTATTCAGAGTATCTATAATTTTTATAAAATGAAAGTTTTAGAAATGTGTGGTTACTATTCGAAGAAAATGAGTTGAATACCAGCATGATGCGGCCCCGAGCAATGGCAGCAGATAGGGTTGTTCCTAGGCCGGGCGCAAAATTCAACACTATGGGGTTCACCGCAGCGCACGCAACGGGGCAGGTGTCGACAATTGGCCGCAACGTGCCAAAATCCCTGGCACCTGTAGCACTGCAGCACGTCATCGACATTCGACTGCTGGAGTTGTTGCTGTTGTTGCAGTTGCTGCTGCTGCTGCTGCTGGGGCTGTCCGAGGCCGACATCCATCAGTTGGTTCGCGTTACCAGAGAAGGGATTTTGGGGAGTCGGGCCGTTCCGCCACCAGCGCTCCGGAATCGCGCTAAAGCGAGCTGCGCTAAAGAAGTCGAGGCCCTGACGGAGCAGTTGTTCGTACTGGCTGGACTCCAGCACCTATAAATTGTGTGTGTGTGCGTGTGTGTGCGCGAGTGTGAGTGTAATGACATATATGAAGTGAAAAGATCATTGATTTCTTTCATTAAAAATATTAAATTTAATTATTTTCACAGATTTAGTCATTTAATATAAATTACACAGATTGAATATTGAAAAACTTTCTTTTTATCTCTTAAGAACTGTTCTGAAAAGGCTAAAAATGTTTGCAGTTATAATAATAATTTTTGGTAAATTATCAAACTTTTATAGAAGTAAATATGTTATTAATAGACGTATTAAAATATTTATATACTAGAAATTATTAATTCCCTATATAATTATTGAATACATTACTTTATAAAAATAGAAGTTTAGATTGAAAATTTAACAATAAGTTTAGTTATATTAACAATATATTGAAACTTTTAATATGTCTTTGATACTGTATAAGTTCAAATTTAAAAAAAAAAAAAGAAATTCTAGATATGTATATATAAATGTTATTCATTGTATGGTCTTTATTTTATACAAAAAATTTTTCTATTAAAAAAAAAGAAACACAACAGAAAACTAATGATAAAGAAATATTTATGTAATAACGATAATCTTATATGGCCGATATAAAGGTAGAATTATTAAAATAAATCTAATATAATATTGTAATTGTGTTCACTATAGTCTATCTATAATATAAGATAAAAATTACGCTCTTTAGCTTTTTCATAATAATACATTATATAATTTTATTTAATTCATATATATTATAATAAATAGCATGGTTATATCATTTCAAATTTTAATGTTTATGGATTGTTTGAAGCAATTATATTGTTTAAAATTATAAAAAGATAATCTTGAAATAGATAAAATGGGTTTATACATATTTAAAAATTATGCTTGTACGCCATAGTTAATTAGATTTAATAAAAAGTTTCTTTTACTTACCTCAACGCGCACGTAATGTCGCAATCGCTCGACATTGCCGGTTGCGATTCCTTGTCTGGCTAATGCTGAATTGAGATCCTGCAGAGGAATCGCCCAAGGTACGTCGCGCAGGAGGACCGCTTGTCGATAGCGAGAATCTCTGTCACAAAAACGAGCAACCTAGAACAATAATTAAATATTGTGAAACTATTTCAAAACTATTTTTTATTTTGCATATGATATTAATAATATTGACAAATCGTGGGCCTTTAAAGAACAGTAAAATGGATTCGCTTTTCTCTGTTTTAATATTAGAAAGAAAAATGTAGATTTGTAATTAAGTTGCACAATATATCAGTAAATCAAGTTCATATTATTTTTACAACTCTTCTTTATGACAATCATCCAAAATTGAGAGTCTTGGCTATAAATCAACTATGAATTCTTCATTATCTGGGCTAAACCATTGTAAATCCTGAATTTGCCTATACTTGCAACGAGTAAACATCATTAGATATTTAAAACGAATTGTTTTAATATTTCACGGCAGTTCAAATAATTTTTTAAATTACAATTAAGAAGAAATTCCAATAATTATCCTGAAAATATGTAACAATTACTTTTTTCCTTTAAAAAAATTATTCTATCTATAGTAATAATCATTAAAATCATTAATTCTTAATTTAAAATAAAAATAAATCATCTGTACCAATCTAATACAAATTTTATAATTATCATTATTCTGAAAATGTAAAAACTATGAATTGCACTTGATTATACATTGTATGTAATTTTTAAAGAATATTTTTCATTTATATATGAAATCCGTTTGAAATGTTTAATTAAATTACTCTATTGAGAGAATTGAAATTTTCTTATTTTTATTCCAGTTTTATGCTTGCGAATACTTGCGTAATAATTAGTCTATCAGTAATATAATGATGGACATAAATAAATTGACCCACTTTTGTGTCATCAGTATTGCGTTATTCTTTGCGGGCAATTAGAAATAAGAATTAAATTATATGCTCTGAAAAAAATCAATAAATTAAAAAAAAAATTGTTACGTTTAAACGAAAAAATTTTTATTTAAATAATTTATATACAATATTGTAATTCTAATTCTAATTAATTTGTAAAAAATATATATATAATAGTAATGAAAACTTGTGAAGTATTATTCGACAAAAAATTAAAATTCCGTCGAAATGCGTAATTGAATGCATTAAATAAACAAAAGAGGAGAGTGAGAGAATAAATATTCCTAAGTATCGAACTAATTATTTCACCTGTACGGCTCCCTCGAAGATCCTGGCGAGGTCGCCACGCTGCAGTAACTTGTCGGCGTCGGTCTCTCGCACGAAGCCCGCTATCAGGCCACAATGCGTTTCCGACACATGCCAGGGCCCTACAGGGTCGGTTGCGCGAATTGCGTCTTCGAGACTAGCGCGCGGCAATCCATCGCCACGAAGACTTCGGCCCAACTCTGCTCCCTGCTGCTGCTGCTGCTGTTGTTGTTGATCGAATCCGTTCGTACGTGACACGTATAGCCAGCATGTCAGCTGCTGTTGTTGATCCGAGGACTTCTCAGGGCTCGTGGAGGAGTCGACAATCCTTTCGTTCTGACCATCTGCTAGTAAGTTTCATTGGCAGCGTATAGAGATGTAATGAATTCACGAAATAGTCTCATTCATTTAAAATACAGGCAATACGGTACGTGAGATTGGAAGAATGAAAGAAAACATGGCGTGGTAG
Organism: Sycobia sp. Sy_11; assembly: GCA_018907035.1. Classification (NCBI taxonomy): domain Eukaryota; kingdom Metazoa; phylum Arthropoda; class Insecta; order Hymenoptera; family Epichrysomallidae; genus Sycobia; species Sycobia sp. Sy_11. The sequence continues at coordinate 121,111 of JACCIC010000071.1, read as the reverse complement.
TATTAGTCAAGGATAAAAGATGTTTTATGCGTCTACATTGTAAATATAAATAATTTTATAAGAGCGATAGAATTAAAAATTTCCAGGATACGTTTTTAGGATACCAAGGAAAAAATTAAAATGCCATTGTTATTATTATGGAAAGACTTAATTATATTTATTATCTGAAATAATAATTTATTCAGAATTTGAATGAAATTTGATTTATTTACTATGTGCATATAGCATATGATATATAGTTTATTATATTAACTTAAAATTTTAACCTTCTGTACAGATAGGAAAAAAGTGCTAAAAGCGTAAATATCGTCAGAATATTAAAAGAATGAAATTGCATTAAATTGGATATTATATTAATAATTAATTTTTTATCAACACATTAACGTAGAATAGGATATGTTCGCTTGTAGTATCAGTAAGGATAGAATTGAAATTAGTTGACATTGTAATTTAGATAATGCGAACTTAAAGATCATTAGCATAAAATAAGCATCTAAATTTCATTTAAAATATATAATACCTTTAAAAAACTTGTTTAAGTAGCTTAATTTTACCTTTCTGTTGTCCTCCGCTTTCCTGATCATCCATCCTTTAATAGTAACCGATGGTATTTTTAGCTTCAGGAAAGCATTTTTCCCTCGCGGCTACACCGAAAAGCCGCGAGTTTAGTTTGACAGCTATAGGTTGTTATGCATAAACTGAATCTCGGATAACTTCGTTCAATTAGTGTAAACCTGCATAATGTATAAATAATGGTAATTCTAAAGAAGTATTAAAAATATTTATAGTTAAACATTATTTTTCAAGCGTTGAAAGCGTTAAAAAGTAAAAGATAAGAAAGAAAATTTATAATTATCTATTTCATTATTTAAATACTACAAAAAACAATTAATAACATTTGTTTCTTTATTCGAAAATGAGATTTGTTGCCTAAAATATTTTAGATACATGTTTATAATACACCATTAGAAAAAAAACTTGTTAAATTCTTCTATAGTTATAATTTTGTATAATCTCATTAGTTTTTGTATATAAAACATAAAAATATAAAAAAATCTATTTCTATGATGATGAGCTAGTCAATAGAAAATAAAGATTTCGTATCTGGTTATTACATTTCGCATGAGAAAGATATAATAAAAATAAATTTTTTCAATTTTACAAAAACAAAAAACGCAATCGTCTTATTATAAAAAAGGATAAAGGCTCTAAATGTTCAAAAATAATTAAACTATTTGTAACGGGAATTATTGAATGAATTGTCGAAAAGCTAAATTAATTCTAGAATGTATTTTATAAAGTATTAAAGTTAGTTAAATAGTTAAGAAATTACAGTTTAGGATCAAAATAATTCCTTTCTGGTTGTTGAGAACAAACTCACTTATTATTTCTATATCTTAAAAAACAGGAAAAGAAATATGATTTACTGAAAATTGTTTCCAAGAAATAGTTCGAATATTAATTTGTTTGAAGGAATTGAATTGTTCAGCTGTCAATTTCAAGTAAGAAAAGATAAAAATATAAATGAAAAAAGCATTTCGTCTGTTTGCCGCAATGGTCGTTTCACGATGTCACTCTAACAATCTAATTATAAATTATAATTATAATTTATTGCCTCGAGTCATAGCGATAACTAAAACATCCGAAACGCCCTGAAAAAGATGAACAGCTTTTTTATTTGTCTTTTTATTTTTGCTTATTTAAAATTAACATCTGCACCATCTTTTCCTCCAAAGAAGATACATTTTTTACATTGGCTTCATATTTAAGAGGATGTAGACAAGTGTAGAGAATAAGGTCTCAATGAAGATGCAATGATCATTTTAGTGGAATTCCAAAAGTTTGCAAACATTTTTAACGTACTAATAGCTAATTTATTATTAAGTAAAAAAATTTATAGTCACGACCGAATCCTCGTTACCACCTAACACGGTAGTTTAAGATTTACGCTAGCTTGCATCTCGCGTAACTCAAGTTCTATTTCAGCAATAAAATCATGATAGAACTCATAATTTGTAGTCCGCGATGTACTTGCGGATAGGTTAGGGGTATTGTTTCCATTTTTTAAATTTCCTGGATTCAAGTTTTTCTGGAACCTGAAAAGCAGGTAAAAATCATCGAAAGATGCTGAAATATTACTAAGTTCGCAGATTCATGATTAATATAATTTAATTGCATATGGCAAGGGTCTGTTGGTTGTTAGAAATAAATATTTTATTTTTAAGTATGGTCTATTCACGTTTATGATTATTTATTATTAGTTAGTTGTCAGTTGATGAAAGGTGAAACTATTAGATGTGATCGACCTTTATTTGACTTATCCAAAATCTTTGTAACAAATTCACTCCTAGATTGTTCTTATTAGAATGTAATATATAAATTTATGAACATTTTAATCATTTTGAGAGTAAAAAAAGAATTAATGAATACGTAAAAGTAATATATGCTTTTTTATAAAGAGAAAATGAAGAATTATAGGTTACATTAATGATAATTAAGTTAAAACATTTTTTGTGAACATCAGGAACGTATGGAAATAGTGATTGTGGATTTATCAAAAAATATATCTATTTATCTTTATATTATATCTGATTGTTGACAATTAATGATAAGAAAAATCGCAGATTACTGCGCGGGCACATATTCAGGACCGCCTTACATCTAATAGCTGCCTAATAGCATAACATTTTTTATCAGCTTCCCTGTTGGACAGGGTGGTTTGCTTAAATAATAAATTATATAGCACCTAATCAAAACTTTTAATCTATAATTACAAATTATATTTACTGAAGTGATCCTTACCTTAAAAGTAAATAAATAAGAAAATACTTATGTTACTGGGTCAGATCAAGCAGGAGTGGAGCTCTGTAATGCTTAGCATAAGCATATATATTATTTCTACATATTGATTCATTCATTAATCTTAAAATCATCAAAACCATTATAAATTTATGTACTATGTTCTAATAAAATTAATCTAAATATGAAATTCTATACCAAGATTTGGGATCGGTCAAATAATGATCGATCACACCTACTAGTTTCACCTTTCATGAACCTACCACTAAATAATAATTCTCTTTTTATGGTTTCGATTGTTCAAATCATAAATATGAATAGAGCATACGTAAAATTAAGATATTCATTTCTTCTATAAAAAGAGCCATAGCACCTGTTTATAGCATCAATATGATATTAGTTTAATGGCGTGCAAGAAGAGTCTTGAATACTGGTAGCGTGTCATAGGGATTGAAAGTTTGTTTATTGAAAGTTGAAACTGATTAGTTTCAGTTTAGGTTCTACCGATAAGAGCGGAATTGATGTTGGAGGGCAAAAATAATTTTTTCAATAGTGTTAACTCGACTACCATAGAGCTACTCATCCAAATTGAATCCGATACATGTGGTTATCAGTTTTTAACTGCAGCATGGTTAAACGGCAATTAGATGCGTAGTGAATTGATGACTATTTATTGAAAAGATTGTATGAACGTGTAGATGGTGTGAAGATGGCGCACAGGTTTTCTCAAGGGATGCGCAGAAGTGCACGTGCAAAAACCACGTTACCGACGAAGTGATTGAAGCAGTTGAAAAAATTATTCATGAGGACTTTTGATTGACTATTGATGAGATTTTGGAAATGGTGTCTTCTGAATATCATAATGATATCATATTCATCTTCAATCCATACAATATTATGGGAGCATCTTTGTTACATAAATTTGGTACAAGATGGGTCTCACACGTACAAAAAACCACAAACTTTATTTCAGAAATTCAAATGAATATTTTCGACTACCCACCTTACTATCCAGAACTCGCACAAAGTGATTATTTCTTTTTCTCAAAGTTTCTTTCTGTAATCTTATACCGCAATAGAAAGGTTAGTTTTGTTTGTTTTACAATATTCCGTATTTAGACATTAAAATAATTTTCATACTTTATAAGTCAGTTTTTAGATTTATACAACATTGAAAGTGTATTGGGTCTGCAACGTCAGAAATTCGTGTTTTCAATGAAAATTTCGGCTTTACTTTAATAAAAAATGAAAAAATAGATTGTTCAAAATATTGTCAATTACTGACGGGTATGATTTCTTTGCACACAAGTCAAATAATTTATGGAATCCATCCGAAACAATTTCTCATCTTTTACGACAAAAAACGAGTTAAGCTGATTTTGGATATCTTCAGTTCAAATAAGCGTCATGCAGTAACAGCTTTCAGCATGAACTGAAACAAGTGGTAGTCAGCAAGGATGAGTCTGGTCTGTAAGGCGGATGAGGCAAAATTGCTCATATTCTGTTTTCTAAATAACTTTTGAGATAAAATGAACCTGGAATCTGGCATTCACACAATGTAAAATCAATATCTCGTGTCTGATTTCCCATTATATATATATTGCAACCTCAAAAATGTGCAGCTACGCTTACCGTATAATCGACAACGTATGTATGTATGTGCGTATCTACCACAGCACACTAGCTGGATCCACTGGCTTCTGGAACGGGGAACGGGGAACTGACAGGGGGACGCATTATTTCATAAATTACAAGTGATATAATGTATACATGGTAGATTTTATTTACAATAATATATATATATATATATATATATATATATATATATATATATACACGAGGGTGGATTGATAAGTTTCCGGTCTGACCAAGAGATGGCGCCACTAGGCCTACCTTCAGGTGGCGTTCTATAGTACCATCCTTAGATAGCTTGTAGCTATAGTTTCAGTCCGATCGTCATGCTGGTTTATGTTTGAGAACACGCTGAACAAGACGCCTCTGTGTTTTTCGTAAAAATGGAAAAGCTGAAAAATGGTGCTCTCATCAAATACTTTTATTTGAAGGGGTTAACGCCCAAGGAAATTAAAGAAGAGATAGACTTAACACTGAGGACATCTTCCTCATAATATTCAATCGTGAAGCAGTGGGTTTTCGAGTTTAAAAAGGTACTGCTTGGCGGCTGGAGCGGGAAGGGAAGTGCTCATTCCGTTTCCAATTATTCTTGGCACGTACTCTCATGGTTCGTGAGTGCGGTATTCGCGATTACCCGCGAATACTCGCGGTTTTCACCGAACGCATAAATATGCGACACCCAAATCGGCCGTCACAAACTCCCCCTCTCGAAAGCGTCGTAGGGGAATCGTGTGGTTATGATTCATTTTGACATTGTATAATATATGCTGCGCGGGGATGTCAACAATAACTGGAGGGACGATGACGTATATCGGGAAAAAGAGACGGAAAATAGATTTCCTGTGAGTAGCCAATGTTGATGTCGCTTACAAAATGATAGAATTTATTATAACATTCGCTGGTCTTTTACATCTATCGTAGATATTCCGCTGGCTCAATATAAATTTAACTTGCTGTGATGCCATTTGTATTACCACCTGTGTGCTATTTTTTTTGTAATTTTTCTGTTTCTAATCCTACCGCTAAATTAATGTAACTACGCTAACGCTAAAACTACACTTTGTGACTAATCTTCTTATTACTACTAATTATGAAACTATTTTTTAAAACTATTGCAACTATTGCTAATTCTTAATTAATCTATTCTAATTCTATAGTATCGATCCTAGTTTTTACTTAATATTATTCTATTTCTAAGTCCTAGGCTCGCATATCACTAAATTCTGAACTTCTCACTAGCGTCTTCTGCCCTTTTTGAATACGTCCTGGGCGAGTACGTTACACTATTTGTATCACCTTCTTGCCGCGGTGTTCGTTTCTGAAACATTTTGATGCTTTAAGTAAGTAGCCTACTGTAATTTCGATCCCTTTTTCGCTCTTTTATTGCCTTTGCCCTCGCCTGCCGATGCTGTATCAACGCGTTATTTTTATTTGAAGGAGTTGATTCTACTTTTATGTTTCTCAGTCATCCCGTTCGTAACTTTAAGTGGCAGTGCTCTCTTCACAGCAGAGGCAATCACGGGGGCGACATTGGAGAAAAATTTTGGGTATCTATTTTTATTCTCTCGGGCCTTTTTTGTACCTTTTTTCTAAGCTGAGTCAGTTTTCTATTTATTTAAGTAAACTGCTGCGCCTGTCATGACGTTCATAACCGGCAGTTTGCTTCCTACTGCACCAGCTACTTCCTGTAGTGTATGGGCTACAGCGTGGCTTTCATCTTGCTGATGCACCTCTCCCTTTTCAACCCATCCTTTACTCGACACCTAACGTGTCGTCTTTAGCACCTTCGTCGACTGCCTCTCGTAATTGCCCTTCCCCTTCCAAGATGATACGGCAGGGGTCGATCGCTTCGGACAGGTCATACACGTGCGTACGTCGCGAGATATGTAGCGTCTGTTCCGAGGGTGTGATCATGCGGTGTACCCCTCTATTCCACAATTTCAGCAGCCGATTGTCGGTGGTGTTATATTCCCCTTCCGCATTTGCAACTTCTTCGATACACTACCTAAGCCTAGTAGTAGTCTTGCTGGTTGTGGTGGGTGTGAACATAGTGAGAGTACAAAACTGGAGGGTGGCGTTATTTTTAGACCCATCAGGGCCGGGAGTGCTCTCTCTGAGGTGGCGGTATAGTTTGTTGCTTGTGTCCCACTGGGTGGCTCATCGATATATGCGATAAGTACCGTTTCGAATCGTTCTTCGGGAGCTAGTATTTTGAAGGAATTAAATGTTCTTTCACATTTGCGGTAGTGCGAATTATTGTGGCTGGATATGGACTCTTCTGGGTGCGGTAGAGGTATGAGGGGATACTTTCTGCTGGCCTCTTCATCGCCGGGGATTTTATACTTGGACGGTACAATAATCCGTTCTTCGTCTATTCTCTGTGTCTCGAGTGCGTTGGGATTTTGGGCGAGTTTTTCAGCGGTCCATCTTTTGCGTTGCGACTGAGCGCTTAAAAAAAAAAGGTCGCTCAATTATGCTTTGTTGCACATAAACATTCCCGGCCGCACCTAGCTTTCGCTTTATCGGCCGGTTGTGCTCTAAATCTTTTCAGTATTACTGATTTTTTCTTATTGGTGCAGATCTGTACATTATTGCGACTTTTGTAGACCTACAGTTTATAGTGGGTTCCAAACCACTTTTTATTGCACCATTTATTTACAGACTAGAGTTTAACCAGTGTACAGGCTGAGTTTTCTTATTGCTAATTAATTATGACACTGTGTAGACCAGTGTATAGTGCTGGTCTACTTATTTAGGAATATAACTTTGTGTATATATAAAATACTGCCAGTGTAATTAGGTTCGGTATCGTGATTTGCAGTTTTGTGAACAGATGTATGGCGCCCGTCCACTTATGTTAGTGTATAATTTTTTGCATTATATAAAAATGTATTTATGTGTATATGATCCTTTGTATATATGCCCTTTTATTTTCAACTGCCAGTTCCCTACCTACCTATTCAGGTTCCTCTGTTATGTCTGCTTCAAGCAGATTTTCTATCGCTTCAAGAGACTCCTTTGCTTGTACGAGCTCTTTGACTAGTTTCTCTAGTGCTTTGTAATGCACTAGGCTCAATAGAGTTCTGGCCTCAATAGAGGTTTTATTATCTCTCCGGAACCTGATCCTAATTTCCTTGTATTTGGGACAGACGGTCAGAACGTGCTCTGGTGTGTCCACCTCCCCACTTGTGTATGTATCTCTCTCTCTCTCTCTCTCTCTCTCACTCACTCTCTCTCTCTCTCTCTCTCTCAGATGAAAGTGAGAGAGATATGACCCGAAGTCACCATGCCCAGTGAGGAACTGGATTAACCATCGCGACGGCATGATCCAGTCTGCCTTAATCCTATCTCTGACACTAGATAGGTAAGAATGCGTCAGCCTACCTTTTGTTGAATTATTCCAGATCCTCTGCCAGTTATCGAGATATCTTTCAGATATCTCTCTCGCGGTACGACGTTGGTCCTCAGGTGACGCTGCATTTTTACGGTTAGCGCACAGTTCGGCTCTACGCCTGCATTCTAGCACGATGGGGAGTTTTCCCGCTATAACTGCTAGGGCGTCTATCGAGGTGGTTCTGTATGCATCAGTGACTCTAATGAGCGCGTGTCTTTGAGTACACTTGTGTTGCAAAGTACCAACTTGCGTTGCTGTTCAACACACATCAAATCGTGCCAACCTGCCGCTGCATAAGTAGCGATAGGTGTGAACAGCCCGATATAGATAGTACTAAGCGCCTTAAATTTAAGCCCATTCCCATCTTGCCAGGCGTCCAATTCTATTAAACAAATCCACACATTTGGATTGTACCGCTTTCAAATGGCAACCGATTTTAAGAAGTTCGCCGAAGTGGATTCCAAGGTATCGTACACTTTCTAATTTCTTCACCCTCGAGTTGCCGACCGTAATTCAAGGGGGGGCTTTCGGGTGAAGGTGACCTCTCAAAATCAACATTCCACACTTATGAGAGGCCAGCCTCATTTTATTGAGGCGTCACTAGGATTCCACTTTTTCAATATAACTCTGGCCATTGCTTTCGATCTTCCTACGGGAGTCTCCCTCCACTAGGAGTGCGATGTTGTCCGCATAGCGATGATCTCACACCATTGTCTTCAGAGCTACCAAAGAAGGGGATCTAGATCAAGGTTCCACAGAGTTGGGCCTAGTACGGATCTCTGCGAGTATCTTTTACTGATCCAAGTTCTACTTCCTCAAAGCCATCTCGTATGAGGACTCGACGGCCCTTCAGGTAACCTTTTATTAGTTTGTAGAGACTCCTGGTGCATGCTTTGCTTTTCAATGCTGTTAGTACAGCGGGCCACCAGACATTGTCGAAGGCGTCCTTTATATCCAGGAAGATTGCTACAACATATTTTCTATTCGATTCACTCACAGACTTACGCAACTGAACTATGGCGTCCTCAGTGGATCGCCCTCTCCTAAAGCCGTATTGTCTACGAGACAACCTCGTTTCAATGATCCTGTTTAATTTCTTCAGTATTAAAGCCTCAAGGGTTTTGCCCTGTAGTGGCAAGAGGCAAATGGGCCTGTAGGACGCACGGTCCTCAAGTTCTTTGTCCTCACTCTTTCGGATTGTGACTACTTGGCCAACCTTTCACTCGTTTGGGAAGACCGAAAATCTCAGACACGAGTTGATATTGATCAGGTTTTTCCTGATGGTCAGCAGTGCTGTTCGAATGATGGCCAAGCCCCCAGCTTCATCTTGGCCATGACCTGATCCAACTCGGTGAGATTAAATTCGACCTCGGCTCCCCTCGGTGGGAGAACGTTAGCCAAGAACCTCATATCTTTTTGCTCTTGCGTATCATCCTGAATATTGTCTGGAGTGAACAGGGTGTTTAGCACTGCTGTAGCGGTGCTCACCCAGTCCGTCGAGTAGGTGTCATTATCCAGACGGACGTTGCAATCAACCTCCTTAATGGACAACTTATCTACTTGCAGTCAGTAAGCTACGCCCCAGGGGTTCTGATTACCCTTTACAGTAACAAAGTCTTGCCATTTAGTCTCTTTAGTGTGTCTGAGTCTACGGACATACTCCTTTCTGGCCGCTTTGTATTCTTTCTTGAGGTGCTCCCGTCTGACGGGATCACGCTCTTTCTGGAATACTCGACGGGCTCGATTTGTAGCCCTTTTCTACCTATTTAAGTCAGGATTCCACCAGAGAACCCTTTAACAGCAACCCTACTCCTCGGTATGCCAGCATTGTACGCTTTCCTCAAAGTGGCTGCCAATGAGCGAACTCTCTCAATAGTCTCCATTTGGGAGTCGGGCATTTCTTTAGGGACGTGGTCCCATTCATCCTCGAGCACAGCGCAGAAAGTATCCCACTTCGCTTTCTGTGTGGAGTATCGCTTTAGATTCTGACCTTAATTCGCAGCACCTGAACTTGCAGGTGTGCGTGCACCATTAAGGTGGAACGTAATCGTTCTGTGATCACTCGAGGTCTAGTCCTCTCTGACGACCCACCCTGTGATCAGTGTCTCGAGATTCGTGGTGACAAGAGTTACGTCCGCATTTCCGTCTCCAACTTCGTTGGAGACGGTACCGATACTACCTGGCACATTGGCGATCCGGAGGTTGCATTGCGCTATAAAATTTTTGAATTCCTCTCCTTTGCGGTTGGTGCGATCAGACCCCCACAGGGGGGATCTGGCATTGGAAACAGCACCTATTAACATCATTCTCCCTCGAAGTGCATGCAGCAGCTTACTTAAGTGTGTAAGGTGTACCTCTATTTCGTGGCTTAGCTGGAAGTATCCATTGGCCACATACGTCGTTAAAGAACGCCGCCTAACCTCCGCTACAGTGAAGTGTGTATTTGTTAAGTGCGTTAATTTTAGCACTGTCACCTCGGGGTTGAGGACTGCTATAGCCACCCAGGGGATTTGCCCGTCAACATATACAATCCGTGTGCGCAGCCCGAATCCTTCTATTCGGCCACTACGCTGGTATGGCTCCTGGAGAAGCAGGATGCTTACTCCTCTTTCCACAGATTTTGATCTCTGGAGTGACCCTGCGTGCTCTTCTGGCATTTAACTGCGCGTAGCGCAGGAGAGGTCCTTTTCGATTATTTCGTGCATTACTGACCATAGTCCGTCGAGTTCAATAATCTTTCCATGGCAGTTTTGTACGCGGGACACTTGTTGTCCGTTGAGCCGTGGTTACTTGGCCTTTTGGCCTTTTTGTAATTGACACACTTCGGTGCTGATTCTTTTTTTGTACAATCTTTGCTGCCATGTCCCTCTAGACTACAGTCGGAGCAGAATTGCTCAGACTTGCAATGTTTTGCTACGTGCCCATACCCTTGGCACACGTTTACACACCCAGTCATTCACATTCAAGTTCTCCTGCCTTCGCCCTCTGTTGTAGTACCTAGCCAGTTTCTGGTCAGCGCTGCTCAGGCTTTTTTTCACCATCATGTGTAATTCTGTTAATATTTTCATACGATTCAGCCAATCTGTCTGAGTTAGATTTTGCATTTGCGGCGCCGCTCTCTGTGTGTTCCGTTACGTCGGTATTTCGCGTGGGTGATGCCCGAAGTTTAGAAAGGCCGGCGATGTCTACGTGCTCGTGTGCACGGCGGTGTTCACCGCAAATTCAAATTATGGTAGATGGACGTTCCAGTTTTTATGGTAATGTTTGACGAAGATAGCCATCGTTTTCATGAGGCGGTTTACCCGTTCGACTGAGTTTGTCTAGGCACGATAGGGCGGAATCAACTGGTATACGACTTCCAGTTCTGTTGATCTGCCCTTGAGCCCATTATTGGCAAATTCCGTGCCATTGTCTGTTATTAAATATTGCAGTGTTTGACGTGTTTATGTACACTCCTTCTCATTCCAGACCAGTTTTGGTCCACATTGTTCCATGTTTTGTCTGTGCGGAAATGTCCTGAAATTCGTCTGTCATGACACTTATAAAGCACTCGCTCTGAATCGCCTAGCAATATGACTTGTTTCTAGTCGTCTTGGCTGCTGCTTAGCGTCTCTGTGAGCACATTCGGGCGGCGTTTATTTATTTTATTATTTGTTCTTGTCCAATCCGGGTTATTTGTCTTGTTGTTCTCGGATTTCTCTAACCTTTCCGTCTGACCATTTGTCTCTTTTAATGTTGGCGATAGTGGCGGTAGGCGTTTCGGCTGGCTGGGGGAGGGGGGTCCGGAAAGAGTATCTGGTATGTGGTGTAGAGCTCCTCTGCGATAAACGATTTCTATGTTATATGTCTGTAGAGCTGTGGCCCATCTTACTAGGCGGTCCGTTAGGTCTTTAAGCGTGTGTAAACATTTTAGGCTACTATGGTCTGTGATGAACGTAAACTTCTCGCCTAACAGATATCCGCAGAACTTATACATGGCCCACAGGATGGCAAGGCACTCTTTTTCGGTAACGGTAGAATTGGACTCTGTTTGTACCAGCGCCCTGCTCGCGTAGGTGATTGGGTGCTCTGCGTCTTCTTGTGTTTGGATTAGCACTATGCCTAAGACATAGTTACTTGTATCCATCTGTAGGACGTATGGCTGGTGTTGGATGAGGCGCGCGAGTACTGGTGCTTACGTCACCAGGATCTTAAGCTTCTCCAAAGCTTCCTACTGAGCTTATTCCCAATGCTACTTAATGTTTTTCTTCAGTAGTTTGGAGAGTGGCAGTTTTACTTTGGCTAGGTCTTGTATGAATCGAGCATACCACCTGATCATGCCTGAAAAGACCCGTAATTGGTAGGCCTCGGATTGGTAGGCCTCGGATATTCACTCACCAAGCGAATCTTTTTGGGGTCGGTGTGCAAGCCTTCCTCGTCTACGATGTAGCCCAGATACTTGACTTCCAGCAGAGCTCGGATTTATCCTTGTTTATTTTCAGTCCGACTTCGTTGCACGGCTACCTAGGAGCTCTTAAATTGTAGGACGTCCATGTCTAGTAATGGATGTGCGTCCTCTCTGTTTAAGGCTGGATCCGACGCAATCGCTGCTTTATAGGGTGGTGCCCATGCACCCCTATGTGATGTTGTTGCATACGTACGAGTTGCAGTGTTTTGTTCGGCGTTGGTATAAGCTGTCATAATACCGGCTCGAACTCTCGTTGTTCAGTGCTGTCGAGTCGTGCTACTCCTTTGACTGCTGCAATATCTATGATCATTTCAATGACGCCGTTTTCCTGGATCATGAAGTGCTGTTTGACTTTTCGTGACGTATGTGACGTCAACGAAGTTGATCGTCATCTGCATGGACGCTCAGATGTCCATTTCGATGATTAAGTCGTATTTTCACGACTTTGAGACTTTGAATCGCACTTTCACCTGCCAGTCATCTATATTAAATAATTGGTCGACTTCGCCGTCGTTTAGGTATACTTTGCCATCCGGCAAAGTTCGAATGTGCGTTAATCACATCTTTAGCCCTGGGGCAGTTGTAGTGGCTATTCTTGATTATCGGAGTCATGTCACAGGGGGTGTCCAGGTTAAATCCTGGATCCTCTACTCTTCAAAACTGTCCGACTGTTGTCGTGGATCACAGCATGGGCAGTTTTACGTAGTGACGTCTTTTTCACCGCAATTGTAGCAGTGAAGCTGCCTTATGTCTAGGCATATAACCCAGTGCTCTAGTTTCTTACAAGGCCGACATGGCCCTGAATCCTCATTTCCTGAGCTATCTTCGCTGCGTTTATCGTCTTGACGCGACAAATATTAGCGTGTATATTCTCTTCTATCTCTGTCGTTTCTGGCGGTATCGGCCATTGCTCCAATCGTTGTCGCGGCTTGGCGATCGATACTCGCGATCGGGCTTTTGTCATCGGAGTCGTCGGTCATAGTTGCAGTCACCACGTTCCAAAGTTTGATAACGATAGGGGCTCGGTAAGCTATAAGGGGTTGGAAAATTTCTGAATCTTGGCGGTGATAAGCGTCTGGTGCGAGATAGTGATGGGGACTAGTTATGAGGGGATGACGGGAGATTACAGTATTTAGGTGGTTTGTTGTTTCTTTCTTCTGTCTATCGTGAGGACGGATTTCTGGTGTTTTGGTGTACTAGACTGTAGTCTCTTCGTTGTTTTTGTGGTTCTTCATTTTGCCGTGGTTCATCAACACGTTTAGTTCGAACCGAAGGTTCTGTGATTATCACAACCTTTTTGGCCACTGATGGCTTATCGTTGTCGATGGCTGCCGATCTGGATCACTTACTCGTTCTTTCTGAGGAGCAGCAAGCTGTTGTCTTTACTTTGCAGTCCTCTGAAGATGGTGGCTTTTTGTATTTCCGCCTAAGTTCTTTTTTCAATTCGATTTGCTGTCCTATCAGCTGGAAATCGTCGATTGATTTGAAATCGTTCCTGTCGATCTTATCATGGTAAGATGGGTGTAGATTTAGATAGATTCTATCGAGCTGTTATTCGCAATTGAGTGCTGGCATCATCTTATTTATTAGCGACAATATGAACCGATGGGTTCTTTCGAACCTTGCGTTCGATCGCGCAGCTCTTTCTCTAGTCGTAGGGTATAATGAATCGGCCAGAATTGGCGGCGCAAGGGTGCTCTAAATTTCTTTAGGGTGCGCCAATTTTTATAGAGGGGCCTGTCTCAAATTCGTGCTGATCCGCTCATTTCAAAATGTGTGTTGTAAGGATATATAAACTACACATGGCGTCTTCTAACCGTTCGAAGGAATCCTCCACATCCTCTCGAGGAGCTCCAGTGAATTGTATGTACCACTGTCGTAACAGCTGTCCGGTGCGCGATAATTTCAGGTACGTGTTCTCGAACGATCTGTTCGAGGTCATCGGACGGATTTCTGTGGGGGTTGGCTGTGCTTCTGGCGATAGCTTGGCAAGTTCAGGTATGCTGTTGGGTATTGTTGTAACAACATTAGGTGGAGGTATGGCTAGATGACCGGTACCAGTTGTTTGCCGTAGTTAGGGGTTTTTCCAATTTCCCTGCTAGATCCGTGCTGTGATCTGATGGTAGCATCCATGGTTCGGGTAGATATTTAAGTACATCTGTTGTGGGGATTATCTCTGTAGTATTGTGGAGGTCATCCGGGTTTGTCCCGTTAGGCCGGTAGGCGTTCTCTATGAGCCGGCAGGCAACTGTGATAAATGGTTTGCTTCGAGAGCTATCGAGATCAAAGCATCTGAGATCTCCGTGACGTCGAGATGGTCTTGTTCTAGATTTCTATGATGTTCCGGTATGACGTCGGCCGTTCGTTGCTGGTCTGTATTATGTATAGGTAGAACGAGATGTACAAATATAATTCTGTAAAATCGGGGAATTCTCTGTCAAAATTTTTGTTTAAGAATTCTTAAAGCCTTATGGTGTTACATTTTTTTTCTAACGATTTGTAATTATTATATATATCTCTTTTTTTTAAGAAAAAAATTATTATTATTCCTTTTTGTTTTATATCTCTTTCTATTATTGATTAAAATAATGAGTATTATTATACAATTTGTGTCTGTTGTCTCTGTTGTTGTTGTTTTGTCTTTATGGATATTTTTATTATTTATTCAAATTGTTGATATTATTCCTTTTGAACGGTGGGTTTATTTGAGATAGATGTGATTAAAATATTATTATTATTATTATTATTATTATTATTATTATTATTGGGTGAGGGGCAACAACGTAAATTACGTCAGCTGCTATCTCACCCCGAATGAGGCCATCGGGGGTTTCCAGTCTAAACTGGATGTCTTTGAGATGCGGTAAAAGAAATGGAGGGGGAGTTGGTAATGGCTGGGGATTCAAACAGCAAAGCTCTCGAGTGGGGGGAACCCTTGCCGGACTCTAGGGGAAGACGAGTGATGGACATGGCATGCAGACTAGGTCTGGTTGTCTTGAACTCCGGATCTACGTCGAAATTTCGGAGACTTGGCTACAGAGAAACCATTCCTGATGTATTCTTTACGACGGAGATTCTGGCCGCATGAGTGCGGGACAGGCGGGTGATCGAAGACTATACAGCCAGCGATCACCAATACATCACCTTCTGTGTTGGTGATACCACGCCAGTTAGGGCGACAGTTGAACGTCGCCTATCCAGATGGATCGTCGCGAGGATGGATCACGAGAAGTTTTCCTAGGCGCTAGAACGCGGACCGCGCCTCCTGGTTGAATTACCAAGGAGCGCAACGCTTTATGAGCGCACGAAAGCGGTAACGGAAGCTACAATGCATCTGATCTGCCAAGCCTGCAAGCAAGCGATACCGAGAGAGCAAGCGTAGCCCAAAGATCCATGGGGATTGAGGTACAAAATCATAGCCCGCAAATTAGGCATGTTCCATAAAAGTATGCCTATTAGCGCGGAAGTGATGGAAGGTATCGTCCATGCTCTATTCCCTACTCATCCCAAACGAAGGGATGAGCTTCTGGTTCTCGTGGGTCCTGAGACACCGACTTTCACAAGGGTGGAGCTAGAGAGAGCAGTGCGCTCTCTGAAGAACAAAAAGGCACCAGGACCTGACGGACTTCCGGCAGAAGTGTTGAAAGCGGTGGTACAGAGCCATCTTGAACTCTTGCTTGGCATGTATAACTCGTGCCTTCGAGTGGAAATATTTTATCGCTGGTGGAAGGAGGCGAGACTTGTGCTGATAAGCAAGGGGAAAGGATTATCTAGTGCTCCGTCGGAATACACATCCTTATACATGCTAGATACCGCCGGGAAACTCCTGGAAAAGCTAGTGATATCCCGGCGCTTTTTACATCTAATGACGTTTCCGAGAGGCAGTATGGTTTTTGGAAAGGGCGGTCAACCATAGATGCTATTCAGGAGGCAGTAGAGGCGGCCAGGACTATGAAGCGGGGGAATCACTTCTCCCGACCTCTGTGTCTTCTGGTGACACTCGATGTCAAAACCGCGTTCAACTCGGTTAGGTGGACAGACGTGCTGTGGGTACTGGAGAAGGACTTCAATGTACCTAAGTACCTACTTCAGATCATCGGAGATTATTTGAAGGACAGATCCATTCTGTATGAAACGGCAGAGGGCTCTAAGCAAAAATAGCTAACGTGTGGCGTGGCCCAAGGCTCCATCCTGGGTCCCGATCTATGGAACATTTCCTATGACTGAATGCCGGAAGACGGCTCGCTGATCGGGTATGCGGATGATGTGGCAGCTGTTATTATTGCGCGCAATATGACGCTGGCACAGACGCGCCTTGATCAGACCATGCGAAGAATTCGCCATTGGATGGGTGATCACGAGATGGACTAGCGGAGGCGAAAACTGAGATTGTGCTCTTTACGAAGAAACGCGTCCACAGAGTGCAGCCGCTAATTATTGGGGAGATATCGGTCCTGACCAAGGCATCTGTTAAGTATCTGGGGGTGATGCTAGATACGAAGCTCACCTTCTGGTAATATATTCGGAGGTCGGCGGACAAGGCGGTTGTAGTGGCGGCCTCCCTTTGCAGGGTCATGGTCAACATAGGAGGATCACGCCCCTGCATCCGGCGGCTGCTACTGCGAGCTGCTGATTCCGTCATGTTTCACGGTGCTGAAGTCTGGGCCGATGCGCTGCAATACAAAAAGTATCGCAGGCGCATGGTGGCTGTATAGAGGAGATGTGCTCTTCGTGTAGCGTGTTTGTATCGCACGGTCTCGCAGGCCGCCTCCCTAGTTGTTGCCAGGGTGATCCCGGTAGACCTTCTGGCCCAGGAGCGGAAGTTCGTCCACCAGATGAACAGGATACTTCGCCAAGCCGAAGAGAAGCAGCAAGCCAGAGAGCGTTCGCTGGCTTGTTAGCAGAATAGGTGGGAGCAAGATACGCGCGGAAGATGGACCGCTAAACTTATAAGTCAGGTGGCCCCGTAGATCGGTCGGCAGCATGGGGAGATAAATTACTATCTCACCCAGATGCTGACCGGCCATGGGTACTTCCGCGCATACTTGCACAAGATGGGTAATGTCGCGGATCCAGGTTGTATATACTGTGGATCCGCAAAAGACGATGCCCATCATACATTTTTTGTGTGCGGGTAGTGGGAGCAGCAGAGGGCGCTACTGGGGGAGGACGCTGGAAGGTTTACCCCGGAAGGCATCGTCCCTTTGATGCTCTCCAGCCAGGAAACATGGGGAAGGGTTGCCTATTTCGTCGAGGATATCCTCAGACGAAAAAAGGCGGACCTTACCTAGATCCTTCTATTTTGCTGGAATATGGAGGCGCCCAAAGGCGAACATCCTGCTCCCCTCCCCGAAGTAATGCCAATATATTTCAGTAATATTTCGCGATGCTTTTTCTATTAGATAATTTTATTGTTATTTTTCTAGGTTATATTTACTCTTTATTAACAGTAGTGGTGTTATTATTCCTATACCATTACTCTTGTTATAGATTAACAGAGCTTAAATTTTTTAAATATAAAATTCTCTATTATAAAATCTTAACATTTTTCAGGTCGTGGTTATTATTTGCTTTTATTGTTTTTATTGTTAGCCAAAAAAAAGAATTTCTATAATATGTGTACTACGTGTTGATGGTGAATATTTTATTTATTTGGTTAATATAGTGTCTTTATAATTTTTATGGTTAAAATTATTTTAATTATTGTTTATTTATGTTGTAGTTATTCCTATTATTTCTTTATACCAGTGATATGGTTTTATGCTCCTTGTCTAATTTTGCCTATATCAGTTATATTAAGAATATTAAATAACGAGGTTATATAATGCCAATAATATGCCTTGTTTCTATTATATACTTTATCCAGTTATATGGTTAATTAAAAGTACGTATATTATTCATAAGTTATAATATATTATATCATATATTATATTATTTATAATTGATATATGTGATGTATATTATATTATAATATACATATTTATAATATACATATTATATTATAATATACATATTATACAACAAATATTATTATTTTATATGTTTATGTATTTATTTACGTATATGTTTATGTATGTATTTGTTTCCGAGTTTAAAAGGGTCGTGTGAGCACCTCTGATGAGCCTCGCTTAAAACGCCTCATTGAGGTCACAACTCCAGATATGATCGAAAAAATCCATCAAATAATGCTGAAAGACCGCAGATTATAAGTGCGTGAGATAGCTGAGATCTGTAAGATGTCATATGAACATGTAAAAAATATTTTGCATCAACATTTGTATATGGAAAAGCTCTGTGCAAGATGGGTGCCGCGTTTGCGAACAGTCGACCAAAAATTGATTCGAAAGAACATTTCTATCGCCAATTTGGCGTTGTATAAGCGTAATGCAAGCGATTTTTGCGTCGATTCGTAACCGTTGACGAAACTTGGATCCACCACTACACTCCTGAAACCAAACAACAGTCTAAACAGTGGATTGGACCAGGAGAACCAACTCCAAAGAAGGCAAAAACAATTTTTTCGGCGAATAAGGTTATGGCTACTATTTTTTGGGAGATAAGAGGTATTCTATACATTGATTACCTTGAAAAGGGTAAAACTATCACTGGTCAATACTACGCAGACTTATCGCAACGTTTGAGCCACGAACTGAAAATTAAACGACCTCATCAGAAGTTTCCCTTCTCCAGAATGTACTTGCTTCCATGAAGATGGGCTGTAGATGCTGCGCATAGTCTGCTGAATCTATCGCAGTGGATGTAGTCGTCTGTGTACCAGCAGTTTCGTTTACATGCTGGCACTTGATCGCTGGGATCACGCTACTAGATTCAGGTGCAAACTGAAGATCTGTCAGTGGATATAACGAATCACGTGCATCCTGCTTAATTGGGGCGAGTGCATCTAGCTGCCTGCTAGACTAACTAGCTATTGGAAATTGATTGAGAAAACTATAGCTGATTTCAGTCAGTTACAGTTTTTTTACAAGAGCTTTAATTTCTTTTTACGATTGTGGAACAGATAGTTGCCGATAGAACTGTATGTGCGATTGTCGCATCAAAAATGTCACTGGAATGTACTGTTAATAGTCTAAGAATTGGCTTCAGTTTTTTTAATCTGTCACGGTTTACGAAATAATTTATCTGAACAAGATTCAACTACCATCAAGCTAGTAAATTGTCATCAAAGAGATAGTTACGAGGTTAAAGAATGATAATTTACATTAAGTAAACAGTCTATAATAAAGATAGCGAAAGTATAAGTCCAATATATAAGTCCAAAAAATGACGAAAGTACGGGTAGAATTTTTCACCACGGTAGAAGGCTACGTAAGGCAGTATTCTACTTTACAACTGAAAAAAAGTTTTTTTTACCTTTTTTGAAAGTAAATATATTCAAGAAAATTAGCTCAAAATTGTAGAAAGATTCAAGTAGTCTACTTTTTCACCTTTCAAACGAATTTACCTGAGCACGCTATTCCGACCCGTCCAGCGCGCGCGCCGGATTAGGCATCTATCTGGCCTTGTTCGTTGCAGCAGCTGTTCCTCTATTGTAAATTATTACACCTATATATATTCTCATCAAAATATATACCTTTGCTTCTCAATATTACCTTCCCTTTTATGAGACTGCAAAACTGAAAGCCGGAGAAAAAAAACGAAAAAAGTAGCTGCACCGAAGAAAGTTGTGAAGAAACTAAAAGTTATGATTAAAAAAGTGAAAACTGCTGATCTAAGTATCAAATTAATGAAGGAGTTATCTAAAAACTACAGTCTTGCAATTGAAAGGAATTCAAATTCAGTAGACGGCATGCGAAACGAGATCTGGGTCGGCCATTACCACAAAATCTCAACAGACTCTAAACCACAGCATACGTACTGTTCAGACAGCTTTTGCAAGTATAAGAAGGCCGAAGCAAACAACGCTTTAAAAGATTATAAACATCGTTCTGCTGTTGCTAGTGACGTACAAGAGGTGCTGAAACCGATCTACGAAGATCTAACAAAAACGGAATTGCTGGAGAGATATTTGGGCAGAAACACTCAAAATAACAATGAGCGTTTCAACTCAACAGTTTGGACTATGGCACCGAAACATGCTATAATGGAAAAAAATTGTTAAAATTGCATGCCTCACTGCTGCCTGCATTTTTAATGAAGGATTCAGCCCACTTTTAAAAATAATAGAAATTATGGGCCTGAAAATCGGCCAAACCGCCATGCATTTTGCCAATATGCGCGACCAACAGCGCATCGTTCGAGAGAACCGCCGCTCGATTGAGGCTTATAAGGAGAGCAGAACTCAAAAAAATCAGGCTAAATTAAATGAAAATACTCGCCTGGAGCAAGTTGCATGATATATTGTATGCTGAGGCATCGCTGATTGAGCGTAAGATAAGTTTTTCAACGATTATTCACTTACAAAAACTTTAAACGCGTTTTTCTCAAAACAGTGTTTTCAAGTACCGTAGTCGTGAAAACTAAAAAATTATTAAACCAATCCTTATGAAATTTTGAACACATATTCTATATGTTTGTATCAACCGTTCTAATTACAATCAACTTCAAATTTTAATTCTAACTATATTTTTATTGCAAAAAAGACGAAAAAAAGCCATTTTTTTCTTTCGTATTTTAGCCACCATTTTGTTGATTTTGCACGTACATAAAATATTCTAGTTAGATCGGTTTCTGAAATCATACTGAACATATAATTATTTGACTTTTTTGTTTCAGAACATCCATCGGCAAGATTTTACGACCACGACAACCTTACCTACTTTTTGAGGTGTTGGCTTTGACCATACTTTACATGTATAAAAAATGTATAAAATAAATAAGAAAAAATTTTTTTATGTACTTCAAGAGTGTATTTATTAAGCATTTCAAATCCTATATCCATATCTTCAATAGCATTCTCAGAAAATTTTCACAAAAATAGCGGTTTTTTCGAGGGTATAAAGTAGAATACTGCCTTAAAACGTTCGTGAGATATTTATTATCAATGTGCGCATTTATAGGCGGACGGTTGGTAAAGTACTTGCAGGTAGGGCGAAGTTTTTTTTATTTATAAGGCATACGTATTTCATAAAACTGTTCACACTTGTTGTTTATTTTTATAAAATATGAAGCAAGCATAATTAAAACATAGGTGTAACTTTATAATAATTCTTATTTTTAGAATATATAAAAAAATTAACTTTATTCACAAATTAGGATAAGAAATATAATTTTCATTTTTAAAAAGTTAATAATTATCGTCTATTCAAGATCTTCATCACTCACATATTCAAATTCTCCTTTTTCCACTAAAACATAAATAGTTTTGTTCGCGCCACCTACATTATAAAAGTAACTTTCAAATTTTCTATGCATGGAAATTGTAATTCAGTTTTATTTTACTGAAGCAGAACGTGAAATCTCGTTTTTGAGTTTTACTTCGATTTTTGCTATTTTGTACATTGTGTAGACGATGACTATTATACACTCCAATCTATTATAAGATATTCGTAAGCATAATAAAAAAATTATTCATACAAAAGTTGTGCAGGACAAAGGGGAATATATTTTGGTTCAATTAGTTTTGAACTTGAACTTCATTTTCAAGGTTATTTGAAGGTCAAAGAGTTTTTTAACAGGAATCCCTATTTTAACACCGGATTTGGATGAATTGGATGACCTTATTGAATTTGGAAAGAATAGAAAATTTTACATGACAATGATATTTCATGATTGTTGTACGTCTAGCGAAGGTTGTTTCAAGGCAAATACTAAAAAATTCTGTGGTTGCTACTTGATAGGGTTTCTGGTAGAATAATTGTATTAAGTATACTTTTATAATAATAATTCAAACCTAATATATTCGCTAGATTTCACGTTACATAATTTGTTCTTATGAGGATAGATAAAAAATGTTGTTTATAAATATCGGCACAATACAAGAACAGATATGATGGAAAGAATTCAGAGAGCTTGCACAGATATTCTCCGAGAAACTGTACTTCGAACATTCTATGGTTTTGAAAGACGAATAAATTTATGTCATTCAATTAATAATGAAAACTTCAAGCATTTTATCCGGGTCTATTTTTTCGGATGCAATTATAACAATGGTGGCATTTGTTAGAGTCAAGGGGTCTCGCACTAATGAAGCACCCCATTATGAGAGATAAGGAGAATTATGCTAATCAAACACCCCATCGTCAGAGACAAGGGCATTCATGCTAATCAAGTACTCCGTCATGAGAGGCAAATCATGCTAATCGAGGACTCTAAAGGAAAAAGAACTTACTACGTTTACATTGTTGTTTCTAAGTAATACTAAAAGTAGATTAAAAGCATTTTAAAAAAACACTTTGACTTTATATGACCTTGAAAATCAAAGACAAAAGTATTCCAAACAAATGATATCTCCATTTATTCTAAACATCTTTTGTATGAAAATTTTGTTGTATTATGTCTATGAATGTCTTAAAATTAAATCCATAGATTAAAATGACACATACTGGATGTTGCAAGCCTTTATTCATCTTTCTGGATTTGCGTCACCTTTTGATATTTCATTGATTTATAATAATTCAGTTTATAAAGTATTCCTTGAATTATCAAATAGTGGCATCAGTCTATTGTTTATAAGTATTTTCTTATAGTTTACTAATGAAATAGTAATTTAATTAACATTAAAGAGTAGTTTATTTTTAAGCTATTTAACTTCATTATAGTGTATTATTATTAACTTAAGACGTAATTAATATTTAAGTCATTTAATCTTACAATGCTTTATTAACAATAATATTTATTGATACATCGTATTTGTAGCGTAATTTTATTAGAGAATATAATCAATAATAATTCATAACCGTAATCTACTCTTGCTACTTATTATATGTAAGTTAGTTTGTTAAAACTTATTATTATTATTAATTATTACTTGTAATCTATATTGAAATCTTTTACTTTTACCATAATTCTTTATTATTAACAATTATTGTCACATATTAATTGTAATTTCATTCTACTAAAACTTATGAGTATTAATTGAACTCCTAATTAATAATACTTATCGATATGTGTGATACAGCGCCACATATTATTCTATAGCTAACCATTACCATAATTTAGTATCGTTAATAATAATTAGTGCGACGAAAATATTTCAATTTTCTATAGCTAAATTGATAATTAAGACTAGTTCTAACTAGGTTAAAATATTTCTTCGCCAAATCGTCTTGAGTTTCGGACAAAGTACGAAGTTGCTTTGTTTTCTAAAATTTAACGGTCAGTTTACAGCAATTACGAGCTTAGTATTCGACTCATTAGGATCGCAAATTCTTGCCAAAGAGAAATAAAGAGAGGTATTTATGGCTGCGAATGTGTTCACTGCTGTCCATTCCGGGAGTGGGATTATGCCGCATCGTGGAAGGGTAGGGCGGGGTTTGCCATAGACCTTTCCCTTTTTATTTCGGTGCGGCATTTTCTCGAATGGCTGCAAAAACTGCCGTTTAATATAGTGCCGATTAGGCCGAGCGTTTCGACCATAATTTAAAGCGAGAGACGTGACGAGCAAAGAAAACTGTCTAAACCATCGATCGACGTGAGTTATTCGGGGGCGTTGGAGAGTGGCCGTGAGCGTGAGCGGAATTTCTCTTGCCTCTTCAAATTGTATTTTCTTCGTTTAATAACTGGAGGCAACACTAGCTTGACCCACTCTTCCCACAATCTGGCTTCCTCGATGCGTTCTACTAATAATAATATTTAATAAAATTTTTGTAAATAAATAGATAGTTAAATAATAATTAACAATAATATACATATAAATAAATAATTTAATAATAATTAATAATAAAAATCTTACAATGTTAAATAAATAATAATTTTGTTTCTTTATCAAATGTAATAACAATAAATTAATGTTTTACGATTTATTTTATCGACCTGTAGTCCACATCTATCGAGTCATCGGGTATTTTCCTCTATAGGCAGCTACGCCGTCCTTCGGTAAAGATAGCGAAGGAGACGGATTTAATCTATGATCCCTTGAAATAGGAATATGAATACCTTGGGGACAGTATTGTGATGCGCCACGCCTCTGATAACGAGACTTCTCATAAGACAAAACCGCTGGTAACATTCCGTCGGAAGATAGTAGTATATTGGAATCCAAACAGCGCCATTTCATATACGTGTGAACATCCGGCAATTACGAATTATACGTTGTCTGCTCTATGTCCCGAAAAAGTAGTCTGTAATAGAAAAAGTCAAAAGAATCGTTTATGTAAGCACCTCGGTGAATGGCGAGGTCCGTCTATATCGCGGCAACCATTGCATCTTCATGTGTTCTGTCGACATTCAAAAGATGGCTCAGAGAACAAGCACCTAAAAGCTCGAGGTCATCAGAACATCAAAGATCAGAGAAAAATTATAATACCTACGAAGTACAAAACTGAAGAAGCATACTCTGCAGACGACGGTGCATGTGTCGAAAAATGATCTTCAAGTCGACAAGTACCTACAGGCTAGCGTATAAAAGCGGTTTTAACTCTTTTAAAATAACGGTTGATACATTTTCTGTCGCTTTTATCGCCTAGCCTTTCCATCAACTACAGTCGACGATACAGAATTTCGCTAAAAACAACACAACAATACCTGTATTGACAGATTTATTGGTTATACCACCAAGGATCAAGAGGCGACGAGGATCTGATAAGACCCCGTCCTTGGTCTCTAGAGAACTCAAAAAACATAAGGGGGGACTGCAGAGGAACCGGCTCAAAGTCTGGCCCTCTACTTTCCGCAGGAGGAAAGCTGGCGTGCGCTGGAATCTTCTCGGGCGCCCAAAGGGCAACACTGCTGACATGTGTCGTGGTGTACGCGAATTAACTGTAGACATCCATCACCACGAAAATGTTTTCAGTGTTTCTGGAGGCGGTGTCGAAGATGATGTACAGTGCACCACCTGATACCTGGCCTAGGCGTGATACCTCCTTATGCAGAGGGGGGGGGGGTATAGTGGCGGTGGCCAACAAGTTGAAGACGAAGGAGTGGCTATTCGAAAGACTGGCCACTCTGGACTTACCCTGGGGGGAACCTAAGTTGAAAATGACGGTGTGGAGCTCCTTCAGAACAGACTGAAGACGGTGACGTGAATACCGGGGCCTCCAGTGAGCCCGTCAACTGTCTTGGAAAGACTGGAAGGGCACAACTCTACCCTAAAGGCAAAGAAAAGATCGTGGAGGATCGTCAAAACCCAGATCGGACAGGAAGAGATGGCCGGCGCCGGAGATAAACTTCTCCTTGTGCTGACGATCTCGGAATCACACGCCGGATTGCTAGCGGTTCTTGACCACAGCCCCTGGTACTTCATGAGCAGGATTACTTTTAAAGTGAGCCTTTTAAAGATAAATTTGAGGTTTTGTTTTGTCCTCCCTATCTTTTAAGTAACCGCAAAAAAAAAAAATTATCAAGAGATGTTAAGTCGGGTGATCTAGCTGGCCATTCTAAAGTACCTCTCCGCCCTATCCATCGATTGAAAAAAGCTTCACAGTGAAGAGCGCAAACTTAGAACGGAGCAAAATGTTTTAAAAGAAATTAAAATAGTAATTTATTTTGAATCTCTATTGATTATTTACTTATTAATGATATTTTAAATTAATAGACATATTTCGTAAGTAAAATAAATTCTAAATTCAATATTTGTTTAAGTTCTAGTTCAAAATCACGTTCAAAATTATAAAGCTTAAATTGATCAATTTTAATTAAATTTTTAAAGAGAAGAATAATTTTTATTTACTTTTTTATTAATTTTTTATGACTTCAAGATTTGCATGTTGCGCTATTTTTATTTTTTAGTTTATTTTTAGTTTATAAGGCAAGGGTACTCACGCTAATCAAGCACTCCATAGGGAACAGATTTTACTATGTGCATGTCGTTGTTCTTGGGTAATGCCAAAAGTAAATCTGAAAATTCAAAGTAAAATGTCCTTGAAGGACATCGTCAAGCCCGTGCAGAGCGTCACCGTTGCATGCACCTTGATAAAGGTAATAGGTTCGGTGGTGCAAAAATTGAGAATTTCTTATGCCAAGAGGTTTCCAGACGTTGTTCGAGGTTAAATGACCTTGTGTGACCATCCAGGTCATCCTTGACCTATACTTGAACAAATATTTGGACGTAAAAGTTTCTACTCTTTCGATTTCCGTTGTCAAAAATAGGGGTTCCCATTTGAAAAAACAAAGTTGATCTTGAAATAATCTTGAAAGTCGAACCCAAGGTCAAATCCAAGGTCACTAATAAATTCCTTGGCATAAGTTACCTCTATATTGACCTTGTCCTTGTCCAAAATCAGTTTATCAGGAAAATTATTAAGGTGTTCCGGGACTTTTCGGACACCCAGTATACGTTTTGTGTCATTTCAAAAGTTTCTTCTATACACTGTCTAAATAGGCTTTTTTGTTTCTGCTTATTTTTTTTTTTAATTTAAGGTAATATTTGTTAATTGATTCATTTATTATAGTGTATGAATTAGATATGATTTTACAAACATAACTATTACATAGAAAGTTTCTACGCTTGAATATAGACGGTAATTTTGATTCTGCTAATAAAATAGGGGTATTTACTCGATAACCTAGAGCTGATCTTATAGCAACATATTGCATTTTTTTGGAATTTTTCTCGTTGACTTTTTCGTCTAGGATAGTTTACAAAACTTGCATAGTCTATCTGCGAGCGAACAAAGTTCTTTAATAATATGGTGAGTATTTCTGGGATTGAGCCTCACCATGATCCGTATAAAGACTTTACAATATTTGTCGCTATAATACGTTGTTTTTGTATATAATTTATGCGATGTGCATATGTAAATTTTTAATCGAAGATGACTCCCAAGATCCGAATACTTTCACTTGATTTTATTATATCATTATTTATTTTAATTTCAGTTTCACCTGGATTTATATTACTTCTGTTAATATGAAGTATTTTGGTTTTCTATGGATAGAGGTCGAGACAGAGGGTGATGAGATTATTATTAATGGCGTTTATAAATTTTTCTATAAGGTTTTTGCATTTTTTCGGGGGAGAAATTTTGAAATAAATATCAATTTATCATCATCTGGAAATTGACAAACGAATATGAATTTTGATAAGTTATCTGTAATATTAGAAACATATAAAGTGTATAATAGAGGGCTTAGAACAACTCCTTGAGGAATACCTTTGAAAACCATTCTATTTTTTGATTCAATATGTTGGCAAAAGTTTCTCTTTGATATGTCAGAAATTTTTACAAATTTCACTATTTGAATTGAACAACCTAATTTTACTAGTTTATTTATCATAATGTTGCTATGGACATTATCAAACGCTCCTTCAACATCGAAAAAGGTGGCTAAAATACTTTTTATATTAGGTAATCCTTCTTCTGTATATAGTATGTAGAAATTAGCCAAATTGTCAATACAGGATTACCCCTTTCTAAGACCTGTTTGATTTGCTGGAATTTAATCGTTGTTTTCTACCCACCACTGTAATTGATTTTTTATTAAAGTTTCAAATAGTTTGCATAAGCACGATGAAAGAGCAAAAAGAGACGAACATTTAGATTGTCTGATTTTTTAATAAAATATATGTGTTTACGATCAATCCTCTGGAAAGCAACTTGTAAGAAACATTTCATTAAAAATATCCAGTAAGATAAGTTTCAATTGAATAGGTAGCATCTGCAAAATAGCGTGTCTTCTACTGGCGATACTTGCATCCGATTTAAGATTTCTCGATTGCAAGGCTATATTGTATTCAATGAAGTGAAATTGTTTTTCTAAAAATTCATTTGATTTACAATTAGGTAAATAATATGAATCAGTTGGACCCCACAACGGGCTTATTTTATGTAGTGCGGTTTGTAGTTTAGTATCCTATAGTAGGCTTTCAGTTATATTTATGTTGTTTATTTTAATCCACTTGTTTTTTAATACTTTACTTCTATTCCAAGCAAAATTAATATTTGTTTTAAAATTTATTTGCTCTGCAAATTCTTTCAACTTTTTTTTTGTTTAAATAGTTATTTAAATTGAGCTAATGACTTTTTATAGTTGATTAGGTTATTTAATTCAAATGTAGTTTCCCATTGACAGTACATTCTATTTCTAAGGTATTTAATTTCTTCACATTTTGAATCCCACCAGGGGATGGGAATTCTGGTATATTACTATGAACTATTCCTTTTTGAGCATTGAAATTGATAAAATTAGTGATAATACCTAAAACATTTTATATTTAATATGTGATGGAGAAAAAATAAATTCGGTAGATAGAAATTTTGTATATACTTGTTCTACGTGACCTGTAACTTTATCCCATTTAGTGCGAATGGAATTAATTTAAAATGATTTTTTATTATAAATATTTTTTTTAACAGTAAAATTTATATATATGTCGAAAAATGGTCAGAGCCCATTGTTTCATCTGCAATTTTGATTTGAGTTTTATGATAGCCTGTAGTAGCCTTTAATGTCAAAAATAGTACAATCCGAGACCGTATGGTGAGAGTTAAAATCTTGAATTACTATGCAATTTTCTCTTAAATTTGCATTATTAATAATTTGATTCGATTGCAATTCTCTGAAAGTGAAATCAGGGATTTTGTAATATGCTATTAAATTAAAAGCAGGGTTAACATTATTTATAAAAACTCTACAGATTGCAATGCTATTGTTTGACGCAAAGAGATTGGTTACCTCAGAAAAAACAAGATTTTTACGTAAAAATCTTGCAAGTTCACCACCTGAAATTTCGGATCTATCATTTTTGTACGTTGTAAACCCGGAAAATTCTGATTTCTTTTCCGAAGATAACCAAGTCTCAACATATACAAATATATCTATTTTTTTCATTACAATTTGAAGATTAAGCCTATGTTGAGATATGTTTCTAGCATTCCAGAAGAGTATGCATAGATCTAAAGCTTGTACCTGATGTGTGGAAATATACTGCAACTATGTTGATTGATTATCCATTGTTATTCCTCATTTGAAGTAGTAGCTTCGCTTGCAGAATAATCGATTTTGGAATTTTCCAATTTTTTAATTATGCTATCTATTCGATTTTTTAAATTTGTATGTACAATATTTTTGTTGACGTTGTTTAATATTTCAAAAGAAGACGGTATATTTTCTGTATATTTTTGCGCTATGCTGTATAATTATTTATATTATTATATTAATGATTATATTATTTATGTTAATCTTCATTTTTTATATTATTTAACGTCACTATTTATGCTTCCAAATAAACGGAGGTCTACGATGTGTTTATAATCAAAGCACATGTAAATTAATACAGAGATGCTTGTATCAATTGACTGAGACCGGGATTTCAAAACGGATTGCCAAGTTATTAGTACTTTGCTCTAGCAATCGAGCCATCATAGCCTCCATATATATTAATCTTCTATTTACTAATTCCGTTTATTTATATTGCTAATTATTATATTATTATTAAGATAAATGGATTGCAAGTATGTTATTCCGATTATATTATAATATAATTTTTTTATATTCACCATACAGCATCGTACATGAAGGTGAATCCTCGTTTCTACTCGCACAATATTACTTACTGACATTTCTATATCATACTATATTTTTATTTGACATCCGCAATAATTTAGATTGTAATAAAGTTTTCCTGTAAGTTTTTATTTATACAAACCATAATATATAAAATCCTATTAAACTGCATTGTACTTAATTCTTTTTTTCTATTTTTTTTTAAACGGAGTCAAAATACTTTTTCAATTCGTGGACATTTATAAGCAGAAGGATAAGACCTGAAAAAAACTTTACGTACAAATCTGACGTCGGTGTGAACATATCGTGAATAAATAAAATTGGGAATTTTATTGCACTTAAGAAAAGGAAAACAGTAACTCTATTCTAGAAAAAATGAGAAAAGCAGATCTGATTAATGCACAATATTTTTTGTCTAAATTTGTTCCGGCAGAACACAATATCAAGAACAGATAAAATTTTAGGTTACTTTCAATGTGCTAAAAAGAAACGCAAGTAATTTTCTGTTCATCTGTTTTCAGTCGAATGAAATAACATTGAAACTGTTTGCTGCTATCTTAAAGAGTGAAAAATAATTTTTTTTCTGTTGCTATAAAATAAATGTAAAACTATTTGCAAGAGAACTATTTTACAATATCTTAAGTATCACTGCCAACAAATTTTAGAAAAAAAGTGATTTATTTTTTAATATCATTTCATTTTAGTTACATATATTTGAGACAGTAATGATTCATTTTCTTTCACCAATCTCCAAAAAAATTTTCTCCAGATTTGCGAGCCCTCTCATAAGGGTAATCGGGTTGCGCGAGTGAAGCACGGAGCGGCATTCTAGTACTGGGTGGGGGCTGCATGCGCATGGGCTCTGGCTGGGGACACTCTCCACTGCTAACTACACTTATACAAGCATAACCCAACTCACGCACTCCACAATTTTTGCCACCCACGCCTCCGTTCTTTAAACAACAGCGGATTGGAAGAGGGCGGGCTCCTTTCTGATCTGTAAGGGGGGCTCACAACGCTTGGGTCGCTTATTAATTGATGCAGATCAAATCTTCTCGCCTGATCGTTCCCCCTTGACTTTGTCTGGGAGGTAGAAGGAGCTCCAAACGGAGCTAAAGACAGTCCACCGTGCTTGCCGAGCGGTGCATGTCTGGGAACTGCCAAAGGGAGATCCTGGGTAGGGAGGCGAGTCTTCAGGTTGCGTGCTTGGAAGACCCGAACCATCTTTGGCGCCTGCTGACGGTAGAACGGGTGGCTGGGCGCCTAGCTAGCACCAGTCATTCGGTATTGGCGAGTGCGCCCTGACTCGTAATGTCCGCCGGAAACTCTCCAGAGAGTAGAGCACCTTATTGTTGGGGCGTGAAGCTCGAGAGAGCGGAGGTGGGCTAGCGTGCCGGGGCGTGCTATATCCCCCAACTCTGTAAAAGAGCCTTACACGAAGGTCCAAACCAAAATGACTCCTACAGGCAAGTGTTGGGGAGTCATTTTGGCGAGCTCGTCGCTGAAGGGTCCATGGAGGCCGGCCTCGTGGGAGGACGAAAACTAAAGAAAGAAGTATGGATATTCCTGACAACAAGAAAGAAGAGGTAGAGAAAGCGAAGAAGACGGACCAGATGAGTACGGGGGTAAACAGCCTAGATATTCCCCGTACGCTCAGTAACGCCAAAGCTGACAGCGCTGCTGGTGCAGAAAGTCATGGCAGCACAGTCGTGGATGATCACGAAAAAGCCCTCATCGACTCCATACAAAATTTGTTTAAAATGATGATGGAGTCGATGAAAAGGCAAAAAAATATTAACAACATAATAAAGGAGGGGCTTCTGGCTTTACAAAGCCAATTCGAGGAGCTTGTAAGTAGAAGGCGCCTTAGAGCACTGAGGCGTTGCTCCTCAAGCCCGCGGAGGGGAAGACCTACGCAGAGATCCTTGGAGGGATCCGCCATAAGGTCGACCCTCGCAACATGGACTCACAATCAGGGACATTCGCCGAACATTAAACGGCGATGTCCTGATTGAGTTTAAGAAGGCTGCGGTGGAGGGCAAGGAGGGCTTTACGAATGCCCTCAAAGAGGTCGTTGGGCAAAATGCGGCATTTCGCGCTCTGACCTCCAAGATTACCTTGGAGATCAGAGACGTGGACGGCTGCGCGACACTCGACGAGGTTAAGACAGCCCTCCTTGGCATTTTGCGGGACTATACCGGCCCCCTCGAGGTGAGGCTTACGAGGGAGAATAAAGTCGGTAACCGACTAGCCCTCGTGAGCCTCTCTGAAGAAGCTGGCCAGCAGTTACTGGACGACGAAAAGGTGGCCATTGGATGGGTCCTTTGCGGCTTGCGGCGGCGGGTCCAGGTCGAGCGCTGTATAGATGTGTCGGCTATGAACACCGCGATTCGGGTTGCGATGGTCCAGACAGGAGCACCGCCTGCTTCCGGTGCGGGCAGCAAGGACACAAGATGTCTGACTGTAGAACGCCTCCACAGTGTTTCCTCTGTCCGGGGATCACGCTCGCAGCGTTAAATCATGTTGCGGGGTCTGAGGCTTGTGCAGTATTTCGCGAAGCCCTTGCCAGGTCTCGCCAAAATGGTTAAAGTCCTGCAGGCGAACCTGAACGGGAGTCAGACGGCGATCGACCTCCTTACACAGATCTGTCTTGGGAAGGACGCTGACATTGTCATCATCAGCGAACAATATTGGGATGGAGATGTAGTGGTCTGATATCGCGATGATCTCGGTACCGCGGCGATTTGGATTTTCAACCGGCACCGCTTTCAGGTGGAGTCCCATTGATGTGGCCGCGGCTTCGTTTGGGCGAAGGGCAATAATGTAAATTACGTCAGCTAGCTCACCCCAAATAAGGCCATCGGGGGAATTCAGCCTAAACTGAATGGCCTTGAGGAGGTGGTTAGAGGAGTTGAAGCGGGAGCTGGTAGTGGCTGGGCAGCAAAGTTCTCGAGTGGGGGGAACCTTTGCCGGACTCTAGGAGAATTCGAGTGATGGACATGATGGACATCTAGGCTAGGTGTGGTTGCTCTGAAAGCCTTTTGGAGGCCCGGCTACAGGAAGACCATCCCTGATGTATCCTTCGTGACGGAGATTGTGGCCGCACGCGTGCGGGACGATCGAGGATCGAGGACCATACAACCAGCGATCACCAATACAGCATGTTTCACGTTGGTGATGTCACGATATCCAGGACGACGGTTTAACGGCGCCCAGACAAATGGGTCGGCGCGAGGCTAGATCATGAGAAGTTTTCCCAGGTGTTCGACCGCGGACAGCGCCTCTTGGTTGAATTAACAACGTGCGAAAGCGGTGACGGAAGTGACAATGCATCTAATCCCCCCAGGCCAGCACGGAAGCGATGCGGAGGAAATTTGCGGGTCGTGCTTGCCGTCTGACTTATTATTGGACGGACGAAATCGCGGACCTGCGGCCACAATGCCTGCGGCTGCACCGTGTACCTCCAAGGGCTCAACAGAGCGATCGCGATGTCGCTTTTATGATCGCCAAACATAACCCGCAAATTAAACACGTTCCGTAAGAACATGCCTATGAGCGAGGAAGTGATGGATGGCATCGTCTATTCCCTATTCCCCACTGATGCTAAACGAAGGAATGAGCTCCTAACTCCCGACGGCCCTGAGACACCGCTCTTTACAAGGGTGTTACAGAGAGAGCAAAGCTCACTTAGACTTGGACTTCAATGACCTAGGTATCAACTCTAGATCATCAGAGATTATTTGAAGGGCAGATCTATTCTTTACAACACGGCAGAAGAAAGCTTAGAATATTTATGCTATAAAAAATGAAAAAAATAGGGCGCCACTACAATGGTCCCCGCCCTTATGAAGGTCAAACCAATTTCTGATGGTCACATATATGTAGAACATCAATGTGCATCTTGATTTTGATGCGCAATTTCTCGTCCAAAAAATCGAATTAACTAACCATATTGCTTTTTCCATTTCAAAGTTATACTCACCTCCATACGTGGTCAAAACGGACCTATCAGTATAAGTCAGATTTTGTCCAAATTTTAACAGTATCTACGAAATTGGACTACACTAGGTTATTCTTTTTTATACAATAACTAAAATAATTAAAACTACTACAGTCTCCATTATATTCATTTTTTATTTCAACTAAAATATTTGGAATCAAAAATCTAATGCCGATTTCGATTGGAATGAACAACAGTATCCTTTATATGAGTTCCTGTTAATATTCCGTTTATAAAGTCTAAGTAATACGCAACTTTGGAGTATATACTACCATTAAACGTATCGTCACAATCTTTACGATTTCTACTCGCAATCCCCACAACTACCTTGTCGATAACAAGAGGAGCACCTTCGTCGTGCTGTAAAAAACGGTAACATTAAAGTAATTATAATAAATATAAATAATTTTACTTTTAGAAGTTAAAAGTACTAGTAATATTACTAATAAAATAAAATGTTATGAAAAGACTTTGTTTAAATACGGAACTTATTATAATCTAGTTAGTTGTAACAAGTTTATAAAATTCTGAGAAAATAACACTTTATTAGCATTATACGATTTTAATTGATAATGAATGAAAAAAAAACTTTTTTTTTTATTTACCAAATAAAAGTTTATAATCAGCGGCCAAGCAGCATTAATGTAAAGTTTTAGAAATATTAAGATTTTTTTTATGTAATTTAACGTCGCTTTATTTATGCTTCCAATTATCGGTGCTAATCAGCGACGGAGGTCTGCGATGTATTTGTAAACAAAGCACATGTAAATAATTACAGCGGTGCCTGTATCAATCGGCCGAGACCGGGATTTGAACTCAGATCACCGAGATACTAGTCCTTCGCTCTAGCGATCGAGCCATCGTAGGCCTCAATAGAAATATTAAGATTTCACTGTGAGACCTCACAAAGTTTAAAGTTTTTCTCTAATTTAAAGGAGTTACAGTTTTGGAATTATGATTTGTAAATTTCTATTTTAAAAAAATCTTAAAAATTCTTTATTTCTCAATATATTTTTCATAACAATATTCTAATTTTGTAAAACAATATAATAACTTTAAAACCTTTGTTCAAATGTTATGAATTTTAATTCACCGTATTGGCCATTATAACGATTAATAAGTATGTCTACTAATTGAAATTGTTCAAAAAAATTTTGCTTTTACTAAATGACGTATTGTTTTTTTTTACTATTTTATTTATATTACAAACCAGAGATTTTCTTAAATTAACCAGATGACTGATAAAAAGTAAGTATGTTCAGTCCAGAAAAAATTTGCCATTTATAATTACTTAGTCGAATACGGTTCTTACATGACGAAATCAACTTTGTTTATTTTGAGAATGTGCTTTTGAAGGTGTAGTAGTACACAAGAAGTGAATTCAATTGAGCAGTTCAGTAGTATTTGACCGCTTATTTAAAACAAACTTTTCCAGCAACAATTTAAGACTCGTTACCAATTATAACACCTATCTTGTATTAAAACTAGCTAAAACACAATATATTATTTAAAATATTTTCCTCACATTCTTTTGATATAATAATCTTGATCACCTAAGCCTATGATTTAAATACGATTCGACTATTTAAAAACGTTTTCTTTGTTTTGCTATGAAAAGCTTTACAATATCATAACATATATTATTATGTTTCTCTTCATTAGAGCCAGGACAGCTGCCTATTCCATGATCTTATTGGATTTCTCATTTACTCTTAATATTTAAATTTGAAATGTTTGAATCGTTTACGGAATAATATTGGAGATTTCTTAATTCAAGTTTTTACTGAACTAATTCTGGATTATAGAAATTCGGTATTCAGTTTTTGTAAGACGGTAAAAACTTAACGAGATTTCTCGACGAGTCCATCAAGAGGCCTACAACATAGAACGCAGCCTGAAAATTTGAGCAAATGGATAATATACTCATCGCAAGCAGTTGTGATTTTGCTGGGTTCCGTTGAAAAAACAATTCAATGCAATTTAATAAATTGCAGAACCCCAACAACAATGTTGAAGAATAAATTATAGGAATTGGATATAACGAGCACATACGATACTGTAGATAGTATTTCAGGAATCTTATGACTTTCACAATAAAAAGTGCTAATTATTTGTGTTACAAATAAAGACATTTAACAGTATCGCTAAAAAACGCGAAGATGTAAGTGAATAACGCTTAGTCAGAGACATGGTTTCAAGGTTCATGAATTGTTTTCAACAAAGATTTTCGGCCTTTCGAATGACTTGGGAGTCTACACCGAAAGCCGAGAAGACCAATGATGCTCTCGTAATACAGATAGTGAATGAATATAAGCCCCTCTGCGTGGCGGAAAGTGTTATGTCGTCTTTAGCATTTCAGATAGAAGTACTGAAAATCAAGTTGAATAGTCAACAGCCCGTACTGATCAAGTCTAAAAGCGGTAATGGCTAGACAGTCAAGGGAAAATTGAACAAAGAAGAATTAAAGAGAAGAATGAAGCGTATTATTTGTAAAACATAGGCTATTACATACGAGAATGCCCTGAAGTTAATTTAGTACATATCAGTGATTTTACAGCATTTCTCAGTAAAACAGGACAATTGATTTACCGACCAAAGAGCTAGCATTGATATGACATTTGTGTAGAATTTTAGAACGATAGTTCCAACGATAAGATTCAAAGAAGATTCTTCTTTCGTCAGGCATCGGCATGATTACCATTCAAGAGAAAATAAGCATTGAAATAAATACAAGGAAATAAAAACATTCCTTTAATGCCAAAGCTAAAGAGAAATTTGTTTTCAAGTCTATAGAACAAAGATAAATTTTATGTATCAGTACCATGACAATGGTTGTAAAGTGTGCGATAAATATATCCATAAACATTGAATCTCTGCGCAGCTCAAGCTATTTTTTTCTATTTGAAAATTACTGCAAAAGCTCTAGAAAAGTATATTTTTGAGAACAAAATCGGAAGAATTCGAAAAAATTTTAGGGTTTGAAAGCTTTGTAAAAAATTAAACAGATACTAATATTAATGTGTTATATTCAGATAACAGACGAGAATATACTACCGAAATATTCGGTAAGTATATTAAAGAAAACGGCATAGTCCATGAGTTTTTCTCACAGTATGTACATGAGCAGAACAACGGGTCTGAACTAGAAATTCGCACTATCGTTCATACTACAAGATGCGTGTTAATAAGCAGCAGTATTAATTTGGAACTATGGTCTGAAGCTATTAATATAGCGTATTACGTGCTCAATCGAATTGCCATGACAGATCAATCGAAGACGTCATTCGGAAAATGGCTGAATGAAAAACCCGAAATTAAACACATTCATATTTTTGGAGCAGATACATATCTTAATCAGTTTAAAGAAAAACGAAAAAATTTGACCGGAAAAGCAAGAAAATTCTCATTATAGGTTATCATGGCGAATCGATGATATAAGCTTTGAGATGCATCTACACGGAAATTCACGTGAGCAGCGACGCCGATTTTAATAAAGGTAACCGAAATAATCTGCAAAAAGAACATAAAATGTATCATACTGCATTTAATTTAGGAATAAAAAAAGATCAAGAAATTCAAGTCACCGAAAATATTGAAAATTACCAATAAGCTATTGATACTTATGCTTACGATTAACAAGTTGTTGATAAAGAGGAAGAATGAGTTCGTTGATATGCTCATACACTGTGATCGCGTTAAGCGAATTTTAAAAATAAGTCAACCATGTTATATTGATAAAATTTTAGTGAATTTTACAATGTGTATTACAAAACCCTTGAATGCGCATGCACAAACGCAACTGTACTTAGAAAAATATGAAACAAGTAAAGCCAGTGAATAGAATCGTAAGCGAAATCTATACGGAGAAGCAGTTGCATAATTGCTATGCGCCGTGAGAGTCTGTCGTGAAGATATTGAATATCCAGTAAATTATGCGAGCCAATTTTTTGATTCTGTGAGCGAAGAGCATTTAGGAAAGAGAATTTTACGATATTGAAAAGATTACCGAGATTATATCTTTATTTTTCGAGATAGTGTTAGTTACATAGACATAAGTGGTTATACTCATACTTATTAAGCATGGATACATAGAAACGTGAAAATCGAGATTCGGGTTCATGTTTCTACTAAATGCTTGGCCAGTATGCTCGTCTAGTTAAAGGCGAACAGTGTAATGTTATTATCAACAACAAATGCTATTATATTACACTGATACATGGTATACAAGAACCCATTTGTCTGCAACAAATGCTTAGAAATTTAAACTTTGACCACGAATCTATTTGTGAATAATCTGTCAGCGATTAAACTAACGAATAATTCAGATTTTCATATGAGATTTAAATGCATTAACGTTGTTTTCATTTTATTCGCGATATTTTAACCTGAAAATAAATAATATTTATAATAATATTTTAATATATCAAATTTTAAAATAATATTTTAATATATCAAATCCAAAGAACATTTGGACAATATTTTTACCAAACCGTTAGCAAAATCGCAATTCTGCTATTTGCGAACAAAATGTAGCATTCAAAATATTTCAATTTAAGTAGGATTTTTGAATTTTCTATTTACTTTTAATATATATATTTGAAATATTTGAATCATTGACAGTATAATGTTGCGAAGTTCTTAATCCGGGTTTTACTGAATAGGCACGTGCAGCATGAGTGTCTATTCAAGTCCCGAATTATATCGGTGCAAGATGTGACATGCATTACATATCTAGCGTTAGTTCGTATTTTCAATTATTGCGTCGTCACGTAAATATATAGTGTTAACTATGTATATTTGCGATTTTAGGAAAAAGTACCTTGAAATATATTTGTTTCCTCTCTAGAGAGAAAATTTAGCGTAAGTTCACTACTATATATTCAGAGTTTACAAGTATGCGCCTGTTTCCATTATCTGATTTTTCATTTAGTTATATATTATAATATATTTTTCATTAATAAATTTCGAAATTTAAAAAAATTTTTATATCCGAAAACTGCACTGCGGGATTCAACAATAAAAACTTTAAGTACCGTTCCCGAATGCAGCCTCAGAAATAACAAAAATTCAACCATCTCTACTGTCAGTTTTGAGAGCTGATTATTCTGAAAACTCATTGTTATTATCAGCTGACTAGTAATTAATTCCTGATATACGATTCCTTTATATATTTAGGAGACGTCTTTTCTGGTTTATTATTTACATTATATTACATACTATAATATAATGCATTCTTATTTACATCTGGATCGTTTTCATACTTTTTAATGTATTCTCGCAGATTGGGAATTAGCTGAGATTTATAAATAACATTGATGTAATCAAAAATATTCATGGTATCTATTTCTGCTATATTTTCGAATTGCTCTATACTGTATTATAATATAGTTCTAGTACTATCGAATCTTTAATTTTATCATTGAGATTAGATTTTATATTATCACCAAGTAAATTCAGAACATTTACATTTTTAGCTGTTAATACAGTTTTAAACTCCGAATAAATTTGATTAGTTTAAATATAAATATTGATTCGATTAATTATTAGAAAAGCATAATGTTTTAAAGTAAAAAAATTTAATAAAAACAAAATAATGAACGATAATATTTGTTCTGTTTTTATAAAGTCACAACAAAAAGACTAATAAGTACATGAAAAATCATCTAATACTTTAGTGCAATGATTAGAATAGTGTTTTTAATATTTAAATGTTAATGTTTTTATTTCAATCTTGTATATTCAAATCAGATAAAATTCTACTATAGTTTTGAATGGTATAAATAATGAACATGTTATTAGAATGTAATAAGTAGAAACTAGTCTGTTCATGTATGTGACCATGATCTTGGATAAACCTTTCCATCATATTACTGTATTTTTGGATCAACTACTTCTTAGTATTGTTCATGAAATTTGTAGAGTAGGAAAAAGCCGTAATGGAGTTTTAATATTGAGAGTTTTATTATTGAGGGTATTCTTTGCTTGACTGTACGAAGTGTATTCAAATAGTAAGATGATCTTTTGGTTTTTTCAAAAAATATTTATTTATTAATCAATACTTATATTGTCCCCTTCAAAGTAAGCCCCCTCAGTATGCTTGTGCCAACTTGTACCAATGTTTTTTCCAAACATCGAAGCATTTCTGATAACTTTTTTTTGGTATAGTCTTTCAATCGTTGAAAATAGATGTTCCTTCACGAGTATTATCAATTTGAGGAAAAGAAAAAATCATTGGGTATCAAAACTGGTGAATTTGGGAGCTGAGGCATAAGTGTGGTGTTGGTTTTGACCAAAAATCTCTCTTTGACTAACAAATTTTTTTGAATTTAATAAACATGGTAACAACATTTCCAAATTAAAGAGATTTTTTACGAAATTATTAGATAAATCATAAGAAAGCACGAAAACATTCAGATATAATTAGTTTTTTTTTCGATAAAAGATTCCTCAACTTTTCGATTCAATATGATTAAGTTCTTTCAAGAGATTTATTCCTATTGATGCCATATTGAGATTCAAAAATTAGCTCGTTGACTTTAAACCATCATTGCAATCTGTTTCAAAAATACGACATCAGGGAAACAGGGCCCAAACTTGCACCGCTATTTTTAGATATAAAATTTACAATTCAAGTTTTTCAAATCTGAAAAAGTACTGTTTGAATGCATACAATTATAAATATTGGGAATTGGCAACTTATATTTAATGCTTATTTCATCAATTGTCTTTAAATCACTACAGTCCAAGTCGAGGTTTTGTTTATCTTAGAAAGCAACAATTAACTCTAAGCAAGAAAATTGTAAGTCAAAATATTATTAATTTGACAAGGGCAGAAGTCTTTAAGACTGACCGGATTCATGAGGGGCAAAATGATATTGTCAAGACATTTTTCATTAAGCTTATTTTAATGTTCACTATACAATGCAATGGTTCACTATACAATGTATTATTTTAAATATTTATTAATGTTTCAGAGAAATGTAGGATTAATTTATAATTTAGACTTACAACCAATTCTTTAAACGTACTTATTTTTACATGTCGAAACCTTTTTTAGGAAGTGCACAAGAATTTTTATATTTGATCCAATGATCGAAAAATTAAATTTTTGCTTACAGCTGTATGTATTATTTTACACGATCACTTTCAGAGTCTCATTATAGCATAGAATTTTCACGTTCATTATTATGTAAACTACTATTTTATAAGGACGACTAGCTCGTAATGTTTCTGTAATAATTATGACAAAAGTTTCCAATATAAGAATTAAATTAAGCGTTTTGAACATGGCTGAGATGTTTAAGATGATTGACGCTCGGATCACCCTTCCATATAAAAAACGGATGAAAATATTGAAAAAGACGATAACCTTGTTCGATTTAATTATCGGTTAAGTATTCTTGCGAGTGCTCAATCTATATGTATATAGACAGAAAATATGCGCGGCAAATTTAATATGAAAATTTTAACATACAAAAAGTATATTAAAAAATAGTGCCTAAAATGTTCATATTTGAACAACAAAAAGCTTACAAAAATATTTGAATTGATACTTTCGATCGGATTGAAAATGACTCAAACTTATTACAAACGGAAATAACATGTGGAGAATCTTAGTTTTTTATCTATGATTCTGAAATAAAGCGCCAATCCATGCACGGATAAGTTCCACTCCGCCAAGCGTCAAAAAAGCGAAAATGAGCAAATCAAAATTCAAAGCAATGATCATTGGTTTTTCGATATGCATGGAATTATATACTGTTACTGGGTTTCTGAAGGTCAAATTTTTAAATAACATTTTTATCTTTGTGTTCTTATTCAATTCCGTAAAAGAAGAAGAAAAATGAGACAAATTATGAAAAGAGAAGTCATGGCTTCTCTATCAAGACAATGTTTGGCTCATTCTGTACTGTTCGTAAAGAGGTTTTAA
Source organism: Sycobia sp. Sy_11 (assembly GCA_018907035.1). Taxonomy (NCBI): domain Eukaryota; kingdom Metazoa; phylum Arthropoda; class Insecta; order Hymenoptera; family Epichrysomallidae; genus Sycobia; species Sycobia sp. Sy_11. The sequence goes on along the minus strand of JACCIC010000071.1, from coordinate 79,347 downwards.
CCTAGTACAGTCGTATCTCTTACTATGGTAGCGTTATCTATATCATAGATAATAATCATTCGTTTTATTTTCAACGAAAGAGTTACATACTTTGTTTCTCAAATTAGCTGTAAATTTTCATCTATGCTACTATATCTAAATAGAAAATTTGTATAGTTATTCTTTCTAATATCCTTATGGTACAAAAACTTTAGAATGAAAATTTAGAAGGAATAATTTTTCTATTAAATAATTTATATATTCTTACAAATGTCCTACACGTTATCCAAAACTTTGTAATATGAACACTATACAACTATCGTTTTATAAAAGTTTATGTAAAATAAAGAAAAATATTGTTTAAATTTCTTGTATTATTTGTAAATTTTAAATCTTAAAATCTAATAAGAATTAAAATTCCTTGCAATTCAGGATATATATTTCAATAATAACTTTTAATTCATAATGAATTATGAATTTTAATATAATAAATAATGGATGGAATTAAATTAATATTATATATTATTTATTTGTTATATATTTTGATCAAAAATATAAAAGTTTAAGTGCTATAATAGTAAGGCGAAGACTATATTTAAAGGTATTTAAATTAATTTTGGAATACATATTCGACTAAAATTTTAAATGTAATTTTCTTTGCATATAAGAGTAGTTGAAAAAATGATTGTACAAACTTTCTATTGAAATATATTAGAATAAGATATGCTTTTTGGCCATATCCAGAACTAAAAGAACTAACTGTGATACCTTATTATTTGGCTCACTTTATTATAATAATTTAAATAATACAGTTCATTGAAAATCGTAAAAAATATCAACAATAGTTACTGGTATTTAAAAAATGCACTTTATGAAATTTTAAATTTTAAAAATCTTCATGACCCTTTATAAACTTTTATTTGATATATATTTTGAGTATATTATTAATGTATCTAAGCAAGCTAATAATGGAATCACTTTTTCTGCTTCAATTTATGAAGTTAAGTCTAATTCACTTCCGAATTATGTATTGAAAAAATTTAGTTGCATAGAGAAATGAGTTTTAAATCTTTCTTCGTCTGTAATATTTAAAATTTTTTTTAACCATTAGTAAAATATGAATACAAAATATTTACCGTACAAAGACCTCGCAGTTGAAACAAATCGTTAGGTTTTATTATGCCACACATTTCCTTTGATTTTTGCATGTTAGGATTCCAGCGTTCACAATTTTCTTTGGTAGGGAAGTCAACGAATGCATACATTAACGTGTGATTTGTTTCTGTCGTTATAAAAGTTTTTACTCTTGTCTCAATACCTGTCCTGTTATTAACTGAAGTAGCGCCATATCCAGCTACACGTGCTTGCTTGTTTTTAAATAAGTCATTTTTGGACGGTAACCTAAGTCGATCTAAATGCGCATTCTCATTCAATTCCAAACTATTTTCTAACTGCAAAATATAATAATTACAATAAAATATCGTTGTCATTACCAAGAAGAGAAATAAATACTATTTTAGTTAACCCTTTCTCAGTAGATCTACTAATTCTTATATAAGTTTTAAAACTATAATATTTGTATTATAATTATTGTGAGGAGATGAATTTCTGAATGAGAAATAAAGATATGTGTAGGTTTATAAATGATATAAAGAATTTTCTCGAATTTATTACTTGTAAGGTTGAAGACAGAAATAAAAAAACAATTGTTAACTATTCAGGTGAGATATTTTTTTCAATTAGACGAAATATGTGACCGCTTTTGAGGCCGATAATTATGAATCTGAAATATGATTTTTAAGATTGAAAATGAGAGAAATAAAATAAAATAAAATAAAAGAGAGAAATAAAGAAAAAATTAGGAAATAAAAACTATTTCCTAAAGTTATTTCTTAAGGTCTATAATAGGGGAATCGCTAGAGCAAAAGGTTTGTGATTCGAAGGCCCGAGATTAATTCCCGGCCTCGGCTGAACAATAGTTGGAGCAATAGAATTCGTAGTAATAGCAGCGATATCAGTAATAGTAATAGGAGAATCATATTATAAACTAAAGCACTCTTGTAGTTACATTCTATATATTGAACAAGGCGTTTCAAAAGTATGATAATGGTTGATTTTCTCGCTGGAAAATTCTCTGAAAGTGTTTAAAACAAAATTTGTAGGATTCTGTAAACTCAATTATAATAACTGACAAATCAATAGAGTATCATTTGCTATATGTAATTTGAAGAGAAAATAATTCAATGCGTCTATATGTTGGAATGTATATTTTTTTATCGAAACTCAATTGAAGTAATGGAGTTTATATGAGTTCAACGCATACAGTGTTTTTGAATGTAACCATAGAAGTTAGTTGAATTTTAATTGACTGACTATAATTTTTTCCAAATTGGTTCGTACATGTCTTGTTATAATAAATGATAAATTTTGAACATATTTCGCTCATTTTATTCTTTTTGTTATGGTGATTGATTTGAGCAAGGATTTTAAGTAGAGTGAACGTTCAATTTTTTTATCCGTCAGAATATATTTCATATTTCGACTCATATAATAAAATTATAATTTATAAAGAAATAATTTACCTGTAATACTGCTATATCACTTTTAGATAAAATACAATTCTTTGTAAATGTATAAACATAGACAACTTCCATTGTTGAGTCGGGAAAAGTTTCACTGAATTTCAAAACTTTTAAGCCCACGACTACATAAAATCGCATTTTCCTTAGTTCATTTCTTTTTGTGATAAAGCACTGTGTATAACCCAATATAAAATAATCAGAAATAATACCACCAGTACATACTAACGTACGAATTCGAGTATTATTATACCTGCCCATTATTGCAACTTGATACTTATAATTATCTTCATATGCACGTAGTCCCCCAACAAGTTCTTCAGATTTTAAAGATAATACTAAAAGACAGAAAATGTTATTTATTTATTTTTTTTAAAGTACAGTATATTTTAATATATATATAAATATTAAAATTCAAATTGTACTTATGTCGACTGTTTTAAATTAACATTAATAATTATTTTCATTGATCTTACAGTCCAATTAAATAAATCGAAAATAATACGTAATAATATCAATATATATTTATATTAATATTAACACATCAATACAAAAAATAATAAAAATAAAAAATAAAAATTATGACAGTCGGATTGTATGTAGTCCCTGATGAAGAGCCGTAGCGAGCTCGAAACGTTGGACTACGTCTTTAATTAGGTAAGGGTGGTGAGGACAGTCAGATTGCACTTTACTAACATAAAATTTTTTTCAGCTAATATTTTTATTTTCAGATTAGTCTACGGGAGTGATTTTACACAAAGACAGTTTGACTGTCATTATAATTTTTAATTTTTATTTTTTATTTTTATTATTTTTTGTATTAACATTAATATACATATTGTTGAAATATAGGGTGATTTTTATTAGTAAAATGGTTTATTCAAGATACATTATATTCAAGATACATTACATAATAATATACACTACGTGTTTAGTATAAGGCCACAGAGATTCAAGAGAGCGAGCGCTGTTATACAAAGTCGGCTCAAGCCAGACGCTCACATATACTGCAGAGGTGGAGATCGCTTACATATGTGTGTTCCCTTACTCGCTAGTATTAGACTCGCGTACAGTCTAATGTACATTCTCAACACACACACACACACACACACACACACACATATATATTGATATTGTTACGTATTATTTTCAATTTATTTAATTTTACTGTAAGACCAATGACAATATTTATTAATGTGTAATAATTAATAAGCAGTCGACAAAAGTACAATTAAAATGTTTTAATTTAAATTAATAAATATTTGTATCGGTCTTACAGTCCTTATGATATAATATATTCACTAAAATAATGACATTTAGACTGTCCTTGTTTATTATCACCTCCGAAGAATCTAAAATAAAACTTATTACTAAACTTAATTAGATTAAAAATTAAAACTAATAAATTATCAGGTATGTGAATAAGTCTTTCTCGTTTTTTTTTTCAAATTTTGAGCCTTTATTGTGAAAAAATGGTTACAAATGAATTATTGAAAGTATTGGCTATCGCTAGCTACAACTTTTTCCCATCTTTCTGGCAACATATGAATCCCGTTGCGAAAAAATTCGACCGGTTTGGCCTCTATCCAGTCATCCACCCATTTTTTGGCTTCCTCGTAGGAATGGAAGTGCTGGTCAGCCAGGCCATGAGTCATCGATCTGAAGAGATGGTAATCAGACGGAGCAACGTCTGGACTATACGGCGGGTGGGGTAGGACTTCCCATTTGAGCGTTTCTAAGTATGTTTTCACCGGCGGTGCAACATGTGGGCGAGCATTGTCATGTTGCAAAATAACTTTGTCGTGCCTGTCGGAGTATTGTGGCCGTTTTTCTCGCAGTGCGCGGCTCAAACGCATCAATTGTCGTCGATAGACCTCGCCTGTGATCCTTTCATTCGGTTTCAGAAGCTCATAGTAAACCACACCTAGCTGGTCCCACCATATACAGAGCATGAGCTTGGCGCCATGAATATTTGGCTTGGCCGTCGATGATGATGCATGGCCGGGTAGTCCCCATGATTTTCTTCGCTTCGGATTATCGTAACGTATCCACTTTTCGTCGCCAGTCACGATACGATGCAGAAAACCCTTTCTTTTATGTCGCTGAAGCAGCTGTTCGCAAGTGAAAAAACGCCGTTCGACGTCTCTCAGCTTCAGTTCGTACGGCACCCAATTTCCTTGCTTTTGGATCATTCCCATGGCTTTCAAACGCTTGGAAATGGTTGTTCGGTCAACTCCCAATGCTTCAGCAAGTTCTTCTTGCGTTTGACAAGAATCTTCATCAAGCAAAGTCGCCAATTCTCGATCTTCAAAGATTTGCGGTCGCCCGGAACGCTCCTTGTCTTCCACGTCGAAATCACCGCTTTTGAAGCGTCGAAACCATCCGCGAACACTTGAATCATCGACACAACCTTCTCCATAAGCCTCCTGAAGCAATCGATGCGTCTCGGCAGCAGATTTCTTCAAATTGAACCAATAAAGTGAAACTTCCCGCAAATGACGTCGACTCGGCTCAAATTTCGACATTTTCACGATATCAAAAATTTATGATGCGAAAAAATTTTAACTAATGTGTTAGTATGGAATTGTTGACATATGAATAAGCTTTGATTATGACATATGTAACCATTGAATACTCGCACAGTATTGGTGGCGCCATCTCTTACAAAAAACGGGAAAGACTTATTCACACTCCTAATAAAATAATAATAAAATAAAATAAAATAAAAATAATAAACTATATTCTATGTTAGCAAAGGACAATCTGACTGCCCCTAGCACCTTATTTTCTCCTTTGGTGCTCGATGTTTCGAACCGTTACGATTTATCCTCGGGAACTAAACTAAATGAAAATCCCAGCATGTTACTTTATATACCCTATCCCCACTCCAAAATTATGGTATAATATTTATAGGACCTCCAAAATTTCTGACTTAAATATAAATTTTATACTAATAAAGAATGATAAGTATTGTCTAATTTACTTAACTCTAACATTAAATTTATATGATTGTGATTCTTCAAAATAGGAATATTTTCAAGAGTTACTCTTTTATATTTATTTTTCATGCCTTGTTCCAAAACATCCACATTTTCAAAATCGAAAGAATGTAACAAGTCCAAACTATGTTCTTGTAGCCTAGATGTACATTCATACTTGGTAAGCTATACTGATACTCATATTATTATAAGCTATACTTATGCTCATATTATATAAATATTATATAACTATAATGCGTTCTCGTAAAATAATAATTAATTAACATTTTTGGAAAATTATAAATTATATTTTAATATTAAGTAATTTTTTTAGATTTAAATAATTGAATTAGAGGGGTTATATTGATCATGCAGATTTGTGTTACCTAAGGTGCTCGACTATCTTTGTTTAGAAAGCGCTTTGCCCAGTCCGGAACGTACAATGGAGACCTATTGTTATCCTTAATCGTTGGCAAAATAGTGTGGATTTGGCGTGCGAGTATTCACATCAATCATCCATTATCTCAAACAACATCGCTTACCAAGCGTTCCCGAGCCTGCATAATTTGCCGTTTGTTTTAGGTTATAATTGCGTAACAAAGTTTGAATTATGACTAGCAATACAAAAGCACAACTTGCTTGAAATAACAAGAAAAAAACTTTCATTTTATAGCAACCAATATGCAAGGGGCCTACATTCTAATCAGATAACATCGCGTAGGCGTATTTTCAGCAACCCCTAGCAACGTATGCCACTTGCAAGTATTTGTATTGTTTACTAGGTACCATATAATTTTTCGGTAAATTTCAATCAAAACTTGCCAGCAAAAGATTTTGGAGCATTTCAGGTGACAGTTGTTGCATTATTGTCATGTATTTAATAAATATATAATGAATATTATGGAAGTAAATGGTAGAAGAATAAGAAACACGTGGTTTTGATTCACGGTATTTATTTTTCGAAGTACAAACGATAGCTCCTTTTCGATGGAGTATTTGAAAATTCCATTGCTGCATTGCTGTATTTTCAATACCCCTCTCGTTATCGTTCAATTGGCTCGCTTGTTCTGATACCCGAACATCTAAAGCTTCTATTCGAGCCCAAATAGCATATTCACTAGACGTTAGAATATCATGGAGTCATTTGTTAGCCTGAATGACATCCTTGTGAACTGTCACAACCCCGAACCTGACAAGCCACTATCGGTGTAGCACTTGCTTATTTTGACCATCGGAACTTGTAAATACGCCTGTTTCAAATTATGGTCGAAATAAATTGCACCTTCCAGAGTTTCTCTAGGCTAGCGTCAATGCTTCATGTCGGATATGCATCCTTCTCCGTTCGTTTCTTCAGAGCTCAAAAGTCTAGGCAAAATCTCTAGCTGAGCTCTATATCTCTTTGTCAATACATATCGAAAAAGTGTGCACATCACTCTGGGGTTAACTAATGCACTATATAGCTATCCTCTGATTCTTATCCGGAATATGCTGGCTATCTTATCTCTCGTGCACAGCGCGCAGCTAGTCGGCTTGTTGTTTTCCGCTAGTGGTAATTCTTCACGATCATTACCTTTCTCGCGTAGCTTGTATTGTACTCTCGCTTCAACGTATCCAAAACTCTCCGAATCTCCACGGTGGCGATGCTTCTCCCAGTCCTTTAACTCTTGACTCTACTTTTGGACTGTATGAAGTACAGTCCCCTCCTGGACTGTAGAAAGTGATGAAACCAGCTTCTTATTGTTGAATTTCACGAAGTATCTCTCTCTCTCTCTCTCTCTCTTTCTCTGACCGAATAAAACTATTGCGCCTTGGCGCTTACTATAAACTTGACTCTGTTGCGTTTGTGGCTATCTATAAATTCTGACCTTGGAGAACTTGGAACTTTACAGCCTGCTCACACTCATGTGCTTCCACTGTGCACATCTTTCAGCATAATTTCTGTACGGCTGAAATATTGCTTGTGCTTGATAGATAGACCTGTCAAAAATTTCATTTGGCCTGAAGTCCTATCTATCTCTTGCTTCACTACAGTACTGAACTATCGCCGATCTGATGACATGTAAAGCATTAACGGCTCGGACACTCTACTCTTGGATGACCAGATACGTGGCATGTATAGCAGGCTCCTATGAACACCTGTGAATTTGTTGTCGTCTGCCGCCTCTCGATAGATATGTTAGGCTGCATCACCAGTATATTTGGTGATCTATTCGCCTCTCTCTAGGAAAAACCTGTCTACCATCTTAGTCGTCCATGAGGACTACTAAAATTACCATTTTCTCCTTGGGCGTTATAGTTTGGCGGCTGGTTTTTCACAATATCTGCTCATGTTTCTTGTGTCAGGCTTTCAGGCAGATTGACATTCTCGATCGCGACTTTTTCTTTCGTTATCTGGGACGCTTCTTTCTGTCATAGCCACGCTCACTATCACATTCGGACGTACTACTACCGTCGTTGGATTTTTCTCATCGACATACTCGGCCTACCATTCAGTATTTAATATACTGCATGCGAGCAAGTGCACTTTTATTTCGCTTCAAATCTCGTCTCGGTTTTGGAGTATTGGTGCTAGAGGTGACACTTAAAGTCATTCCACATAGGCACCTCATCTCGAATACGTCGAAGCCAGCCGTGAGCTGCATGGTGTAGAGTGCACGGCATAATCTTTAATAACGCTTCTTCGAATATGCTGAGACTTTTCTCGCAGTTGTTGACTTGTTTCAATTACTCTTCCGAATCTTCATAGTATTCCCCAGAGAACTTAACCCTCCAACTGTAAAAGGTCTGTATGTCATTATTTTCCTTGATGCATCTCTCAATGTTTGTACATTCGAAATATAGATTTCGATCGACATTCATCACTTTCACTTTCTTGTGTATCGTGCTCTGCGAGTTTGAACGCCACTTTCTAGCTATGCAGAACTCCTTAGATGAGCTATAACCTCGAAAATGACAACCGATCAGGGATATTGAATATTGTCGATGATGCATTTGCGCTTTCGAGCATACTACATTTCCTTTCTTCTCCATAGACCCATTTCTACCTTGCGTACTACGTACTTTTCTACTCGTGACTTGCTTTCTTGGGGTCGTCGTATCTCTTTCGTTTTCTTTTTCTCTTTTCATCGGTCAGTGATTCTGTTCAGACATACGTCCACTTCCTTCGGGCATAGTCACTCATTGATCTTCTAACGGATTGTTTCCCGTGATGCCGAGACTATTTTCCATTGTGTTATAATAAGAAATTGGCCTGATCCATTTCTGTACAGGTCTGAGTCTGTACGAGCATTCTGTGCAGCTGTAACTGACAGATCTGTGCTCCTATTATTCGTGACTCCTGCCCATATCCAGGGATACAATCAGATTGCCAACACGGAGTGAACTCGGATAGTGCACACTTAGTACGTGGCTCGTATCTCTCTGTGTCATCAGTGCATGTGAAATTAGTCCTATTTTTCTAGACAAAATCGGCCTGGCAAGCGTCGTAAACGGCATCACACTGAACACTATCGAAACTAATTGGGCGATAGTTGTCATCGCCTCCGTTTGGCAGTTGATTGCAGCTTGAATTACTGTAATTTCAACGACGAGCTCGCTCTTGGTAACTGCAAGTCTTCTGCGTCTTCAATGTCCGACGTCTTTAAAACTGGTAGTATCTAATTGATCATATCAATCATCCTATGCTGGTCCCATTCCTGATACCACGATACGTCTTCTCGTATACCTAGCTCTCTGTATGCGTATCGAAGCAAACGTTTGACTAAAACTGGAACCTCTCCACTCGGAATAGGGTGCAATTCTCGTAACCTGTTTATTAAGCTTTCCTGGCTTTCGTTTCATAAATTTCTCTGCTGATAGCGTATTTCTTGTCGCCTGTTAGCATCTGCAGCATTACTCGTCTATACTCCTTCGATTAAGTTTTTCAGTTCATTTCTGGCCAATCTACAAATATAACACTTGAGCTCAGATATTTTTGCTCGGGATGCAATGTTGACACTATCCTTTGTCAAACGCTGGAAACTTACTTGCACACCCAATATATTAAAAATATAATGTTTGTTCGGACTATTATATATATATATATATATATATATATATATATATATACACACATTAAATACTTACAAATTATATACTGAGAAATCATATCTTAACCTTAAAATATAAATATTTATTACTTTGTTATATAAAATCGTTGCTCGAAAGGCAATTATTTATGAAAGCATATATTTAACAGTACTAATATGTCTATATATATATATATATATATATATATATAGTGTTCTTTAAAATTCTGTTTTTAAATTTTTACATAATATAAATCTTTATATAGATGTGTGTGTGTGTGTGTGTGTGTGTGTGTGTGTGTGTGTGTATGTGTGTGTGTGTGGAAAACGCCAACAGTGTGATGATGTATGTAATTATTTGTAAGAAGTAATATCCAACCAAATACATCATATGCATATGCATATTTATGTTTTAATCTATATATAACCCTCAATTTCCAATTGTTCGTCCCTGCATATTGCTATTATCATTTAAAATTTTTGACTTGTTATTTCAAATAATTTGTGTTTGTATATTTTCCGTAATTATTAAAGTTTTGTATCTTACCAAAAATCTTGCGCATTTATAGCGCAAAAAGATACGAAATCCGTATATAGACGCGCGCACGCTTGGCACGTGATGTTATCTGGGGAAGGGTGTAATTGATATGGATCTACATTTGCCAGCGTAATAAGTATGTAGATAACATCGCCTTCAAAGCATGTATAATCCTGCATAATGATTTCTCGTCTTTTAGCGCTTGTCTTACCAATAATACAGAGGTGCAAGTTGATTTAAATAATAAACAAACGAATTTTATTTGATGCCAGCAATATGGAGGATCAAATAGTTTACAAGACAAAGATTATATATAGATTCTAATATAAGTAAGGGTGTGGGTATGATTTATTTTGTTGGATTTTCCTTTTTTGAAATAATTATATTCACTATTGCACCTTTGGTTTTTTTACATATACATAAAGATTTATATTATTGGTTGTACAAATCAGTTTCCGCCGTTTTTTATAAAGAAATAAGAATTTGTTGTAAAAAAGGTACAAATAATGTTATTCAAAATATTGCCCATCATTTTCTACTACTTTTGACCATCTTTCGAGCAGCAAGTGGATACCCCGTCTAAAAAATTGCTCGTCTTTTGAGGCTATCCACGAATCGACCCATTTTTTCAATTCCTCGTAAGAACTGAAGTGCTGCTGAGCCAGATCATGAGTCATCGACCGGAATAGGTGGTAGTCAGAAGGAGTGATGTCTGATGAATACGGCGGGTGGGGTAGAACGTCCCAATTTAGTGCTTCTAACGTTTCCTTTACGATTTTTGTAACATGTGGCTGAGCGTTGTCATGCTGAACAATGACTTTATCGTGCTTTTTGACATATTGTAGACGTTTAATCTTTAATGCTCGGCACAATTGCATCAGTTGTTGTTGGTAACGTTCTCCGGTGACGGTTTGATTGTGTTGGAGTAATTCGCAATAGACTATTTCAAGCTGATTCCACCAAATGCACAGCATTAGCTTCTTACCATGAATGTTTAGCTTGACCATCGAAATAGAGGCATGCCTGGGTGTACCCCATGACTTCCTACACTTTGGGTTATCTTAGTGAATTCACTTTTCGTCTCCCGTCACGATTCGATGTAGGAATCCTTTGAAATTTTGCCTTTTGACACTCGACGTCTCTTAGCTTCAGTTCATAAGGAACCCACTTTTCTTGCTTTTGGACCATACTCAGAGTTCTGAGACGTTGTCAAATAGCTTGCTGAGTCACTTCTAACTCTTGTGCAAGTTCTTCTTGCGTTTGGCACGGAACTTCCTCCAGTAAAGCTTTTAATTCTGTGTCACCAAATACTGTGGGCCGTCCACTGCGTGTTTTGTGCTCCACGTAACATCACCACTTTTAAATTTTTGGAACCACTCCCGACAACTTTTCTCACTCAAATTAACATCACCATATGATGAGTAGTTGATGTGCTTCAGTTGCAGATTACTTTAAATGAAACAAGTAAATTAATCATTCCCGCAAATGACGCTTACTTGGCTCAAAACTTGATATCATAACACGATGAAAACTAAGCGATGCTAGCAAAAAGTCAGAGGTATTAAAAAGTTATACTGTTTTCAGTATAACTTCCGACTTTTTACAGCTGACAATTTCGATCCTATCTTATCGGTGGTGCCATCTTTTCAAATCCGCGGAAACTTATTTGTACACCTAATAAATAAAAATTTAAATACAGCATTTTAAAGAACTCAACATATATTTATACTGTTACAAAATTGCTTTTGGAGCAACGATTTTATATAATAAATAATATTTATTTATATTTGAAATGTAAATATGTAATATATATATAGTGACGGTGTCAGAAGAAGAGAGTAGAAGAAAGCCATGTACGAGCATTCGAGTCGCGTGAGTCGAGTTAAGGCGGAGCAGGCACGATGAAGTGCCCCCCCCCGTCGCCGCGGCCTGCGCACGTGTTGGCCAGCCAGCTAGCGTTAACCCGAACTGCGTGACTGAGCACTTGCGAGTCACGAGAGCGAGAGGGATAACGACAGAGAGAGTGAGAGAGAGGGAGAGAGAGAGAGAGAGAGAGAAATGAAGGAAGTGAAGAAATGACGCGCGCGCGCGCATGTATGTGTGTTCTCGTATTTGTAAGATCCGTGGGAGGAAGTGTGCAAAAGATCACATGACGTAGAAGAAGAAAGCGTGAGCTACATGCGCGGCAATAGGCCTGCGGATCAAGGAAGGGGGACCTCGCGTGGCCAGCGGGAACGAGCGGTGAAAAAGGGACGTACGAGAGTGTTGCGCTGCATGTGTTAGAGAGTAAACGGGTAATTTTGTTGTATTGCGGATCGTTGAGGGTGATCAAGTACGAGAATATTGCGCCGTGCGTTTTGAAAGGATAAAAGTATCGAGTGAAACGCAACGGTGACGAGAAAAAGAAGCGAGAACGTGTCGTCGCAAGCGGGAGACGATAAGCTGGTGGGCTAATAAGCTGCTGAAGTGGTGACTACCGCATCCAGTAGCCACTGGATAGAGCGTCCGGGCCAGCCCAGAGGCGGAGCGACGAGTGTTAAGCCTGGAGAAGAGCTTCTACATTGGCCCTCTCCGTCAGTAATCCTAACTTCTAATGTAAGGCCCAGCTTTACTTCAGTCGAGTACTGTAGAATAAGAGGGCCGATACCGTGCGTGTGGGATAGTAATGAGAGAAGTTCGGTCGAGACAAGGGCTCCCGGAATTCGTAGAGTTGAGTGGAGAAAGGGGATGGATAATCTCGCGAGTAGGGAAAAAGAGAAATCGTGGTAAGAGTTAGCCCTAGTTATAATAGCGCCAGTTCCCGAGCGCTACAGCTAGGCGGAACCTCCCTTTGCGTGTGGAAAGGTGAGATATTATAGTGTGTTAATTGGGAGTAATAATGTTGTAAGCGTTATTGCCACTAAATAAATTATGCCCGTTGTTCGAGTTATTATTGTTATTAAATATATGTGTCTTATTTATTTGCATCAAAATACAACTTCATAATATATCATATACATATATATTACAGTCTAAAAAATATATAATCATTTATATATGTGAGGAAAACTATTATAATGTATGGCAATACAGCAACAATTCATAAATATTATACAATATCAGCATGTTCTGCTGGTAAGTTTTGCTTCAAATTTGCCGGAAAATTGTAAGGTATCAGGTAAGCAATAGACACACTAGTAAGTGGCATATACTACTAAGAATTGCGCGCAATACACTTACTCAATATTATTTCCGTAGTGTACTATATAACCTCAGGAGAATATCAAAATCTATCGCAATGGCTCCTAGACAAACTCATTGCGGTAAAATAGTAAACAGAATGTTCTACACTATCAATTTTGTAGGAACGTAGTTTATAATTTTTTAGGGGAGGAACCAATTATAATATATATATATATAATATATATATATATATATATATATATATATATATATATATATATTAAATGTAGCAGTCGAGGTTGCACAGATTTGGATTTCCTAGTGCCAATGTGACATTCTTATATACGAGAATAATCAGATAAACATCAAGATAATTACAATATCATTGGTCACATTGATATAGAAGCTTAGCATTATATGTTCTCGGTGAAAACCGAGTGTTCGCGCACGATAGCGAAAATGAGCGAAGCGTGAGCCGCGAGAGTGCGCGACGGTCGCGAAGAAGGAGAAAGCACAAGGAGAAGAACTTCTTCCCCGTCCAGCTACCGAAGAAAGAGCACGAAGAATAGAGAGAGAGAGCACCATCCAAATTATTACCTCCATCTCCAACACTATTTCGCGGCGGTGATCACCAGCTTCCCGGTGATTCAGCTAAGTTCAATTATACATCCAAGTGCAGATCTCGGAGCCACCCGATCGCGGTGCGAGTGCCCGCACTGTGAGAAAGAAAACGTGAGAAGCAAGGAAGGAAGGAAGCTGTTGCGATCTGAAGAAGGAGAGGTCCAGTAAGAGAGAGAAGGAAGGAAGGAAGGAAGGACGAGAAAGGGAACCACCCGGAACGAGAGGAAGCAACTGTGGAGCTCCGTCCCGGCAAGTACCGCTTTGTATAGCTATGTGTGAAAGAGTGCGCGTCCCCGAGACTAAGCGCGCCATACTCGTACGGCCCCTCCGCGTCCCTGCGAGCTAAACGGTACGCGCCGTATACGTTCCCCACCCCCTTCCTGCCGTTATATATTTCCCCGCGCCCGCGGAATCCGCTCCATAATTAATATATCGTCGCCGCGCGCTGAAAATTATGTATGTTCTTCGACGTCGTAACCGTTATTATAATTGTTGTTAAATAAAAGCGTAATAAATAAATGTCTATTAATTTCACAAGCCTGTTTCGTGTTATTTCGCGTTCCCGCATTCGTCCATTCTAGGTCCAGTGCAGCCGGCACGCCGCTCGACAAGAGCAAGTAAGAAGAAAGTAACATGCGCGTAAGTACGCGGTTACAATATATATATATATATATATATATATATATATATATATATATATATATATTAAATTAATAAATATTTTTATCGGCATTATAGACTTTATAATATAATATATTACTTAAAATAATGACAGTCAGACTGTCCTTGTTTTGTTCACACCCGTAGAATCTGAAATAAAACTTATTACTGCAATAAATTAAATTAAAACTAAAAAATAAAAATAAAATAATGAATAAAACAAAATAAAAATAATAAAAGCAATATTCTATGTTAGTAAAGGACAACCTGACTGTCCCAACCACCTTAAATTTAGATTATCTTGCTGTCCGACGTTTCGAACTGCTACGGTTCATCCTCAGGAACTAAACTGTAGTAATAAGTTTTATTTCAGATTCTACGGGGGTGAACATAAACAAGAACAGTCTGACTGTCTTTATTTTAGTTAATTTATTATATTAAGACTGTAAGACCGATAAAAATATTTATTAATTTGCGACGAGAAAAATTAAAGCGATTTCAGCAATACCACCACCAAAAAATCAAAAAGAATTGAAAAGATTTTTTGGAATGCTTTCCTGGTATAGACGTTTTATTAAAGATTTGTCAAAAACAGCAGCACCGTTAAGTATACTATTAAAGAAGAAAACAGAATGGACATGGACACAGGTTCAAGCAACGGCTTTTGAAGAGCTAAAGAAAAACTTAACGGAAGCTCCTGTTTTGGCATGTCCAAATTGGAATCTGCCTTTTGTCTTGCAAACAGATGCGAGTCTACTTGGCCTAGGCGCCGTGCTAACACAGATAGACGGAGAAAGAGAGAACGTCATTGCATATGCTAGCCGCACACTAAATCCAGCTGAAAAAAATTATTCCGTCACTGAATTGGAATATTTAGCTGTGCGGTGGGGCATATGGAAAATGCGCCCATATCTAGAAGGTTATCCGTTTACAGTGGTAACGGATCACCAATCATTAAAATGGTTGGATAAGTTAGATAATCCATCAGGAAGGTTAGCACGATGGGCACTGGAATTAGCACAATGGGATTTCGATATACAGTATCGAAAAGGGACAGAAAACAACGTGGCCGACATACTATCACGGAATCCAGTCGAAATAATTGCGATATCCAAAACGGAAAATAAATGGTACGAGAAAACTTATAAATCGGTATCAGAAAATCCGAAAGATTTTCCGGATTACAGGATAGAAGGCAATAGATTGTATCGGCACATATTACACACGCTTGATTTTAATGAAACAAATGAATTAAGCGAGTGGAAAATATGCATAAATGATTCAGAAAAACAGCGAATAATGAGGGAAAACCACGATGATCCCACGGCAGGACATTTAGGAGTAGCTAAAACTTTAGCAAAATTAGCTAAAAACTACTACTGGCCAGGCATGTTCCGTGAAGCCACACGGTATGTACGCGCGTGTATAAACTGCCAAAAGCATAAAGCACAGCAGTCAGCCCCGGCGGGAAAAATGCACGCGACAAATGTAACACAGCCATGGGAGATGGTCTCTGTTGATTTGGTGGGGCCTCTTCCACGATCGAATAACGGACATATTATGCTTCTTGTAATGCAGGATCGATTAACGAAATGGATCGAACTACGTGCATTACGGAAAGCAACGGGTGCTGCCATAGAACGAGCAATCCAAGAACAGATTATATTACGTTTTGGATGCCCGCAAGTAATAGTGAGTGATAACGGTAGACAATTTATTTCGAATGAGTTTCGCCAAATATTAAAAAATGCGAAAATTACTCATCGAAAAACGCCACCGTATTCACCCCAGTGCAATCCTGTAGAACGGGTAAATCGCACTGTAAAAACTATGGTAAAACAGTACATAGATGAGTCCCAAAAAACATGGGATAATTATCTAAACGAAATTTCATTTGCATATAACACAGCCATGCACGATAGCACGGGTTATACGCCAGCTTATTTAAATTTCGGACGAGAGCTAAGCGCACCAGGTAGCCTGAAACAAGAAATAGGACAGCGTTCAAAATCAAAAGCAGAAGAAAGTATACGGAATATTCAGGAAGCACTTGAGCTCGCCAAAATAAAAACGGCACAGTCTTTCTCGCGACAGAGAAAATATTATGACTTACGCCGACGCGATTGGCAGCCACGTGTTGGCGAACAAGTCCTGAAGCGTCAACACATACTGTCAAATAAAGCAAATCAGCTCAATGCAAAACTTTGCGAAAAATATAGTGGGCCATTTGCAATAATAAAGAAAGTTTCCCCAGTCATATTTGATCTGCAAGGAGCAGATGGGAAACTAATAGAAAAAAATCATGTCAAGGACATAAAACCATATACCGGTTACGATACGTGAATTTTTGTAAATAATTTTGTAAAATTGTAAAATATTGTACATTGCCGGCAATAGTAATAAGTAAATAAGATAATTAAGTAAGCGAGATCTCTGTAAATAATTCTGTATATAGCGCGTTAATAATTTAAAATAGCGAGTTACTAAATTTATATAGCGAGTCAATAATTCTGTATATAGCGTGTTATTCATTTAAAATAGCGTGTTAATAATTTAAAATAGCGAGTTACTAATTTTATATAGCGAGTTAATAATTCTGTATATAGCGAGTTAATGATAAGTACAATGTAATACGGCTCGGAAATAAATCGGGAGGAAAAAGGTTGTTTTTCCTAAATAAACGCGACTCACGATGGAGAATCTATATTCCGCAAACACACACGATCAAGACACAAAGTTTAAGTAATCAACCAACTATACAAATAATTTCGTATATAGGCATGGGCTTTACAATTCCCTACCTCGACGATAAATTCGAACATATGGTCGAGTCGGGAAATAAAAGTAAACAAATACGCCCTTGCCTACTATTCAACATATTCTAACTTTAAGATTGAATTAAATTTAAAGAGAACAAATCTGTTCAGTGTAAAATCTACCGTGCTTAAGTTAAGATGGACGCTATTATGAATATGACGCCGCACGAGCTATACGAGGAATTCGAGCGTTGGCTAGACGCTCAAGATACCTCGTACTTCGGGGAGGTGGCTGGAGATGAGGGATATTTCCCTCAGCCCACCCCACAGCAGACACTGGCAACGACAGAATATCAGCCGACCAGTAAGGCGGTCCTAGAGGCTATGGCCAGGAGGCCAATGGTGCGGCTGGAGCGGCTACAGACGCGCCCGAGACCCTTAGCTTTCCCACCGCCGCTGATAACACTCCCGCCCATCCACCGGCAGCAGCGGGACACGTCATTTCAGGTGCCTCCGAATCCGGCGGAAGGATTCCGTCGGATTTCCATCCCGGAGCCCCCACGGCCCAGAAGGGTAAAAATCCCAAATGGGCCGGAGGTCGTGATCCCGCCGGGAGTGCGTGAATACAGGGCTCGGGACAACGGTCTGCGATGGCGCATCCGAATAGACGCCAAAACAGGAGCGATAAGAGTCGGAAAACCTAAAGGTTTGTTTTTTTTTATTATCGAAAAATCAACGTTATAATATGCGCGAAACCGGGTTCCTCGCAATTTATTTCACCGAGTCCGGCATAATAAATTCAAATAGTATATCTCCGTTTTATTTTTTGTTATCGCGTTTCACTCTTCACGGGGGAAGGGGGAGATGCGACGAGACAATAGTCTCGCGCAGACATTTTAATATTTGTAATAAGTCGCGAAGTCGCGAGCGGCGCGGCGCGGCGAAGGGGGAGCGCCGAAGGCTTCGTGGTGCGGCGCGGCGCGGGGATAAAGCGCCGGCAGCGGAGAGGATGAGCGAGCACTCTCTGGCCGCAGGCGGCTCGAAGAGCGGCGGCGAGCGATAATTCGCGAATCAATTCGCGAATTCTCGCGAGCGGCGACGGCGCTGCCCAAAACTACGGCGCGGTACAGTGCGGTAAGGGGAGAGCGAGCGCTCTCTCCTAATTCTCAAATAGAGCCGCACTGACTGCGAAAATTCAATGTGCCAGCGACCTCGAAACTGGCTTTTCGAGGGGGACCTGTCGTCGGCGCGATAGCGGGCGACAAGTCTCCGCACACTCGGGGCGAGACGCGAAAAACGAAATAAATAATAATTAAAACTTTGTAAATTTTAAATTAGAAATAAATTATTTAAAATTATGTGCATCATAAAATAAATTTATTTTATGATATAATTTGTTTATTTTGTTACAGCGGATAATGGCGACAAAGCGGGCGTTAGAGAAACGGCTGATAACTAAGAGCTTTTTATTATTAATTATTTTATTATTGTCATTATTATTAAGTTTTTTTTTGTTTATAAATTTTTGTTAATTTTCTTTTTTTTTGTTAAATAAACTTATTTAATATTTAACAAAATTTAAACTTATTCAGTTTCCCAAATCCAGCAACGAAAGAAATAAAATGGTAATTAAATTTAATAAAAATTCAATTCAAACTCTGGCGGGTTGAGCGAGAGTGAAAATTGGATTTTCGCGGGTTCGCGTGTACTAGAACAAACTTGGTGGCGGGTTGAGCGACCAAGGGCCTAGGCGTGTTGAGCGTGGGCCAAAGTACAGTACACACCGTAAAAAATTAAAACAAATATCCTTGCACAAATGAATCTAGTGGCGCGTTGAGCGACTAGGGGCCGAGGCGGGTTGAGCCGGAGCCATTCGTTTATGCAAGTTAAAACGAATTGAACATAGCCTTTGGTGGGGTGAAAAGAACCCGATGGCGTGCTGAGCGATCGGGGCCGAGGCGCGTTCAGCCGGAGCACGAACTAGCTCACACCAAAGTGCTCATGTTACAAATTTAATTCAGAGCAGTCGATATAAGTACAATTTTTATTTCTAATTTATAAATATACAAGTATTCCCGTTTTGGCTTAACCGGAGATAATAATTTAACTGAATTACTGAACAGTTCAATACTATCTATGTAAAAACTACTCTATGTATAAATCTATATTCTTATAGTTAACAATACCAATCGTCGCTTACTTATAAGAGGTGCTATTTCGCAGACGATTTTTTGCTTCAATTTCATTCAGTTGGCTCCAGTAACTACAGAATCGCGGTATTTAATTTAAAGTACAAAAATATACGAAATATATATATATATATATATATATATATATATATATATACAAATATAGTTGCGGATTAGCATATAGGCTGAGACGGCTATAACCTAGAGCGACACTTTTTTAGAAAGCAGCAAATTTTGACAAAAAAATTTATTTTACATTTTTTTTTTTTTTATGTAATTTAACGTCAGCGACGGAGGTCTACGATGTGTTTGTAAACAAAGCACATGTAAATAATTACAGCGGTGCCTGTATCAATCGGCCGAGACCGAGATTTGAACTCGGATCACCAAGTTACTAGTCCTCCGCTCTAGCGATCGAGCCATTGTAGGCCTCTTATTTTACATTTAATAATAGGATGAGAAATAACATTTCTGAATTTAAAATGTCATCTCAATTAAGAGCTAGATCAATGTAGTATGCTACTTTATAAATTTAAATGGTAAAGAATTTCTTTTATTCATATGTAATCAATATATATATATATATATATATATATATATATATATATATATATATATATATGATATGGAATAATATATGTGACAGTTAAATGTATATATTATTAAATAATAGTGCAATATATACAGCATAGATATTTACAAGATCCGGTTGCCGTAACAAATTAATGACCATAGATGATCATAAAATAAATAATGTTTTCGTTAGTGTTCTTATCCCGTTGTCAAACGAAACATCACTGTTAAACATACATTGTTAGTTAACCATATAGCGTGTTATTCAATTCACTCTAATTTTTAATATAGTGTGTTGTTCTTAAAATATACATTTATAAATAATAGCCGTACTATTAATTTATTAGTTGTAATATAGTAGAAGAAAAAATTAAGTGATTTACAATATAAAAAAAAATACCTGAACAACAGAGAAAAAACAGCAACAGATTCTTTCTAAAATGCACTAAATACAGGATTTTTTTAACTGCTGAATCTATTTATAGTTGTAGTGTTAATGTTAATAATATATGTACAATCAAAAAGAAATATGTCAAGATGAAATACAGTGTCCTGCTAATCTTTCAAATCCATTGTTTGAAATTGAATGCAATGATCAAGATGCAGTTTTTGAAAGAAAATCAGTTCATTTTAAAGTTGACAATGATCCAGTTTCTAGGAAAATCAACGATACAACTAAAGACTACATAGTAAAAAATGGATTCATACAAAATATGGATTGTGATTTAAAAAAAAAAAGAAAGAGACAGTATGATATTCAAGTGCCTTATTTTTTAAAATCTTTG
Organism: Sycobia sp. Sy_11; assembly: GCA_018907035.1. Taxonomy (NCBI): domain Eukaryota; kingdom Metazoa; phylum Arthropoda; class Insecta; order Hymenoptera; family Epichrysomallidae; genus Sycobia; species Sycobia sp. Sy_11. Next base: position 58,460 of record JACCIC010000071.1, on the reverse strand, counting down.
TTCGACAAAACTTTATATAACGTTGAAAAATATTTAAGAACTCGGCTATTATTCGAAAAGCAGTGGCAAATTTTAATGCGGACCGTGTTTAGCATTTGATGGAGGCACCCAATTTGGAACCAAAAATGGTTTTGATGATTGGAAGAATTTAAAAAGAATAGAGCAACATGATAGCTATAAAAATTGTTTAATAGCTATAAACACTCGTGGATATATTATTGGTCGGGTCGAAACACAAATACTAAATGGTTTAGAAGCAGAAACAAAATACTGATGAAATGCAATTCAAAGAGTGATAAGTCTAATAAAAATGCTTGCATCTCGAGGACTTCCGTCCGTTTAGAGGTAACACAGAAAAGATTGGACGTCCAGATAATGGTAATTATTTAATTTTCTTAGAATTACTGACACAATATGATCTATTTTTAACTGAACACATATCACGTTATGGCAATGCTGGAAAAGAGCATATAAATTATTTATCATCTAGGATTTGCATTGAATTTATAGAATTCATGGCTGATGAACTGCGAAAAAGTATTTATGAACAAATATAAAATTCATAATATTTTTCAATCGTTGTCGATTTTACACTTGATTTATCGCATGTTGATCAACTAACATTTCTCATACGTTATGTTAAATCGGATGGTTCTTCAATAGAACGATTTTTGACATTTTTATCTTATGTGGGACACAAAGGTATATCCATATCAAATGCTATCTTTAATACATTAAAAACTAGATATTAATATAATGAATTGTCGTAGGCAATCGTATGAAAATGCAATCAATAAGTCTGGCATATATAACGGTATTCAAGCAAAAGTTAAAGAGACTTGTCCCCATGCAGATTATATATCCTATTCAGTACATTCATTAAATTTTGTTGGTATACGAGATATGGCTATTAAATAACGGGACTGATATGTCAAAAAATTTTATTTTCATTTTATACATAATTACTTATTGTCACCTTCAATATACGCCCCTTCTTTATCCCTGCAACGCTGCATGCGAATTTTCCTTTGTTGGAAACAATGCTGAATTAATTATTCTGTTTGATTATTTTACTATTTCCAATACATTTATTTAGTCGCTTTACCTCTCGCGCAAATCCTGCATGCGATTCCTCGCCCCTCGCGAACCGCCCCTCTCCCTCGTCGAAATAATTCGGGGCTAAGCCCAGCCGGGCACAACTTCTGCAACAGCCGTGCCCGCCGTCCTCGTGCTCGAGGCGGACACACGCATCGTTACATGGCGCCCAACGCGATCTCGGGATCGCACAATTTAATATAAAAAAATATATGCGTGCATATATTATATATTTTATTATATGTTTTGCTATATATTTTATTATATATTCTATAATATAGTTTATTATATTTTGTGCCCCGGCGAAAAGTCGCAAAAGACGCGGATGCGCATAAATAATTATTAGTGTGGAACATAGCTGTATTACACAGTGCGAACGCACTGCGCGTCGCGAGTGTTTATGTTGCTAGCTCGTAGACGTAAACACTCTCGAAGTTGGCCAAGGCCAACGCCAATTCGGCGAAAGCGGTTGAAAAGCATTACAAATTAAATATACGTCTAAATTCGATAATATAATATTTGTGCGGCTTTTCAAGCAATACTGATATTAAGTTAAATACTCATATATACATTAATTTATATAATGTTTATATATATTAATTTGATGTAATTATAAATTTAACTTGAATGAATTATGTAAATTCTATTTAAGTTAAACTAAAATTAATCGATAATTATTTTTATAGCAACATAATATGAAAATATAATTAATATAAATAGATTTATATTCGCCATTATAATATTATAATAAATATTCACCATAATAAGCGTAAGAAACATTTAATGTAAATTAGATATAATTAATATTTCACGTAAATAAAATAAATTTTTTACACATAGTCGCAACACGACAAACATAAAGGCTGCGAAGTCGGCGATCTGTGTATACACACACACACACACGCCACCGCGACTCTACGCTATACATACGGGTATACACGCGACTAACGCAAATTTTTCTTTGCTCTCAATTTAATTGATCAAAATTTATCAGTTGATCAAAATTTATTTTTCCCCTTATTCTTTTCACTTTCTGATTTTCATTTTGTTATTTTTGTATTTTTGATATTTTGGTAGCGAGAGGATATAGGAATGCGAGAGTGGGGATGATACCGTAAAAACACGCGCGCGCAGAGATAAAAATCTGCTAAAAATTGTTGTAACCTCGACAATGCGTGACACAACGAAGACATATATTTTAAATAAAATGGAGGCGATATACACCGAACAAGCGGATGAATCAGCTGACACACAGCAGGCTCGGGAAGTTAATCCGAGCACAGGCCAAAGACGTAGCACAACAGCTGCCGATCAGCAAATGCAAAACCTGATCGATTTCAATTTGGCAGAGATCAACAGGCACGAACTGCTCGCATGGAGCACAGCCAATGAATCGCCGATTCAGGTAGCCATCACGAGCGTAACTACATCTCCTGATTCATGTGTCACGAATGACATTACACGTCAGGCGCAAGTCGCATCCCATGCATCGGAAGCAGCAGTCGAGCCTCTGTCTGCTGACCCCGAAAACAATGTAGCAATTAGTCATGGATTAAACAACCTACAGAATATACTACAAACTTGGATGCGACAACAGAACAGCACTGTTCAAGATCTACATCAGAGGCAAAATGAAATACATGCTACGTTGGCTAGCATTTAACAACAGCTGCAGAAAACGCCGCGACGCGATCGTGTCACCTTCCAAGACACGTATGACCTCCAATACTTGGAAAATGACAAGGACTCTAACAGCAATAGATTCTCAAGGTCGACTGGCGAGCCTACGTTTTTGGCTCCTTGCCACTCTCGGTACCAAGGGCTTGGAAGGGGCGGGGGGGTCATCACATGGATCGAGATCTGATCAGCTCGCCGACGAATATAACGCGATCAACGCTATCAAGCACCTTGACCCAGCACACGGACATTGGTAAAACCGTACGCCAATGGAAAATCCGATTCAATGGTGCCAAGGGAAAAAGCGTGGAGGAATTTCTACAGAGGTTCGCGGAATGGTAAAGCTGCTTTAATGAGTAAGCTTGCTTTCCCACGTCCCTATGCTCTCTCTCCTGTCGTAGCCCTGTCAATATGTATATATATTTTTAAATGTAAATATTAATAGATATCTGTTACAGGCCGACGCACGAATACACCGGCGGAGAGGTAAGTGAGAGAGAGCGGGGAGTTGGGAGAGACGGCCGCGCGCGCGAATTTGACGGTTGAAGTACGAGAGTTACGAGAGATACGCGCGTTCCAGACTAATTCGTTTTTCGTGTGCTTCTTTTGGGAATATGGCTCGAGTTGTAATATTCCCCCTCACCACGTACCTCATCTTCGTGGAGGGTACGAGACAGAACGCGCGTGTTTATGCCGCTGACGTGGGTGTGATCCACGTGCACCGCTGCCGAACCCGAGCGGACGAGCTCGCCACCCGACTCCCGTTTGCGCGGAATAACCGTCCCATCCCGGGGTCTTTTGACGAGCGGAGTAGCCGCCTCTCCCGGCGAACCAAGGCGTGGTTGAACAAGGAACTGCTGCCAGCGGGTTCCACGGACGCGTCTACACCTTACTGTAAGTGGCAGCCCGTTCCTCTCTCTCCCTCTCTCTCTCTCTCTCTCTCTCTCTCTCTCTCTCTCTCTTCCGTAACTCCTCGCGCACCGTCGCCTCCGCGACCCTCGGCCTGCGCGCCTCGCGCCTTCACGCATATGTGTTGTAAAGTCACTCGATATTAAATCTACATCGATTTTAATTCTTTCGCTTTCTTATTTCGTTAGCCCTCAATCTCGTATGCGATTCTTCACCCATCGCGAACCGCTTTTCTCGCTCGCCGAGATAATTCGGGGCTAAGCCCAGCCGGGCACACATATTTGCAACGGCCGTGCCCACCGTCCTCGTGCTCGAGGCGAACACGCACACCGTCACAATATATACATGTATAAATCGTGTAAATTATATCCTCATATTATATCATTATATTATTATACAATCAAAGAGTATTTTTGTTTGTATACGTTAAACAAAAAAACTACTAAATTAATTGCTTCAACATTTTAAATGTATATACGATATTATTTCTGGAGTGACAGGCTAAGTTTTGCGATGGAAATAATCTTTCTTTAATCAATAAATTTATCCGCGCACTACATTATAAACGGAGTATTAGGATTTGGTAAAAATAATAAACAGAATTCGGTGTCGTAGTAAAAAGTAAAGAATTATCGCACATATTTATTGCTCTTACCAGTCAAACTAACTACTTTGATCAGCGGGTAGTATATGGCAGCTCACATTTTATCGAATATCAACTCAAAGTAATCAGCTTAAACTACTTTTTTGTGCGTTATTTTATAATTATTATAATATTTTTCGAGAAAAATATATTCGAAAGTGCCTGAATTAAGTATATGGACATCTTTCGGGGGACTTTTTCTCATATTTTATGTAAGAAATTGTCTACAATGTATTAAGTCATAAAAACTTTCCTTTTTATACTAAGCATCTACACATGTGAATAAGAAATAGAGCATCACTCTTAATAAAAGAACTAACAAAAGATTAACATCATATAGCAGAACAAAATATGTTGTTGATCATTATATGAATGTTCTTTCAAAAGATGAAAGTTAAAAGCAATATTTATTACAACTCGTTACAGAATTTAAAATACAAAAGGGTAGTGTTGAAAAAAATATAATGAAAACATTTTAAACTTTACTCTATTTCTAGTATTCCAATTATATAATACTATATTTTTAAAATAAATTTTCAAAGAATATTTTATGATGAAAACATTTTTTTCCCCCGACTACAATTTTATATATTGAATCCAGACTTTATTATAGAATTTTACATATATTTTATAATATATAAAAATTGTGTTCTTACACAATGTCGCTTATTTCAATTTATAATATGACTTATGAAGTATTTAATTAATGCTTTTTACACAATTAATTATGACTTCATTCTCTGTATAGAATTTTAACGTGAAAAATGTAGTGTAACTGTTTTAATAACGTGAAACATGTGATGTAACTATTTCTGCATTGTATGCAGTTGAATTCTATTTGTAAGCTTTATTTAATGTAATTTCCCGTTCTATGTTATTAATTAAATAATACTTAATTTTTGTCATCTTTCTGTAATTATTTGACAGCATCTATTTGATTTTTTCTGTAAAATGCGTCTCACGGACCCTCCTTTTTTTCGCGGCTCCAGTGTGATGCCGACATGGACCAAGTAATTGAGCTTTATCGTGCTTCCTCTTTAATGCCTAAAATCGAAGCCTCAAATCGAATGTTCATAGTATGGAAATCTTACGTTATGACTTATGCTGTATATTCCCCATTACATATGTCGTTAAATTACATAGAATGCAGATGATATGTTATTTTGTTAAGTTTGAACGATATGTGTTAATGCTTTTTAACCAATGAGGAAACGATGTGTCAAATCATTTATAAAAGATAGAAAACGTGAAATGAGTGTTAAAATTAAGACGTAGGTAGAATAACAATTATATCTAGGGCCGCTATCATTGTTGACTAACAAAACTGCATCTTTTAATATGCAAATAGAAAACCGCTTTTGTATCAACCATTGCCTTCATTATTTTGAACTCGATCAACATGTACAATTAATTTAAAATTCTTTTAATTGTACTTTTGTTGACTGTTTATATATAAAATAATAAATATTTTTCCATTGGTCTTACAGGCCAATCAAATCAATCGAAAAGAATACGTAACAATATCAATACATATCTACATTAACATTAATACATCAATATACAAAAATAATAAAAATAAAAATAAAAATTAAAAATTATAATGACAGTCAGACTGTCCTTGTATACAGTCAGCCCCGTAGATTAATCTGAAAATAAAATATTAGCTGAAAAAATTTTGTTAGTAAAGTGCAATCTGACTGTCCCCAACACCCTTACCTAATTGACGATCCACATTGAAGTCCAACATTTCGAGCTCGCTACGGCTCCTCATCAGGGACTAAACTAAACCTTATATTTTAATCTATATATACCCCATTCCCACTACAAAATATAGTAAATTAAATCTAAATTTCCCCTCTACACAAATTGTTCAAAACCAATCAATTTAATAAGGAATGATAAACACTGTCCAATTTACCAGACTCTAACATTAAATTCACATTATTTCGATTCCTGGAAATGTGAATACTTTCAAGACTCTCCCTTTTATACTTATTATTAATACCATGTTCCAAAATATCCACATTCTCAAAATCAAAAGAATGTAAAAACTTTAAACAATACTCTTTTAAACCGGAAGTAATATGTGAGCTACATAAACTATATTTATGTTCATAAATTCTCTTTTTTAAATATTTACCTGTTTGTCCAATATAGTAGCTATCACAATCTATGCAATGAATCTTGTAAACAACTCCTGATTTTAAGCATAAATTATCTTTATCTTTGCAATTATTAAACAATATACTCAAATTATTGCTATTTTTAAAAAAAATTTAAATGTTATATTTCCGAAAATTTCTTTTAATTCTTTCAGATAATCCTCTAACATATGGTAAGACAATAATTTTGCCTCTGTTAACATCAACTCTTGCATTATGTCTATTTTCGGTATTATAAATGTCAAACAATCTCTCGGCATTATTTTGTAAATTATTGTAAGTAAATTATTTTGTCTAAAATCTTTATGTGGCAATTTTATTGCTCTTTCAATGACACCCTTTAATGCTCCAATTTTGTTTCCGAATTGGTGATGTGAATTAAAATCTAAAAACCTATCTGACCAATTTAATTCTGTATATGACAGAATTAAATTTACAAGGGAAATTGAAGATTGTAATCAGTTGAGTTTTCTGGACATTAACTTCATTAGATGTAATAATAATAAAGTGAAACTTAATTGGTACAGAAAGCCTACTTGGTCAGGTAGGTTTTTAGATTTTAATTCACACCACCAATTCGGAAACAAAATTGGAGCATTCAAAGATGTCATTGACAGAGCAATAAAATTATCACATAAAGATGTTAGACAAAATAATTTACAGATAGCTAAGATAAACTTTCATTACTACAAGTTATTAGTTTTGAATATCTTCGAGTTTTGAATAAATTAATACCCTATAGAAGTATAAAATGAATATTTTTATAAACCAAACATGCTTATTAACAACTTTTATTGATTTTATAATTAAAATATACTTTTCGTTTAATTTATTGTATAAGATTTAAAAAATTTTATTGTTTTTGTAAAGATCTTTAGGCTTTTTCTTCGAAACCTAGTATTAATGTTTTTCGGAGTGTGTAATTTTTATTCATAATTATTATAAGTGAATGTGTGTAATTATTATTAATAATTATTCATATGCATTTCATAATTCATCAACAATGTTACATATTTTCATTTAAACTACAATCATGTTGAACTTACATAAATAATTGTCATTTGTGTTTTAATAAATTTTTTATTAACTTTTTTTTAACTACTTAATATATAACTAATTATATTATTCAATACATTAAGATTACTTACAAAAGTTAAACGGTAATAGAATTAAAATCAAAAGAAAAGCAAAAATTATCTTAGAATAATACATTTTAAGACACTTAAAGTCGACAAAATAATCCTTAATGTCGACGAGTAATTAATTAAGTAATATCATTTATATCATTTATCTAAATAATGCATGCGAAGATAAGAAAAAAATATTTATACATCTTTTGATAAGCAATAGTAATATTTAGATATATCAACATATATTTTATTCAAAAATTAGATAAGTATGAATTAATTAAGACAATTTCCTGTTTAATACGACGTATTTATACGAAAACACGTTGTGCTTAATAACTATCACGATTCATTATTCTTTTAAAGCATTTTCTTTAAAAATAAATGTCCGAATAAAGTAATTCAATTTTTATTATTTGCTTAATAACTCTAAAAATATTTTAAAAAATATAAACAAATAATGTAAAACTTACTGTATTAACTTGTTAATTACTTGTTACATAATTTATTGTAATAGTATATCTATGTTGTAAACATATATTATTGAAATCAGATTAATAATATAAAGCACTCTCCATATTGTACATATGTAACATTGATAATAATATGATCTTTTTCGAACGCTAGATATATATTTGAATTAATAAAAAATTACAAATTCAATTGAGAACTTCGTAACGTTTTGAGAGCTAAATTCGTTCCTCTTTTCACAAGAATATAGTCCTCGCTATAACGATAATGTACATGTATGTATCTAAAATTATACACACACACACGCGTGCGCGCACGCACATACACACGCACACAAAGGTAACATACCATTCTCAAAGATAAATTACATTTATGCCATTTGAATTTGAGAATATGGATGAATGAGCCATAGTAGTTGTAAATTTTCAGAGGTTTTCCTTTTTGCATACTTTAAGAATATTTTATAAAAGTCGTAGAAATTATGAAAGGCTCTCAACCAATTATTGATAACTATAATAACTAATTAAAGTATCAAAATATAAATAATACACGAAATAACTTATAGACAAGAAAGGAAATAAATTTAAGCAATTTTTGCGGTATGCACAAATCACATTTGCAAGAGTTTAAATCTCTATATATTGCCGCCGATATGTGACTTTATATTCGGTAGTGTAATTATCCATGCGTGAACTATTACGATGTCTAACAAAAAAGTAACACATTGAAAATTGAAAAAAATGAAATGGCTGTTAACAATTTCGACGAGTTGATAACACAATGTAAGGAATTATTAAGTTTCTGGAGAACAAAGGGACAGGTGAGGATAACGGAATAATGATAGTCAAAATGAAATGTTATATCAATTAAAATAGCTAGGCAGAAGAGGAAGAAAAAACACGCAGCGATTGCGATAAACTATTAAGAAATCTACTAAAAAAACTACAGCTATTTAGTAGTGGTTCTAGGTAGTGTGAAAATACCATTGTATTTGCAATACATACTATTATATTACCCAAGAATTATATTAAGTACATTACAATAAACTTCCTGTAATAACAATCTTCTTGTCTGAATTTATACTTGTGCGCCGAAAGAAACCATTCAATGCAAAGACTGAGCATGCATGTCTAATTTATGTATCCTAACCTTAGTTAAAACTCACGTCATGATCAAGACCTTTGCAAGTAGTGTCTGGAATAATGATGCTTTAGAAAATAGTTAGAATAAGCGCAACTACCTTGTCCTTATGGCTTTCTTTTTGAAGAAAATGAACAAAATAACACTCAGCTTACTCAATGCAATGAAATAAAACATTTACATATATATTTTATAGTATTTACTGAAGATAATTTTCTGGATTAGCTCGAAAAGCGCCTAGCTTCGTGCGCACTTTATTTTTAGAATCTACTTCCATAAGATGGTAAATAACAATAAGGGCATTGCATAAAACAAAGCCTAAATTTCATAGTTCCTAGAAGATTATAATATTTTATTATTATTATTATTTTTAAAATACTGTGAATTTTCTTTATGCATTTCCAATGCATAAAGATCATTTCACAAGATTAATCCTGGGAAACAGCCAGTGAAATATGTACGTTTTGGTACAAACCCATGGTACTACACACTAAATACATCTCTCCTTATTGCACCAATACGAGACCGGCACTTTTATGCATATTACTCTAGCCTGGGTAGCAGTCTTTGCATGATCTTTTGCGTGTCCATTCTTTAATACTATTATTACATTCACTCTCGATTTTTTTCAGTCATCTACGTATTGTCTTATCCTTTCAAGCAACCATTTACTCTTTTGCTCCGTAAAACATTCATATGGTAATTTGTGATCATCCACCACTTGTCTACGTCCGCTGTCATAAGTCTACTCATGTTTCCTGGCGTGATCGCTTCTATGTTTTCTCAAGCCCTAATCATAATCCAGTCCCATGTTCACACACGAAAAAAGTATCTTCCGTATCGTTAATAGGCCAACTGCAGTAATTGTATTCTGACGAGGTTACCCTTTCTTTTGTAACTTTTTGAATATGTGGCCAAAACTCAGTTTCGTTTCTAGAGTAACCCCAGATACTTAATCACGTTGGTGGTTGCATGTCCATTCGTACATAATATCATCGAAACCATCGTATGTATTTACCTGCGACTTAGCAGTAACAACTCGACCTATTGTAGTATCAGCTATAAAAAAACAAAGGTCGCTCACTTATGCTTTGTTGCACATAAACATTCCCGACCGCACCTAACTTTCGTTTTATCGGCCGGTTGTGCTCCAGAGATTTGCAGTATTGCTGATCTTTTCTTATTGGTGTAGATCTATGCATTATTGCGAATTTTGTGGACCTACAGTTTATAGTGGGTTCCAAACCACTTTTTATTGCACCTTGTATATTCAGACTAGAGTTGTAATCAGTGTAAAAGCTGGTTTTTCTTATTGCTAATTGTATATTGCGGTTTGTAGACCAGTGTATAGTGCTGGTCTACTTATTCAGGAAAAACAGATTGGTGTTCATGTATATATAAATATTGTCTTTGTGATTAATCACGGTTTCTTCATTTACAGTTTTGTGGACCGGTGTATGGTGCCGGTCCACTATTTTAGTGTTGCTTTATTTATGTATAAATTATGTTATTTGTATATGATCCTTTGTGTATATTTTCCGTGACAATTGCCAGTTCCCTAACTACCTATTCAGGTTCCTCTATTACATCTGCTGCAAACAGATGCTCTATCGCTTCAAGAGACTCCTTTGTTTGTAGGAGCTCATTGACTAGATTTTCGAATGCGTTATAATGTGCTTGGCTCAATAGAGTTCTGACCTCAATAGAGGTATTATTCTCTCTCTGGAACCTGATCCTAATTTCATCGTATTTAGGACAGACGGTCAGGACGTCCTCAGGTGTGCCCACCTCCCCACATGTGCATGTATCGCTCTCTCAGATGAAAGCGAGAGAGATAAGATCCGATGTCACCATGCCCAGTGAGAAACTGGATATCTTTCAGATATCTCTCTCGCAGCACGACGTTGGTGCTCAGGTGACGCTGCATTTTTACGGTTTGCGTACAGTTCCGCTCTACGCCTGCATTCTAGCACGATGGGGAGTTTTCCCGCTATCACTGGTAGGGCGTCTGTTGAGGTGGTTCTGTACGCACCGGTAACTCTAATAAGCGCGTGTCTTTAAGTATTTGCCAACTTGCGTTGCTGTTCTACACACATCAAATCGTGCCATCCTACCGCTGCGTAAGTAGCGACAGATGTGAACAGCCCGGTATAGATAGTACTAACCGCCTTAAATTTAAGGCCCCATTCCATCTTGCCAAGCGTCCAATCCTGTTAAACAAATCCACACATTTGGATTGTACTGCTTTCAAATGGCAACCGATTTTAAGATGTTCGCCGAAGTGGATTCCAAGGTATCGTACGCTTTCGAATTTGTTCATCCTCGAGTTGCCGACCGTAATTCGGGGAGGGGGGAACTTTCGGGTGAAGGTGACGTCTCAAAATCAACATTCCACACTTATGAGAGGCCAATAAAATGAGGCGTCACCAGGATTCCACTTCTTCAATGTAACTCTGGCCATTGCTTTCGATCTCCCTAAGCGAGTCTCCCTCCACTAGGAGTGCGATATCGTCCGCATAGGCGATGACCTCACACCCTTGTCTTGAGAGCTGCCAAAAAAGGGTATCTAGATCAAGGTTCCACAGAGTTGGGCCCAGTACGGATCCCTGCGGGCATCCTTTACTGATCCCAAGTTGTACTTCCTCAAAGCCATCTCGTATGAGGACTCGACGGCCCTTCAGGTAATCTTTTATTAGTTTATAGAGACTCCTGGGGTATACTATAAGTGGTGTTTTACCTGTTCTTGTCTTGCCTGTGATTGCTTTCATTTGCTCCCTCTCTGCAGTTTTGGCCTTATCATTAGGCCTCCTAGTCTCCCTACCAACCTCTTTCTCCTCAACTAGTTTCTTTTTGTTTGTGTTTTTTTATCATGATTTCTTACGTCCACCTACCGAGGTCACTTTGCAGTATCCCGTTCGGTAGACAACGATTTTAAATAACGAACAATGTGAAATTCCACTGGCAGTTATAGTGGCTCTCATCTTCTACCCTGGAGCCATGCATCCTCTATCACAACTGCCATACAATTTAGGATTAGGGGGGTTTTTATAGAGTAGTTCCTTCTCTCGGCCGGGCGATTAAGCCAAACCCCCGGCCCATTAAAGCAGAACGTTCCAACGATATGACTGTCGGTGGTCGCTGAACCACTTGTAACGGGTTTACGGTAATTAGAAAGCAAGCGCCAATTTCCCACTCCCAGCATTGGTAACTCCCAGGTGCACCAAGCCCGTTAGTTCAAAAGCTCGTTTGATCCTATCCTGAGAGACCATTGCTGTATTTTAGCCGTATCCCCCATATATGCTTCATTCACTAAAAATGAGGGATACGTTACCCCGGCACACGAACGTGGACATAAACAGTTGATATTTCAGCGCCGGAGTATCAGCTATACTTCGTGTTCGGTCATCCATCGGGATACATGGCTCATGACTTGTTTAGTTTCAGCTGAACGTGAAAGGCCTGTAGGAAGACTGTACCTCGGGATTTTCCTTATACTTACTAATGAGGACCAGACGAGCGTTCTTCCAGAATTTGATAAACAACTCCTCAACCATGCTCTTGTTGAATAATTCTAGAAGAACAACTGGAGGTAACAGAGCAACGGCTCCGATTATTTCTCCTGGAATACCATCAAGGCCCGAGGCCTTATTAGAGTTAAACACGGTGGTCCGTCAGCCTTTTCCAGTATTTTGTCTTACTATCATTAATCGCGAGTCTCAAACACCGTCTGGTAGACATACTCCATTGACTCCAAACCTTTCTCTCCTTGACTTCCACCTCGTTGAACCTTTCGCCTGAGTTTTAAGTAAGTGCTTTTGAGTTTAGAGATCCCTGTCTTCCACCAAAGTACCTGTCTTCTATTTTACGTGCTCGCGGCATTGTTTTCTCACACAGTCGTTGGAGAAATTCAGTTGTAGTATTATCTAGCACCTTTACACTTTTACACCTTTTCAATCCCGAGGTTATCTCCTATGAGGAAAATTCTACGTTTTGCCGAATTCTCTTCAATTTCGGCGATTTTTCGAAATAATTATCGTTTAAAAAATCTATTCGAGTATAATTACCATAAAATGTTTTTTATGAAATACAAGGGTGGTCCCAGAAGTATCTGGCCTGACCTAGAGGCGGCGGTAGTTGCTCAAAAAAACCACTGTATTAGAAAGTACACAATCTATAAAGCATGTGTCTCAAATTTGAAGATGCCATGATGTATAGTATTTGTTTGACAGCCATCAATAGTGAACGTTGTCAGTGAATTTGTAAATATGGAAAAAATTCATTATCATTATGTGATACGAGGGTGGATTGATAAGTTTCCGGTCTGACCAAGAGACGGCGCCACTAGACCTACCTTGATGTGGCGTTCTATAGTACCATCCTTAGATAGCTTGTAGCTATAGTTTCAGTCCAATCGCCATGTTAGTTTAGGTTTGAAAGCACACTCAACAAGACGACTCTGTGTTTTTCGTAAAAATGAAAAAGCTGGAAAATCGTGCTATCATCAAATACTTTTATTTGAAGGGGTTAACGTCGAAGGTATTTAAAGAAAAGATGGTCTCAATACTGGGGACATCCTCTCCATCATATTCAACCGTTAAGCAGTGGGTTTCCGAGTTTAAAAAGGGTCGTGTGAGCACCTCTGATGTGCCTCGCTCAGAACGCCCCATTGAGGTTACAACTCCAGATATGATCAAAAAAATCCATCAAATAGTGCTGAAAGACCGCAGATTAAAAGTGCGTGAGATAGCTGAAACCTGTAATATGTCATATGAACGTGTACAACATATTTTGTACCAACATTTGTATATGAAAAAGCTCTGTGCAAGGTGGGTGCCGCGTTTGCGCGTTTGTACGATAACATACCAGCGCCCACGTCAATCGTTGCCATGGCTAAAATCAACGATCTGAAATTTGAATTGATGCCGCACCCTCTCTACTCTCCAAACCTAGCCCCAAGTGACTATTATCTGTTTCCTAACCTTAAAAAATGGCTTGGCAGTAAGAGATTTGCGGTCAATGAAGAAGTAATCGAAGCTGTAAATGGGTATTTTGAGGAGCTTGATGAATCAGTCTATAGAGATGGCATTACTAGACTTATGTTGAGAAATAAAAAAAAATTCTGAAAAACGTTCTTTCTCTTTCAGACCGGAAACTTATCAATCCGCCCTCGTACAATACTTTTATTTGAATGGCCTCAACCCAACCAATATAAAAGCTGAATTAGACTTTACTCTGGGTGAGACTGCTCCTTCGTTTGCAACAGTAAAATATTGTGTAGCAGAGCTTAAACGAGGCCGTACGATCTGCCAAGACGAGCATCGCAGTGGTCGACCAAACAAGGTGTCGACTCCAGAAATGTTGAAGAAAATCCATAAAGCGGTACTAGATGATCGTTGACTGAAAGTGCGCAACGTATCAGACATGGTAGGCATTTCAAAAAGTACGGTACATCGCATATTAACTGAAAATTTGGAGATGACAAAGCTGTGCGTAAGATGGGTACCGAGTTTGCTCACAATGAAACAAAAACAGCGTCGTGAAGATGTTTTAGTTGAGTGTTTGGCAATGTTTTGCAAAAATAAAGCCGAATTTTTTGGCGTCGGTTTTTTGGGATGCGTGTGGGATAATTTTCATTGACTATCTTGAAAAAGGAAAAATTATCAACGGCGAATATTCTGCGAACTTATTACAACGTTTGAACGAAAAAATTAAGCGAAAACGGCCGCATTTGGCTAAGAAGTAAGTGTTGTTCCATAAAGACAATGCATCGCTCACACATCCGTTATTATAATCGTCAAAATTAATGAATTAAAGTTTGAATTGCTACCTCATGTACCCTATTCGCCAGATTTAGCTCCCTCGTATTATTTTCTGTTCCCAGACTTCAAAAAATGGCTCACTCGTCAAAAATTTTCCAACAATAAAGAGGTGATGTCGGCAGTTAATGGCTATTATGAGGAGCTTAACTATTATTATTATAAAAAGGGAATCGAACTTATTGAACATCGCTAAGAAAAGTGTATAGAGCTGAAAGGAGATTATGTTGAAAAATAAATATATTTTTTTCCAAAATTTTTGAGTCTTATTTATTGGGCCAGGTACTTCTGGGACCACGTTCATATAATAAAAATTGCATCTCCAAAATCTATAAAATTATTTAGATTTTTTTATCGATTCTTTTCTACATACAAGCATAATAACTATTATTATATTCATTGGTCAATCGTTTATGTTATAACAAATTATAGGAATGAGTTATTTCAAAGTGTACACGCGAATCTGTGACGGCGGATCTCTCACCTCTATATACATTTAATGTATTATAAATTCTATATGCTATATTATAAACGCTCGAGATAAATACGCGTGAATCTCTACCGAGCATATCCCTCACACACATGTGTCGAGCGTATTTATATGTATGTAATTGTGTCAGGGAGAGATTCGCGTAGGTAAATCGGCACTGCACGTGGTGTGGCAATATTCGCGCGGACGAGACGCCGCGCTGCATGGCGCTGAAGCGGGGACAAGGAGACTTGAAATGAAAACTAGACTCTCTGACTGTAAACGCTCAGTGTGCCCTGTTATACATAAGCTGCTACCGTTTGCCCCTGACGATACACGTAAAAATTTTTTCTTAATGTTTCATTTCAACATAATTACTAATTACAGAGAATGTAGTAAAAAATGTAAAGATAGATTAACCTTTTTACTTGCGCCTTGTAAATTTAAACTTAAACTGATAAATAGATCGTCAGTATTGAGCTAAAGTTCAAACAAAAAATTTACCAGCTTTTATCGATCATATTGAAGTGGGCAAGGGCTCAAAAATTTCTTTTGTTAAACGTAATACAATGCATTTTTCAATATTGTAGCCGAAAAAAACATCTGAGATATTGTTCCTAGCGACACGGTTTTTCACTTTGAACAATATAAATATTTAGTTTCAAAATATACTCTTTTGAACTTTGATTAATATTTATGTTCTCTAACGATTGCATTTTACTGCATTAAAAAATTCCCTGCTGTTGGCGAGCTTCAGAATGGTTAATTTTCAAAAGACCAGCATATTGAAATTACACTTTGTAGTCATTTTATACACATTATGAGCAGATAAGAAACATCTATTGCAGCATTATTATTGAACTTCAATTGTATAAACAAATTTTATAGCTCTTTGAATACTGTACAATTTGTTTTATTTTCATTGATTCTTTTGCAATAGAAAAATTGATTTTTTTTTAACATTTTTAAAGCACTTATTTTTGTTCAGAATTATTTCCTGCATAGCTATTTTACAAAACATTTTTTGATTAGAGTAATAGTTTTGAAGCTATTAATAAAAACCAAAAAAAAAAACATTTTTCTGGTACGGTCTCAAGATCCCTTTCTATGCATTCGGAACTGCCATTTAATGGAATAAATGTGCATTGAAAAAAATGTTTGAAAAAAAGTTTTTTTTTTAAAAATTGGTATTTTGGTTATTTTGGATTTCATTCGCCTGGATCGCGGCCATCTAATAACAGGTCTGGAAACTCCTATATCGAGGGTAAGGTCTCTTTCGGACGCGATTCGGGTTTCACAAATAGCTATCAGAGATAACGGCGTATCCATCGTCTTCACAGTGTACGTTATCATGCTTATTAAGATCAGAACCAAAATTTAAAAATGTATAAATCGATTAATATATTATTGAACATGAAAAAAAGACTATTTTATTTATTTATAACATTAACAAATAGTACACAAAGTATAATAATATTATTAATTTATAAATAAGACAACAGACATGTAAATGACGAGCTCTTAATCTAACATAATAAAGTATATATGCTAAAATATTAGTTAAATTAAATACATGTTTACTAATATAATAATTTTTTAAATTTTAAAAATGGAGATTCGAATGTATTTATTTTCGTATTCACAAATTGCAATCACTATTTTTCAAACAGTGCAATTATTATAAATTTGATTTTTTAATACTTATTTGTATAAGGTGTCTTTAAAAAATATATTATAATTTTTATCTATAGATTTACTAGTTGCAGAGATATAGTAAAAAGATGTAGTTTATTTTTCTCAATATCTCTGTATTTCCTATTTTGTACCAAATAGTTATAGCTAATTTAGAATATTTTCCTTTCGCACTTTCTCTGGAACACGATCATATACAAGTTAAATAAACATCTACTGCGATTATTAAGTTAAATTATGGTTAGTCTGTGAATCAGATACGTTAGTTTTATGGTAAAGTTACTCAAAGCGCTATTGGTTTCGCGGCTAAAGTTGGAAATTCTCGGCCATCACAATAAGATCCTAGCCTCGTTATAACAATTTCCAGAGCTATTATATTACGATCGTAGATTGTACTATCGACGTAGACTTATAAATTAGACCGCGCGCTTAAACAGACACTCTGAAGCCCATATTGAAGGACAGAGATAGGCCTGGAGTAATGTTTTCTCTCTTGCTTTAAATATCAGTTGAACCCTATTTGAATAAAAATGAGTATAAAGTGAAGGCAGAAGATATATATACATCTTCAAATTGTGTGATGTCGTAATAAAGCTCGGCATTATTCTTTTCGAAAAAAGAATCAATATCTATAATCATTGTAAGAGCAAAAGTTAAGATTTATTGAATCCACTTATATTAATAACTTTGTTTTTAAATTTTCCAAGCAACCATAAGCAATTGTGATGGAAAATTGTACATTTATATTTTTGGAATATTATAGTGACTTTTGGTGGAAATGTACTTTAAATCGAAAATTTCATAAAATAAACACAAGAATAGTTATTCAAATTGATCAGAGAAAGTAGGAAAAATTTATAAACATATTAAAAATAAAAGTTGTAGATTTCATAAAATATATATATTCTTGCATCTATACATTTTAAATATATATATATATATATATATATATATATATATATATATATATATATATGTACATACATATATAAAGAAAAATATAGATTCCTGACGTATAGACGCTGCTTTAGCTAATGTAGTTTTATGCTCAAAACGCTTCTCACCCATTGCATTTTTTAACTAACATAAAAGATCTGCAACAAAAATATCTAAAATAGAAATATGTGTTTTAGTAGATGTAATACTTTGTAATGCTCCGTCTTCACTCTGCTTTAGGTTGATTTTATTTTTTACTTTAATTTTATATAAGGGTTCAATTGAAGAGGGAGAAATGTATCGAGACTGAATAGACGAAAATTTAGGTGAATGACTCTGAACTCGCTTTTGAAATTATAACAAAAACAATTACTATATATACTTAATTAAATACAAAAAAAATAAATAAATAAACTCTTTATTAATCGGGATCTCCTGTTAGATTCCCTGCAACATATAATAAAACAAGAAAAAATAAATTATTATTACGCTTTTCGTATATCTATATATACATATATTTGCAAAGTATCGCGCGCTAATCTGATTACTTTTTTTTCAATTCCAAGATTTCGTACAGCCTTCACCTTTCTTTCTCTTTCTATTATTCCTGTATTTACGTATATTTATTCGTACGGCTTGGTTCGATTTCTTACACGAAAACGAGTGATTCTAACAATTTTATTTCGGAACGATACTTGTTCATTTTTATATTACTCTAAGGTGTGCCTTAATCAGTAATATAAAAAGATCGAAATTTTAATGAAGAATACATTTAATTCTTATGAAAATTATCGCTACTTAGCGTGTCTTACATAAATTAAATAAATGATTTAGCCGATTAGTTAATTTTCTGTTTACATGACTTGCAATTTCAATAGTCTGTCTAGTAGAATTTTTGCCAGCGTATTATAATAATTTTATTCGGTGAAACGAGGCATATTTTCTCAAAATAAATTATATTGAGTATCGAATTTTCTCACTTTTATTTCGTTGACTTTTTCTTATGTTTTTTCCAGATGAAATAAAAATTACCGTTTCAGAAATGTGCCTGTTCTTCTGAGCTAAGGTGTTTTTCTGACTAAAGGTGTTTTCCTTTTGCTTCGAAAAAGAGTCTTTCACTAGAAAAAGGAAAGAATTGGTCAGTCGTAGGAGTATCGATGTATTTCGTTAATCGAGAGGTATCCTTCCTCAATGAGTGCCGAAAGTAAATCGCGCTCCTGGCAAAAATTAACGCACTTTTATACATTGTAAAAGTACGTTAACAAAAATTTGATTGATTAACATTTAAATTAATTTAAATTTATATTATTTCTATTAGTTAATATTCAAATTAAATTAATATTGTCTATAACATATGGTTAGTTTATTATATTACTCTATGTCTTTGTTTATTACCGCGTGTATATTTACATGTTTATCTTTTTCGATTCTATCTAGTTATAAGTAATCTTAAGCGTATATTTATCTTAGTATAATAATTTAAATGATTAAATTTATCTTTTCTTGTAACTTACGTTAGAACTTTTATTAAAACATCATCTCAAATTCCTAAAAATATTCCATACAACACAATGTTTATGCATTTACGTTTAAATTTTTTAAAAATATTCTTATTTTTCGAGGTAAATACTAAAAACCACAATTTTTATAATTTTTGTATTGATTTCGCTATGAAAATTTAATCTCAGCAAAAAAGCACTATGGCATTTGTAATAAGTAACGCAAAAAATATAAGCAGCAAACATAGCTCTTCCGAATTCCGCACCCAAATATATATTTTCAAAAAGGCTTGAGCAATAGAAAAGCGTTTAAATGTGTTGAGTGTACATTTGTATATATAGAAATTTTACCCGAGGGCCTTTACGACAGAAATATAACGCATATAATAATCTGATTTTGTTGGAGCAAAGTGTAAAGCAATAGAACCAGATGTAATAAACACTTTCGATGTCTATCTCACTCGGACGTATTATACTACTAATATATGATACTTTGATAAGAAGGTGCACCGGTTACAGGAGATTTTGTACAATATAAATTTACTTCGACGTCTTATTTTATTTGTACAAACAACTACAATATGTAGAATGGTGAAACAAATTTTATTTGATTTATTATTTTTCTCTACAAGTGTTGACACTCGAATTATGTATGTAAATGTAACCTAATATTTATAATAATTACTTTCTTTGAAATCACTAGTACCACATGGTGTAGAAGATAAATTTGTATGAATTGTCTTTATTTTCTTTTACTCTACTCAGAGAAATGTTATGAGCTCTAAAAAAGTTTCGTCACTTGACGGTATGCTTAAAGATTTAAACAAAAGTTTTTTTAACTGTCTACTATCAAAATTGAGGAATGAGACGTCAAAGTACGTTTACTTCTGTTCTGCTAGTGCAGCGTGGCGCTGCAATCGAGGTATGCAGTACTCTTAAGAAAAAGAATACATAGTCATATGAAAAACGATTCAGCTCTCCTAGTGGTCGAACCAAGAACTAAAATTATGAACATTTAAGTTATAAACAAATCCAATGTAGAAAAAACCATACTGAAAAAGTCCAAATTGAAAGACAGAGATAGGCGTGGAGTCGTGCTTTCTCTCTTGCTCCAGGGAAATAGTACGAAAGCAATCCAACAATAAAAATGGTATAGAGCATATAGGAAAAACGTATATTTCTACTATTACTGTTCCTCACTTTTCTTTTCTCCCCACTTCCTCGCTTGTAACACAGAGAGAGAGAGAGAGAGAGAGAGAGAGAGAGAGAACATGACTCACTGTATTGCTCTCTCACTCTGGTTTAGGCTTCAACTCTGTTCCCAGAGGACGCGGTCTAATATATAAGTCTATGGAAAAAACGGAGTTTCAATTCCTCTCTACCCTCCCTCTGGCGTGAACTTTTAAAACTATGTTTAAAAATCAGGGTGACTCCATCTACTAATTTGAAAAGTCCTCTGGCGGAAAGCAATTGGGAGCTACTGATCTTTCTCCCTAATCTCTGGTATAGACAGTGCGTAAAAGAAAGAGAAGGGCGGAGTAAAAAAATGTAAAAAGGAAAAAAGTAAATATGTGAGAATCTAAGATCTGTAAATTGCATCGCAAATTGTTCTTCATCCATAAAGTGCACTGTGTATTCTGTAATCCTTGTGTGATTATAAAATTATACCAGATTGTGCATTATAGTGACTCGACCACTTTAATATGCAGCAGTACTGGTTATGTTTCAGCTGTAGTAGAAACAGATAAAATATAATAGGTACTGAGAACAAATACTATTATATCTCAAAAGGAAATAAGGAGCTTCTGTCTACGAAAGCGAAGAGTAAAAAAGGGGGTTCCTGGCGTTCTTAATTACTTTGCTAGTAATCAGCAGCTGCGTGCGTGTAAACCTTGGAAAAAAATAAAAAGAGACAAATAGAGAGAGAGAGAGAGAGAGAGAGAGAGAGAGAGAGAGAGAGAGAGAGTAAAAGGAAAAAGAACTGCATGTATATACGAGCTGGCAGCTCACGAGTGTCTGGTGTTTGTGCGTGCTTGTAGCCGCGGAAAATGGCCGAAGCCGTCTTCAAGATCAGCAGCACCAAAAGTCTTTATGATTTAAGTGTTTCAGCCGTAGCTGAACACTTTGTCATCTACAAAAGCTATCTACATTTTTTACCTGATAGCGTTCTCTTCGACTTATACTATCAGGTATGCGTTTGTCCTCTTTGATAACAATAAATGAATAATCATTCTCGCTTATAGATTTTTTTTACTTGCTTGTATTATTGAGAAAGCATATAAAATGTTTTTTTTATGATTATAATTGTTCAATTAGATATTATTTGATGTTATTATTGATAAATCTATTCACAGAATATTATAAAAGAATAAAGTATATAGAACCAATACAAATTGAAACCAATACAATTGTGCATTTAATTAATAAAATTAGTAAATGTATACTTTAATATATAAAACAGTTATTGTAATTATTAAATAAAATTATGATTAAATTTTGTACAATAGGAATATCTTATGCATTAAAAAGAAATCAAACAAAATTTTTTTCATAATATTTGACTTTTTAAAGGATTTATCTGTTCCTTATCTTATTTAAAAATTAATTAAAATTGCTGAAATTTAATAAGTTTTGTAATAATAATATATTTGTTTACATTAGAAGAAAATCTTTGTTTATTTCAATCTAAAATAAAATTATTTTACAGCTATACCAAGATAAAAAATTAAATCTTCTTGGTAAAGAATTAAACAATTTCAATAATTTCTCTCGTATGCTTAAAGTAACCAACAGGCGCTTAGATTTATTTAAATGTTTTCAGGTAATGTTATTTAATATATTTAGAAAGTGATATTAATATTTATACAACATAATATATTTTAATTACTTATATCTTTTTCTCTAAAGGCTTTGATGGATAATGGACAAAAAATTGGAACAACAATGGCTATTGCTTATAATATCTATTGTTGTACTAATAACAGAAATATCTCAGAATCACAAGAAAAAATGATTAATTTGGGTTTACGTTTAGGAGGTTTTCTTAGCGATGGAGGCTGGTATTTAGAAAGCGAAAGAGTTTTATTAGCATGTTTAAGTCTTTGTACCTTAGGTGCACAAAATCCTGACTCATGGTGTCGTACATTAGACTGTTGTCATAAGTAAGTTTATTTCTATTTGTGAAATTAAATTCCCCAAAATAATTTTAGCTTTTATTTTTCTTACGAATAATAGTTCATATTAATCATTTGATAAAAACTCATTTTTTGTCAAATATTAATACTTGAAAAAAAATTTTTTTTTTATGTTATTTAATGTCATTCTATTTATGCTTCCAAATACTGATGCTAATCAGCGACAGAGGTTTACAATGTGTTTGTAAACAAAGCACATGTAAATTATTACAGCGGTGTTTGTGTCAATTAGTTGAAACCAGGATTTGAACTTGGGTTACCAAGTTACTAGTCCTTTGTTCTAGAGATCGAGCCATCGTAGGCCTTCGAACTTCAAAATTAATGTATAAAATAACCAATTTCAGCAATAACTTCTTTTATCATTAAAAATAACTTATTATTTATTAATATTAATTAATCTAATTATTTATATTTATTACTTCTTTTAGATTACTTCATGTACAAGCAGCTTATTTTTCTTTTAATGGCGCAGCTAAAACCTATAAACTTGCATTGGAAACAATCAGAAAATTAAAAAATGCTAGATGTACAAACACAAATCATGCTGCTTTATATGCTGAATTTAGTAATTTCTTTTTTGTCAGAAGTGAATTTAATGAAGCATACAAGTGATGATTTATATGTTATTATTAATTACGAAACTTAAATTATGGAAAATTATGATATCAATTAAATACTTTTTAGATGGAGTATAGAAGCCTTGATGCTGTTAAAGCCATCTCTACCAGGACATATTATTATTAGTGTCCTTCATCAAGCTGCCAAATCTTGCGTAGTCAAGAGACAATTTACAAAAGCTGGTTTACTGATTAAACAAGCAGTATACCTTACTAGGGAAATATTTGATATACATCATCCCAAATATAGTGATGTTCTTATTAATTATGGTTTTTATCTATTAAATTCTGATAATATTGTTCATAGTACTTCAGTTTATAAGGTAAGTATATTTATATTGAAATAAATATATTTTTTAATAAATATTTAAATATTTAATTTTCTTCTAAAGTTTGCTTTAGATATTAGGAAAGCAATTTTTAGTAAATATAATCTTCAAGTTGCAATAGCTCATGAGGATGTAGCTTATGCATTATATGTACAAGAATACAGCTCTGGGAAATTTCACTTAGCTAGGTATATAGACTATCTGTATTTTTTAAACTTATATTAATACTAAATTAAAGAAGTTTTATTACTTTTAAAATATATTAAAAGTAATTCTTATCATTTTTCTTGAAGATATAAATTAGAATTTTTAAAAAATAATGTATAAGAGATCTATAATCGAATTTTTTAAGTTATGAAATTAGAAAAGAATATCTTTTTAATAAATTTCCATAAAGTGTAATTAATAAAAACTACAGTAAACAATTTGTTTTCTGAAAAAATTTGCTTAATTGTATTATATATTAAATACAAATATTATTTATTGAACATTTAGTTTTCGAGGTCTACGATGGCTCGATCGCTAGAGCAAAGGACTAGTAACTTGGTGATCCGAGTTCAAGTCCCGGTTTCAGCCGATTGACACAAGCACCGCTGTAATAATTTACATGTGCTTTGTTTACAAACACATTGTAGACCTCCGTCGCTGATTAGCACCAATATTTGGAAGCATAAATAGAGCGACGTTAAATAACATAAAAAAAAAAACATTTAATTCAATAAAATAGTTATGTTGAGAAGATATTTATTTGAATAAATTATTTAAAAAATGCTAAAGTAATTTAGAAATTATACTGAATTTTCTTTAGTTTTTTTTTATGAATTTATATTTCATTTTTTTCTTAATATTAAATAATTAGAAAAAGTGCAATGTTAAATGTGTATAATTTATTTTTTTGAATATTTTGTAACAGTCACCATGCTAATGAAGCCATTGAAATTATGGAAAATCTCTTACCAGCTCATCATTTAATGCTAGCTAGTGCCAAAAGAGTAAAAGCTCTCATTTTAGAGGAAATTGCTTTGGACATTGCACCAGCACCTGAAACAGAACAAAATTTATTAATGCAGTCTGAATCTCTACACTTGTCTGCTTTGCATTTAGCAAAAACAGCATTTGGAGAAAGAAATGTACAAACTGCTAAACATTATGGAAATTTAGGAAGATTATATCAAAGCATGAGGCGATTTCAGGTTAGTAATATTGTAAAATTACAAATATTAATTTAAAAAAATATTTTTAAACATATGTAAATAAAAAATGTTTAATTTAATTATTCAAATTATATAGACAATTCGGCCCTGAGTATTAAAAAATTGTTTAATTATTTTTGTATTATTTTATTAACAAATATTTTTAAATATATATACTTTTTTCATTAAATGTTTCATTAAAAATTGTTATTAAATATAGGAAGCAGAGGAAATGCACCTGAAAGCCATTAGTATTAAGGAAGAGTTATTAGGACCTAATGACTTTGAAGTTGGTTTAAGTATAGGCCATTTAGCTTCACTTTACAATTTTCACATGCATCGATATAGAGATGCAGAAGAATTATATCGTCGAAGTATTGAAATAAGTAAGTATTTAAAATATAAGAAAATGCTGTTTTTTTTTTTTTTAATGATCTTTTGATTAATATCACTGGAGAAAAATCTCTTGATAAATAAGAGATGCATTTTTTTTATTAATATTGTATATTTAAATTATATTTTTGGAGGCCTAGAACGGCCCTATTGCTTGAGCAAAGGACAAGTAATTTGGTGATTCGAGTTGAAGTCCCGATTTTGGCCGATTGACAAAATTACAGTTGTAAAAATTTATATGTACTTTGTTTATAAACATATCATAGACCTCCATAATAAGGAGAAATTTAAGCAACATTAAATAACATAAAAAAAGAAAAATTTGTATAATTGCATTAGTAATATATAAAACTAAGTTATTGATTAATTTAATTCAAATAAAAATGTAAATATTTCGAAAAATTATTTATTTACTTGAATTACATATTCTCTTTGTAGGTCTTAAATTATTTGGAAAAAGTTATAGTGGTTTACAATATGATTATAGAGGTTTGTTACATATATATACAAAACTTGAAGAATTTGATAAGTGCTTGGAATATATGGATGCGATGAATCAGTGGAAAGAATTGAGGGACAAGCGTGCTAAACTTGAAAAACCTCCTATTGATAAAAAATGTCCACAGCCTATAGAAAAAGTAATAAATGCGTTTTTCTCTTGTGATACAGTGTGAGACAGATAATATTTTCACAAGAATCATCAAGTGTATTCATTACAAAAAGACGTATTAACAAGTCTTGCGTTATAGTAATATGATATAGTGGTACTTTAAAGCTGAAAGTAGAACAAATAAACCACAATTGAATAATTGACTTTGTATTTGTTAACACCGAACGTTTTAATCTGTTGGAGGTTTGGAAAATTAGTTTCAATTGTATATTTTACATAGCACGTGCCTTTTTGGTGTTGAATATTTAATGATGTAGAATATTGATTTAATTTTTTAATTATGTTGTGCATTCAAATTTATAAAATGCTTTTTTAGTGTGGACGTGTAGGTACTTTAAAAAAAAATGTGAGTTTAATAACTATGATGTGATAAATAGAATTTTAGATAAACATGGATACTTTCTGCTCTTTACAAATAGAAACTATGCTATTTTTTATTAATATATTTTATAACACTAGTTTGTCCTAATAAATATTCAAATAAATTGAATTTAAAATATATGGCTAAGCTAAAATGCTGTTAGTAGTGCATTAAAAATCTATCGGTAAATGCATAGTTAAGAGTGCACAAATCTTTTATATATTAGAAAATTGATGAAATTGTACAATTTGGATTTTGGTTAATTATAATCCAGAGTTTTTCAAAACAGAATTAGTATAAAATATATATATATATATATATATATATATATATATATATATATATATATATATATATTATTTTAAAATAATTAAAAATAAAACTAATGATAATCTCAAGAATGAAT
This sequence comes from Sycobia sp. Sy_11, assembly GCA_018907035.1. NCBI lineage: Eukaryota > Metazoa > Arthropoda > Insecta > Hymenoptera > Epichrysomallidae > Sycobia > Sycobia sp. Sy_11. Next base: position 31,661 of record JACCIC010000071.1, on the reverse strand, counting down.
TTTTTTTTAAAAATTAATTGTGTCAAATTCAGTTAAACGTGAAAACGTTAAAAAAAATTTAACATAATTTAATTTGCAAAACTCCTAAGTATTGATATTTAAATACAGTTTATTTTAAGGCTTTTGAGTTGCCTTAAAATGATTTATTGATTTGAAAGATTCACAAATTCCAATTTTTTTCTAAAGAAACATAAGTATTTTGAAATTCCATTTAAAATTCTATTGATTGTATCACAGTTTATGGTCCTCATATTTTAAAAAAATTTTATGTCTAGTACTTTTAAAAATGATAAATATTTATCAGTTTTGAAATAACTACCAATTTTATACAAATTGATCAAATTAATCAATTACAGAAGCTACTATTTTAAGTTGACTAAAGAATATTATTATAAAAAATGTGAAATAGTAATCTTGAAAATCCTATATATAAAATTTCGCTTTTTTAAATGCAATATAGAAGTTCATATAAATATTCTTGTATATAATATTGAGAAATAAACTTAAGATTTTTACTTTCATGCCTTTAAAATAACACTATTCAATTATTAAGAATTATAAATATGTTTTAATATCCTGTTGATATAAAAATTGTAATAAATATAAAAAATGTCCTAAATTATTTGAATTATTTTCTTTTTATTGTACATGTAATTAATAATGTATTTATTATGTATTTATTAAAATTATTCTATTTCTTTAAGATATGAAAAATGATGGATAGTTATTTGTTCTTTATTATATAAAATCTTTCAATATTTGTGGATCTCAAAAGTTTTATCTAACTTAATGTAAAACAAATTAATTTTTCTTGTTGAGGACAGCGATATTTCGTCTTTTAAGTGCATTTACTTTTGTTGATAGAAATTGTTATTCAAAGCAAATGATGTTACAATGCAGTCTGACTGTAATTCTACAAAAGTATTCTTTAGTCTTTTACTTTTTTCATAAACAAGAAATAATAGAATACATTTTCGAGAAAAAGTCTTTAGCAAAGTAAATAATCCATATTTACTAATTTAATAGAATGCTACATCATAACAATCATTTTATAAGTAGTCTGTTTTACGATGAATACGTAATTTTAATAAATTAATAAATATAGTAATATTTGATGTAACTGATGCTATTGCCGGAAATTTCAATTTATATAATATATATTATGTTATAGGTAAATAGGTAAAATAGGTAAAATGAGCAGTGTATCCAATGTCTAAGGTTAGCGCTGGAGTTAAGCGAGAGTAAAATATAGACCAATACAGACAGTACTTTGTTCACTTTATTTAATTGATATTTAGGTATACCTTTTTTTATATGTGCCATACGTGTAAAGTTCGAATATTTTAATTCCTTTTGACGATAAAGTGATTTTTGTACTCGTAAATACATTAGAACTAGCTATGTCCAACGTTGAAGTCGTTTTTTCTCTTGTATGTTTAGGCGTATATCGTTCGCTTTATTGCCTGCTAAGAGTGAGTAAAATATTCGCTTTACATGTGATGTGGTAATAGTACATTGTAATACAAGAGAGCAAAATGGTCGTTTGCTGCCCGAGCATAGCGAGGGATCGCTACACGTCAGAACGTGTTCGCTATTAGTACAATGAGACACATAGATATTGTACCTCTGCCGGCATTCCCACAATAATTATACAGATAATTTTTAATACTTACAAATAATAATAATTTTTAATACTCACAAATAATAATATAATAAAAAATATTACAGCAATTTGGATACAAAATTTCACAGGCTATATACATTTTATTTTATCATATTTTATCATTACATTTTATTATAAAATCTCAAATTCCTAACTCAAACTACAAAAAAAGGCGAACCCGTGGCCCAATGGCGTATATAAGCCCTAACATAGTAATGCCAGATGTTATGCAGCTACAGAAAATTAGGGAGAAAATAGTGCATTTTTTACCGGATACGGAAAGTCTTGCGGCCTAAGAGGAAGCGAAATGAGAGGTTTGCGGCCCGAGCAAAATCGAGAGTTGTAGCCAGTTTTGTAAAAAACCTTTATCGTACTAGGTAAGGACTATATTTTTCCTCATGAAAACCGGAATCAGGCGGTGAAAGTGCGATTTGTAGATTAGAACGAGAGAAAAAATATTGTATACTTTCGCCCACAAACACCTGCAAACACGTATTTTACTCCTTTGTATCATCCACTAATATACTATTATTAAGGAAATAAGCTATTTGTAATTTCATCTAAATTGAAATAAAATAAACATATTCTAAAAAGTCAAAAAAAATTAACAAGGAAATAAAATTTTTTTGTTACAAATGAAGTTATCTATTGAACAATCTCAAAATTATCGAATAAAATTAAATTATTTTTTAAGTAAATGAAAAATTATTTTGCCTTGGGTTACTTGAAGATTCGACGGAGGAAAGCTAGTGGTGACGTGATCCTTTACAAGCGTGTACGTATTATAATAAAAAATGAAATACATACTTGTCAACTGATCTACTTTATATTTAGATAATAAATAAAAAGCACAGGTTTCGAAAACGTTGAAATACAAATAAACAACTTTACAATTAAGAGACAAACTACACATCTTTCTAAAAAACTTAAATTGCATATTTCCGTTAATTGAAATTATTACAACACAAAATTACAATATAAATGTAGGTTGATCACAAGCTTTGCTTTGCTGAATATAATGAGCTGCAAATTATCTCGGTCATAAGATATTTCAATTATGAAACATTTCAATTTTAAAAGTTTTGATTCCACAAGCTAAAAAATAGATACTTAATTTATAACTAATACAATATTTTTTCATATCGCATTTAGGCAGCTGTTTATTATTTTATTATTTAAAAGATTTATTGATTTTACCAGCCTACTAATGAGCTCAATAGATAGTATTAAGGCATAGAAGTACATAGAAAATTTATTTATTTAATTTTGAATGGGATTTTAGAGCATCTTTATTTTTTTCAAATTTTAGCGCAGTCACAAATAAAATCTTATTTTAACATATATTTAAAATAACATAATAACCTCCGTAGTCTCTACGTAGACATCTTTTCTGTTATATGTAGTTAAAGAATACAATTTAGTACTTCTGGATGCGAGTGATAATGTGTCCAGATTAAGCAAATTCAATTATCTGAAACATGAATTCTGTAAAAGTTAGGACCTAACTTTGACCCTTTAACAAGATATGCTACTTAATTACTTAGATTGGATATACTGTATATTAGATAGAATAAATTCAAAAACAACGTAAAAAAATTATAAGTACGATTCGTTAGGTTTGTTCGGTTCGTTTTTTGCATATATATATCGTCTCTCTCTCTCTCTCTCTCTCTCTCTCTCTCTCTCTCTCTCTGTATATGCATGTTTACGCGCGTGTTTGTGTACTATAGTCGGTTCTCGGTAAGAAGTTGCCTCTGTCTCTGTTTACATCATTTAATAATCCCTTCGTATACAGATGAACTGAGAGTTTATTTTTGAGACCGTGTCTCCGCCCGAAGTTTATATATGTATTCTTAATCAAATTTTCGTTTACGTCTCCCGAGTAGGGGGAAAAAAACTTTTTGGTTGTCCAAAAAGTTCCGGAACACCTTAAGAATTTTCCAGGTAAACTGATTTTGGACAAGGTCAAGGTCAATTTCGAGGTAACTTTTGTCAAAGAATTTAATAGTGACCTTGGATTTGACTTTGTGTTTGTCTTTCAAGGGTATTTCAATGTCAACTTTGTTTTTTTAAATGGGAAATCGTATTTTTGACAACGGAAATCGAGCCGGAATTTGACAGCAGAAAATTTTACGTCCAAACATGTGCTCAAGTCATGGTTCAAGGATGACCTTGATGGTTACACAAAGTCATTTAACCTCGAACAAGGTCTGAAAACCTCTTGGCATAGGAAATTTTCAATTTTTGTACCACAGAAGCTATTACCTTTATCAAGGTGCATGCAACGGTGACGCTCTGCACGGCCTTAACGATGCCCTTCAAGGACATTTTACTTTGAATTTTCTTATTTACTTTTAGCATTATTCAGGAACAACGACGTGGACGTAGTAAAATCTGTTCCCCTTGGGGTGCTTGATTAGCGTGAGTCCCTTTTTTATACCTTTTTAAAATCAGTTATTTTTTCACAATTCGATCACTGAATTTAGTACAGCTTTTACAATTTTAGTTTTTGTAATTATTATATACATGTAATATTTGTGTTCTTTGGCTTGTTGGGATACAAGTGTCGGCGATTATATTAATCATAGATTTTCTGCCGCGATGCTATATAATGCTTACTATGTATTGTAGATAAAAATCTTATATTCTATCAGTATTTCATTTAAGGGGGTCTGGTGGTAATACATCTATCTAGGGAAATCAATAGGCGTCTTTCTTGATAATTTGGTTTACCACTCTGTAATTGATACAGAAAAGCATTTTTCTGCCTTTCTTTGAGACTATTATTGGAAAACGGTTTCAGGAACTTTCTGAAAGCCCTATGATTCCTTCTGTTAAAAATCTGTCTATTTTAGGCTGCTACTGCTTAAGCGATTAATCAGGAATAGGACGTAACTTTTGTTTTATTGGACAACATTCTTGTACATTTATGTGGTGAGGGGACATTGGGGCTATTTGATGTTTGCCATTTGGCTGGAGTAGTAGAAAGTGTAGAATATCCGTCTACCACTGCTACACCAATGATTGCTGGAGAATTGTTGTCTTGTCGGTTGGTCAACCGCCTGATTCCAGTGAGTTTTCCAGTTTTCGTAACAATTCTGGAACATTTCTTGTGGGACTTCTTCGAGTACCCTAGTCACACATTCTTAGATGTCTTCAACGGAGTCAGAATGTCGACGTTTGATGAATTTTTTCAAATGGAAGAATAGGTAAAAGTCGCAAAGTGACATGTCTGGTGAAGAGAACGATTGTGGTAACGTTGCGATGCCTTTAGACGTCAAAAACTGAAAGACACTGAACGCACTGTGACAGGGAGCATTGTCGAGAGTCTTCCCCATCTCTGGACCCACTCTGAGCACCCTTTTTCATAATTTTTGAGCAGATTGTGGTAGAATACTTGATGTACGGTTCGTCCAGATGGTAAAAATTCTTTGCGAACCATTTCTTTGCTGTCGAAGAAGCAAATGAACAAGGTTTTCACTTTGGACTTGCTCATTCTCGCCTTCTTCGGCTTTGGTGCTCTAGGGGACAACCTCTGTTGGCTTTGTCGTTTAATTTCGAAGGACGTGGACGCGCTACACATTCGCATTGGTTCACACTTGAATTGGCCTTCTGCTCCGCGCCTCGTCTTTGACGCTGTCGCGGACTTTTTTAAAATCGGAATGCCACCGACGTACCTGACTACAACTCAGGACAATACTACCATACACTTTCAGCACTTTTTCATAAGTTTTTGTCGCACAAAATTTTATCGCGCACCGTTGTTCTAAATTTCTTTGTTTCATTTTCTTGACATGCACTACTCGCGCGTTTTTACAAAATACTAAACAGCTTTCAAAGAAAGGATCGTACAAGGGCCGTCAAGGTCTTTATTCAGAGAGTAGGGATGTACTATTACGGTGACGGAGTTACAGGTTCGCAGTGTTCCCACAGACTGAGAAATAAAATCGGTCGCATTACTTAATTGTCTGACCTCGTATGCCACGTTGTATCGGCAAAGTTAATGGTGTCTTGTAGTTTTACTCGGATAATCCATCCCTATGAGTATGTTATACTTCAGAGCATTAACAACTTCGAAGTATGCTTCTATCTGCTAGTCATTAATGTCGTAAAGCAAATGGACTTTTTCACCGTTCCAGCATAATTAACCATCTGCAATTTGTAAATATAATACGGCTAGTAATATTTCCGCCCTTATCATTTTGCATGGATTTAAAACAGTATACGATTTCCTTGCACCAGGTCAATTAGTGCGGAAAATATTTTTGCAGTTATTTCTAAATTACGAAGAATGGATTTTCTTGTATTGTCGTTGTAAATTGAATCGTGTTAGGTCATTTGCCTTTGGAGATTTATTAGAGTTATGATTTGTTCTGTTGTTAGGTTGATGATGTTTTCTATATGGTCGTTAGTGAAGTCATTTCTCGATGACCTGATCATGTCCGTATTTTTGTTCTGTTGTGAAGTCGTATCGCTAAAGGTTCTACAGCAGACTCCTTTCTCCTGTCTAAGGTTGAAACTATATATCGTTCGTTTTTCAGGATAATGATCAAGGTCTGTTGCACATCCAGCATCGTCTTTGGTTAAACGGATTAAACGGATTAAACGGATTTGACATCTTAATACTGTTTTAAGGTCCTCGATTGCGCATCATTTCTTCTGTATGCGATTTGCTCATATACGTGCTCTTCGGTACAGAATTCTTGGGAATTAATATTAGTATGTTAATTCCTGAAATATTTAAACTCTCTGTCATTTCTCCGAACCTCTCTATAAATTCTTCAACATCCTCTTGAGGTATTCCTGACAATTTGATATTCTATCACTGCAACAGCTAACTGACTCAAATTTCCTTTAGGTATGTGCTATCGAACTTACGACTAATTGTTTCAGTTGCTTGATTACAACTATATTTTCCATCATTGTTCATGGTGATACCTGGGGCATAAATATTGACGGTATGAGGTGTGTGTTAGGGTTTTTATGGCAACTATATTAATTGTACCTGTCTAGTATGGTATGCGATGTTGATAGGCACGATTTGATGTTTGTTGAACAGCAACGCAAGTTAGCAAGTACTCATGGACACGTGCTCATTAGAGTCACCGGTGCATACAGGACCACCTCAACAGACGCCCTAGCAGTGATAGCGGGAAAACTCCCTATCATGCTAGAATGCAGGCGAAGAGCGGAACTGTATGCTAACCGTAAAAATGCAGCATCACCTGAGGACCAACGTTGTACCGCGAGAGAGATATCTGAAAGATATCTCGATGACTGGCAAGGAATCTGGAATAACTCGACAAAAGGTAGGCTGACATATTCTTACCTACCTAGTGTCAGAGATAGGATCAAGGCAGAATGGATCATGCCATCGCGATGGTTAATCCAGTTCCTCACTGGTCATGGTGAGTTCGAGAGAGAGAGAGAGAGAGAGAGAGAGAGAGAGAGAGAGAGAGAGAGAGAGACGTGTGGGGAGGTGGACACACCAGAGCAAGTCCTGACCGTCTGTCCCAAATATCATGAAATTAGGATCAGTTTCCAGAGAGATAACAATCTCCATTGAGGTCAAAGCTCTATTGAGCCAAATACACTACAAAGCTTTCGAAAAATTAGCTAAAGAGCTCCTTCAGATTAAGGAGTCTCTCGAGGCAATAGAGAATCTGCTGGAAGCAGATACAATAGAGAAACCTGAATAGGTAAGTAGGGAACTGGCAGTTGGAACTATAGGGTATACACAAACAGATCATATACACAGAATAATCTCTATATAAAAGCAAAAATCAAACACAAAAATAAGTGGACTGGCGCCATACACTGGTCTACAAAAATCTATTTTATTTTTTCTAAATAAGTAGACCGGCACTATACACCGGTCTACAAACTGTAAATATATAATTAGCAATAAGTAAAACCAGCCTATATATATATATATATATATATATATATATATATATATATATATATATATAACTCTAGTCTGTGAAAACAAGGTGCAATAAAAGTAGTTCGAAACCCACTATAACCTGTAGGTCCACAAATGATGTACAGATCTGCACCAATAAGAAAAGATCAGGAATACTGAAAAGTTTTGGAGTACAACCGGCCGATAAAGCGAAAGCTAGGTGCAGCCGGGAATGTTTATGTGCAACAAAGCATAACTAAGCGACCTTTGTTTTATTTATGCAATGTTGATAACGTAACTGTTGGTTTTTCTCAATAAATATTTATTTATTAATCAATATTTATTGGGCACTATTTAAAATAACCCCTTCAGATAGAATACACTTGTGCCAACGCTTTTTCCAATCATCGAAGCACTTCTGATAATCATTTTTTATATAGCCTTGAGTTCTTGCAGCGATGCAGTTTTCATCTCCTCAATTGTTGAAAATCGATGTTCTTTCATACGTCCTTTAAGTTTTGGAAAAAGAAAACAAATCACTAAATATGTATTGGTTTTGGCCAAAAAATCTCTCACAAACAACCATGAATGAACAGGTGCATTATCGTGATGCAAAAGCCACGAATTGTTTTTCCAATATTCCAGATATTTTTTGCATATCGCCTTTCGCAAACGACGGTTAACTTCAAGGTAGTACTTGTTATTGATCAGACGATCTTGTGATAAGAATTTCTGAGGCACTACGGCACGGTAATCAAAGAATACAGTGAGCAAAACCTTGACATTTGATCGAGCTTAGCGCGCATTCATCGGTCTTGGTTTTTCTGGGCTCTTCCATTGGGATGATTGGGCGTTAGTTTCGACATCTTCACCATATACCCACGAATCATGACCAGTTATAACGCTTTTGAGAAAATCAGCATCACTATTGAATTGAATCTGTATCTCATGAGCTATGGTCGTGCGACTCCTCCTTTGATTAAAATAAACAGTTTTGGAACGAATTTCGCTGATATACGTCTCATGCCCAAAACATCTGGAAAAATAGCACACCATGAAATGTCAACATTTTCAGTAACTTCTCTGATCGTTCACTGTTTGAACGTTTTCATCTGTTTTTGATACGCTAGGATGTCCAGAGCAAAGTTCCTATTCGACATTCTCTCGGCCATTTTGGAACAGCTTGTACCATTTATACATATTCTTTTTACTCAAACTAAACTCACCGTATGCAACTGTCAACAGTTCAAGAGTTTTAGACCACTACATTCCATTTTTGACACAAAATTTAATGCAAACTCTTTCCTCCATTTTTTTGGTAAAAGAAAATCGACGAGCTTATAAATTTGTATGCTTGTTACCAATAAAAAATAATGCTATAGAAATAAAGCCATGAATATATGCTCGGTACACCTGTATGAACAGAAAATAAAAAAATCGATAATCGAACGAATCTAGTCATCGATGTTTGCAAAGCTACCTTATTATATTAACAGACTTCGTTAAAGAGCAATTGACAATTTCAGTAAGCGATCGATGATAGAGTATGAAACTCCAGAAATATCATCCCGATACATCTAGGAATTGGATTCTATCGACTGAAAACGAAACTTCGCTTAGAAATGGTTCCGTGACACCTGGACATCGTATTCTACCATCCAAATACGAAAGTACAATATTTTCTCATAGAATCCATTTGTACCATTTATATGTTTGTTCCATTTGTACCATTTACATCCATTTTTACGATTCAAAGTTACTTGCAATCAGTATTTTTGCCAGTTTTGAATGTGATTATCAAATATCTATTTTTTAATCTTAGTAGCATTTTGAAAATTCAGTTGGACATTTATTTTTATAAAACACACGTGTGCTCTCGCGGTCAGTTCGTCCGCTCCAGTGAAATATCCGCCTTTTCTTCATTAATTCCAATGCAGTGGAGTGGGCTGTTATAAACAAGGGTAGCTGGACAAAAAGATGGGAAGGGACCGTTGTAGACGAAGAAACATTATCATTATTTACAAGACGCGTAAACCTCGCTTCGTCAATGCATCCGTATATCCAAGCAGTTACGCGAGCGTTGACAATGGACAGGAAAAATAACAACTATTGGTCTTTGCCGTGTTCGCTCGACTTCGCCTCGTTTCCCTTCGGTTAACCTTTTTTTCTTCGCTCGCAGGCGATGACTCACTTCTCTGAGCCCTGCTTGGCTCACAGACATGGGCCTGTGCTGCAAAAACTAGAAAAAATGGACCTACATGAATATTAATATTTAAACATAACTTTTCCTTGCCAATACTATGTCGCTAATATGAGCAGTTATATCTGGGACATGGTATATATATATATATATATATATATGTATCATATATATATATATATATATATGTATCATATATATATATATATATATATGTATCTTATATAAATATATATATATATATATATATATTTTTATATATTTTCGTATTTTCAATTCAATACGATAAATATTTAATTTGTGGTACCAACTGAAGTTGAAGTAAAAAAGTGATTTGGGAAATATGACCGTTTGACGCGGACGATCAGATAACACTTTTTAATATAGAAGCAACGATATATATACATAGTTTTGAAACTGTTAGTAAATTAACTTTTTATTGCTATCTTGTTTTGGTAAATTTCAAAAAAATGTAGCCTATGTCCTTCCGAAGAGGATATAGATTATATATTTCGAATTTTAGAGTAATCGATTCCGTACTTTTTGTATTTAAAATGTACAAACAAAAACACTCTGCGTCTTTCTAAATTAGTATAACTTGATAATATAATTTAATGACTATACTATACATATATTATAATGCGGGAAATAAATTTTTAACTTACAAAGAAAATAAATTATCGCCACTACTACAAATATACACAGATACACACACTTGAAACGCGCGACGCCCACAATGATGATTTACTGGATGCCAAGATACCGCACGTACAGGCTGCTCATTCTCAGAGGGATATTCGCCAAACTATAGAGAAAATTAAGAGACAGAATACGATTGTCATACCTGAACATCGTATCCTAGCAACCAAGTATGAAACTTGCCGTAAAAATAATCCCCAGATACTTCAACACGACAATTGTTGTAGAAGTTACCCAAAGATCGAGATATCATATTCTACCAGCTGAACATGAAACTACAGTAGTTCTCCGTATGCAAGTAGGAGCCGTATGCAAGATGTAACTATATCTATATTTCGTATTGGGTGTACAAGTAAGTTTCAATTGTTTTTTTACAAAATTTGAGGTTTTATTATGAAAACATGGTTACATATCATTTATTCAAAGTATCGTCCATCGAAAGCTATAACTTTTTCGCATTTTTCTGTCAATTTATAGCTTCCGGACAAAACAAATTTCTAGTCTTCCAAACCCCAGAACGTATCGAGCCAATTTTTGATTCCTTCCACTGAATTGAAGCATATTCGTGTAAAAACGTTTTGCATTGATTGAAACAAATGATAGTCAGATAGTACCAAGTTTAGACTGTAAGATAGGTGAGGCATAATTTCCCATCCACTATTCTCCAAATAGTTTTTGACCGAATCATGGCCGATCGTTCTTGTGATGAAACATGACGGACTCATGCCATGTATGGTCTCATATTCTGGCCATTTTCCTGTAATGCTCGCTTCAAACGAATAAGTTCGGTTTGATACAATGGTCCTTTGATGGTTTAACTACTCGGAAGCAGTTCGTAGTATACACACCGTTTTGATTGATTCGTTTCGGCGTCAAATGGGCGGGCTCGCCGGGTTTTGTATATGATTTTCTGTATTTAGGGTTATCATAATAATTCGATTTTTCATCGCCCGTGATAATTCGATGCAAAAATTATTTATTTTTATACAGCTGCAGCAACATTTCAGACATGCAAAATCAATGTTCGACGTCTCTCGTGTTTAATTTGTACGGAATCCAGTTTCCAACCTTTTTATCGAATCCCACTTCTTTTAGATGTCGGAAAACAACTTGTTACATGGCGCCCAATGATGCAGTAAGTTCTTCTTGAATCTGACATGGATCCTCATCCAGCAAAGAAATTAATTCCTCTTCTTCAAAACTTTTCGGCTTTCGGGAGTGATCCTTGTCTTCAACTTCAAAATCATCACTTTTATATCATTTTAACCACTTGCGACACGTCAGTTCACCAATACATTCCGCCCCATAAGTTTACCAAAGAAAAAGATAGACCTCAGCTGCACTTTTCATCATATTAAAGAATAGAAATAATGTTTCTCGCAAATGACATTTATTTGGCTGAAAACTTGCCATGATTTTGCTCGATAAAATAAACTACACCGAAAGAAATACTTAAATATAATGCTGCAAAGTTCTTGACAGATACATAATCTACAAATAGAAATGAGTATAACACATGAGGTCTGACATTTCTGCCCGGGATCCACTTTTGCCGCCCTCTTTTGACCAATACTGGAAATTTACTTAGACGCCCATTATATTTTCGTATTTTAAATTAAATATGAGGAACATATGTTATTGTTGCACACTGAAATTGAAGCAAGAAAATAGTTTTCGAAATAGTGCTTTTTTCAAGCTGATGCTCAGATATCGCTTTGTTATACAAAAGCGATTATAGATATACATTGATTCGGAACGCTTTGTCTTTATAAATTAGTATGATATGATATGATATGATATGATATGATGATAATAAGACATAATATATATACCAATGTAATACTATAATTTGCATTTGAGGCTTTAATTATTTATTCATAATTTATGTAAATGGAACGAATCGTAGGGATTATGTGTTAATTATTGTAAAAAAATTTTATTTTATCAAATAATATATAAATATATATATATATATATATATATATATATATATATTGTGACGAGTGTCACAAGGTGCTGCGCCGACTTGTCCATAGAGCAAAAAAGACGACGCGCGCGCCGTCGCGCCTTGTGCTTGATACTGTCCCCTTCCCCCCTTACCATCCCACGCCACGAGCCACGCATAGCCGTCTGCTGATGGGACGGCGAGGTTAGATCCTAACCTCTGCCACTGCACAGACGGAGTACAGAAATGCACTCACGCCATAAGAAAATTTTGGGATGATAAATAACAAAATGAATGTGAAAATTGAGATGATTAAAAAGAGCGGAGAAAGGGGCAAAATATGAATAATGATAGAATAATGATAAAGCTAAGAAAAAAACAAGGGAAAAGATAAGGGACAAAGTGAATGTAAACTTTGAGATAATAAAGAATAAAGTGGGTGTAAAGATAACATAATAAATAAGAAAGTGAATATAAAGGTAAATGATAAATAATAACAGACAATAACAAATGATGATAAAATCAATAAAAATTTGATGAATGAAAAGGGAAGAAAAAAGAAATGAATAATTATAAATTAAAGAGGATAATGATAATAATGACTGATGATAAGGAAAGGATAAAAATAATAGATGAAGGGGACAAAGTGAAAGTAAAGATGAAATAATAAATAAGAGATTTAAGTGAAGGTAAAATAAATAATAGAGGGCAAAGAAAGGAATAGTGATAAAATGGATAGTGATAAGATAAGGATAAAAATATGGATAAATAAACGATAAAGGACAAATTATGCATAGTGATAGTTTGAATAGTGATAATATCGAATAGTGATGACAAAGATAAAATATGAATGATAAATTAGTGAAAAAAAAAATAATAACATATTAAATAATAAATAATACAGATCGACAAACGGATAGTGATAGAATGAACAGTGATAAAATAAGGATAGAAAAATAAATAATAAGTAATAAGATACAAAGTGAAATGAAGATGAAACGATAGAGAAAATGAAAATAAAGGTAAATGATAAATAGGAAAGTGAAAAACGATAGAGATAATTGGTATAAATTATTGGACGCAAACAATTCAAGAATTGTTTCTTTGATCAAACTCAAAATCACTTAGCGAAAGAGGAAAATTTTTCATTAAGATTTGGACTTGGATCTTTAGTATATATATTTTGTTATTATTGTGTACAGTGGATGATTTCAATTACATTTATGAAAGTTCATGGGGATGCTGATTTCAAAGAAGAAATTTTAGAACCAATTGATGAAGGAAAAAGGAGACTAATTGTTGAACGATTGTTAATGTAAATTTTGAACATTGTCTGTTTCAATTAAGAACAAATTTGAATATTTTTCTTTATTCAATTATAAATTATGACTTAATTTACATTTATTTCATAAAAAAAAATGATTAATTTTTTTTTATTATTAATTTATTTTACTAATCTGAATAACTCATTCATAATTTAACTGAATCTGACTAATTGAACTATAATCTAACTTAATCTAAATTTGGCATAAAAAATTTTTTTTTGTTTCATGATATTCAACATCCTAATAATACGTTTTTAATCATAAAAAACATGGAAAATCATTCCTAGTCAATTATTAATTTTGCTACATTATTAAAATGATTCTTTAAGAATAAATCAAATTGAAACTACATTTATATAACATTTTAGTCTTCTATGATATTTAATTTTTAGATATGCATACTAGTACATTCTCATTAATGAACAAATCAAACTAATACTATTATATTGTGGCGTGCAAGAGGTCGTGTTCGGTACGTCCCGATCGCGGTCGGCCGCCGTACCTTCCCCCCCCCCTATACCATCCTTCTTCCCCGGCGAACGTGTGATGCGCGGAACACTCCGCTGTGAGCAGTCCGAACAGAAGGGACTCCGTTGTTGGCAGCCCGAGAGACGAGAGTAGTAGAGCTTGAGTAGACAGGAAAACCCACCGAGAAGAGGTGTACAAAGAAAGGAGAAAACACTCCGTTGTTAGCAGCCCGACCTACTGCCATCCTGGGCCCGTCATCGGCACCTCCCCCAGCAATCGACGTAGTGAATGTTCATCGCCCGGCGACGAGCTCTGCGGCGCAGTTCAGCGTGATACCGCGTGTGTACGGTGACCGGATCCCGGTTCCTTCCTTCCTTCCTTCCCTTCTCCCCCCTCCCGGGCGAGCGCGCCGGGTCACGGGACGTGGTCGAAACGCGCCGGACACGTGAACCGGAGTAATTTCAGTATGTGTAGAACGAGAGTTCTTGCGGAGAGGTCAGGAGATGAACTTTATATCAGAAATAAATTTGGTTGGAAGAACATAGATTTCCGCGCGTGATTTCTTGTCCCCCCCTTCTCCCAAACATTTCCTTTTTCAGGCCGGCAGGACCTCCTCAGAGACATTTAGGTGAGTAAGTGTAGATGTTATCAAAAACGTTATGTGCACGAAAAATTAGGTAAGATACACCTAAATAAATTTTCGACGGCGTCACAATATATATTATTGTTAATTTATTTCATCACTAATAATTTGTGGAAGAGATCGTGCCTTGTTTCGGTGCTTCTCTCGTGCCTCTACCCCATCCCCCGTATTTTTGATGCTAATAATGCTGCTATTGCTACTAATTATGTAGAGAGAAGTAGTGGTAAAGTTGGCCGGAGATGGTAGTCAAGTTCTATTCGGTAGACGTCTCTTTCTTCGAAATCTCTTGATAGATCTGCGTGCAACAGAGAAAAAAAAGCAAAAGTCAAAGCGAATAAGGGGAAAAGAGAAACAAGAGTCGAGGAGCAGAGATTTAACTATTTCTTCTTTCCATGTTGACAACATATCCCCACTCACTTCTCTTCAAATGCAATTTAGGTCAATTTAAGTGTGAAGTCCTGCCGTGTAATTTGCCACAATTTTAGCGAGGTTTCCACTCCTATTTCTCTCTCCATACTAATGATATGATACTACTTAGGATCTATTCGGAAAGGCCTCCAGTAAGTTGCCAGTAAGTAGATATGATAATGATGGAATGCATTCTGGTATACTTCCCATGTGAATGACATGAATGAGTATGTAACTGCGAGTTTTCCATTGTTCACGTAATACGGTCAGATACGATATTTTGACTTACTAGTGACTTACTGGGATATTGTTTCGATGAGTTTGTTTCAGTAAGCAGCTGACCGCTTCTGGTCGCGTCCATGTACATATATGTATATAAGCAAGTATTAGTGTAAACGTTTGCATGTGTATTACACATTTGAATTTATATAACAGACTTTTTAAGAAATCTTAAAATGAATTTTTATAGAGTTTATAATTGACAATCGAGTAAAATTACTTATGAGTGACCA
Source organism: Sycobia sp. Sy_11 (assembly GCA_018907035.1). Classification (NCBI taxonomy): domain Eukaryota; kingdom Metazoa; phylum Arthropoda; class Insecta; order Hymenoptera; family Epichrysomallidae; genus Sycobia; species Sycobia sp. Sy_11. The sequence continues at coordinate 15,893 of JACCIC010000071.1, read as the reverse complement.
GGTGAAGTAGAAAATGTAAACTTAATAATCAATTTTATTTATTAATTATGAATTAGAATTATTTATATAGAGAGTAAGTACTTGCAGTCTTTGAAATAAGGATTTATCATGTTTTGTTCATCAAAAAGATAGAATTTTTGAATTTTGACTTCAGAATCGTAATGAGCGACCCAAAAATCTATATACGAGGGTGGATTGATAAGTTTCCGGCCTGACCAAGAAAGCCAAAGTTTTTAAGAATTTTTTTTTATTTCTCAACATAATCTCTTCCAAGGCTGATACATTTCTCATAGCGGTGTTCTAGTCTAGTAATGCCATCTTTATAGACTGATACGTCAAGCTCCTCAAAATATCCATTTACAGCTTCGATTACTTTTTCATTGTCCGCAAATCTCATACCGCCAAGCCATTTTTTGAGATTCGGAAACAGATAATAGTCTCTCGGGGCTTGGTCTGGAGAGTAGGGAAGGTGCGGCATCAATTTAAACTTCAAGTCATTGAGTTTAGCCATCGCAACGATTAACGTGTGCGCTGGTGCGTTATCGTGATGACACAAGATTTTTTTCTTCGCCAGATGAGGTCGTTTAATTTTCACTTCATGACTCAAACGTTGCAATAAGTCTGCGCAGTATTTAGCAGTGATAGTTTTACCCTTTTCAAGGTAATCAATGTATATAATACCTCTTGCATCCCAAAAAACAGTAGCCATAACCTTATTCGCCGAAAAAAATTATTTTTGCCTTCTTTGGAGTTGGTTCCCCTGGTCCAATCCACTGTTTAGACTGTTGTTTGGTTTCAGGAGTGTAGTAGTGGACCCAAGTTTCGTCAACGGTTACGAATCAATGCAAAAATTCGCTTACATTATGCTTATACAACGCCAAATTGGCGATAGAAATGTTCTTTCGAATCAATTTTTGATCGACTGTTCGCAAACGCGGCACCCATCTTGCACAGAGCTTTTCCATATACAAATGTTGGTACAAAATTTTTTGTACACGTTCATATGACATCATACAGGTTTCAGCTATCTTACGCACTTTTAATCTGCGGTTTTTCAGCACTATTTGATGGATTTTTGTGATCATATCTGGAGTTGTGACCTCAATGGGGCGTTCTGAGCAAGGCTCATCAGAGGTACTAACACGACCCTTTTTAAACTCGGAAACCCACTGCTTAACGGTTGAATATGATGGGAAGGATGTCCCCAGTGTTGAGTCCATCTCTTCTTTAATTTCCTTCGGCGTTAACCCCTTCAAATAAAAATATTTTATGACAGCACGATTTTCGAGCTTTTCCATTTTTACAAAAAACACAGAGGCGTCTTATTCAGCGTGCTCTCAAACCTAAACTAACATGGCGATCAGACTGAAACTATAGCTACAAGCTATCTAAGGACGGTACTATAGAATACCACCTGAAGGTAGGCCTAGTGGCGCCATCTCTTGGTCAGACCGGAAACTTATCAACCACCAACCGGAAACTTATCAACTTATCAATCTACCATAGAATACTTTTCTTCAATTATGAAAAATTTAACATGGGCATTACCAATCCGCACCGGCTTGACACACATATGCATCATACTTCGATTCGCAAATATTTAGTCTCAGTTTGGGTTAAAATTGGGGACCTATGATTACTTTTTCATACAAACAATACGCATCGAAAATATCTAAAATCCTGGTATTCTAAGGACTAATCATTATTCGGTTAAAAATAGGTGTTTTACAATGGTTTATTTTCTAACGAATATATGCGTCATATTGGTTCTCTAAGGGTTAAATAAAAGAAAGTATTGAAATCAAGTTTTACATTGTCCAGAATACGTAAATATGTATGAGTACCAATTCAAGTAAGTTGCGAAATTATTACTTATTATTCAATAAAAAAGTTGGTTATTAAAAGTGTGCCAATTTCTCACTTGTTTATAATAACTTGCTTATAATGTGTGTTCATGCACTCACTTATTTATAACTTGGGAATACAGTACTATAGTAGATAGGCTATGGGCATTCTAGCACATGGGCATTCTGGCACACTCTCCCTCCCTGAAATCTGTGCTTTGGCCCTGTGGGCATTCAAGCACACCTCCCTCCCCCTTGAAAACTGTGCTGAGCCCCCTGCATATTGTAATGTATAGAGAATGAGGTCGCCTCCCAAAACGATACCGCTCTCGCTATATTAGATAATGAGAGAGAGAGATGGGGAACGACTCGTTTCATTATTTTTCATACACTAAAATTTAATATACGTGTGAGAAAAGGCGAACACCGTTGATGGTAGAGGAGGGCAGAGAATGACATACTTTACACGCGAGTATACTTTGGGTTCTCTACTAGAGGGGGGGGGGGCATGTTACACTTGACAGGTGAGTAGACTTTAGGTGTAGTAGAATACCTTTATGTGCCGTGATGCCTATAGCAAAGTCAACTACTTTTTTTTATTTTTTTTTTCATTTTTCTTCTTCTTTGAATTAAGCAATATTTAAATAACCTTTCTTACATCTCCACTGATGGGATTATACTGAACTATGCGATCGTGCAAGATCAAGCAATAAACTGTAGTATTAGCTGGAAATTTCTCTTTAGCCTCAAATTCTAAACGTACATCTACAGGAGCGCTCTTTAGAGATTCATTTTGTCGTGAGCAATCAATCACTATGAGAGGTTCATTATCGAGAAACTGTTTCTTTGAAAGCAGTGGTTGAGGATCCCTTGTATAGTATGTTTTTTGGAAATTTGCATACATATCATACAGTATTCCATATTGATTATTAGATATGTCAAGGTTTAAATTATTGTATGGATAATATTGAGAGTTCAAAAAAAGTCTCACGTTAGTAATATTGCAATGATCAAAATGACTGGCGTTTGCGGATGCTTGATATTTTTTCTTTGTCTGTAAGCCGAGAATCACATAACGTGGTTTCTCCAATTGATTGGAAGTTTTCACTGCCCACACATGCTTATTGGCGCTTGGCAGAACAGGATATTCAAATAGTTCCCATGAACGATAACACATTGGGATGGGATTATCTTTGCCAATGAAATTTAAAAGTTGGATTTTTTGTTTATCAGAAGCAATGACATAAGGCATTAATCATTCTATTTTTGTTATTTTTATGTTATATTCTTCATATGTAGTATTATTACCAACTATACTACCATCCTCGATTATGGTATTCAGGTCAGATCTTGATCTTACCAGAATGAGTTCATGTTTCATGTTAATTACAATTTTTCTGTAATCTTCTACGAAGCCCAAAATCATACTTAGAGGAATAGAAACGTCAAAGTTTCCATGCCTATCTATCAATGTTCTCATTGTTTCTTCATTTCCAATCGAGCCTGCATTTTCAAGCATGAGCGTCTCGTTGGTATTGAACGAAGCCCATCCTTTCATGACACTAATCAATCCAACATTTTTACTTTTGTCTATCTCAACGCCATTAATTTAGTAACGAATTTTATCAAAAAGATGACAAATACCATTGTTGACGAATCTAGATTTAGTTGGTGCATTTCCAGCAGTGTTTTGTAATTTTCCATAGATATGGATAGAACTACGTGATGGTAGAAGACACAGATCATGGTGTTGGATGGAAATGCAAATTTCATCATTATGATCAAAGTTTAGTGATGTGTATGGTTGATGTTCATGAATTTCGTAATGAGCAATTGACTCATCGAATGCTACACTTGATTGAATTTTTGTATTTCGTCCATTTTTCAGAAAGCAGCAGAAAATTATACAGCTAATTTTTTCCCACGAACTTTTAGACCTAGACTTTGTAGGAACTGAATGTTCTTCAATGTTAACGGTTTCAAACACTTCAGTCGACTGGTTGTCGATTGCCATGATGGAGTACTTATATGTGTGCTAGAATTATAAACAATCCCCATTATATAGATTTGATATGAAGTCTAACAGTGATTTCCTCTTCTCGAAAATTAACTAGATTGCCGTCCTGATCGACAATTCGAACTTGTATATTATCTATGCACTTAAAACTAAGTGGTAGACATATAACATGTGACGGAATTTCTATGATTTTATATCCTGGAGGAACACTGGGAAAGAATTCATGAATAGTATGAACTTTTTGGTTGTTAATGAAAGCTCCTGCAGTAATGTTACACTCAACTCTGAGTGCGTTGATTTTCAATATTTTCACTGGTAAATCAGAACGGTGTTCTATATTTTCTTTGACAGTACGAGGAATAAAATCCAACACTCGACCGATTGATTTTTCAGGTCTAAGGTCTAACGAAACACTGCACTTAATTTCACTTTTAAATGTATTATTGTTAGCTTTCAAGGAAAATTCAATTCCTTTTGATATCAATGTATTAGATAAAAATTGATTTATATCATCAATCTCGTAACTACCAATGGGGATAGTAATAATTTCTCCTTTTAAATGAAGTTGATTATTTGCATTGTCAATATTTGGAATTGAATTAAAGGTTAAAAGTTCGACTAAACCTAAAACATAATTTTTATGCTTTGGTAGTTCAATGGATAGAAAGTATTGGGCTTCTAAGACAGAAGATTTTCCTGAAAGAGTCAAAGTGAAACTATCTTCCATGACTGATTGAGCGAAAATGATCCAATTTTATCTGTCAAATCCTTTTTATAGACTTTCAGTTAAAAAACAAAGACGAAGATGACGGCAAATGAATGAGTCGAAATTCTGATATCTTGTATAGTTGTATTTCACTTCTTTCACATTGAAATATTTCATAAGATCTATGGGAGGTTTGAGGTCACCAAAGCTGCCAAAGTAGGTAACGTCGGATCCTCTCTTTCGATAACTGACCCAATGGGTACCTTTATTTTGCGAATCATCGAGATTAACGATAGCAGATTCGTTATGCCATGGTCCATTACGAGGAAGGCTATTTCTCATGAAAACACTTCGAAAATATGGAATTTGTAATATATGTGCATATTTTATAAGATCATAGTTTGTTAGTGGACGATTTTGCAGAATTAAATTGAAGTTTTTTTTTCTTTCAATTAGACCGTGTCCGATATGCGGATTGAGAAATAATCCCACTCCACGTTTATATGGTTTCAGATAGAGACCTTTACCTAAAGAAATAGCCTCCATCATCTTATTATGACGCTTACTCTCTTGATGATCTTTCTGCGCAGTTTTAACATCATTTACTGCTTTAGCTATTCAAGCAGCACCTCCGGCTAAAGCATCAGTTGCACTTAATCCTGCGAACAGTGGAATAAGGAATGGAAGAACTCCGCCAATTTTAGACGGTAGAGGTATCACACGTGGAATGAGAACTTTCTTCTTGCAACCACTATTCTTAAGAGCTTGACGAGCACCTTTTAAGGCGGACTGTATGACTTTACGTGAATTTTTATCTGATTTCAATGATTTTTTCGCTGCTGTTACCAATTTGTTGAATTTCAGCCCCATTCCAGTTTTTGACTTTAATTTCATAGCACTGGCAACCGCTAGAGCTGACGCTTTCTCCGCAAGACTAGCATCTTTAGCTTTAATCCGTTGCCAAGCTTTATTAGCAAACTTTATGTTAGCCACTTTACGATTACTGTTTTTATTAGAGTACTCAATGTCATGTTCTTTACATGCCTTATCTAGTTCATTTATTCCTGGATCACCCCTTTTTAATCGCTTTGTTAATTTAGTTCCGGGGCCACAGTATTGATAACCAGGAAGATGCATTTCGATAGGTAAATTGTTGATTACTCTATCGAGCAATCCACGTCCTTCCTTTTTTGAATACTTCCGAGTTTTATGCTCAATCATCTTTGGCAGTCAAATTATAACTGATGGTCGAAAATATAAAATGAACATTTATATATTTACGTCAGTCAATGTTAAACTAGACTTTGTCATATCAACATGGATTTCACTGAACAGAACGTGAAACTGCCCGTCGTTAACTTTGATTTTGGAAAGGAAAAAGGAAGGAAGCGACACGGAAAGTTACTACCGGATAGTATACGAGCAGTATTTTGCTGTCCATCAAACTGCGGAAAAACAAAGAGCTTATTAGCTTTAATCATTCATCCCAATGGTCTTAGATTCGAGAATGTGTATGTTTATTCAAAATCGTTAAATCAACCAAAGTATCAATTTCTCAAAAGAGTAATAGAACCAATCGAAGGCATCTCATATTTCCCGTTTAGTGAACATGAATCGGTAATATCACCAGATGAAGCATTGCCCAATTCAATTATGATTTTTGACGATGTAGCTTGTGAGAAGCAAGATAACGTCAGAGCATTCTTCTGTATGGGGAGACATAAAAGTGTAGACTGCTTCTACCTATGCCAGTCATATGGTCATATACCAAAACATCTTATTAGAGATAATATTAATATGTTGGTAATTTATCGTCATGATGATGTGAATTTAAAACATATTTATGATGACCATGTCAATACTGATCTGTCTTTCAACGAGTTTCGAAATCTTTGTTCTGAATGCTGGAAAAATGATAAATATGGATTTGCTGTTATTGATAAAGATAGAACGATGGATGCTGATAGATACAGAAAAGATTTTGACTGTTATGCAATAAAAAGAAATTAAAAAAATCTTAATCACTCAGTTCAATTTTACACATCAACAGGACACCATGTCGGACTTTGAGAAAGAAAAGAGTATCCGAAGCGAGTTGTTGCAAGCTCGTAAAGCTATTAAAATAAAATCTGCACTATTGAAACAGGAGAGAGAGAATCTCGAAAAAGTTGTAAGAGATACATTGAAACCTGTCATTACACCACTTGAAAAGCTTGTCGAATCAAATAGTATACAGTCTTCTAATCTCATTTCGAATGATCAGAGCATTAGAAAACCAACTAGATCCCGAAAAAGTTGAATTTTATGATAGATAATAATATTTGCTCAGCTTCCATGAAAGATTATGATTCCGATGATGATTTTGCCTTATTAGATAACTCAATGGTGAATTCGACATTCAAATCTATGCATGAAGACAATGTTAAATCTAATATTTTAGATCGAAGCCGCAGTAAATTTGATAACATATATGGAGTAAGAAATATTGGAGGTATATACATGCTTGGCGATTCTGAAATTATATTTGATGATAATAAAATAAAAGTGAAAGATTCAACTTATCCTAAAAGTAATGGACTAATGGAGCTACTTATTAAAAAAGAACCAGACGACACATTAATAAGTACCGCAGATCGTGAAAATTATCGCAGTATTCTAGAAGCAACAAGTGCTCACCGGAAAAAACATAGTAAAGATGAATCTATATGCTCATCGAAGAGTAGAAAATATTTCAACATCATTGCACCAATGTTTCGCACCAGTCATACAAAAAAAGAGGGGGAGGTCACCTACCTAAATATAAAATAGCAAAGAAAGATTCGTCAATAGAGTTAGTGTACTGGGATGATCCGAATGAGCTTGTTTAGAGACTAAGATTACTAATTGCCGAACAATCAGCTGGAAATAACAATCATGTCAATGAAATCCATTCAATTATTGAAGAACTGCGTGAAATAGGATATATATATATATATATATATATATATATATATATATATATATATATTAATACACATTCGTCTATTCTTCAATCAGTATCATCATGAGTCTCGACTTGTTTGGAAGAAATTTGAGAGACTCGAAAGGAAGTCGAGGTCCTCCAGGCGTTGGATACAATTTCATAACAGATGTCAATTTTGATATAAAAAATAAACGACTTTGTAATGTTGGTGAACCTATTGAAAGTACTGATGCAGTTTGTGTAAAAACGTTATATGTAATCTTGCAGAAGGGACTCAATACTGTATTTTCTAAAATTAATGAAATTCTAAAAGAAAATGAGAAATATCATGAACAAAATAGATTGATAACAGAAGAGAAATTCAAAGATCTTTATCAAAAATATTATACACATAATGAAAATCGATTTAAATTGGAAGAAAGAATGAATAATTTCGATAAAAATCTTATGAAAACCAATCAGGATAAATCAGAATTGGAATCGAAACTGAAAACTCTTAGTGACTCACATACTCGTTTAAAAGATACTATGACACAATTGGTTTCGAATTTGAATGGTATTATAATAGATATTAACAGGAAAACAAATCCATCGACAAGATCAGCAAAGGCAAAGTCAGCAGGAAATAAAACAAAAAGTGGTTGAAGAGCTACACAAACCTGCCCGTCGCAGATATAAGTGAAGAAAATATGATATACGTGGTATAGATGAGACTTGGCAAGCAGATTTTGTAGAAATGATACCCTACTCTAAGGAGAATAAAGGGTTTCGTTACTTACTCACTGTTATAGATTTATTTTCGAAGTATGCTTGGGCTAAACCAGTAAAGTCAAAGAATGGTAACGATGTTACTCTCGCTATGAATACGATATTGAAACATGGAAGAGTACCATCAAATCTACAAACCGATCAAGGAAAAGAATTTTACAATTCACACTTCCAAAACCTCATGAAAAAGTATAAGATAAATTTATACTCTTCACACAGTAATCTTCATGCAAGTATTTGTGAACGATTTAATAGAACCTTAAAAAATGCAATGTGGATACAATTCAGCAAACAAGGAAACTATAAATGGATAGGTATCCTACCAGATTTACTGAAAGCTTACAATTCAAGAAAACATCGAACAATAGGAATTGAGCCTGAAAATGTAAGCCAAGAAAACGAAAGGGAGGTGAAGAAGCGTTTTTCAATTGAGATGATAGCAAGGAAAAAACCGAAATACAATGTCGGAGATAATGTACGAATAAGTAAAATAAAACATATTTTTGAAAAAGGCTATACACCTAAGTGGTCTACTGAAATTTCTACAATATCAAGAATTGTAAAAACTGATCCAGTAACTTATCACGTTAAAGATTATTACGATAAACCTGTATCTGGAGGTTTTTATGAATCTGAAATTCAAAAGACTAAGTACCCTGAAATTTATCTAGTAGAAAAAGTGCTAAAACGGAGTGGTAACTGCGTATATGTTAAATGGTTAGGATTCAATAGTGAGCATAATAGTTGGATAAATAAAAAAGAAATCAAATGAAAGCAATATATAAGTAAAATATATGGATATGTGGAAGGTCACTAGTTATTAATTATGAAAGACAGTGTATTATGATTATAATATTTATTTATGTAATTAAGTTATACATGTTTTGATTTTTTTTACAAATAAATAATGATAAGAAATTAATCTATGTGTGTTTTATTAATATTTAAGAAGTAGAAGTGTTAAACTTAAAACAACTACCGCCCTGATACACTATAAATAAACAAAGCTTATTTGCTTTGTTAGCCATATTTATGAAAAATTCTTCTTCTTTTAATAATGCCTAAGATATCTTTTGCGGCAAAAATATTTCAAAGTTATCGTCCAGCTCCGCAACGACTTTGGTGCCATATCTTGTAGAGACTTGCTTAAGAGCAGTCACCATGTACTGCTGATTTTTCTCCAATTCTGTACATTTCTTCCGCGGCATGAACTCGCTCTCAGATATCCTGTTAAGAGTAGCTAAGTCCATTCTAAAGAAAAGAAAAAAAATTTTCTTTATAATTCTAACATAGTAAAAAAAAATTAATTTTTTTAAAGAGAAAATTAACTACTAATCTTACCTTATTAGATTAGTCTTGTTTTCTTTGGAGATGGCAGATAATTCTCAAACTCTTCAACTGCCCGAATGAGTTCCTCGTCATCCTCCATCTCTTCATATAGCTGATTCCCCACCATAATTTCTGCCTCTTCCATTGTCTCACGGAGTGCATCCCTTCCCTCGGCTTCAACTGAGCTTACCCCTTCCAAGACTTTCAAAATTTCATCAGGATTCCATTCGTGCATTCGTTCATCAGATATATTATACTCAATGCTTATTGGTTCACCTTGATTGCTATAGAGCGTCACTATTTCTCGCATAACTTGATTTTCATTAGTTACTTTATCCCTACTCTCTTGTTCTGCATGTACATCTGCCGTGACTCGAATCTCATTGCCGATTGTATTCTCCCTCTCTTCTTCTCCAGTAGCTACATCTGCTTGAGCTCTTTTTCCATTGGACTCATCGGATCCCCTCACATTATCCTTCCCCTCCTCTTCGATTTGCTGACCTGTACTTCCCATTATTTCCCTCTCTACCTTACTTGCAGCTTCCAACATTTGCTCTTCTAGGATTTTATAGTAACCCCAAGGTAATGTGTCTGTAGTATTAGGCAATAAGTATCTTTTATCATCAAATGGACTTAGGACAACTTTTTTCTGTTTTTCTGTATGCACTATGTGCAATTTTGAGCGAATGATGCACTGCTCTCGTTGTATAATTACGAGGTCTTCCAGGCATCTTCTATAATCATCGAATGTAATTGATTTCTTCACTACACCCGATTTAATACCTTTAGCTTTTTTTACTGTTCCTCCTCCATCAACTAAAATACTGTACATTTTACTTCGTAAACCAATAAATTCCATCATGATCTTTCCATTACATTCATTTTTCATTAGTCCAGGAATTTTTTTATTTTCACGTGGAATTCCATACTGATTATTTTCATCATAATCAGAAGTATCAAATCTATGAATATCTTCTTTCATTATTTGATACATATCAATGTCCTCTACTTCATATATCAAGCTATCAGTGTCAGTATACAAGAGCTTACACTTTTCGCCCACTCGCTGTTTCTTGTAAGAGTAGTGAAAATCGTAGACTAATGTTTTTGATAAATCGAGGATACAAAGCCCAACGTATATAGGCTTTTTGATTGTTACACTTGTTTTTTTCAGCTGAATGGCAACTAAATTTTCATCAAAAATTTCACAGCTATGATAATTAGGTAGAGCTATGCGTGCCTCTGCTCCATATCGGCCAGTAAATTTATTTACTAACCGTACATCAACGCGAGATCGCTCTCGCTCAATACATTTTCCATAAACAGCATTAATTAACAGTTTATAAAAGAGTTTTTCAAACTCATTCTTTGCATGCTTTCGCTTTTCAGTATTTAGTACAACATATAATTTTAACCAAGGTTTCTGTTCAAAGCTCAAAATTCTATGTACTTTTTTCCATCGAAGACCATTGTCGAGCGCTTGCTTAAGGCCGCGATAATGAATTATATACCTTGTTTTATCGTTCAAAGTAGTTAGAAGTTTCTTTTGTTTTGAGCCAGGTGGTGTACGATGCTCGGCACAGAAAGGTAAATCACGATGAATATCATGTATTTCCTCTGGATACTCCAAATCTACTTCAGCAATATAACCTACGTCTGAATCTGATGGTGTATTTGTTATTGTTGTATTGAATTGAATTTGTTATTGGTGTTATTGGTGTATTGAAAAAGTCACGATTTGATTCATAATCAACCCATTTAAATTTTCCAACTGGTAAATGCTGTACCATCGCCCATCCATACAAATTATTTATATGATAATATAAAAGTGTCTTTCTCTTCTTTTTTTCATTATATGTCGATCCCATGTATGGATTATTTGCCTTTGCATATCGATTGCAGCACTGACTTATTCCCCCTCGAATGCCTGATTCAATAAATAATAACATGTCAATATCTGTTAGAAGCTCTAATTCTACCTTTGTCATTTTTAGAGCTGCTGCAAATGTTAATCCTGGAGTAGTGTAAAAATGTGCAGGACATAAGCCGTATGCTTTAATAGATGTCTGTCGAAAACTTGCAAAGACATCTGCTAAAAGTAGAACATCTGTTTTTAAATATAAGTCCGAATACTCTCCTAATGTTCTTATATTAAAACTTTCCCACACTTGAACAGCATGCTTATAGTCTTTCTCACTAATACCTGAATCTGTCAATTTATTATAAAATTCATTTTTCGACGGCAGTTTTGTAATTATTAATTTATCAAGTCCATCTACAAAATCGTAAGGAAATATTCCTTTATGTCTAAGAAGATCAATATTTTCGTTTGAGTATCCATCTAATTGAAATTCCTGTATTGCAATTGGTACATTATCTAGATAAGACGCAAGTTTCTCTAAAGACGATGGCAAAAATCGCCAAGAATCTAAGAATCTAAAACTCACATCACGGTCATCCATATACTTTGTGAAGGAAATATATTTTTCCTTGTTATGAGGTATTAAGTTAACTCGACCTTTCATCAATGTAGAAGTTCCAATTTCTTTTAAAATAAAGTGTGTATCATAATTGAGATTGTGAAAAATTACTGGAATAAATTTCGAGTCTTTATAGTTTAAATTGCAGGAATTATGGCCAGCACCTCTGAATCTAATGAGAAAAAAATTAATTTAGCAAAATAATTTGTTTTTCTTTATTATATTAAATTATTTTTAAATTATTATATCAAATTTACCTTCCTGTTAAATGACAGTGATCTCGCACTACCAGTTGCTCATCCAAAAATGGTTTTCGACATATATGGCAAACGGTCGACCATTTAAAAGTCAACTCTTCATCATTTGTGAGTTTCACTGGTTTTGGATTTTTATAGAGATGATCAATCTGCTCACCAATTGATTTTAATTCACGCACAAACCAACTTGTGGCTGTCTCATCGTCTGCACTTTTCTGTCTACATGCTTTGTAAACGGATAATTTGTCATCAAAGCTACATTTTACATAAAATCCTATACTGTATACCTGGTGGAGTTGAAAAGCATTTTCATTTTCTGTAGGTTTTAATAAGCATTCAAAATCAGCGTAAACTACAAAAGGCACTTTTCCCCCTTTATTATAATCTTCAAATTTTTAAATATTATTCGATGAGTTTGGTAAATTTATTCGACAATCGTTAATATTTTTACAAACATTTTCATGATTTTCTAGCCTTTCCTCACTATAAAAATGTTGTAAACATCTTTCACAATGGTATAATTTTTGGTGAGTCTTGCTCACTTGTGAACCTACAAGTTTGGATATACTTTTAATCGCAACATAATGGAATTTAGGCACACTTCCATTATCATCAGAAATATTATTTTCTTCATTCTCATCGATGGAGAAACCTTGAATGAGAAGAAGATTTGCATGTTTCTCCTTCTTGTTTAATGAAATATGACAAGGTGATACTTCATATTTCGATCCATACTTTCTAAGCATATAAACATTTACTGAAATATTATTCCATTTTTCAAATTTGGAAATATCTTTTAGTTTTACAGGAAATTCTATATCACCAAAGGTCAACTCGTTTGCATATTTATCATAATTATGAACTATTTGAGGATTTTTTTCATTTGGATGTAATGCTGAAAGAATAGCGTATTTAAAGCATTGATTATCAGTGTTATGGGCATTGATACATGCTCTTTTTGATGCTATGAACTTTGGCAGAGGAATAAATGATCTTCCCTTGTGAGGTGAAAATTTTTTCATATTTATGCACAAACTTATAATACTTTTTAATGTCTATCCAGAATCTTTTTCCTGAAATTCTTCTAGATGAGTAAGAAGAGGGCCCTTAATATGTTCCTCATACCATTTGCCTAAATCAGTAGACATGTATACTGTAACACTCATACTTGTGAAATATTTAATATCTGTTGTTTCCTCTCCATTTTTCTGCATGGAAAATTCTGACATAAAATCAGAATTTACTTTTATTGCACCATATTCTTGTAAGCATGCTTGTACTTTATCCTCAAAGAGCTTCTGTGCATCGAGCAAGAAACTTAAAATGTCCACATGTTTTAAATTAACCACAACACCTATCCTTATTCGATTTTTAAAAGCTGATTGAACATCTCGCCGTTCAGCTTTAGCTGACTCGATAGGGATTAGACTACCTCCAATTGGTGCTGCACTATCAAGGTAGAATCGAAATCTTGCTTGTAAACATGACAAATGAATAAGAGATGTTAAACATTTTTGATTTTCTGCTCAAGAGAGACCTTGTTTTTTTTCCAAATTCTCTCAGCTCTAACAAAGCCTGTTCAGTTATTGTTGAACAATTCTCGAGTTCGATTACGTTCAATTCACTGACACGTTCGTAAATATCACGAAGTTGTTTTACTTAAAATTCGACAGACGAAAGATAAGCCATTTTACTTTTATTTTAACGTGAATTAATCAAATATATTAAAAAAATATTTAAAATATATCAGACTTCACTTAATATTGCGTCTTTATTCACTGTTACAATACAACACACTTGTATAATTGGCAATAGAAAAAATAAGAAAAATGAAACTGAACTTATTTAACTGTGGTGTAGAAACTGTGTTCCTCCAAGAAACTGTCTCGCTTTTAAAGGAAAATGAAAAACAAGGAGCAGGGGAAACAAAAGTGGAAGCACAATGTCAAGCCTGCGATAGAAAACATTCAATAGCGTGTTAGAATAAGAAGAATATATATAGACTAAAACCAATCAAAATATCATCCTTTCTCCTTGAACGTCCAATCATAAACGTGATTTCCTACGGGGGGGCGTGTAGAGTTTTAGGACCATCTAAATATTTACCGTTACTTTCTTTCTCAACGTACAAATGCTTTTCTTCTCCCACGCCCAATCGTAAGTGATTTTCTCTAAGAATAGAGGGGATGAATTGACTTGTAACCAACCAAAAAAATTCCATCTTCATCATCCAATCGAATCTATTTTATTTTTCTCAGCCAATTGTAGGACAGTTCTCATTTCACGAGGAGGGGGAGGACTATTATAAAAATGAATGCATAAGCATAGAACTTACATTCATAATCAACACTTCTAACTATCAGTAAATAGAAATAAACTAAAAATGGCTAGAGTGAGGGAATACGAAGTGATTTTTAGAAAAAATATTCTGAAGTGTCCAAAAGATAAAGTATTCTTCTTCGACATGCAGGGTTTTCCGACAAGAGGCCTGCAAACTTTCATTTTAAAGGAATTTAGTTTATTAGGTATAGAAAGAGGTGCACTACCTACAGTACATATCTTTAAGCCACCATTTCCATGGAGTGACTTGACATGGAATGAAAAAAAAAACAGTTCACTGGTTACAGCGTGATTACCATGGGCTTGAATGGGATACTGGTGACATTCCCTACCATAGGCTTCAAAGAACATTAGAAATATGCTGTCATGGAGTAAAAAAATTATATGTGAAGGGACGAGAGAAGTAGGAATGGTTGACAATCATTCTGCCAAATATGTAAGTAATTTGCATACTTACAATTATCTTGATTATTTATTGTCTGCATATATTTCAAAAGTAATAAAAAATAAACTAGATGGAAAAGTATTATATTTTCATACAATTTTCATACATTGTTCATACTTTTTCATACTTTTTTATACTTTTTCATACTTTCTTATACTTTTTTTTCTAATTCCAGAATGATATCTGATATGTAGGAGGAGCGTGCATTGTCCACCATTGCAAACATTGCAGAGTGAGGTCAAAATGTGATTTGCCACAACCATCCATATACAGCCGAAGTATACCAATGTGTGCGATACGGAATGTCACAATAATGCGTACATGGTTACAAAATTATTTGAGTGGAAAGTATGGACGAGATAAATATAAAAATAGCATTATTGTAAAAATGAAATTTGTAAAAAATTATATTAATAAATACTATATATCTTGAAAAAAAATCAGATTTGTAATTTTTATTTCAATTATTAATATTATTGTATTATATAAATTAAATTCTTATATTATATTATTCCTATAATTTTTTTAGTATTTTCAAATAATTTAAAAAAAATTTGAATAGTTTTAAAAAAAAAAATAAGTAAAAAAATATTGAAGTAATTTAATAAAATAAAAAATAAATAGTAAATAAATGAAAAAAAATTTTTTAAAAATGAATGAAAAAAATTGATACTATCAATTTTTTAAAAATAAAAAAAAATGTTTTATATACTATTCTTGAATACAAAAACTGTTTCAACTAATT